>CM029012.1:74923688-76143688 GCA_016801055.1 Panax notoginseng
TTTCAACCATAGTTGCAGCGAACGAGCAATCCAATAGAAGAGTCAAATAGACTATAAAGTCTATTATCTTCTTCCAGTTAAAAATCCACCAACAATATTTTATCCATGTAACATCACTCAAGAGTTCCTTCCACAATCATATGAATAACTCATTAACATAATTGTGACTATAAATTTTTCAACGCACCCAGGACAAAGAATATTTTCATCACCTGTCTTTACCTGAAACATCAAAGATCATGGTTATACCAAATCACAGTTCCTGTTTAATAAATCATACTAACAAATCCATCTTGCACTACGGGCCAAAGATATTCATCAACAAACCATCTTTGCACTACGGGCCAAAGAAATTCACAACAGTTCATCTTTGCACTACAGGCCAAAGATATTCACAACAGGCCATCTTTGCACTACATGCCAAAGATATTCATCAACCAATTCATATTTGCACTACAGGCCAAATATATTCATATCTCAAAGAAATATATAATCATTTCAGAATTTATATAAACAATAATTATAACCATGTTGATCAATTCACCTTTGCACTTAAGCTTAAGATAATTCAATTATAAATTTAATGGTCATGATCATACCAGTCACAATTCAACTTTGCACTACAGGCCAAAGAGACCCTAGTCATGATCATACCAATAATCTACCCATCTTTACACTCCAGTGAAAGAGAATTTTAACATCAGGGTTATAAAAATATTATATATGATGATAAAAATAATATGATCAACATATAGTTTTAATCTCAAGAGTAATATTCGTAACTCATGAATAGTAACCCCGACACAAAAGATAGAAATTCTACAATAAAATCATACCAATATTTCGGTATAATGATATTGAAAGAAAAACATTACTTAAATTTATAAACAATTTATTTTAATTGTTTACACTTTACTAATTAATGCATTTAATCATCATAAAATGCCAACTCTTACAATTTCATCATCAATAACCAAAACCCTCATCAAAAATCTGCAATACCTCATATAGGATTCTCAAGCCATAAAAATCCTATTTTCCAATTTTCTTTCTTCACAAAACATATTTAATTCATTTACTCATAACTAAACCATTTCATGAAAAATACCAAATCAGTTCCAAAAATATTTTCTTTTCTGGGATTTAGCATAATATAGTCCCATAGTGAACATATATTTTTCTCAGAATTTTTAAAAGTCATTTGCTATTTTTCATATGGCCAAAATAGCCGAATATTTAGACATTTATCAAAAATTGTACTTTTGTCTAAAAATTCTGAAATTTACAGAGTATACTTCTATCATATACATGTACTCCCAATAAATATTTCATCAATTTTGGAGTTAACCACAAGGAATTATAAGCGGTTACTTTTAAAATAGTCTTTTCTCATAAAAATTCATAACTCTCAATCTATACATCCAAAAAATCACCATTTTTGGACACAATCAATAAAACTCATCAAAATATCATTCAAATTTTTCCAGAATTTTTGAAGTTAAGAAAAATTACGAAACTGAAAATCATAACAACCCTTAAAATCCCTTAATATCCTTACTATCCCTTACCTCAAAAGAGCAGTACTTCTGACTGGATATCGGATATGATGCTGAAGGAAACTTGCACTGATGAATAGCAACTCACCAAGTATCTAAAAACTCACAAAATATGCTTCATAATATAGAGAGAGAAAGAGAGAAAACTTATGTTTCTGGTGTGATTTTCAATTCTAACTTAGCCATCTATTTATAGGAAAATTTTGGTAGGTTTGACCTGCAACCTGATGGCTTTACCTGCTACTATTCCCACCCACCACATTTGAAATATAATTCAGCACATTTCTTCACCAACCACAAGTGGGGCCCACCAATTCTAGAATTTTCCATTAAAATGATAAACTCCAAAAATTCAACAATTTCTGAACCAGTCATCTCGTAAAATTCATAACAAATCATACGTTCATTTTTAACGGTTCAAAATTTGTGGGCATATACTCAAGTTATATATGTATAACATATCCAAAAATTACCACGATCCAACGGTCGGATTAAAAATTATAACCCCCGCAAAATATCTCAAAAACCCTAATTTTTAATACCTCCATTCCGACAAAAATACGGATAAAAATCTCAACATTAACTCCTTCATTTTTTAACCACAAAAATATATCCTCATTTATATCCACATAAAATAAATATTTTCTTATCATATGAATCAATAATTAATTATTCACAAATAATATTACAAATCACATTTATGACAACCAGGCCGTTCCCAGGAAAGAGGGGGCTTCCAATAAGGATTTCTCCTTACTGGCGCGCAATTAGATGACCAAACCTCTCCTTAGACAGAACTTTCTAAACATTGTCAATAATGTTATCTAATAATATTATTTAAATAATATGAATTACTGATCTGATAATGAAAAATACTGTGCAGCAACAATTATTGAAACAACAATAATATAAAATATCAATGCAGCAATTATTGAATCAATAATAAAATATTGAACAGTAATTACTGTAAACAATTATTGAGTAGTGCCTTCTTACGTAAGAATCAATAATTTCAAAATACTGTGCAATACCGTGTGCTACTGTGCAATAACGCGTATTACTGTATTTTAATCACCGGGTATTCCAACAGTGTTAACGGTAACAACTACGCCGTTATTGTAAAAACTCAAATTTGTCGTTTCTTCACCCGACAGTTATTCGTTATGGGGCCCACAAATAGCTGCGCCGTCGTACGAATATTCCCCGACAGAAAGATATTCCACGACCAAACGAATATTCTCCGACAACAATGAATATTTTATAAACCACTTGCGTAGTTTGAAAAAATTTCATATATCACCCTTAACTTTAACTTTTATCAATTTAACTATTTACTGAATATAACTATAAAAAAAAATTGAATACTTTTATTTCATAAAATTCGGGGTCTTACAATCTCCCCTCCTTATGAAATTTCGTCCTCGAAATTTACGTACCAGGTATTTCAAAGAGTTGAGAATACCTTCCTTTCATTTCAGATTCCATCTTCTCTGTCATCATAATTTCTCCATTGCTCATCTCCTGTATTTCAATATCATTCTAGAATACAGCTTCAAAACAAGGGTTAATTTAACAAAATAACATATCACATAACATCCCGATATTATGACTGACCAACAAATAAGCTTAGGAAGGACACACTAGCGAAGGATTTACTCGTCTCTCCCCACCTAGTTGTATTCCCCAATCTCTGCCAGAGATCATATCCCTAAGCTCTGATACCACCTGTGACTCTCATGGTGCTTCAACCACAGCACCTCACAGTGGTACCTATCAGTTTGCCACCGCAGAGCGGCGTCCCCTACGGAGAGTCCAGCTTCGGTGCATCCCCCATCAACAGGAAGTCACCAGCGAGAGGCTCGGGGCTCTTTACTTATAGCTCTTTAACCACCTGTGACAACCCCAAAATAGTCCATTCCACCCAACCCATCTGAGTCGTCAAATACATGGTACAGAAAACAACTACAACTTTATTACAACAATTGTCGTGCAAAATACAACAACACATATGCTGTGAGTTTGGATACAAATATAACCAAATGTGACTCATGTTCCAACCGTGGACATCACCTCACAATAACACCTTACATAAAGGTATAGTCAAAAACTGTTTTAGAATTAGAATCTTTGGGAAGTGCTCAAGGAAACCTTCGTACATGGGAGGCCACGCGTCTAGGTTATGATAGATATCATATGGCCACAGAATTATCCTTGGTTGACCCAATAGACCCCAAAAAAAAAACGAGAAGATTACTATCATATTCTTCCCAATGGTGAGTCTTCTCTTGACTTATCATTATCTCCACTGTCTCTAATTGAGAATTATACTTCAAATAAACACCAAGATTATATAGGTAGTGTCTATAGATATACTCAGCAAGTGGATGAGCACAACCCTGTCTTATGATGACACGAGGTTGTATGTCATTAGACATCTTGTATGATAGTGACAAAACACCCTTCCAACGTTGGGTTCGCCTCACCCTATTTTCTTCACCAAATATAACTACTAAATGATGACCACCGTTCTATTTCCTTGTTACCCCCCCCCTCGCTCGACCCAGCTACACTCTTATTACCTGAAAGGAATTGTGAAGCAAAAGGGTGAGCACAACTAGCTCAGTAAAGAATATCATGACTAAAGATAATTCAATTATCAATAGCCTTCATCAACAATAAATCAGAGATTTAGAACATATGGTAAATGATAAAAATTTCAACCATAGTTGCAGCGGAACGAGCAATCCATTAGAAGAGTCAAATAGACTATAAAGTCTATTATCTTCTCCATGTTAAAATCCACCAACAATATTTTATCCATGTAACATCACTCAAGAGTTCCTTTCCACAATCATATGAATAACTCATAATCATAATTGTGACTATAAATTTTTCTTTCGCACCCAGGACAAAGAATATTTTCATCACCTGTCTTTACCTGAAAACATCAAAGATCATGGTTATACCAAATCACAGTTCCTGTTTATAATCATACTAACAAATCCATCTTTGCACTACGGGCCAAAGATATTCATCAACAAACCATCTTTGCACTACGGGCCAAAGATATTCAACAACATTTCATCTTTGCACTACAGGCCAAAGATATTCATCAACAGGCCATCTTTGCACTACATGCCAAAGATATTCATCAACAATTCATATTTGCACTACAGGCCAAATATATTCATATCTCAAAGAAATATATAATCATTTCAGAATTTATATAAACAATAATTATAACCATGTTGATCAATTCACCTTTGCACTTAAGCTTAAGATATTCAATTATAAATTTAATGGTCATGATCATACCAGTCACAATTCAACTTTGCACTACAGGCCAAAGAGAACCCTAGTCATGATCATACCAATAATCTACCCATCTTTACACTCCAGTGAAAGAGAATTTTAACATCAGGGTTATAAAAAAATTATATATGATGATAAAAATAATATGATCAACATATAGTTTTAATCTCAAGAGTAATATTCGTAACTCATGAATAGTAACCCCGACACAAAAGATAGAAATTCTACACAATAAAATTCATACCAATATTTCGGTATAATGATATTGAAAGAATAACATTACTTAAATTTATAAACAATTTATTTAAATTGTTTACACTTTACTAATTAATGCATTTAATCATCATAAAATGCCAACTCTTACAATTTCATCATCAATAACCAAAACCCTCATCAAAAATCTGCATATACCTCATATAGGATTCTCAAGCCATAAAATCCTATTTTCCAATTTTCTTTCTTCACAAAACATATTTAATTCATTTACTCATAACTAAACCATTTTCATGAAAAATACCAAATCAGTTCCAAAAATATTTCTTTTCTGGGATTTAGCATAATATAGTCCCATAGTGAACATATATTTTTCTCAGAATTTTTAAAAGTCATTTACTATTTTCATATGGCCAAAATAGCCGAATATTAGACATTTATCAGAAATTGTACTTTTGTCTAAAAATTCTAAAATTTACAGAGTATACTTCTATCATATACATGTACTCCCAATAAAAATTTCATCAATTTTGGGAGTTAACCACAAGGAATTATAAGCGGTTACTTTTAAAATAGTCTTTTCTCATAAAATTCATAACTCTCAATCTATACATCCAAAAATCACCATTTTTGGACACAATCAATAAAACTCATCAAAATATCATTTCAAATTTTTCCAGAATTTTTGAAGTTAAGAAAAATTACGAAACTGAAAATCATAACAACCCTTAAAATCCCTTAATATCCCTTACTATCCCTTACCTCAAAAGAGCAGTACTTCTGACTGGATATCGGATATGATGCTGAAGGAAACTTGCACTGATGAATAGCAACTCACCAAGTATCTAAAAACTCACAAAATATGCTTCATAATATATAGAGAGAAAGAGAGAAAGCTTATGTTTCTGGTGTGATTTTCAATTCTAACTTAGCCCTCTATTTATAGGAAAATTTTGGTAGGTTTGACCTGCAACCTGATGGCTTTACCTGCTACTATTCCCACCCACCACATTTGAAATATAATTCAGCACATTTCTTCACCAACCACAAGTGGGGCCCACCAATTCTAGAATTTTCCACCAAAATGATAAACTCCAAAAATTCAACAATTTCTGAACCAGTCATCTCGTAAAATTCATAACAAATCATACGTTCATTTTTAACGGTTCAAAATTTGTGGGCATATACTCAAGTTATATATGTATAACATATCCAAAAATTACCACGATCCAACGGTCGGATTAAAAATTATAACCCCCGCAAAATATCTCAAAAACCCTGATTTTTAATACCTCCATTCCGACAAAAATACGGATAAAAATCTCAACATTAACTCCTTCATTTTTTAACCACAAAAATATATCCCTCATTTATATCCACATAAAATTTATATTTTCTTATCATATGAATCAATAATTAATTATTCACAAATAATATTACAGAATCACATTTATGACAACCAGGCCGTTCCCAGGAAAGAGGGAGCTTTCCAATAAGGATTTCTCCTTACTGGCGCGCAATTAGATGACCAAACCTCTCCTTAGACAGAACTTTCTAAACATTGTCAATAATGCTATCTAATAATATTATTTAAATAATATGAATTACTGATCTGATAATGGAAAATACTGTGCAGCAACAATTATTGAAACAACAATAATATAAAATATCAATGCAGCAATTATTGAATCAATAATAAAATATTGAACAGTAATTACTGTAACAATTATTGAGTAGTGCCTTCTTACGTAAGAATCAATAATTTCAAAAATACTGTGCAATACCGTGTGCTACTGTGCAATAACGCGTATTACTGTATTTAAATCACCGGATTCCAACAGTGTTAACGGTAACAACTACGCCGTTATTTAAAAACTCAAATTTGTCGTTTTCTTCACCCGACAGTTATTCGTTATGGGGCCCACAAATAGCTGCGCCGTCGTACGAATATTCCCCGACAGAAAGAATATTCCACGACCAAACGAATATTCCCCGACAACAATGAATATTTTATAACCACATGCGTAGTTTGAAAAAATTTCATATATCACCCTTAACTTTAACTTTTATCAATTTAACTATTTACTGAATAGTAACTATAAAAAAAATTGAATACTTTTATTTCATAAAATTCGGGGTCTTACAATCTCCCCTCCTTATGAAATTTCGTCCTCGAAATTTACGTACCTGGTATTTTAAAGAGTTGAGAATACCTTCCTTTCATTTCAGATTCCATCTTCTCTGTCATCATAATTTCTCCATTGCTCATCTCCTGTATTTCAAATATCATTCTAGAATACAGCTTCAAAACAAGGGTTAATTTAGCAAATTAACATATCACATAACATCCCGATATTATGACTGACCAACAAATAAGCTTAGGAAGGACACACTAGCGAAGGATTTACTCGTCTCTCCCCACCTAGTTGTATTCCCCAATCTCTGCCAGAGATCATATCCCTAAGCTCTGATACCACCTGTGACTCTCATGGTGCTTCAACCACACAGCACCTCACAGTGGTACCTATCAGTTTGCCACCGCAGAACGGCGTCCCCTACGGAGAGTCTGGCTTCGGTGCATCCCCCATCAACAGGAAGTCACCAGCGAGAGGCTCGGGGCTCTTTACTTATAGCTCTGATACCACCTGTGACAACCCCAAAACAGGTCCATTCCACCCAACCCATTCTGAGTCGTCAAATACATGGTACAGAAAACAACTACAACTTTATTACAACAATTGTCGTGCAAAATACAACAACACATATGCTGTGAGTTTGGATACAAATATATACCAAATGTGACTCATGTTCCAACCCGTGGACATCACCTCACATAAACACCTTACATAAAGGTATAGTCAAAAACTGTTTTAGAAATTAGAATCTTTGGGAAGTGCTCGAGGAAACCTTCGTACATGGGAGGCCACGCGTCTAGGTTATGATAGATATCATATGGCCACAGAATTATCCTTGGTTGACCCAATAGACCCCAAAAAAAAACGAGAAGATTACTATCATATTCTTCCCAATGGTGAGTCTTCTCTTGACTTATCATTATCTCCACTGTCTCTAATTGAGAATTATACTTCAAACAAACACCAAGATTATATAGGTAGTGCCCATAGATATACTCAGCAAGTGGATGAGCACAACCCTGTCTTATGATGACACGAGGTTGTATGTCATTAGACATCTTGTATGATAGTGACAAAACACCCTTCCAACGTTGGGTTCGCCTCACCCTATTTTCTTCACCAAATATAACTACTAAATGATGACCACCGTTCTATTCCCTTGTTACCCCCGCTCGACCCAGCTACACCTCTTATTACCTGAAAGGAATGTGAAGCAAAAAGGTGAGCACAACTAGCTCAGTAAAGAATATCATGACTAAAGATAATTCAATTATCAATAGCCTTCATCAACAATAAATCAGAGATTTAGAACATATGGTAAATGATAAAAATTTCAACCATAGTTGCAGCGGAACGAGCAATCCATTAGAAGAGTCAAATAGACTATAAAGTCTATTATCTTCTCCATGTTAAAAATCCACCAACAATATTTTATCCATGTAACATCACTCAAGAGTTCCTTTCCACAATCATATGAATAACTCATAATCATAATTGTGACTATAAATTTTTCTTCGCACCCAGGACAAAGAATATTTTCATCACCTGTCTTTACCTGAAACATCAAAGATCATGGTTATACCAAATCACAGTTCCTGTTTATAATCATACTAACAAATCCATCTTTGCACTACGGGCCAAAGATATTCATCAACAAACCATCTTTGCACTACGGGCCAAAGATATTCAACAACAGTTCATCTTTGCACTACAGGCCAAAGATATCATCAACAGGCCATCTTTGCACTACATGCCAAAGATATTCATCAACAATTCATATTTGCACTACAGGCCAAATATATTCATATCTCAAAGAAATATATAATCATTTCAGAATTTATATAAACAATAATTATAACCATGTTGATCAATTCACCTTTGCACTTAAGCTTAAGATATTCAATTAAAAATTTAATGGTCATGATCATACCAGTCACAATTCAACTTTGCACTACAGGCCAAAGAGAACCCTAGTCATGATCATACCAATAATCTACCCATCTTTACACTCCAGTGAAAGAGAATTTCAACATCAGGGTTATAAAAATATTATATATGATGATAAAAAATAATATGATCAACAAATAGTTTTAATCTCAAGAGTAATATTCGTAACTCATGAATAGTAACCCCGACACAAAAGATAGAAATTCTACAATAAAATTCATACCAATATTTCGGTATAATGATATTGAAAGAATAACATTACTTAAATTTATAAACAATTTATTTTAATTGTTTACACTTTACTAATTAATACATTTAATCATCATAAAATGCCAACTCTTACAATTTCATCATCAATAACCAAAACCCTCATCAAAATCTGCACATACCTCATATAGGATTCTCAAGCCATAAAATCCTATTTTCCAATTTTTTTTCTTCACAAAACATATTTTAATTCATTTACTCATAAACTAATTTTTCATGAAAAATACCAAATCAGTTCCAAAAATATTTCTTTTCTGGGATTTAGCATAATATAGTCCCATAGTGAACATATATTTTCTCAGAATTTTTAAAAGTCATTTACTATTTTTCATATGGCCAAAATAGCCGAATATTTAGACATTTATCAAAAATTGTACTTTTGTCTAAAAATTCTAAAATTTACAGAGTATACTTCTATCATATACATGTACTCCCAATAAAAATTTCATCAATTTTGGAGTTTAACCACAAGGAATTATAAGCGGTTACTTTTAAAATAGTCTTTTCTCATAAAATTCATAACTCTCAATCTATACATCCAAAAATCACCATTTTTGGACACAATCAATAAAACTCATCAAAATATCATTTCAAATTTTTTCAGAATTTTTGAAGTTAAGAAAAATTACGAAACTGAAAATCATAACAACCCTTAAAATCCCTTAATATCCCTTACTATCCCTTACCTCAAAGAGCAGTACTTCTGACTGGATATCGGATATGATGCTGAAGGAAACTTGCACTGATGAATAGCAACTCACCAAGTATCTAAAAACTCACAAAATATGCTTCATAATATATAGAGAGAAAGAGAGAAAGCTTATGTTTCTGGTGTGATTTTCAATTCTAACTTAGCCCTCTATTTATAGGAAAATTTTGGTAGGTTTGACCTGCAACCTGATGGCTTTACCTGCTACTATTCCCACCCACCACATTTGAAATATAATTCAACACATTTCTTCACCAACCACAAGTGGGGCCCACCAATTCTAGAATTTTCCACCAAAATGATAAACTCCAAAAATTCAACAATTTCTGAACCAGTCATCTCGTAAAATTCATAACAAATCATACGTTCATTTTTTAACGGTTCAAAATTTGTGGCATATACTCAACTTATAATATGTATAACATATCCAAAAATTACCACGATCCAACGGTCGGATTAAAAATTATAACCCCCGCAAAATATCTCAAAAACCCTGATTTTTAATACCTCCATTCCGACAAAAATACGGATAAAAATCTCAACATTAACTCCTTCATTTTTTAACCACAAAAATATATCCCTCATTTATATCCACATAAAATAAATATTTTCTTATCATATGAATCAATAATTAATTATTCACAAATAATATTACAGAATCACATTTATGACAACCAGGCCGTTCCCAGGAAAGAGGGGGCTTTCCAATAAGGATTTCTCCTTACTGGCGCGCAATTAGATGACCAAACCTCTCCTTAGACAGAACTTTCTAAACATTGTCAATAATGCTATCTAATAATATTATTTAAATAATATGAATTACTGATCTGATAATGGAAAATACTGTGCAGCAACAATTATTGAAACAACAATAATATAAAATATCAATGCAGCAATTATTGAATCAATAATAAAATATTGAACAGTAATTACTGTAACAATTATTGAGTAGTGCCTTCTTACGTAAGAATCAATAATTTCAAAAATACTGTGCACAATACCGTGTGCTACTGTGCAATAACGTGTATTACTGTATTTTAATCACCGGGTAATCCAACAGTGTTAACGGTAACAACTACGCCGTTATTTGTAAAAACTCAAATTTGTCGTTTTCTTCACCCGACAGTTATTCGTTATGGGGCCCACAAATAGCTGCGCCGTCGTACGAATATTCCCCGACAGAAAGAATATTCCACGACCAAACGAATATTCCCCGACAACAATGAATATTTTATAACCACTTGCGTAGTTTGAAAAAATTTCATATATCACCCTTAACTTTAACTTTTATCAATTTAACTATTTACTGAATAGTAACTATAAAAAAAAATTGAATACTTTTATTTCATAAAATTCGGGTCTTACAATCTCCCCTCCTTATGAAATTTCGTCCTCGAAATTTACGTACCTGGTATTTCAAAGAGTTGAGAATACCTTCCTTTCATTTCAGATTCCATCTTCTCTGTCATCATAATTTCTCCATTGCTCATCTCTCCTGTATTTCAAATATCATTCTAGAATACAGCTTCAAAACAAGGGTTAATTTAACAAATTAACATATCACATAACATCCCGATATTATGACTGACCAACAAATAAGCTTAGAAAGGACACACTAGCGAAGGATTTACTCGTCTCTCCCCACCTAGTTGTATTCCCCAATCTCTGCCAGAGATCATATCCCTAAGCTCTGATACCACCTGTGACTCTCATGGTGCTTCAACCACAGCACCTCACAGTGGTACCTATCAGTTTGCCACCGCAGAACGGCGTCCCCTACGGAGAGTCTGGCTTCGGTGCATCCCCCATCAACAGGAAGTCACCAGCGAGAGGCTCGGGGCTCTTTACTTATAGCTCTGATACCACCTGTGACAACCCCAAAACAGGTCCATTCCACCCAACCCATTCTGAGTCATCAAATACATGGTACAGAAAACAACTACAACTTTATTACAACAATTGTCGTGCAAAATACAACAACACATATGCTGTGAGTTTGGATACAAATATATACCAAATGTGACTCATGTTCCAACCGTGGACATCACCTCACAATAACACCTTACATAAAGGTATAGTCAAAAACTGTTTTAGAAATTAGAATCTTTGGGAAGTGCTCAAGGAAACCTTCGTACATGGGAGGCCCACGCGTCTAGGTTATGATAGATATCATATGGCCACAGAAAATCCTGGTTTACCAATAGACCCCAAAAAAAACGAGAAGATTACTATCATATTCTTCCCAATGGTGAGTCTTCTCTTGACTTATCATTATCTCCACTGTCTCTAATTGAGAATTATACTTCAAACAAACACCAAGATTATATAGGTAGTGCCCATAGATATACTCAGCAAGTGGATGAGCACAACCCTGTCTTATGATGACACGAGGTTGTATGTCATTAGACATCTTGTATGATAGTGACAAAACACCCTTCCAACGTTGGGTTCGCCTCACCCTATTTTCTTCACCAAATATAACTACTAAATGATGACCACCGTTCTATTCCCTTGTTACCCCCGCTCGACCCAGCTACACTCTTATTACCTGAAAGAAATGTGAAGCAAAAGGGTGAGCACAACTAGCTCAGTAAAGAATATCATGACTAAAGATAATTCAATTATCAATAGCCTTCATCAACAATAAATCAGAGATTTAGAACATATGGTAAATGATAAAAATTTCAACCATAGTTGCAGCGAAACGAGCAATCCATTAGAAGAGTCAAATAGACTATAAAGTCTATTATCTTCTCCATGTTAAAAATCCACCAATAATATTTTATCCATGTAACATCACTCAAGAGTTCCTTTCCACAATCATATGAATAACTCATAATCATAATTGTGACTATAAATTTTTCTTCGCACCCAGGACAAAGAATATTTTCATCACCTGTCTTTACCTGAAACATCAAAGATCATGGTTATACTAATCACAGTTCCTGTTTATAATCATACTAACAAATCCATCTTTGCACTACGGGCCAAAGATATTCATCAACAAACATCTTTGCACTACGGGCCAAAGATATTCAACAACAGTTCATCTTTGCACTACAGGCCAAAGATATTCATCAACAGGCCATCTTTGCACTACATGCCAAAGATATTCATCAACAATTCATATTTGCACTACAGGCCAAATATATTCATATCTCAAAGAAATATATAATCATTTCAGAATTTATATAAACAATAATTATAACCATGTTGATCAATTCACCTTTGCACTTAAGCTTAAGATATTCAATTATAAATTTAATGGTCATGATCATACCAGTCACAATTCAACTTTGCACTACAGGCCAAAGAGAACCCTAGTCATGATCATACCAATAATCTACCCATCTTTACACTCCAGTGAAAGAGAATTTCAACATCAGGGTTATAAAAATAATATATATGATGATAAAAATAATATGGTCAACATATAGTTTTAATCTCAAGAGTAATATTCGTAACTCATGAATAGTAACCCCGACACAAAAGATAGAAATTCTACAATAAAATTAATACCAATATTTTGGTATAATGATACTGAAAGAATAACATTACTTAAATTTATAAACAATTTATTTTAATTGTTTACACTTTACTAATTATTGCATTTAATCATCATAAAATGCCAACTCTTACAATTTCATCATCAATAACCAAAATCCTCATCAAAAATCTGCATATACCTCATATAGGATTCTCAAGCCATAAAAATCCTATTTTCCAATTTTCTTTCTTCACAAAACATATTTAATTCATTTACTCATAACTAAACCAATTTCATGAAAAATACCAAATCAGTTCCAAAAATATTTCTTTTCTGGGATTTAGCATAATATAGTCCCATAGTGAACATATATTTTTCTCAGAATTTTTAAAAGTCATTTACTATTTTTCATATGGCCAAAAAAGCCGAATATTTAGACATTTATCAAAAATTGTAACTTTTGTCTAAAAATTCTGAAATTTACAGAGTATACATCTATCATATACATGTACTCCCAATAAAAATTTCATCAATTTTGGAGTTAACCACAAGGAATTATAAGCGGTTACTTTTAAAATAGTCTTTTCTCATAAAATTCATAACTCTCAATCTATACATCCAAAAATCACCATTTTTGGACACAATCAATAAAACTCATCAAAATATCATTTCAAATTTTTTCAGAATTTTTGAAGTTCAGAAATATTACGAAACTGAAAATCATAACAACCCTTAAAATCCCTTACTATCCCTTACCTCAAAAGAGCAGTACTTCTGACTGGATATCGGATATGATGCTGAAGGAAACTTGCACTGATGAATAGCAACTCACCAAGTATCTAAAAACTCACAAAATATGCTTCATAATATAGAGAGAGAAAGAGAGAAAGCTTATGTTTCTGGTGTGATTTTCAATTCTAACTTAGGCCTCTATTTATAGGAAAATTTTGGTAGGTTTGACCTGCAACCCTGATGGCTTTACCTGCTACTATTCCCACCCACCACATTTGAAATATAATTCAGCACATTTCTTCACCAACCACAAGTGGGGCCCACCAATTCTAGAATTTTCCACCAAAATGATAAACTCCAAAAATTCAACAATTTCTGAACCAGTCATCTCGTAAAATTCATAACAAATCATACGTTCATTTTTAACGGTTCAAAATTTGTGGGCATATACTCAACTTATATATGTATAACATATCCAAAAATTACCACGATCCAACGGTCGGATTAAAAATTATAACCCCCCGCAAAATATCTCAAAAACCCTGATTTTTAATACCTCCATTCCGACAAAAATACGGATAAAAATCTCAACATAAACTCCTTCATTTTTTAACCACAAAAATATATCCCTCATTTATATCCACATAAAATAAATATTTTCTTATCATATGAATCAATAATTAATTATTCACAAATAATATTACAGAATCACATTTATGACAACCAGGCCGTTCCCAGGAAAGAGGGGGCTTTCCAATAAGGATTTCTCCTTACTGGCGCGCAATTAGATGACCAAACCTCTCCTTAGACAGAACTTTCTAAACATTGTCAATAATGCTATCTAATAATATTATTTAAATAATATGAATTACTGATCTGATAATGGAAAATACTGTGCAGCAACATTATTGAAAAACAACAATAATATAAAAAATATCAATGCAGCAATTATTGAATCAATAATAAAATATTGAACAGTAATACTGTAACAATTATTGAGTAGTGCCTTCTTACGTAAGAATCAATAATTTCAAAAATACTGTGCAATACCGTGTGCTACTGTGCAATAACGCGTATTACTGTATTTTAATCACCGGGTATTCCAACAGTGTTAACGGTAACAACTACGCCGTTATTTGTAAAAACTCAAATTTGTCGTTTTCCTTCACCCGACAGTTATTCGTTATGGGGCCCACAAATAGCTGCGCCGTCGTACGAATATTCCCCGACAGAAAGAATATTCCACGACCAAACGAATATTCCCCGACAACAATGAATATTTTATAACCACTTGCGTAGTTTGAAAAAATTTCATATATCACCCTTAACTTTAACTTTTATCAATTTAACTATTTACTGAATAGTAACTATAAAAAAAAATTGAATACTTTTATTTCATAAAATTCGGGGTCTTACAATCTCCCCTCCTTATGAAATTTCGTCCTCGAAATTTACGTACCTGGTATTTCAAAGAGTTGAGAATACCTTCCTTTCATTTCAGATTCCATCTTCTCTGTCATCATAATTTCTCCATTGCTCATCTCCTGTATTTCAAATATCATTCTAGAATACAGCTTCAAAACAAGGTAATTTAACAAATTAACATATCACATAACATCCCGATATTATGACTGACCAACAAATAAGCTTAGGAAGGACACACTAGCGAAGGATTTACTCGTCTCTCCCCACCTAGTTGTATTCCCCAATCTCTGCCAGAGATCATATCCCTAAGCTCTGATACACCTGTGACTCTCATGGTGCTTCAACCACAGCACCTCACAGTGGTACCTATCAGTTTGCCACCGCAGAACGGCGTCCCCTACGGAGAGTCTGGCTTCGGTGCATCCCCCATCAACAGGAAGTCACCAGCGAGAGGCTCGGGGCTCTTTACTTATAGCTCTGATACCACCTGTGACAACCCCAAAATAGGTCCATTCCACCCAACCCATTCTGAGTCGTCAAATACATGGTACAGAAAAAAACTACAACTTTATTACAACAATTATCGTGCAAAATACAACAACACATATGCTGTGAGTTTGGATACAAATATATACCAAATGTGACTCATGTTCCAACCGTGGACATCACCTCACAATAACACCTTACATAAAGGTATAGTCAAAAACTATTTTAGAAATTAGAATCTTTGGGAAGTGCTCAAGGAAACCTTCGTACATGGGAGGCCACGCATCTAGGTTATGATAGATATCATATGGCCACAGAATTATCCTTGGTTGACCCAATAGACCCCAAAAAAAACGAGAAGATTACTATCATATTCTTCCCAATGGTGAGTCTTCTCTTGACTTATCATTATCTCCACTGTCTCTAATTGAGAATTATACTTCAAACAAACACCAAGATTATATAGGTAGTGCCCATAGATATACTCAGCAAGTGGATGAGCACAACCCTGTCTTATGATGACACGAGGTTGTATGTCATTAGACATCTTGTATGATAGTGACAAAACACCCTTCCAACGTTGGGTTCGCCTCACCCTATTTTCTTCACCAAATATAACTACTAAATGATGACCACCGTTCTATTCCCTTGTTACCCCCCGCTCGACCCAGCTACACTCTTATTACCTGAAAGGAATTATGAAGCAAAAGGGTGAGCACAACTAGCTCAGTAAAGAATATCATGACTAAAGATAATTCAATTATCAATAGCCTTCATCAACAATAAATCAGAGATTTAGAACATATGGTAAATGATAAAAATTTAACCATAGTTGCAGCGGAACGAGCAATCCATTAGAAGAGTCAAATAGACTATAAAGTCTATTATCTTCTCCATGTTAAAAATCCACCAACAATATTTTATCCATGTAACATCACTCAAGAGTTCCTTTCCACAATCATATGAATAACTCATAATCATAATTGTGACTATAAATTTTTCTTCGCACCCAGGACAAAGAATATTTTCATCACCTGTCTTTACCTGAAACATCAAAGATCATGGTTATACCAATCACAGTTCCTGTTTATAATCATACTAACAAATCCATCTTTGTACTACGGGCCAAAGATATTCATCAACAAACCATCTTTGCACTACGGGCCAAAGATATTCAACAACAGTTCATCTTTGCACTACAGGCCAAAGATATTCATCAACAGGGCATCTTTGCACTACATGCCAAAGATATTCATCAACAATTCATATTTGCACTACAGGCCAAATATATTCATATCTCAAAGAAATATATAATCATTTCAGAATTTATATAAACAATAATTATAACCATGTTGATCAATTCACCTTTGCACTTAAGCTTAAGATATTCAATTATAAATTTAATGGTCATGATCATACCAGTCACAATTCAACTTTGCACTACAGGCCAAAGAGAACCCTAGTCATGATCATACCAATAATCTACCCATCTTTACACTCCAGTGAAAGAGAATTTCAACATCAGGGTTATAAAAAATTATAATATGATGATAAAAATAATATGATCAACATATAGTTTTAATCTCAAGAGTAATATTCGTAACTCATGAATAGTAACCCCGACACAAAAGATAGAAATTCTACAATAAAATTCATACCAATATTTCGGTATAATGATACTGAAAGAATAACATTACTTAAATTTATAAACAATTTATTTTAATTGTTTACACTTTACTAATTAATACATTTAATCATCATAAAATGCCAACTCTTACAATTTCATCATCAATAACCAAAACCCTCATCAAAAATCTGCATATACCTCATATAGGATTCTCAAGCCATAAAATCCTATTTTTCAATTTTCTTTCTTCACAAAACATATATTAATTCATTTACTCATAACTAAACCATTTTCATGAAAAATACCAAATCAGTTCCAAAAATATTTTTTTCTGGGATTTAGCATAATATAGTCCCATAGTGACCATATATTTTTTCTCAATTTTTAAAAGTCATTTACTATTTTTCATATGGCCAAAATAGCCGAATATTAAGACATTTATCAAAAATTTGTACTTTTGTCTAAAAATTCTGAAATTTACAGAGTATACTTCTATCATATACATGTACTCCCAATAAAAATTTCATCAATTTTGGAGTTAACCACAAGGAATTATAAGCGGTTACTTTTAAAATAGTCTTTTCTCATAAAATTCATAACTCTCAATCTATACATCCAAAAATCACCATTTTTGGACACAATCAATAAAACTCATCAAAATATCATTTCAAATTTTTCCAGAATTTTTGAAGTTAAAAAAAATTACGAAACTGAAAATCATAACAACCCTTAAAATCCCTTAATATCCCTTACTATCCCTTACCTCAAAAGAGCAGTACTTCTGACTGGATATCGGATATGATGCTGAAGGAAACTTGCACTGATGAATAGCAACTCACCAAGTATCTAAAAACTCACAAAATATGCTTCATAATATAGAGAGAGAAAAAGAGAAAGCTTATGTTTCTGGTGTGATTTTCAATTCTAACTTAGCCCTCTATTTATAGGAAAATTTTGGTAGGTTTGACCTGCAACCTGATGGCTTTACCTGCTACTATTCCCACCCACCACATTTGAAATATAATTCAGCACATTTCTTCACCAACCACAAGTGGGGCCCACCAATTCTAGAATTTTTCACCAAAATGATAAACTCCAAAAATTCAACAATTTCTGAACCAGTCATCTCGTAAAATTCATAACAAATCATACGTTCATTTTTAACGGTTCAAAATTTGTGGGCATATACTCAACTTATATATATATAACAATCCAAAAATTACCACGATCCAACGGTCGGATTAAAAATTATAACCCCCGCAAAATATCTCAAAAACCCTGATTTTTAATACCTCCATTTCGACAAAAATACGGATAAAAATCTCAACATTGACTCCTTCATTTTTTAACCACAAAAATATATCCCTCATTTATATCCACATAAAATAAATATTTTCTTATCATATGAATCAATAATTAATTATTCACAAATAATATTACAGAATCACATTTATGACAACCAGGCCGTTCCAGGAAAGAGGGGGGGGCTTTCCAATAAGGATTTCTCCTTACTGGCGCGCAATTAGATGACCAAACCTCTCCTTAGACAGAACTTTCTAAACATTGTCAATAATGCTATCTAATAATATTATTTAAATAATATGAATTACTGATCTGATAATGGAAAATACTGTGCAGCAACAATTATTGAAACAACAATAATATAAAATATCAATGCAGCAATTATTGAATCAATAATAAAATATTGAACAATAATTACTGTAACAATTATTGAGTAGTGCCTTCTTACGTAAGAATCAATAATTTCAAAAATACTGTGCAATACCGTGTGCTACTGTGCAATAACGCGTATTACTGTATTTTAATCACCGGGTATTCCAACAGTGTTAACGGTAACAACTACGCCGTTATTTGTAAAAACTCAAATTTGTCGTTTTCTTCACCCGACAGTTATTCGTTATGGGGCCCACAAATAGCTGCGCCGTCGTACGAATATTCCCCGACAGAAAGAATATTCCACGACCAAACGAATATTCCCCGACAACAATGAATATTTTAAAACCACATGCGTAGTTTGAAAAAATTTCATATATCACCTTTAACTTTAACTTTTATCAATTTAACTATTTACTGAATAGTAACTATAAAAAAAATTGAATACTTTTATTTCATAAAATTCGGGGTCTTACAATCTCCCCTCCTTATGAAATTTCGTCCTCGAAATTTACGTACCTGGTATTTCAAAGAGTTGAGAATACCTTCCTTTCATTTCAGATTCCATCTTCTCTGTCATCATAATTTCTCCATTACTCATCTCCTGTATTTCAAATATCATTCTAGAATACAGCTTCAAAATAAGGGTTAATTTAACAAATTAACATATCACATAACATCCCGATATTATGACTGACCAACAAATAAGCTTAGGAAGGACACACTAGCGAAGGATTTACTCGTCTCTCCCCACCTAGTTGTATTCCCCAATCTCTGCCACTGATAGATCCCCTAAGCTCTGATACCACCTGTGACTCTCATGGTGCTTCAACCACAGCACCTCACAGTGGTACCTATCAGTTTGCCACCGCAGAACGGCGTCCCCTACGGAGAGTCTGGCTTCGGTGCATCCCCCATCAACAGGAAGTCACCAGCGAGAGGCTCGGGCTCTTTACTTATAGCTCTGATACCACCTGTGACAACCCCAAAACAGGTTTCCCACCCAACCCATTCTGAGTCGTCAAATACATGGTACAGAAAACAACTACAACTTTATTACAACAATTGTCGTGCAAAATACAACAACACATATGCTGTGAGTTTGGATACAAATATATACCAAATGTGACTCATGTTCCAACCGTGGACATCACCTCACAATAACACCTTACATAAATATAGTCAAAAACTGTTTTAGAAATTAGAATCTTTGGGAAGTGCTCAAGGAAACCTTCGTACATGGGAGCCACGCGTCTAGGTTATGATAGATATCATATGGCCACAGAATTATCCTTGGTTGACCCAATAGACCCCAAAAAAAATGAGAAGATTACTATCATATTCTTCCCAATGGTGAGTCTTCTCTTGACTTATCATTATCTCCACTGTCTCTAATTGAGAATTATACTTCAAACAACACCAAGATTATATAGGTAGTGCCCATAGATATACTCAGCAAGTGGATGAGCACAACCCTGTCTTATGATGACACGAGGTTGTATGTCATTAGACATCTTGTATGATAGTGACAAAACACCCTTCCAACGTGGGTTCGCCTCACCCTATTTTCTTCACCAAATATAACTACTAAATGATGACCACCGTTCTATTCCCTTGTTACCCCGCTCGACCCAGCTACACTCTTATTACCTGAAAGGAATTGTGAAGCAAAAGGGTGAGCACAACTAGCTCAGTAAAGAATATCATGACTAAAGATAATTCAATTATCAATAGCCTTCATCAACAATAAATCAGAGATTTAGAACATATGGTTAAATGATAAAAATTTCAACCATAGTTGCAGCGGAACGAGCAATCCATTAGAAGAGTCAAATAGACTATAAAGTCTATATCTTCTCCATGTTAAAAATCCACCAACAATATTTTATCCATGTAACATCACTCAAGAGTTCCTTTCCACAATCATATGAATAACTCATAATCAAAATTGTGACTATAAATTTTTCTTCGCACCCAGGACAAAGAATATTTTCATCACCTGTCTTTACCTGAAACATCAAAGATCATGGTTATACCAAATCACAGTTCCTGTTTATAATCATACTAACAAATCCATCTTTGCACTACGGGCCAAAGATATTCATCAACAAACCATCTTTGCACTACGGGCCAAAGATATTCAACAACAGTTCATCTTTGCACTACAGGCCAAAGATATTCATCAACAGGCCATCTTTCCACTACATGCCAAAGATATTCATCAACAATTCATATTTGCACTACAGGCCAAATATATTCATATCTCAAAGAAATATATAATCATTTCAGAATTTATATAAACAATAATTATAACCATGTTGATCAATTCACCTTTCCACTTAAGCTTAAGATATTCAATTATAAATTTAATGGTCATGATCATACCAATCACAATTCAACTTTGCACTACAGGCCAAAGAGAACCCTAGTCATGATCATACCAATAATCTACCCATCTTTACACTCCAGTGAAAGAGAATTTCAACATCAGGGTTATAAAAATATTATATATGATGATAAAAATAATATGATCAACATATAGTTTTAATCTCAAGAGTAATATTCGTAACTGATGAATAGTAACCCCGACTCAAAAGATAGAAATTCTACAATAAAATTCATACCAATATTTCGGTATAATGATACTGAAAGAATAACATTACTTAAATTTATAAACAATTTATTTTAATTGTTTACACTTTACTAATTAATGCATTTAATCATCATAAAATGCCAACTCTTACAATTTCATCATCAATAACCAAAACCCTCATCAAAAATCTGAATATACCTCATATAGGATTCTCAAGCCATAAAATCCTATTTTCCAATTTTCTTTCTTCACAAAACATATTTAATTCATTTACTCATAACTAAACTATTTTCATGAAAAATACCAAATCAGTTCCAAAAATATTTCTTTTCTGGGATTTAGCATAATATAGTCCCATAGTGAACACATATTTTTCTCAGAATTTTTAAAAGTCATTTACTATTTTTCATATGGCCAAAATAGCCGAATATTTAGACATTTATCAAAAATTGTACTTTTGTCTAAAAATTCTGAAATTTACAGAGTATACTTCTATCATATACATGTACTCCCAATAAAAATTTCATCAATTTTGGAGTTAACCACAAGGAATTATAAGCGGTTACTTTTAAAATAGTCTTTTCTCATAAAATCATAACTCTCAATCTATACATCCAAAAATCACCATTTTTGGACACAATCAAAAAACTCATCAAAATATCATTTCAAAATTTTCCAGAATTTTTGAAGTTCAGAAAAATTACGAAACTGAAAATCATAACAACCCTTAAAATCCCTTAATATCCCTTACTATCCCTTACCTCAAAAGAGCAGTCTGACTGGATATCGGATATGATGCTGAAGGAAACTTGCACTGATGAATAGCAACTCACCAAGTATCTAAAAACTCACAAAAAATGCTTCATAATATATAGAGAGAGAAAGAGAGAAAGCTTATGTTTCTGGTGTGATTTTCAATTCTAACTTAGCCCTCTATTTATAGGAAAATTTTGGTAGGTTTAACCTGCAACCTGATGGCTTTACCTGCTACTATTCCTACCCACTACATTTGAAATATAATTCAGCACATTTCTTCACCAACCACAAGTGGGGCCCACCAATTCTAGAATTTTCCACCAAATGATAAACTCCAAAAATTCAACATTTCTGAACCAGTCATCTCGTAAAATTCATAACAAATCATACGTTCATTTTTAACGGTTCAAAATTTGTGGGCATATACTCAACTTATATATGTATAACATATCCAAAAATTACCACGATCCAACGGTCGGATTAAAAATTATAACCCCCTCAAAATATCTCAAAACCCCTGATTTTTAATACCTCCATTCCGACAAAAATACGGATAAAAATCTCAACATTAACTCCTTCATTTTTTAACCACAAAAATATATCCCTCATTTATATCCACATAAAATAAATATTTTCTTATCATATGAATCAATAATTAATTATTCACAAATAATATTACAGAATCACATTTATGACAACCAGACGTTCCCAGGAAAGAGGGGGCTTTCCAATAAGGATTTCTCCTTACTGGCGCGCAATTAGATGACCAAACCTCTCCTTAGACAGAACTTTCTAAACATTGTCAATAATGCTATCTAATAATATTATTTAAATAATATGAATTACTGATCTGATAATGGAAAATACTGTGCAGCAACAATTATTGAAACAACAATAATATAAAATATCAATGCAGCAATTATTGAATCAATAATAAAATATTGAACAGTAATTACTGTAACAATATTGAGTAGTGCCTTCTTACGTAAGAATCAATAATTTCAAAAATACTGTGCAATACCGTGTGCTACTGTGCAAATAACGCGTATTACTGTATTTTAATCACCGGGTATTCCAACAGTGTTAACGTAACAACTACGCCGTTATTTGTAAAAACTCAAATTTGTCGTTTTCTTCACCCGACAGTTATTCGTTATGGGCCCACAAATAGCTGCGCCGTCGTACGAATATTCCCCGACAGAAAGAATATTCCACGACCAAACGAATATTCCCCGACAACAATGAATATTTTATAACCACTTGCGTAGTTTGAAAAAATTCATATATCACCCTTAACTTTAACTTTTATCAATTTAACTATTTACTGAATAGTAACTATAAAAAAAATTGAATACTTTTATTTTATAAAATTCGGGGTCTTACAATCTCCCCTCCTTATGAAATTTCGTCCTCGAAATTTACGTACCTGGTATTTCAAAGAGTTGAGAATACCTTCCTTTCATTTCAGATTCCATCTTCTCTGTCATCATAATTTCTCCATTGCTCATCTCCTGTATTTCAAATATCATTCTAGAATACAGCTTCAAAACAAGGGTTAATTTAACAAATTAACATATCACATAACATCCCGATATTATGACTGACCAACAAATAAGCTTAGGAAGGACACACTAGCGAAGGATTTACTCGTCTCTCCCCACCTAGTTGTATTCCCCAATCTCTGTCAGAGGTCATATCCCTAAGCTCTGATACCACCTGTGACTCTCATGGTGCTTCAACCACAGCACCTCACAGTGGTACCTATCAGTTTGCCACCGCAGAACGGCGTCCCCTACGGAGAGTCTGGCTTCGGTGCATCCCCCATCAACAGGAAGTCACCAGCGAGAGGCTCGGGGCTCTTTACTTATAGCTCTGATACCACCTGTGACAACCCCAAAACAGGTTCATTCCACCCAACCCATTCTGAGTCGTCAAATACATGGTACAGAAAACAACTACAACTTTATTACAACAATTGTCGTGCAAAATACAACAACACATATGCTGTGAGTTGGATACAAATATATACCAAATGTGACTCATGTTCCAACCGTGGACATCACCTCACAATAACACCTTACATAAAGGTATAGTCAAAAACTGTTTTAGAAATTAGAATCTTTGGAAGTGCTCAAGGAAACCTTCGTACATGGGAGGCCACGCGTCTAGGTTATGATAGATATCATATGGCCACAGAATTATCATTGGTTGACCCAATACCCCAAAAAAAACGAGAAGATTACTATCATATTCTTCCCAATGGTGAGTCTTCTCTTGACTTATCATTATCTCCACTGTCTCTAATTGAGAATTATACTTCAAACAAATACCAAGATTATATAGGTAGTGCCCATAGATATACTCAGCAAGTGGATGAGCACAACCCTGTCTTATGATGACACGAGGTTGTATGTCATTAGACATCTTGTATGATAGTGACAAAACACCCTTCCAACGTTGGGTTCGCCTCACCCTATTTCTTCACCAAATATAACTACTAAATGATGACCACCGTTCTATTCCCTTGTTACCCCCCTCTCGACCCAGCTACACTCTTATTACCTGAAAGGAATTGTGAAGTAAAAGGGTGAGCACAACTAGCTCAGTAAAGAATATCATGACTAAAGATAATTCAATTATCAATTGCCTTCATCAACAATAAATCAGAGATTTAGAACATATGGTAAATGATAAAAATTTCAACCATAGTTGCAGCGGAACGAGCAATCCATTAGAAGAGTCAAATAGACTATAAAGTCTATTATCATCTCCATGTTAAAAATCCACCAACAATATTTTATCCATGTAACATCACTCAAGAGTTCCTTTCCACAATCATATGAATAACTCATAATCATAATTGTGACTATAAATTTTTCTTCGCACCCAGGACAAAGAATATTTTCATCACCTGTCTTTACCTGAAACATTAAAGATCATGGTTATACCAAATCACAGTTCCTATTTATAATCATACTAACAAATCCATCTTTGCACTACGGGCCAAAGATATTCATCAACAAACCATCTTTGCACTACGGGCCAAAGATATTCAACAACAGTTCATCTTTGCACTACAGGCCAAAGATATTCATCAACAGGCCATCTTTGCACTACATGCCAAAGATATTCATCAACAATTCATATTTGCACTACAGGCCAAATATATTCATATCTCAAAGAAATATATAATCATTTCAGAATTTATATAAACAATAATTATAACCATGTTGATCAATTCACCTTTGCACTTAAGCTTAAGATATTCAATTATAAATTTAATGGTCATGATCATACCAGACACAATTCAACTTTGCACTACAGGCCAAAGAGAACCCTAGTCATGATCATACCAATAATCTACCCATCTTTACACTCCAGTGAAAGAGAATTTCAACATCAGGGTTATAAAAATATTATATATGATGATAAAAATAATATGATCAACATATAGTTTTAATCTCAAGAGTAATATTCGTAACTCATGAATAGTAATCCCGACACAAAAGATATAAATTTTACAATAAAATTCATACCAATATTTCGGTATAATGATACTGAAAGAATAACATTACTTAAATTTATAAACAATTTATTTTAATTGTTTACACTTTACTAATTAATGCATTTAATCATCATAAAATGCCAACTCTTACAATTTCATCATCAATAACCAAAAACCCTCATCAAAAATCTGCATATACCTCATATAGGATTCTCAAGCCATAAAATCCTATTTTCCAATTTTCTTTCTTCACAAAACATATTTAATTCATTTACTCATAACTAAACTATTTTCATGAAAAATACCAAATCAGTTCCAAAAATATTTCTTTTCTGGATTTAGCATAATATAGTCCCATAGTGAACATATATTTTTCTCAGAATTTTTAAAAGTCATTTACTATTTTCATATGGCCAAAATAGCCGAATATTTAGACATTTATCAAAAATTGTACTTTTGTCTAAAAATTCTGAAATTTACAGAGTATACTTCTATCATATACATGTACTCCCAATAAAAATTTCATCAATTTTGGAGTTAACCACAAGGAATTATAAGCGGTTTCTTTTAAAATAGTCTTTTCTCATAAAATTCATAACTCTCAATCTATACATCCAAAAATCACCATTTTTGGACACAATCAATAAAACTCATCAAAATATCATTTCAAAATTTTCCAGAATTTTTGAAGTTCAGAAAAATTACGAAACTGAAAATCATAACAACCCTTAAAATCCCTTAATATCCCTTACTATCCCTTACCTCAAAAGAGCAGTACTTCTGACTGGATATCGGATATGATGCTGAAGGAAACTTGCACTGATGAATAGCAACTCACCAAGTATCTAAAAACTCACAAATATGCTTCATAATATAGAGAGAGAGAAGAGAGAAAGCTTATGTTTCTGGTGTGATTTTCAATTCTAACTTAGCCCTCTATTTATAGGAAAATTTTGGTAGGTTTAACCTGCAACCTGATGGCTTTACCTGCTACTATTCCTACCCACTACATTTGAAATATAATTCAGCACATTTCTTCACCAACCACAAGTGGGGCCCACCAATTCTAGAATTTTCCACCAAAATGATAAACTCCAAAAATTCAACAATTTCTGAACCAGTCATCTCGTAAAATTCATAACAAATCATACGTTCATTTTTAACGGTTCAAAATTTGTGGGCATATACTCAACTTATATATGTATAACATATCCAAAATTACCACGATCCAACGGTCGGATTAAAAATTATAACCCCCTCAAAATATCTCAAAAACCCCGATTTTTAATACCTCCATTCCGACAAAAACGGATAAAAATCTCAACATTAACTCCTTCATTTTTAACCACAAAAATATATCCCTCATTTATATCCACATAAAATAAATATTTTCTTATCATATGAATCAATAATTAATTATTCACAAATAATATTACAGAATCACATTTATGACAACCAGGCCGTTCCCAGGAAAGAGGGGGCTTTCCAATAAGGATTTCTCCTTACTGGCGCGCAATTAGATGACCAAACCTCTCCTTAGACAGAACTTTCTAAACATTGTCAATAATGCTATCTAATAATATTATTTAAATAATATGAATTACTGATCTGATAATGGAAAATACTGTGCAGCAACAATTATTGAAACAACAATAATATAAAATATCAATGCAACAATTATTGAATCAATAATAAAATATTGAACAGTAATTACTGTAACAATTATTGAGTAGTGTCTTCTTACGTAAGAATCAATAATTTCAAAAATACTGTGCAATACCGTGTGCTACTGTGCAATAACGCGTATTACTGTATTTTAATCACCGGGTATTCCAACAGTGTTAACGGTAACAACTCGCCGTTATTGTAAAAACTCAAATTTGTCGTTTTCTTCACCCGACAGTTATTCGTTATGGGGCCCACAAATAGCTGCGCCGTCGTACGAATATTCCCCGACAGAAAGAATATTCCACGACCAAACGAATATTCCCCGAAAACAATGAATATTTTATAACCACTTGCGTAGTTTGAAAAAATTTCATATATCACCCTTAACTTTAACTTTTATCAATTTAACTATTACTGAATAGTAACTATAAAAAAAATTGAATACTTTTATTTTATAAAATTCGGGTCTTACAATCTCCCCTCCTTATGAAATTTCTTCCTCGAAATTTACGTACCTGGTATTTCAAAGAGTTGAGAATACCTTCCTTTCATTTCAGATTCCATCTTCTCTGTCATCATAATTTCTCCATTGCTCATCTCCTGTATTTCAAATATCATTCTAGAATACAGCTTCAAAACAAGGGTTAATTTAACAAATTAACATATCACATAACATCCCGATATTATGACTGACCAACAAATAAGCTTAGGAAGGACACACTAGCGAAGGATTTACTCGTCTCTCCCCACCTAGTTGTATTCCCCAATCTCTGTCAGAGATCATATCCCTAAGCTCTGATACCACCTGTGACTCTCATGGTGCTTCAACCACAGCACCTCACAGTGGTACCTATCAGTTTGCCACCGCAGAACGGCGTCCCCTACGGAGAGTCTGGCTTCGGTGCATCCCCCATCAACAGGAAGTCACCAGCGAGAGGCTCGGGGCTCTTTACTTATAGCTCTGATACCATCTGTGACAACCCCAAAACAGGTCCATTCCACCCAACCCATTCTGAGTCGTCAAATACATGGTACAGAAAACAACTACAACTTTATTACAACAATTGTCGTGCAAAATACAACAACACATATGCTGTGAGTTTGGATACAAATATATACCAAATGTGACTCATGTTCCAACCGTGGACATCACCTCACAATAACACCTTACATAAAGGTATAGTCAAAAACTGTTTTAGAAATTAGAATCTTTGGGAAGTGCTCAAGGAAACCTTCGTACATGGGAGGCCACGCGTCTAGGTTATGATAGATATCATATGGCCACAGAATTATCATTGGTTGACCCAATAGACCCCAAAAAAAACGAGAAGATTACTATCATATTCTTCCCAATGGTGAGTCTTCTCTTGACTTATCATTATCTCCACTGTCTCTAATTGAGAATTATACTTCAAACAAACACCAAGATTATATAGTAGTGCCCATAGATATACTCAGCAAGTGGATGAGCACAACCCTGTCTTATGATGACACGAGGTTGTATGTCATTAGACATCTTGTATGATAGTGACAAAACACCCTTCCAACGTTGGGTTCGCCTCACCCTATTTTCTTCACCAAATATAACTACTAAATGATGACCACCGTTCTATTCCCTTGTTACCCCCCCTCGACCCAGCTACACTCTTATTACCTGAAAGGAATTGTGAAGCAAAAGGGTGAGCACAACTAGCTCAGTAAAGAATATCATGACTAAAGATAATTCAATTATCAATTGCCTTCATCAACAATAAATCAGAGATTTAGAACATATGGTAAATGATAAAAATTTCAACCATAGTTGCAGCGGAACGAGCAATCCATTAGAAGAGTCAAATAGACTATAAAGTCTATTATCTTCTCCATGTTAAAAATTCACCAACAATATTTTATCCATGTAACATCACTCAAGAGTTCCTTTCCACAATCATATGAATAACTCATAATCATAATTGTGACTATAAATTTTTCTTCGCACCCAGGACAAAGAATATTTTCATCACCTGTCTTTACCTGAAACATCAAAGATCATGGTTATACAAATCACAGTTCCTGTTTATAATCATACTAACAAATCCATCTTGCACTACGGGCCAAAGATATTCATCAACAAACCATCTTTGCACAACGGGCCAAAGATATTCAACAACATTTCATCTTTGCACTACAGGCCAAAGATATTCATCAACAGGCCATCTTTGCACTACATGCCAAAGATATTCATCAACAATTCATATTTGCACTACAGGCCAAATATATTCATATCTCAAAGAAATATATAATCATTTCAGAATTTATATAAACAATAATTATAACCATGTTGATCAATTCACCTTTGCACTTAAGCTTAAGATATTCAATTATAAATTTAATGGTCATGATCATACCAGACACAATTCAACTTTGCACTACAGGCCAAAGAGAACCCTAGTCATGATCATACCAATAATCTACCCATCTTTACACTCCAATGAAAGAGAATTTCAACATCAGGGTTATAAAAATATTATATATGATGATAAAAATAATATGATCAACATATAGTTTTAATCTCAAGAGTAATATTCGTAACTCATGAATAGTAATCCCAACACAAAAGATAGAAATTTTACAATAAAATTCATACCAATATTTCGGTATAATGATACTGAAAGAATAACATTACTTAAATTTATAAACAATTTATTTTAATTATTTACACTTTACTAATTAATGCATTTAATCATCATAAAATGCCAACTCTTACAATTTCATCATCAATAACCAAAACCCTCATCAAAAATCTGCATATACCTCATATAGGATTCTCAAGCCATAAAATCCTATTTTCCAATTTTCTTTCTTCACAAAACATATTTAATTCATTTACTCATAACTAAACTATTTTCATGAAAAATACCAAATCAGTTCCCAAAATATTTCTTTTCTGGGATTTAGCATAATATAGTCCCATAGTGAACATATATTTTCTCAGAATTTTTAAAAGTCATTTACTATTTTTCATATGGCCAAAATAGCCGAATATTTAGACATTTATCAAAAATTGTACTTTTGTCTAAAAATTCTGAAATTTACAGAGTATACTTCTATCATAACATGTACTCCCAATAAAAATATCATCAATTTTGGAGTTAACCACAAGGAATTATAAGCGGTTACTTTTAAAATAGTCTTTTCTCATAAAATTCATAACTCTCAATCTATACATCCAAAAATCACCATTTTTGGACACAATCAATAAAACTCATCAAAAAATCATTTCAAAATTTTCCTGAATTTTTGAAGTTCAGAAAAATTTACGAAACTGAAAATCATAACAACCCTTAAAACCCTTAATATCCTTACTATCATCCCTTACCTCAAAAGAGCAGTACTTCTGACTGGATATCGGATATTGATGCTGAAGGAACTTGCACTGATGAATAGCAACTCACCAAGTATCTAAAAACTCACAAAATATGCTTCATAATATAGAGAGAGAAAGAGAGAAAGCTTATGTTTCTGGTGTGATTTTCAATTCTAACTTAGCCCTCTATTTATAGGAAAATTTTGGTAGGTTTGACCTGCAACCTGATGGCTTTACCTGCTACTATTCCTACCCACTACATTTGAAATATAATTCAGCACAATTCTTCACCAACCACAAGTGGGGGCCCACCAATTCTAGAATTTCCACCAAAATGATAAACTCCAAAAATTCAACAATTTCTGAACCAGTCATCTCGTAAAATTCATAACAAATCATACGTTCATTTTAACGTTTCAAAATTTGTGGGCATATACTCAACTTTATATGTATAACATATCCAAAAATTACCACGATCCAACGGTCGGATTAAAAATTATAACCCCCTCAAAATATCTCAAAAACCCTGATTTTTAATACCTCCATTCCGACAAAAATACGGATAAAAATCTCAACATTAACTCCTTCATTTTTTAACCACAAAAATATATCCCTCATTTATATCCACATAAAATAAATATTTTCTTATCATATGAATCAATAATTAATTATTCACAAATAATATTACAGAATCACATTTATGACAACCAGGCCGTTCCCAGGAAAGAGGGGGCTTTCCAATAAGGATTTCTCCTTACTGGCGCGCAATTAGATGACCAAACCTCTCCTTAGACAGAACTTTCTAAACATTGTCAATAATGCTATCTAATAATATTATTTAAATAATATGAATTACTGATCTGATAATGGAAAATACTGTGCAGCAACAATTATTGAAACAACAATAATATAAATATCAATGCAGCAATTATTGAATCAATAATAAAATATTGAACAGTAATTACTGTAACAATTATTGAGTAGTGCCTTCTTACATAAGAATCAATAATTTCAAAAATACTGTGCAATAACCGTGTGCTACTGTGCAATAACGCGTATTACTGTATTTTAATCACCGGGTATTCCAACAGTGTTAACGGTAACAACTACGCCGTTATTTGTAAAAACTCAAATTTGTCGTTTTCTCACGCGACAGTTATTCGTTATGGGGCCCACAAATAGCTGCGCCGTCGTACGAATATTCCCTACAGAAAGAATATTCCACGACCAAAACGAATATTCCCCGACAACAATGAATATTTTATAACCACTTGCGTAGTTTGAAAAAATTTCATATATCACCCTTAACTTTAATTTTCATCAATTAACTATTTACTGAATAGTAACTATAAAAAAAATTGAATACATTTATTTCATAAAATTCGGGGTCTTATATATATGATGAAGGTTTCTCCTAACGGAGTTTCAACAGATAAATCAAAGTCTAATTTCTCTAGAGTCAAATTTAAACATTGAGTGCAAGTAGGAGAAATAAAAGAATGGGTAGAATCGGTATCAAATAAAGTATAAACTTCGCTACAGTTTATGATTAACGTACCCGTGATCACCTCGTTCGGATTTCTCGCTTTTTGGGAGGTTACAACAAACACTCTCCCATGAACTACCGATTTTGTCTTGTCTGGGACGGCCTTTGATGCCTCTATCCCAGCTGGACTTGACTTCGGTGCACGATAAAATTGGGCAAGGTGACCTTCTCTTTCACAATTATAACACGCTTTGGATTGCTGCGTACAGTTCGGACTGATATGTCCCTCCCCTTCGCATTTGTAACATATGATTGGCTGTCGTTCCCCTTCCTTAACAACAGGTGCTGGTGATGACGTCTTCCCATCATTGTTGAATCTCCTCTTCTTGAAATTTTCACTTCTATTATCTTGGCCATGATTACCACCGAAGTGGTTACCATTTCTGGCATGTTGATTCCCTCCACGTTTGTTGTCACCGCTTCGATGACTGCTACCACTGGTATTATCATTTTGTCAGCTGCTCTCTCTTGGTTGAGTTAACTCGTTATCGCGCTCCAATAACTGAGCCCTATTTACAACATCTGAATACAAACACAGTTTATGAGAAATTAAGTATTGACGTATCTCGGGTTTCAAACCTCTTAGAAACATCCGCGTCATTCTCTCCTCATTATCAACCAAGTGGGATGCAAACCGGGACAACTTGGCAAACTTAGCTTCGTACTGTGACACGGTCAAATTGTTCTGCTCTAACTTGATGAACTCTACCTCCTTAATGTGACGAGTACTTTCGGGAAAGTACTTGTCGTTGAACTGTTCTTGGAGTTTCTCCCAAGACATCTTTATTGCGGCAGGTTGAGTAAGCTTTACCGATTCCCACCAGTAATCTGCCTCTCCTTGCAACATAAAGGTGGCAAAGGGAACCTTTTGCTCCTCGGAGCATCCCAAAATATCAAATATCTTGGTGATCTGCTTTATCCACGTCTTCGCCTTAAGTAGTTTTGGATCTCCAATAAACTCCGGTGGTTCCAGCTCCTTGAACTGTTTAGCAGTGACCGTCCGAGAGTTGCCAGTGTTTCCACCTGCATTTTGAACAGGAGCTGCTCTCGCCTGATGTTGCATGAATTGCATAAAGCCTCTTAACATCCCATCGTTCACCATTTCATCGGTGTTATTGTTTACCTGAGGATTATTGTCTTCCTGTTGCACATTATCCTGGGTATTGATCGTTGGTGACTCAACGGTCTCATGTGATTCATTGCTTATCTCAACATTTTTGGATGCCATTTTTAAATACTGCCACAAAACAAGAGTTAATTAACATATCACATATTATCCCTATACTTTGACCGACCAATTAAATACCAAATAAACTTAGGTAGGTCATACTAGCGAAGGAATTCTCCGTCTCTCCCTTCCTAGTTCTTGTCTCACATCTCAGCCAAGGATCATATCCCTAAGCTTTGATACCAACTGTGACGCCCCCAAAATAGGTATACATCACCCATCTTGAGTCGCCAAATACATGGTACAAAATTCAAATACAACTTAATTATACAACAGTCGTGTAAAATACGACAAAACATAATCTAAGAGTTTTAATAAGAATATTGTCATCTAGACAATATCCATACTCAATGGAGTCCTCATTATATTTATTGTCACACTATTTTATAGAATAGTGAGGACTACTAAAACAACCATCTGGACCGTCAATCCGTTCCCCGACTCGTCCCAGCTATATTCTCATTTCTTGAAGAGAACAGTGAAAGAAACGGTGAGCTCAACTAGCCCAGTAAGAAATTGTAAGACCCCGAATTTTATGAAATAAAAGTATTCAATTTATCTTATAATTACTATTCAGTAAATGGTTAAATTAATAAAAGTTTAAAGTTATGGGTGAAATATGAATTTTTTTCAAAATAAGCAAGTGGTTATAAAATAATCATTGTTGTCGGGGAATATTCGTTTGGTCGTGGAATATTCTTTCTGTCGGAGAATATTCGTACGACGGCGCAGCTATTTGTGGGCCCCATAACGAATAACTGTCGGGTGAAGAAAAAACGACAAATTTGAGTTTTTACAAATAACGGCGTAGTTGTTATCGTAATACTGTTGAAATACCCGGTGGTTAAAATACAGTAATACGCGTTATTGCACAGTAGCACACGGTATTGCACAATATTTTTGAAATTATTGATTCTTACGTAAGAAGGCACTACTCAATAATTGTTACAGTAATTACTGTTCAATATTTTATTTTATTGATTCAATAATTGCTACGTTGAAATTTTATATTATTGTTGTTCAATAATTGTTGCTGCACAGTATTTTCCATTATCAGATTAATAATTCATATTATTTGAATAGTATTATTAGATAGCATTATTGGCAATGTCTAGAAAGTTCTGTCTAAGGAGAGGTTTGGTCATCTAATTGCGCGCTAGTAAGGAGAAATCCTTATTGGAAAGCCCCCTCTTTCCTGGGAACGGCCTGGTTGTCATAAATGTGATTCTGTAATATTATTTGTGAATAATTAATTATTGATTTATATGATAAGAAAATATTTATTTTATGTGGATATAAATGAGGGATATATTTTTGTGGTTAAAATGAAGGAGTTAATGTTGAGGTTTTTATCAGTATTTTTGTCGGAATGGATGTATTAAAAATCAGGGTTTTTGAGATATTTTGCGGGGGTTATAATTTTTAATCCGACCGTTGGATCGTAGTAATATTTGGATATGTTATACATATATAAGTTGAGTATATGTCCACAAATTTTGAACCGTTAAAAATGAATGTATGATTTGTTATGAATTTTACGAGATGACTGGTTCAGAAATTGTTGAATTTTCGGAGTTTATCATTTTGGTGGAAAATTCTAGAATTGGTGGGCCCCACTTGTGGTTGGTGAAGAAATGTGCTGAATTATATTTTAAATGTGGTGGGTGAGAATAGTAGCAGGTAAAGCCATCAGGTTGCAGGTCAAACCTACCAAAATTTTCCTATAAATAGAGGGCTAAGTTAGAATGGAAAATCACACCAGAAACATAAGCTTTCTCTCTTTCTCTCTCTATATTATGAAGCATATTTTGTGAGTTTTTAGATACTTGATGAGTTACTATTCATCAGTGCAAGTTTCCTTCAGCATCATATCCGATATCCAGTCAGAAGTACTGCTCTTTTGAGGTAAGGGATAGTAAGGGATAGTAAGGGATATTAAGGGATTTTAAGGGTTGTTATGTTTTTCAGTTTCGTAATTTTTCTGAACTTCAAAAATTCTGGAAAAATTTAAAATGATATTTTGATGAGTTTTCTTGATTGTGTCCAAAAATAGTGATTTTTGGATGTATAGATTGAGAGTTATGAATTTTATGAGAAAAAAACTATTTTAAAAGTAACCGCTTATAATTCCTTGTGGTTAACTCCAAAATTGATGAAATTTTTATTGGGAGTACATGTATATGATAGAAGTATACTCTGTAAATTTCAGAATTTTTAGACAAAAGTACAATTTTTGATAAATGTCTAAATATTCGGCTATTTTGGCCATATGAAAAATAGTAAATGACTTTTAAAAATTCTGAGAAAAATATATGTTCACTATGGGACTATATTATGCTAAATCCCAGAAAAGAAATATTTTTGGAACTGATTTGGTATTTTTTATGAAAATAGTCTAGTTATGAGTAAATGAATTAAATATGTTTTGTGAGGAAAGAAAATTGGAAATAGGATTTTATGGCTTGAGAATCCTATATGAGGTATATGCAGATTTTTGATGAGGGTTTTGGCTATTGATGATGAAATCTTAAGAGTTGACATTTTATGATGATTAAATACATTAATTAGTAAAGTGTAAACAATTTAAATAAATTATTTATAAGCTTAAGAAATGTTATTCTTTCAATATCATTATACCGAAATATTGGTATAGATTTTATTATTGAATTTCTACCTTTTTGAGTCGAGGTTACTATTCATGAGTTACTATTCACGACAAAATTGGTTTCTTTTTCTAACCAAATTATAGTTGATTTATGAATATTGCTCTTGAAATTAAATCCATGTTTTGACCATATTATTTTTATAATCATATATAACATTTTTATAACCTTGATGTTGAAATTCTCTTTCGCTTGAGTGTAAAGATGGGTAAATTATTGGTATGATCATGACTATGGGTTTCTCTTTGGCCAGTAGTGCAAAGTGAATTGTTGACTGGTATGATCATGACCATTGAATTTGTAATTGAATATCTTTAGCTTAAGTGCAAAGGTGAAATGATCAACATGGTTATAATTATTGTTTATATAAATTCTTAAATGATTATATATTCTTTGAGGTATAAATATATTTGGCATGTAGTGCAAATATGAATTGTTGAGGAATATCTTTGGCCTGTAGTGCAAAGATGAATTGTAGATGAATATCTTTGGCCCGTAGTGCAAAGATGACATGTTGTTGAATATCTTTGGCCAGTAATGCAAAGATGAACGGTTGAGGAATATCTTTGGCCTGTAGTGCAAAGATGAATTGTAGATGAATATCTTTGGCCCGTAGTGCAAAGATGGTTTGTTGATGAATATCTTTGGCCCGTAGTGCAAAGATGGTTTGTTGATGAATATCTTTGGCCCGTAGTGCAAAGATGGATTTGTTAGTATGATTATAAACAGGAATTGTGATTTGGTATAACTATGATCTTTGATATTTCAGGTAAAGACAGGTGATGAAAATATTCTTCGTCCTGGGTGCGAAGAAAAATTTATAGTCACAATTATGATTATGAGTTATTCATATGATTGTGGAAAGGAACTGTTGAGTGATGTTACATGGATAAAACATTGTTGGTGGATTTTTAACATGGAGAAGATAATAGACTTTATAGTCTATTTGACTCTTCTAATGGATTGCATGTTCCGCTGCAACTATAGTTGAAATTTTTTATCATTTACCATATGTTCTAAATCTCTTATTTATTATTGATGAAGGCTATTGATAATTTAATTATCTTTAGTCATGATATTCTTTACTGAGCTAGTTGTGCTCACCCTTTTGCTTCACAATTCCTTTCAGGTAATAAGAGTGTAGCTGAGTCGAGCGGGGGTAACAAGGGAATAGAACGGTGGTCATCATTTAGTAGTTATATTTGGTGAAGAAAATAGGGTGAGGCGAATCCAACGTTGGAAGGGTATTTTGTCACTATCATACAAGATGTCTAATGACATACAACCTCGTGTCATCATAAGACAGGGTTGTGCTCATCCACTTGCTGAGTATATCTATGGGCACTACCTATATAATCTTGGTGTTTGTTTGAAGTATAATTCTCAATTAGAGACAGTGGAGATAATGATAAGTCAAGAGAAGACTCACCATTGGGAAGAATATGATAGTAATCTTCTCGTTTTTCTTTGGGGTCTATTGGGTCAACCAAGGATAATTCTGTGGCCATATGATATCTATCATAACCTAGACGTGTGGCCTCCCATGTACGAAGGTTTTCCTTGAGCACTTCCCAAAGATTTTAATTTCTAAAACAGTTTTTGACTATACCTTTATGTAAGTGTCACTGTGAGGTGCTGTCCACGGTTGGAACATGAGTCACATTTGGTATATATTTGTATCCAAACTCACAGCATATGTGTTGTTGTATTTTGCACGACAATTGTTGTAATAAAGTTGTAGTTGTTTTCTGTACCATGTATTTGGCGACTCAGAATGGGTTGGGTGGAATGGACCTATTTTGGGGTCGTCACAGAAATATTATAACTAAGATAATGCAGAATAAATTATCCTTAGCTAAGGATAATTATACTGTTGAAGGCTAAGGATAATTTATTCTGCATTATCTTAGTCATAATATTTCTTACTGGGCTAGTTGAGCTCACCCTTTCTTTCACTGTTCTCTTCAAGAAATGAGAATATAGCTGGGACGAGTCGTGGAACGGATTGACGGTCCAGATGGTTGTTTTAGTAGTCCTCACTATTCTATAAAATAGTGTGACAATAAATGTAATGAGGACTCCATTGAGTGTGGATATTGTCTAGATGACAATATTCATATTAAAACTTTTAGATTATGTTTTGTCGTATTTTACACGACTGTTGTATAATTAAGTTGTATTTGAATTTTGTACCATGTATTTGGCGACTCAAGATGGGTGATGTATACCTATTTTGGAGGGGTCACATAAACCCTTCACACTTTCAGTTTATCCTGTACATGGGATCAAACTTTTCACATATAGCGTTCGTCCTGTACATGGGGTGAACTACATCGACATGATCTCCCTAATACACGGGAGTATGTAGGCAACCATTTTTATGGTCCAGTCTCACTACAAAAAAAAATACATCTCTACACCCACCTTACCACATATAGAAACCAGTCCCAAGACACCAAAGGGTAGGGAATACACACAGATCAACGATCCATTCTGAAAATCCTGAGACATCTCAATGTCCATCCATCAAGGAGGAGTTCAGAATACATCCAGATCACAAGCCCTGGAGAAACAGGAAAATATCAAGCAAGTAACAAGGCACAACTAAAAGGGAGGTGAATCATCATATATTTCCCTGCCATATATAATACTGTTTGATGTATACAATATGTGTTGTACATGACAAAAATGGCTAAGCTAGTCTATACAGGAAAATACAAGCCCATCTACAAGCCAATGTATATGCGCTCTATCAAATCCAACATGGCATCCCTCTCAGAAGAAGGGGTTAACGCTGTTAGGTCCTGCCCTATGGTATCAACGCGAGGCAAGAGATCCACAACCATCTGCATGCAGTGTCTCGGGCAGACATAGCGACATCTCGCTCAACAACCACTACATCACTAGATGATCTAGCCTCATCCCACTCGGCAACAATGGTTTCTCTATAAGCTAAGGCATCCTCTCTTTTTATTAAAGCGACATCTCTCTAAGAAAGAGCGGTCAACATCAAAGCCCAAAACCACTACCTGTTCACCATAGGGTAAAGAGGTAAAAGCCTCTTGCGATCTCGACATCTTATCAGCCCATCTGTCAAAGCAACTATCCCAGACAACAAGCAAATCTGGGGAAATTTTAAAATCAGCGACAACCCGATATTAGAACCCTTACAACAAGATTGGGGCAATCTCAGAAACAACAATAACTCAACACTGGGGAATTTATCAAACATCCTAAAGTTGAAAATGCACCAGTCAGCACCATCAGCATGGTCCATCATCATCTCACTAGCGATTCAGATATTACTCACTTGTGACTTGGTCAACAGTAAGAGAGTTTCTTATATGAATCCCTGGCAACAACATGCGAAAGGACTGGGGCATTTTTCGATTCCAGGAAAGGGAAGGAGTTTAAGGCAGGATCAAGCCTCTCAACAAAAGAAAGGGGAGAACTCCTGAAAGAAATCAGGGAGACATAAGGTTGCCCCTACAAAAGAAGGGGTCCTTAACTCAAAAGCAGAAGCCAAATGACAAAAGGCCTAGCGAATGAAATCCTCATCATCAAATGTGCCCACCAGCGTCGAGTCCTCACAAGTCAAGGCCTCTACACCGAGGTTCAAATCTGGGCAGCGAAAGAATGAGATGCACCCTCCAGGGATGTCAGCGTCATTCAGGTCATCAGTTCAGCCGGGTTGCAAATCAAACGCTCAAGGAAATAGGGCACAAGCACCCAACAACGAAAGGAAACTCTAAATCACCTCAAAAAGGGTGAGGTAGAGTCTGGTGAAGAAAATCGTTGGATATTACTTCAGCGAAGGTATCGGATGATCCGGTATTCTAAACCATTGGCATCAATTCAGTGCAACATCAAGACAGTTCATGTGACGCCCCCAAAATAGGTATACAACACCCATTTTGAGTCGTCAATAACATGGTACAGAAACAACTACAACTTTATTAATACAACATAAAAACTGTGAGTGTAAATACAAATATTGTCATCTAGACAATATCCACACTCAAATAAGTCCTCATTACAATTATTGGTACAATATTTTACAAAAAAAAATGGTGAGGACTACTAAAATAACTTCTTAGAACCTTCATTCCATACCCCGACTAGTACTTGCTACATTCTCGCCTCCTGAGAAGAAAATGAAACAACAAGAAAAAGGGTGAGCTCAACTAGCCCAGTAAAGAATATTATGACTAAGATAATATACAACAAATTATCGTTAGTCTTCAACAGGGAAAAATTTAATAGAATACAATAGACAACAAGTTTCCAATCAATATTCGCAGCGGAAAATAATAATTCATAGAGAAGTTACGTAGAGAATGAAATCTACGATTATCTATGAATTTAAAAGCCCATCATCAACATTTTATCCCTGTAACATCAATCAATAAATATCTTGAATCAAATAGTCATCTTTGCACTACAGGCCAAAGATATTCATCAGTTGGTCATGTTCACCTCAACACTTGTTCATCTTTGCACTACGGGCCAAAGATATTCATCAGAAATCATTCATCTTTGCACTACAGGCCAAAGATATTCAGTTATATCATCATTTAAGACTGAGGATGATGAAAAATATTTTTAAGGAAACGAATCCAGTGAAACAAAATAATAAATATTAAGGATTCGTATTTCAGCTATTCCATGTCCAAAAATACCTCATAAATAATCATAGTGGAGTAAAGTTCAAGAATGATCAAAACATGGATACAATCAAAGCTAGTATCCAGATATATATTTTGGACGAAAAGAAGAAAATTTCATTTTTCGGTGAACAGTAACTCGTGAATAGTAACCCCGACATGAAAAAGTTCTAAATTTGATAAAAACTCTAACCAATATTTCGGCATAATGATATTGAAGAATAATATCATTTTCAAATAAAATAACATCCCTTACCTCAGAAAGACGGTACTTCTGACTGGAATACTAGATATAGTGCTGAAGGAAACTTGCACCGTAAAGCAACACTCAAAGTATCAAATACTCACAAAAATACGCTCGATATAGAGAGAGAAATAGAGAGAAACTTATATTTCTGGTGTGATTTTCAATTCTAACCTAAGCACCCTATTTATAGGAAAATGCTTAGAACACCAAAGCAGAAAATTTAATATAATATATATATATATATATATATATATATATATATATATATATATATATATATATATATATATATTTTCAAGCCCACCTTAGAAAATCTGAAATCAGCCACCTTGCACATGTTTATGATGTCAAAAAAAAAAACAAAAAACGTTTTTCTCAAAATAATTAACTAAAACTCCCAAAAATCAATTATTTCGGAACTTCGAAACTTCAATAATTCATAATAAATAGCCCTTTTGTCAGAAAATTCAAATCCCGCGAGTTTTTATAGGAAATTCAATTCTCTACAACTTTGTAGAAGAAAATTTTTCCAAATTCCAAACAGAAATTGACCGAAATTCACAAACGGGCGATTTTACAGTCAATAATAAATTTTCGGTCAAGAATTATGTCCACCAACACACAAAACATGTGTTAATCATTTAATGCCACAAAAATATTCTTCCTCCTCATATACTCATATATCCCACATTCATTACAAAAATACCACCATCAATATATTATTAAAATAATATATTTAAATGAATTATTTTATCAGAAAAAAATAAATTATTAATTTTCAACAATTGTCACATTAAAATTTTTTCTATCTATATCCACATAAAATCACTATTTTCCTCATCATATAAATCAATAATTAATTATACACAAATAATATTACAGAACCACAGTACTGGCAACCAGGCCGTTCCCAGGAAAGAGGGGGTTTTCCAATAAGGATTTCTCCTTACTAGCGCGCAATTAGATGACCAAACCTCTCCTTATACAGAACTTTCTAGACATTGCCAATAATGTTATCTAATAATATTATTCAGATAATATGAATTATGGCTCAGATAATAGAAAATACTGTGTAGTGACAATTATTGAAACAACAGTAATATAAAATATTAACGCAGTAATTATTGAATCAACAAAATACTGAACAGTAATTACTGTAACCATTATTAAGTAGTGCCTTCTTACGTAAGAATCAATAATTGGTGCAATACCGTGCTACGCGTATTACCGTGTTTTAACCACCGGGTATTCCAACAGTATTAATGGTAACAACTACGCCGTTATTTATAAACAACTTATTTTTGTCGTTTTCTTCATCCAATCGCTTTCTGCTATGGGGCCACACAAGGCTGCGCCGTCGTACGAATATTCCCCGACAACAAGAATATTCCACGACCAAACAAATATTCCCCGACAACAATGAATATTTTATAACCACTTGCTTATTTAAAATATTTGCGCATTTTACCCATAACTAACCACATTAATCAAATCAACCCTTACTATTTCAAAATAATAAATAGAGAAAATTAAATTTCATTTATTAATAATTTGGGGTCTTACAACCTCCCCTCCTTATGAAATTTCGTCCTCGAAATTGACATACGTACCTGGTGTTTCGAAAAGATGAGGATACCTCGCTTTTATTTCCGTTTCCAACTCCCAGGTCATTTCCTTAATAGCATGGTTTCTCCACAAAACTTTAACTTGTGGTATGACCTTCGTGCGTAGGACATGCTCCTTCCTATCTAAGATCTTGACAGGTACCTCCTCGTACGTTAAGTCTTCGGCTATCTCGTCCGGTTCTAACTCAATAACATGGTTCGGGTCTTTCACATATTTACGAAGCACAGATATATGAAAAACATTATGAACACGAGACATACTTGGAGGTAACGCAAGTCTATAGGCCACATTTCCTACTCGGTCAAGAATCTGAAATGGACCAATAAATCGTGGATTGAGCTTTCCTCTCTTCCCAAATCTTGTAACTCCTTTCTATGGAGATACACGTAATAATACATTATCCCCAATGTCAAATTTCACGTCCTTTCGATGAAGATCCACATAACTCTTTTGTCGATCATGTGCCGTTTGTATACGTTGTCGAATCGTTTGGATCTTCTCTGTAGTCATTCGTACCAACTCTGGTCCCAACAACGTTGATTCTCCCACCTCATCCCAACATACTGGAAAGCGACACTTTCGTCCATACAATGCTTCAAAGGGAGCCACACCTATACTTGCCTGATAACTGTTGTTGTAGGAGAATTCCACCAATGGTAGGTACTTATCCCAACTTCTTTTGAAATCTAGGACACAAAGTCTTAATAAATCTTTAAGAGTTTGAATAGTCCTCTCTAATTGCCCGTCCGTTTGAGGATGGTATGCCGAACTGAACCGTAAATCCGTGCCCATAGCTTTTTGCAAGCTAACCCAAAATCTTGAAGTGAATCTTGGGTCACGATCCGAAACTATGGATACTGGCATGCCATGCAACCTTACAATCTCATTCACGTACATACTAGCAAGACGTTCAAGGGAATAAGTCTCCCGTATCGGCAAGAAATGAGCAGACTTGGTTAATCTATCAACTATAACCCAAATAGCATTTATACCTTGAGAAACCGTGGGAAGACCCGTAACAAAATCCATGGTAATGTGTTCCCACTTCCATTTCGGAATCTCAAGTGGTTGCAATGGACCCTTTGGTACTTGATGCTCCGCCTTTACACGTTGACAAGTTAAACACCTCGAGATAAACTTTGCAATCTCTCTCTTCATATTGTTCCACCAAAATGTATGTCGAAGATCATGATATATTTTAGTACTTCCAGGATGGATTGCAAATGGTGTATTGTGTGCCTCCATCATGATCTTGTACTTTAAATCAGAATCGTTAGGAACACAAAGTCTGGAGTGGACTCGAAGTATTCCTTCTTCATCGATTCTTGCTTCTGGAATAGCACCTTCTTGCACTTTCTTCTTCATACGCATCAGCTCCGGGTCTGTAGCTTAAGTAACTTTAACTTTATCGATTAAAGTTGGTTCTACGCGTATACTTGACATCATCGCACTCGTTTCTGCATATGATCTTCTACTCAACGCGTCAACTACCACGTTTGCTTTTCCAGGATGGTATTGAATAGTGTGGTCGTAATCTTTTAACAACTCGAGCCAACGTCGTTGCCGCATGTTGAGTTCTTTTTGAGTGAAGAAATATTTGAGGCTTTTATGGTCTGAATATATCTCCACTTTCTCCCCATATAGATAGTGCCTCCAGATCTTTAGCGCGAAAACGACTGCTGCCAACTCTAGATCATGAGTAGGATAATTCCTCTCATATTTTTTAAGTTGTCGCGAGGCATAGGCTATGACGTTCCCACGTTGCATGAGAACACATCCTAACCCTTTGCCTGAAGCATCGCTGTAGATAACAAATCCATCCGAACCAGATGGTATTGTCAGAACAGGTGCTGAAATGAGTCTCCTCTTAAGCTCTTGGAAACTCTTCTCGCATTCTTCGCTCCATACGAATTTGATATCCTTCCGAGTCAGCTGAGTTAACGGGGTAGCGATTCGAGAAAACCCTTCTACGAATCTCTAATAATAACCAGCTAAGCCCAGAAAGCTACGTACATCGGTCACCGTCTTCGGTTGCTCCCAGGTTTGTATTGCTTCAATCTTCGCCGGGTCCATAGATACTCCATATTTTGACACCACGTACCCTAGGAATGCTACTTCCTCAAGCCAGAACTCGCATTTCTTCAAATTAGCATATAACTTGTTTTCACGCAGCCTTTGGAGTACCAGCTTCAAATGGTGCTCATGATCTTCACGGCTTTTGAAATATATGAGGATGTCATCAATAAAGACAACAACGAACTGATCCAAATAATCCTTGAATACTCGGTTCATCATATCCATGAAAGCCGCAGGAGCATTAGTCAATCCAAAAGACATGACTAAGAATTCATAATGCCCGTGCCGAGTTCTAAAGGCAGTCTTCGGAATATCCTCAGTTTTAACCTTCAGCTGATGATATCCAGAACGAAGATCAATTTTTGAAAAGAATTGTGCTCCTTGTAACTGGTCAAATAGGTCATCAATACGAGGTAGCGGATACCTATTCTTGATGGTGACATGGTTTAATTCCCGGTAATCGATACAAAGTCGCATACTCCCGTCTTTCTTCTTTACAAATAAAACAGGAGCACCCTAAGGAGATGTACTAGGACGAATGAAACCAATGTCCAACAACTCTTGTAGTTGGACTTTTAACTCCTGAAGTTCAATAGGAGCCATTCGATATGGGGTTTTAGAAATGAGCTTTGTACCAGGTTCAAGATCAATAAAGAATTCAACTTCACGTTCTGGGGGTAGACCGGGAAGTTCTTCAGGATATACGTCAGGAAAGTTACTAACAACAGGAATATTATTCAAATTTGACGTGTCTTTATTCAAATCCATAACATGGGCTAAGAAAGCTTGACATCGTTTTGCAATAAACGAATGGCTTTATGACTTGATATGACAGTGATTGATTTTAATGGCTTTGTTGCTTGAATTCGAACAACAGGTTGATTAAGAATATGAAAACTAACCACCTTACGAAAACAATCAATTTTGGCATGATGAGTAGTTAACCAATCAATTCCTAAAATCACGTCAAATGCAAGTATCTTTAAAGAGATAAGGTCAACAGGTAAGGTGATGGTGCCAACTTGGATCAAACAAGATTTATAAACAGTGGATGTGATGAAAGTTTCCCCTAACGGAGTCTCCACAGATAAATCAAAGTCTAATTTCTCCGGAGTCAAGTTTAAACGTTGACCACAAGCAGGAGAAATAAATGAATGGGTAGCACCGGTATCTAGTAAGGTATAAACTTCACATGAATTTATGATTAGCTTACCCGTGATCACCTCGTTTGGGTTCCTCGCATGTTGACCAGTCACGACAAATGCTCTTCCAGGAACCGTTGACTTTGACTTTTCTGGGGCAGCCTTTTGAGTCACCGTCCCCGCTGAACTTGGTTTCGCTATCGTACAATCTCGAGCGATATGTCCTTCCTTTCCACAATTATAGCATACCTTGAACTGTTGTGGACAGTTTGGACTGATATGTCCCTCTTTTCTACATTTATAGCATATGACCGGTGGTCGTTCTCCTCCCTTGGAACCAGTTGCTGCTGGTGCTGACGTCTTCGTATTGTCATTATTGAATCTCCTCTTTTTAAAATCTCCTCCCGACTCGCTTCTTCTATTTTCATAGCCACGATTACCACCAGAGTGGTTGCCGTTCTTGTCTGTATTTTTCTTTCTCCGCTGGTTATCATTATTCTGATGACTGTTGTCACCGATATGATCCTAGTTGTGGTCCCTCGGTTGACCGTACTCGTTATCTCGCTCTAATAATTGAGCCCTGTTGCCAACATCTGAATAGAGAGAAAATTTATGAGAAATGAGATATTGACGTATGCCGGGTTTCAAACCTCTCAGAAACATCCGTGTCATACGTTCCTCATTCTCCACCAAATGAGGTGCAAACCTGGACAACTCTGCAAACTTCGCCTCGTACTGGGACACCGTCATGTTATTCTGCTCCAGTCTAATAAACTCTACCTCCTTCATATGACGAATACTTTCAGAAAAGTACTTGTCATTGAATAGTTTCTAAAATGTCTCCCAAGACATGCTGAGTGCGGCTGGATGGGTACGCTTCACAGATTCCCACCAGTAGTCTGCCTCGCCACGGAACATAAAGGTGGCGAATGGAACCTTCTGTTCCTCCGTGCATCCCAAGACATCGAATATCTTGGTAATTTGCTTGACCCACGTTTCCGCCATGATCGGATCCGGCTTTCCCTTAAATTCTGGTGCTCCCAACTCTTTGAACTGCTTGGCTGTGACCAGCTGTGCGTTGCCATTGTTTCTTCCTATATTTTGAACAGGAATCTCCTTCGTCTGGTTTTGCATGAACCGCAAAAAACTTCTAACCATCTCATCGTTCATCGTCTGCTCATTGGTGTTGTTCACAGGAGGAACATTGCCAGTCTGTTGCACGTTCTCCTCGTTGGTGAGTACAGGTGTCTCCACAGTTTCATTTACTCCACTGTTAACATTCTCAGTCGACATTCTCAAATACTGCCATAAAACAATGGTTAATTTATCCCTATATTATGACCGACCAACAAATAAGCTTAGGTAGGACACACTAGCGAAGGATTTACTCGTCTCTCCCCTCCTAGTTCTATTCCTCGATCTCCGCCAGAGATCATATCCCTAAGCTCTGATACCAACTGTGACGCCCCCAAAATAGGTATACAACACCCATTCTGAGTCGTCAATAACATGGTACAGAAACAACTACAACTTTATTAATACAACATAAAAACTGTGAGTGTAAATATAAATATTGTCATCTAGACAATATCCACACTCAAATAAGTCCTCATTACAATTATTGGTACAATATTTTACAAAAAAAAATGGTGAGGACTACTAAAACAACTTCCTAGATCCTTCATTCCATACCCCGACTAGTACTTGCTACATTCTCGCCTCCTGAGAAGAAAATGGAACAACAAGGAAAAGGGTGAGCTCAACTAGCCCAGTAAAGAATATTATGACTAAGATAATATACAACAAATTATCGTTAGTCTTCAACAGGAAAAAATTTAATAGAATACAATAGACAACAAGTTTTCAATCAATATTCGCAGCGGAAAATAATAATTCATAGAGAAGTTACGTAGAGAATGAAATCTACGATTATCTATGAATTTAAAAGCTCATCATCAATATTTTGTCCCTGTAACATCAATCAATAAATATCTTGAATCAAATAGTCATCTTTGCACTACAGGCCAAAGATATTCATCAGTTGGTCATGTTCACCTCAACACCTGTTCATCTTTGCACTACGGGCCAAAGATATTCATCAGAAATCATTCATCTTTGCACTACAGGCCAAAGATATTCAGTTATATCATCATTTAAGACTGAGGATGATGAAAAATATTTTTAAGGAAACGAATCCAGTGAAACAAAATAATAAATATTAAGGATTCGTATTTCAGCTATTCCATATCCAAAAATACCTCATAAATAATCATAGTGGAATAAAGTTCAAGAATGATCAAAATATGGATACAATCAAAGCTAGTATCCAGAATAGATATTTTGGACGAAAAGAAGAAAATTTCATTTTTCGGTGAATAGTAACTCGTGAATAGTAACTCCGACATGAAAAAGTTTTAAATTTGATAAAAACTCTAACCAATATTTCGGCATAATGATATTGAAGAATAATATCATTTTCAAATAAAATAACATCTCTTACCTCAGAAAGACGGTACTTCTGACTGGAATACTAGATATAGTGCTGAAGGAAACTTGCACCGTAAAGCAACACTCAAAATATCAAATACTCACAAGAATACGCTCGATATAGAGAGAGAAATAGAGAGAAACTTGTATTTCTGGTGTAATTTTTAATTCTAACCTAATCAACCTATTTATAGGAAAATGCTTAGAACACCAAAGCAGAAAATTTAATATAATAATAATAGATATATATAAATTTTCAAGCCCACCTTAGAAAATTTGAAATCAGCCACCTTGCACATGTTTATGATGTCAAAAAAAAACAAAAAATGTTTTTCTCAAAATAATTAACTAAAACTCCCAAAAATCAATTATTTTGGAACTTCGAAACTTCAATAATTCATAATAAATAGCCCTTTTGTCAAACAATTTGAATCTCGCGAGTTTTGATAGGAAATTCAATTCTCTACAACTTTACAAAAGAAAGTTTTTCCAAATTCCAAACAGAAATTGACCGAAATTCATAAACGGGCGATTTTACAGTCAATAATAAATTTTCGGTCAAGAATTATGTCCACCAACACACAAAACATGTGTTAATCATTTAATGCCACAAAAATATTCTTCCTCCTCATATACTCATATATCCCACATTCACTGCAAAATTACCACTATCAATATATTATTAAAATAATATATTTAAATGAATTATTTTATCAGAAAAAGATAAAATATTAATTTTCAACAATTGTCACATTAAAATTTTTTCTATCTATATCCACATAAAATCACTATTTTCCTCATCATATAAATCAATAATTAATTATACACAAATAATATTACAGAACCACAGTACTGGCAACCAGGCCGTTCCCAGGAAAGAGGGGGCTTTCCAATAAGGATTTCTCCTTACTAGCGCGCAATTAGATGACCAAACCTCTCCTTATACAGAACTTTCTAGACATTGCCAATAATGTTATCTAATAATATTATTCAGATAATATGAATTATTGCTCAGATAATAGAAAATACTGTGTAGTGACAATTATTGAAACAACAGTAATATAAAATATTAACGCAGCAATTATTGAATCAACAAAATACTGAACAATAATTATTGTAACCATTATTAAGTAGTACCTTCTTACGTAAGAATCAATAATTGGTGCAATACTGTGCTACGCGTATTACCGTGTTTTAACCACCGGGTATTCCAACAGTATTAACGGTAACAACTACGTCGTTATTTATAAACAACTTATTTTTATCGTTTTCTTCATCCAATCGCTTTCTGTTATGGGCCCCACACAAGGCTGCGCCGTCGTACGAATATTCCCCGACAACAAGAATATTCCACGACCAAACAAATATTCCCCGACAACAATGAATATTTTATAACCACTTGCTTATTTAAAATATTTGCGCATTTTACCCATAACTAACCACATTAATCAAATCAACCCTTACTATTTCAGAATAATAAACAGAGGAAATTAAATTTCATTTATTAATAATTTGGGGTCTTACAGTTCAGCGATGAAAGTTTTTTATACCACCATTCGAGTGGGAACCGAAATATTTTGGCGATGTCAGCGTATTTAACTACTAGCAAAGTAGGCACCGTTGCAACCTACCAGTGTATACATCGGGAATGTCTGGTGATTTCATAACATTATCCCCATCAAAGATGTAGAAAACATCTCAACTTATCTTTATCAAACAAGCATCAGCAATACCGATTAAAAGCCAAACCGTTGGAGTCAACACCAACATAGGCATCAGCAATGATTGGTAAAGGTAAAGCGATTTGCGAAGTGCGATTTGCGATATGCAAAATACTATGTGCGAGTTGTGAAGTGCGAAGTGCGATTGGCCAAATGCGAAAAGCGAAGTGCAATTTACGATATGCAAAATGCGATGTGCGAGTTGCGAAGTGCGATTGGCCAAAAGCGAAGTGCCAAGTGCGAAATACGATGTGCAATTTGCAAAAATATTTTAACATTCAACATAACATTCATTACATTGTGATTTGCATCATTAGAAATCCCTTGTCAAGTGTATAGTAATCTTTATCATGTCCATTCCATTGCATTACATGAACATTATAAAGAGGGGCATCTGCAGACACTCGAAATTTCATTTTTCTGTTACTAACTATGTAGAAGGACAAAAACATCTTTTTCACACTCCAAAGATAACCCTGGAGGACCACAACATCAATTTCAACCCCGGAGATAGCCCCGGGAGATCCAGTTTCCAACCCCAGAGATAACCCCGAGAAATCAGTTTCTAACTCCGGAGAAAACCCCAGGAAAGTCAGTTCCAACCCCGGAGATAACCCTAGGAGATCAAGTTCAAAACCTGAAGATAACCCCAGGAGGTCAAGCCAACCTTAGAGATAACCCTGAGGACAGTTAGTATCTACAGCAGCCTAATCTCAGATATAACCCTGAGCAACAACTGCTACATCAGCCCAAAACCGAAGATAACCCCGGTGAGGAGAAAAATTATTATTTTGCCACCTCGATCCCATATTCACGTCATCTCAACAACATTTCACCCTACATACTACACAGAAGTGTCCTACAAGAACCATAACTCCAATCCCGAGTGACTACTGCACAAGACAGGACACCGGATATAATTTGAAGACTTGAAGATTTGGGTATAGACCCATCTTCCCAATTTTGTACATCCTCTTATCCCATGTCATTGTGTAGCTCTGGACAGCAACATTCCGAAAAGGTAGTATACGCCTCCATCGGATGCCTGGATTGAAAGTTATGAACGTTCAAGCGGACAACGAGTTGCATGAGTGCACGTACTTTGAGACGATGGGGCCCACAGAGCCCAGGACACCCTGGGAAGCCGCAGGTAGACCCGCGACTCCCCCCTGCCCCCTCTATAAATAGAGGGCTTGGGGTGACCATTTTGTAAGAAGAACATGCGAGGAAGCCCTGTCCATTGTAGACACTCGAAATTTTCTGCACACCTGTCACTGACATTGCAGGATGGCATATCGTCTTTCAGAGACAACCCTGGAAGATAGTTCACGTTAAGTTCAGATACTACCAGAAGTTTAGCCTCAACCCTGGAACACACACCGGGAGTAACAGTTCTAACCTCGGAGATAACCCGGAGGTATGCAGTTCCAATACCGAAAATTGCACTGGAGAAGACCAATTCATCTCGGAGATAACCCCGAGGTATTCAGTCTCAGTCCTAACACTGGGAGTATCATTTACCAACCTTGGTGGTAACCCCAAGGAAGGAATCCAGTTCCGGAGATAACCCTAAAAATACTTGTTTCAAATATATGTAATCAGCTTCAACCTCGACGCTCACACCGAGGCACTTAGTACGAGACCCAAAGATAACATCGAAAAGACAGGCACACCTCAGAGATGAAACTGAGGACCTACAACACTTGCAGCAGTCCAATTTCAGAGATAACCCTGAACAACATCTGCTTTATCAGCCCAAACCGGCGATAACCCCGGTAAGGGGCAAAGTCATCATCTCGCCACCTTGATGCCACATAGCGCCGTCTCAATATTTCATATATACATTTCTACACAATAATGTCCCACAAGAATCAAGGAAAACTAATCCCGAGTGACTATTACGCAAAGTAACAGATAGAATTTGAAGTTTGAAAACCGAAGGGCACTGTCCCATCTTCCTGACTTAGTACAACCTCTAATCTCATGTCATTGCGTAACTCTCGACAACAGAGGTCCGAAATAGGTATTACACACCTCAATCGGATGCCCGGATTGTAATTCTAAAAGTTTGAGCAGACATTATAGTGTATGCGTGCGTGTACTTTGAGACGACGTGACCCGCGAAGCCCGGGGCAACCCGGGTAGACGCAGGTACATCTGCGACCTAGCCACAGGTACACTTGCGGCTCCCCTCTCTATAAATAGAGGGCTTAGGGTGGCCATTTGTAAGAGAAAAAAGGCGAGGAAGTCCTGTCAAATTTGCTCCGTACTCACCCTATACTGAGTGCTTTCTCATTTTAAACACTTGTGAGCTCACATATAGCTACTCTTGTACCGGCAAGAGCCGAGTGTTCATCCACTTTAAAGATATAGAAGTCTTCTTTGGCAGCCCACTGAAAGCCTTCTCACACACTTTAAAATATTTCTCTTCATCTTTGCACACACCCTTCTTCACGTTGAGAGTCGTGTTGCGTGTGATTGCCCGAACTTCGGTCCATGGTTTTATTTCAGTTTGTATATATATATATATATCGTCCCGCCTGAAGTTTACTTCGTGGCGGTTGATCGCTTTTACAACTTTCTTTACGTTTTGTCCCGCCTGGAGTTTCCTCCGTGGCGGTTGATGGCTTTTACAGTTTTATTTACATTTTCTGATCCCCTATGGAGGTGCTTCATGGTGGCTGATCATGTCTGTATATATATATTTACTGCTTTTATATATATACCTGCTTATTGCTTTCATACAAATTGCTGCACCATGTGAGCCTAGGAATCATGTGATCACAGATTCAGTCTATTGGATCTAGATTCGGTTCCCATTATGGACATTTTCAGCTGTAAGCAGCTTGTAAATTTATTTGTGGTGTCTGAATTTCCTCAGATGGTTTTCATACCCACGAGGAGTTTGACATTATTTTGTACATTATTTTCTTATAGATGCTTTGCATCTCGAAAATAAAAGCAATCAAGCCAAACACTGAATAAAATGGAAGTGTAAAAGGTCTCAATTACTATTGAGCACAAGGGTTTGAAAAAACCTCTTTTATAAAACATCACTGCCATATCTTGCTTAAAATTGAATTTTTACATAAATTCGAACCCTATGTATATAGGTGCGACCGAGGCCTCACACTACTTCCAAATAAACATCACATTGACCCCCCCCCCACACACACATTTATATAATAATTTCTTAAAAAGTGGCGGTCACCGTGGTAACACGGATGTCGGGGGGTGCCTAACACCTTCTCTCCACATAATCAAGTCCCCGGACCCTAAAGAATCTAGGTTTCACCGAGCCGTTTAGCAGTGTCACATCACTGGGTTAATGTGTAAACCTTTTCTCAGTTGTGTTGGTATAACCATTTAAAAAACCAACTGGCGACTCTTAACAGTCCATCGTTGACATTATATATGTCGGACCTTTTACACTTATTTTTTCAAACAAATCTCACCTAACATGGGAACACCAAGGAACAAGTAACGAAAAGGGACAGCTAAAAATCCCTACGTTGACAGATAGCGACTCTGCTGGGGACTCCAGTAAGAGGACTTAAGCCGCTTGTTAGTTCCTAGTAGGCACAATAGATCTAGAAGGGGGGTTGAATAGATCCTTTTTAATTTCAAATACTTTTCTGATTTATTTTGTATTGCTAATAATTTAGCAAATGACAAACATAAGAATCTTTTCAAACACAGCGGAATAAGTAAAAGATCCCCTTCATTGATATGTTCATAATCACACATACATTGTTCATAGAGTTAATTCAGTGGTAAGCAGTTAAAACATACATAGCAGTTATAGCAGTTAAAGTATATAATGTAAATGACATAAAGTAAAAGACACAAGGGGTTTTAAGTGGTTCAGAGACTCAAGCTCCTAATCCACTCTTCTGCTTTCAACTATCAGGATTTCTGTAAGACCCCGAATTTTATGAAATAAAAGTATTCAATTTTTCTTATAATTACTATTCAGTAAATGGTTAAATTGATAAATGTTAAAGTTAAGGGTGATATATGATTTTTTTTCAAAATACACAAGTAGTTATAAAATAATCATTGTTGTCGGGGAATATTCGTTTGGTCATGGAATATTCTTTCTGTCGGAGAATATTCGTACGACGGCGCAGCTATTTGTGGGCCCCATAACGAATAACTGTCGGGTGAAGGAAAACGACAAATTTGAGTTTTTACAAATAACGGCGTAGTTGTTATCGTTAATACTGTTGAAATACCCGGTGGTTAAAATACAGTAATACGCGTTATTGCACAGTAGCACACGGTATTGCACAGTATTTTTGACATTATTGATTCTTACGTAAGAAGGCACTACTCAATAATTGTTACAGTAGTTACTGTTCAATATTTTATTTTATTGATTCAATAATTGTTGCGTTGATATGTTATATTATTGTTGTTTCAATAATTGTTGCTGCACAGTATTTTCCTTTATCAGATCAATAATTCATATTATTTGAATAATATTATTAGATAACATTATTGGCAATGTCTAGAAAGTTCTGTCTAAGGAGAGGTTTGGTTATCTGATTGCGCGCCAGTAAGGAGAAATTCTTATTGGAAAGCCCCCTCTTTCCTGGGAACGGCCTGGTTGTCATAAATGTGATTCTGTAATATTATTTGTGAATAATTAATTATTGATTCATATGATAAGGAAATATTTATATTATGTGGATATAAATGAGGGATATATTTTTGTGGTTAAAAATGAAGGAGTTAATGTTGAGATTTTTATCCGTATTTTTGTCGGAATGGAGGTATTAAAAATTAGGGTTTTTAAGATATTTTACGGGGGTTATAATTTTTAATCCGATCGTTGGATCGTGGTAATTTTTGGATATGTTATACATATATAAGTTGAGTATATGCTCACAAATTTTGAACCGTTAAAAATGAACGTATGATTTGTTATGAATTTTAAGAGGTGGCTGATTCGGAAATCAGGTTATAAATCATTTTTGGTGGAAAATTCTAGAATTGGTGGGCCCCACTTGTGGTTGGTGAAGAAATGTGCTGAATTATATTTCAAATGTGGTGGGTGGGAATAGTAGCAGGTAAAGCCATCAGGTTGCAGGTCAAACCTACCAAAAATTTTCTATAAATAGAGGGCTAAGTTAGAATTGAAAATCACACCAGAAACATAAGTTTTCTCTCTTTCTCTCTCTAGATTATTGAGTGTATTTTGTGAGTATTTAGATACTCTGTGAGTTTCTATTCATCAGTGCAAGTTTCCTTCAGCCTTATACCGATCAGAAGTACTGCTCTTTTGAGGTAAGGGATAGTAAGGGATATTAAGGGATTTTAAGGGTTGTTATGATTTTCAGTTTCGTAATTTTTCTGATCTTCAAAAATTTTGGAAAAATTTGAAATGATATTTTGATGAGTTTTATTGATTGTGTCCAAAAATGGTGATTTTTGGATGTATAGATTAAGAGTTATGAATTTTACGGGAAAAGACTATTTTAAAAGTAACCGCTTATAATTCCTTGTGGTTAACTCCAAAATTGATGAAATTTTTATTGGGAGTACATGTATATGATAGAAGTATACTCTGTAAATTTCAGAATTTTTAGACAAAAGTACAATTTTTGATAAATGTCTAAATATTCGGCTATTTTGGCCATATGAAAAATAGTAAATGACTTTTAAAAATTCTGAGAAAAATATATGTTCACTATGGGACTATATTATGCTAAATCTCAGAAAAGAAATATTTTTGGAACTGATTTGGTATTTTTCATGAAAATGGTCTAGTTATGAGTAAATGAATTAAATATGTTTTGTGAAGAAATAAAATTGGAAAATAGGATTTTATGGCTTGAGAATCCTATATGAGGTATATGCAGATTTTTGATGAGGGTTTTGGTTATTGATGATGAAATTGTAAGAGTTGGCATTTTATGATGATTAAATGCATTAATTAGTAAAGTGTAAACAATTAAAATAAATTGTTTATAAATTTAAGTAATGTTATTCTTTCAATATCATTATACCGAAATATTGGTATGAATTTTATTGTAGAATTTCTATCTTTTGTGTCGGGGTTACTATTCATGAGTTACGAATATTACTCTTGAGATTAAAACTATATGTTGATCATATTATTTTTATCATCATATATAACATTTTTATAACCCTGATGTTGAAATTCTCTTTCACTGGAGTGTAAAGATGGGTAGATTATTGGTATGATCATGACTAGGGTTCTCTTTGGCCAGTAGTGCAAAGTTGAATTGTTGACTGGTATGATCATGACCATTGAATTTATAATTGAATATCTTTAGCTTAAGTGCAAAGGTGAAATGATCAACATGGTTATAATTATTGTTTATATAAATTCTTAAATGATTATATATTCTTTGAGATATTAATATCTTTGGCCTGTAGTGCAAAGATGAATTGTTGATGAATATCTTTGGCCTGTAGTGCAAAGATGAATTATTGATGAATATCTTTGGCCTGTAGTGCAAAGATGAACTGTTGTTGAATATCTTTGGCCTGTAGTGCAAAGATGAACTGTTGTTGAATATCTTTGGCCCGTAGTGCAAAGATGGTTTGTTGATGAATATCTTTGGCCCGTAGTGCAAAGATGGATTTGTTAGTATGATTATAAACAGGAATTGTGATTTGGTATAACCATGATCTTTGATGTTTCAGGTAAAGACAGGTGATGAAAATATTCTTCGTCCTGGGTGCGAAGAAAAATTTATAGTCACAATTATGATCATGAGTTATTCATATGATTGTGGAAAGGAACTGTTGAGTGATGTTACATGGATAAAATATTGTTGGTGGATTTTTAACATGGAGAAGATAATAGACTTTATAGTCTATTTGACTCTTCTAATGGATTGCTCGTTCCGCTGCAACTATGGTTGCAATTTTTATCATTTACCATATGTTCTAAATCTCTGATTTATTATTGATGAAGGCTATTGATAATTTAATTATCTTTAGTCATGATATTCTTTACTGAGCTAGTTGTGCTCACCCTTTTGCTTCACAATTCCTTTCAGGTAATAAGAGTGTAGCTGGGTCGAGCGGGGGTAATAAGGGAATAGAACGGTGGTCATCATTTAGTAGTTATATTTGGTGAAGAAAATAGGGTGAGGCGAACCCAACGTTGGAAGGGTGGTTTGCCACTATCATACAAGATGTCTAACGACATACAACCTCGTGTCATCATAAGACAGGGATGTGCTCATCCACTTGTTGAGTATATATATACGAGCACTACCTATATAATCTTGGTGTTTGTTTGAAGTATAATTCTCAATTAGAGACAGTGGAGATAATGATAAGTCAAGAGAAGACTCACCATTGGGAAGAATATGATAGTAATCTTCTCGTTTTTCTTTGGGTTCTATTGGGTCAACCAAGGATAATTCTGTGGCCATATGATATCTATCATATCCTAGACGTATGGCCTCCCATGTACGAAGGTTTCCTTGAGCACTTCCCAAAGATTCTAATTTCTAAAACAGTTTTTGACTATACCTTTATGTAAGGTGTTATTGTGAGGTGATGTCCACGGTTGGAACATGAGTCACATTTGGTATATATTTGTATCCAAACTCACAGCATATGTGTTGTTGTATTTTGCATGACAATTGTTGTAATAAAGTTGTAGTTATTTTCTGTACCATGTATTTGGCGACTCAGAATAGGTTGGATGGAATGGACCTATTTTGGGGTCGTTACATTTGGTATCAGAGCTTGGGGATATGATCTCTGGCAGAGATCGGGGAATACAACTAGGAGGGGAGAGATGAGTAAATCCTTCGCTAGTGTGTCCTACCTAAGCTTATTTGTTGGTCAGTCATAATATCGGGATATTATGTGATATGTTAATTTGTTAAATTAACACTTGTTTTGAAGCTGTATTCTAGAATGTTATTTGAAATACAGGAGATGAGCAATGGAGAAATTATGATAACAGAGAAGATGGAATTTGAAATGAAAGGAAGGTATTCTCAACTCTTTGAAATACCAGGTACGTAAATTTCGGGGACGATATTTCATAAGGTGGGGAGATTGTAAGACCCCGAATTTTATGAAATAAAAGTATTCAATTTTTCTTATAATTACTATTCAGTAAATGGTTAAATTGATAAATGTTAAAGTTAAGGGTGATATATGATTTTTTTTCAAAATACACAAGTAGTTATAAAATAATCATTGTTGTCGGGGAATATTCGTTTGGTCATGGAATATTCTTTCTGTCGGAGAATATTCGTACGACGGCGCAGCTATTTGTGGGCCCCATAACGAATAACTGTCGGGTGAAGGAAAACGACAAATTTGAGTTTTTACAAATAACGGCGTAGTTGTTATCGTTAATACTGTTGAAATACCCGGTGGTTAAAATACAGTAATACGCGTTATTGCACAGTAGCACACGATATTGCACAGTATTTTTGAAATTATTGATTCTTACGTAAGAAGGCACTACTCAATAATTGTTACAGTAGTTACTGTTCAATATTTTATTTTATTGATTCAATAATTGTTGCGTTGATATGTTATATTATTGTTGTTTCAATAATTGTTGCTGCACAGTATTTTCCTTTATCAGATCAATAATTCATATTATTTGAATAATATTATTAGATAACATTATTGGCAATGTCTAGAAAGTTCTGTCTAAGGAGAGGTTTGGTTATCTGATTGCGCGCCAGTAAGGAGAAATTCTTATTGGAAAGCCCCCTCTTTCCTGGGAACGGCCTGGTTGTCATAAATGTGATTCTGTAATATTATTTGTGAATAATTAATTATTGATTCATATGATAAGGAAATATTTATATTATGTGGATATAAATGAGGGATATATTTTTGTGGTTAAAAATGAAGGAGTTAATGTTGAGATTTTTATCCGTATTTTTGTCGGAATGGAGGTATTAAAAATTAGGGTTTTTGAGATATTTTACGGGGGTTATAATTTTTAATCCGATCGTTGGATCGTGGTAATTTTTGGATATGTTATACATATATAAGTTGAGTATATGCTCACAAATTTTGAACCGTTAAAAATGAACGTATGATTTGTTATGAATTTTAAGAGGTGGCTGATTCGGAAATCAGGTTATAAATCATTTTTGGTGGAAAATTCTAGAATTGGTGGGCCCCACTTGTGGTTGGTGAAGAAATGTGCTGAATTATATTTCAAATGTGGTGGGTGGGAATAGTAGCAGGTAAAGCCATCAGGTTGCAGGTCAAACCTACCAAAAATTTTCTATAAATAGAGGGCTAAGTTAGAATTGAAAATCACACCAGAAACATAAGTTTTCTCTCTTTCTCTCTCTAGATTATTGAGTGTATTTTGTGAGTATTTAGATACTCTGTGAGTTTCTATTCATCAGTGCAAGTTTCCTTCAGCCTTATACCGATCAGAAGTACTGCTCTTTTGAGGTAAGGGATAGTAAGGGATATTAAGGGATTTTAAGGGTTGTTATGATTTTCAGTTTCGTAATTTTTCTGATCTTCAAAAATTCTGGAAAAATTTAAAATGATATTTTGATGAGTTTTATTGATTGTGTCCAAAAATGGTGATTTTTGGATGTATAGATTAAGAGTTATGAATTTTACGGGAAAAGACTATTTTAAAAGTAACCGCTTATAATTTCTTGTGGTTAACTCCAAAATTGATGAAATTTTTATTGGGAGTACATGTATATGATAGAAGTATACTCTGTAAATTTCAGAATTTTTAGACAAAAGTACAATTTTTGATAAATGTCTAAATATTCGGCTATTTTGGCCATATGAAAAATAGTAAATGACTTTTAAAAATTCTGAGAAAAATATATGTTCACTATGGGACTATATTATGCTAAATCTCAGAAAAGAAATATTTTTGGAACTGATTTGGTATTTTTCATGAAAATGGTCTAGTTATGAGTAAATGAATTAAATATGTTTTGTGAAGAAATAAAATTGGAAAATAGGATTTTATGGCTTGAGAATCCTATATGAGGTATATGCAGATTTTTGATGAGGGTTTTGGTTATTGATGATGAAATTGTAAGAGTTGGCATTTTATGATGATTAAATGCATTAATTAGTAAAGTGTAAACAATTAAAATAAATTGTTTATAAATTTAAGTAATGTTATTCTTTCAATATCATTATACCGAAATATTGGTATGAATTTTATTGTAGAATTTCTATCTTTTGTGTCGGGGTTACTATTCATGAGTTACGAATATTACTCTTGAGATTAAAACTATATGTTGATCATATTATTTTTATCATCATATATAACATTTTTATAACCCTGATGTTGAAATTCTCTTTCACTGGAGTGTAAAGATGGGTAGATTATTGGTATGATCATGACTAGGGTTCTCTTTGGCCAGTAGTGCAAAGTTGAATTGTTGACTGGTATGATCATGACCATTGAATTTATAATTGAATATCTTTAGCTTAAGTGCAAAGGTGAAATGATCAACATGGTTATAATTATTGTTTATATAAATTCTTAAATGATTATATATTCTTTGAGATATTAATATCTTTGGCCTGTAGTGCAAAGATGAATTGTTGATGAATATCTTTGGCCTGTAGTGCAAAGATGAATTATTGATGAATATCTTTGGCCTGTAGTGCAAAGATGAACTGTTGTTGAATATCTTTGGCCTGTAGTGCAAAGATGAACTGTTGTTGAATATCTTTGGCCCGTAGTGCAAAGATGGTTTGTTGATGAATATCTTTGGCCCGTAGTGCAAAGATAGATTTGTTAGTATGATTATAAACAGGAATTGTGATTTGGTATAACCATGATCTTTGATGTTTCAGGTAAAGACAGGTGATGAAAATATTCTTCGTCCTGGGTGCGAAGAAAAATTTATAGTCACAATTATGATCATGAGTTATTCATATGATTGTGGAAAGGAACTGTTGAGTGATGTTACATGGATAAAATATTGTTGGTGGATTTTTAACATGGAGAAGATAATAGACTTTATAGTCTATTTGACTCTTCTAATGGATTGCTCGTTCCGCTGCAACTATGGTTGCAATTTTTATCATTTACCATATGTTCTAAATCTCTGATTTATTATTGATGAAGGCTATTGATAATTTAATTATCTTTAGTCATGATATTCTTTACTGAGCTAGTTGTGCTCACCCTTTTGCTTCACAATTCCTTTCAGGTAATAAGAGTGTAGCTGGGTCGAGCGGGGGTAATAAGGGAATAGAACGGTGGTCATCATTTAGTAGTTATATTTGGTGAAGAAAATAGGGTGAGGCGAACCCAACGTTGGAAGGGTGGTTTGCCACTATCATACAAGATGTCTAACGACATACAACCTCGTGTCATCATAAGACAGGGATGTGCTCATCCACTTGTTGAGTATATATATACGAGCACTACCTATATAATCTTGGTGTTTGTTTGAAGTATAATTCTCAATTAGAGACAGTGGAGATAATGATAAGTCAAGAGAAGACTCACCATTGGGAAGAATATGATAGTAATCTTCTCGTTTTTCTTTGGGTTCTATTGGGTCAACCAAGGATAATTCTGTGGCCATATGATATCTATCATAGCCTAGACGTATGGCCTCCCATGTACGAAGGTTTCCTTGAGCACTTCCCAAAGATTCTAATTTCTAAAACAGTTTTTGACTATACCTTTATGTAAGGTGTTATTGTGAGGTGATGTCCACGGTTGGAACATGAGTCACATTTGGTATATATTTGTATCCAAACTCACAGCATATGTGTTGTTGTATTTTGCATGACAATTGTTGTAATAAAGTTGTAGTTATTTTCTGTACCATGTATTTGGCGACTCAGAATAGGTTGGATGGAATGGACCTATTTTGGGGTCGTTACATTTGGTATCAGAGCTTGGGGATATGATCTCTGGCAGAGATCGGGGAATACAACTAGGAGGGGAGAGATGAGTAAATCCTTCGCTAGTGTGTCCTACCTAAGCTTATTTGTTGGTCAGTCATAATATCGGGATATTATGTGATATATTAATTTGTTAAATTAACACTTGTTTTGAAGCTGTATTCTAGAATGTTATTTGAAATACAGGAGATGAGCAATGGAGAAATTATGATAACAGAGAAGATGGAATTTGAAATGAAAGGAAGGTATTCTCAACTCTTTGAAATACCAGGTACGTAAATTTCGGGGACGATATTTCATAAGGTGGGGAGATTGTAAGACCCCGAATTTTATGAAATAAAAGTATTCAATTTTTCTTATAATTACTATTCAGTAAATGGTTAAATTGATAAATGTTAAAGTTAAGGGTGATATATGATTTTTTTTCAAAATACACAAGTAGTTATAAAATAATCATTGTTGTCGGGGAATATTCGTTTGGTCATGGAATATTCTTTCTGTCGGAGAATATTCGTACGACGGCGCAGCTATTTGTGGGCCCCATAACGAATAACTGTCGGGTGAAGGAAAACGACAAATTTGAGTTTTTACAAATAACGGCGTAGTTGTTATCGTTAATACTGTTGAAATACCCGGTGGTTAAAATACAGTAATACGCGTTATTGCACAGTAGCACACGATATTGCACAGTATTTTTGAAATTATTGATTCTTACGTAAGAATGCACTACTCAATAATTGTTACAGTAGTTACTGTTCAATATTTTATTTTATTGATTCAATAATTGTTGCGTTGATATGTTATATTATTGTTGTTTCAATAATTGTTGCTGCACAGTATTTTCCTTTATCAGATCAATAATTCATATTATTTGAATAATATTATTAGATAACATTATTGACAATGTCTAGAAAGTTCTGTCTAAGGAGAGGTTTGGTTATCTGATTGCGCGCCAGTAAGGAGAAATTCTTATTGGAAAGCCCCCTCTTTCCTGGGAACGGCCTGGTTGTCATAAATGTGATTCTGTAATATTATTTGTGAATAATTAATTATTGATTCATATGATAAGGAAATATTTATATTATGTGGATATAAATGAGGGATATATTTTTGTGGTTAAAAATGAAGGAGTTAATGTTGAGATTTTTATCCGTATTTTTGTCGGAATGGAGGTATTAAAAATTAGGGTTTTTGAGATATTTTACGGGGGTTATAATTTTTAATCCGATCGTTGGATCGTGGTAATTTTTGGATATGTTATACATATATAAGTTGAGTATATGCTCACAAATTTTGAACCGTTAAAAATGAACGTATGATTTGTTATGAATTTTAAGAGGTGGCTGATTCGGAAATCAGGTTATAAATCATTTTTGGTGGAAAATTCTAGAATTGGTGGGCCCCACTTGTGGTTGGTGAAGAAATGTGCTGAATTATATTTCAAATGTGGTGGGTGGGAATAGTAGCAGGTAAAGCCATCAGGTTGCAGGTCAAACCTACCAAAAATTTTCTATAAATAGAGGGCTAAGTTAGAATTGAAAATCACACCAGAAACATAAGTTTTCTCTCTTTCTCTCTCTAGATTATTGAGTGTATTTTGTGAGTATTTAGATACTCTGTGAGTTTCTATTCATCAGTGCAAGTTTCCTTCAGCCTTATACCGATCAGAAGTACTGCTCTTTTGAGGTAAGGGATAGTAAGGGATATTAAGGGATTTTAAGGGTTGTTATGATTTTCAGTTTCGTAATTTTTCTGATCTTCAAAAATTCTGGAAAAATTTGAAATGATATTTTGATGAGTTTTATTGATTGTGTCCAAAAATGGTGATTTTTGGATGTATAGATTAAGAGTTATGAATTTTACGGGAAAAGACTATTTTAAAAGTAACCGCTTATAATTCCTTGTGGTTAACTCTAAAATTGATGAAATTTTTATTGGGAGTACATGTATATGATAGAAGTATACTCTGTAAATTTCAGAATTTTTAGACAAAAATACAATTTTTGATAAATGTCTAAATATTCGGCTATTTTGGCCATATGAAAAATAGTAAATGACTTTTAAAAATTCTGAGAAAAATATATGTTCAGTATGGGACTATATTATGCTAAATCTCAGAAAAGAAATATTTTTAGAACTGATTTGGTATTTTTCATGAAAATGGTCTAGTTATGAGTAAATGAATTAAATATGTTTTGTGAAGAAATAAAATTGGAAAATAGGATTTTATGGCTTGAGAATCCTATATGAGGTATATGCAGATTTTTGATGAGGGTTTTGGTTATTGATGATGAAATTGTAAGAGTTGGCATTTTATGATGATTAAATGCATTAATTAGTAAAGTGTAAACAATTAAAATAAATTGTTTATAAATTTAAGTAATGTTATTCTTTCAATATCATTATACCGAAATATTGGTATGAATTTTATTGTAGAATTTCTATCTTTTGTGTCGGGGTTACTATTCATGAGTTACGAATATTACTCTTGAGATTAAAACTATATGTTGATCATATTATTTTTATCATCATATATAACATTTTTATAACCCTGATGTTGAAATTCTCTTTCACTGGAGTGTAAAGATGGGTAGATTATTGGTATGATCATGACTAGGGTTCTCTTTGGCCAGTAGTGCAAAGTTGAATTGTTGACTGGTATGATCATGACCATTGAATTTATAATTGAATATCTTTAGCTTAAGTGCAAAGGTGAAATGATCAACATGGTTATAATTATTATTTATATAAATTCTTAAATGATTATATATTCTTTGAGATATTAATATCTTTGGCCTGTAGTGCAAAGATGAATTGTTGATGAATATCTTTGGCCTGTAGTGCAAAGATGAATTATTGATGAATATCTTTGGCCTGTAGTGCAAAGATGAACTGTTGTTGAATATCTTTGGCCTGTAGTGCAAAGATGAACTGTTGTTGAATATCTTTGGCCCGTAGTGCAAAGATGGTTTGTTGATGAATATCTTTGGCCCGTAGTGCAAAGATGGATTTGTTAGTATGATTATAAACAGGAATTGTGATTTGGTATAACCATGATCTTTGATGTTTCAGGTAAAAACAGGTGATGAAAATATTCTTCGTCCTGGGTGCGAAGACAAATTTATAGTCACAATTATGATCATGAGTTATTCATATGATTGTGGAAAGGAACTGTTGAGTGATGTTACATGGATAAAATATTGTTGGTGGATTTTTAACATGGAGAAGATAATAGACTTTATAGTCTATTTGACTCTTCTAATGGATTGCTCGTTCCGCTGCAACTATGGTTGAAATTTTTATCATTTACCATATGTTCTAAATCTCTGATTTATTATTGATGAAGGCTATTGATAATTTAATTATCTTTAGTCATGATATTCTTTACTGAGCTAGTTGTGCTCACCCTTTTGCTTCACAATTACTTTCAGGTAATAAGAGTGTAGCTGGGTCGAGCGGGGGTAATAAGGGAATAGAACGGTGGTCATCATTTAGTAGTTATATTTGGTAAAGAAAATAGGGTGAGGCGAACCCAACGTTGGAAGGGTGGTTTGCCACTATCATACAAGATGTCTAACGACATACAACCTCGTGTCATCATAAGACAGGGATGTGCTCATCCACTTGTTGAGTATATATATACGAGCACTACCTATATAATCTTGGTGTTTGTTTGAAGTATAATTCTCAATTAGAGACAGTGGAGATAATGATAAGTCAAGAGAAGACTCACCATTGGGAAGAATATGATAGTAATCTTCTCGTTTTTCTTTGGGTTCTATTGGGTCATCCAAGGTTAATTCTGTGGCCATATGATATCTATCATAGCCTAGACGCATGGCCTCCCATGTACGAAGGTTTCCTTGAGCACTTCCCAAAGATTCTAATTTCTAAAACAGTTTTTGACTATACCTTTATGTAAGGTGTTATTGTGAGGTGATGTCCACGGTTGGAACATGAGTCACATTTGGTATATATTTGTATCCAAACTCACAGCATATGTGTTATTGTATTTTGCATGACAATTGTTGTAATAAAGTTGTAGTTGTTTTCTGTACCATGTATTTGGCGACTCAGAATAGGTTGGATGAAATGGACCTATTTTGGGGTCGTTACAATTTCCACTAAGAAAGGGCAGCACCCTAAATCACTAAGATTCCTTCAAGGCCAGCAGCTTTGGGACTTCAGTTCACTAAGAACTCTTCAAGGCCGGCAGCCTTAGAACTTTTCTAGTTCCCTATGAACTCTTCAAGCCCAGCAGGCTTGGAACTTCATTTAGTCCCTCCGGACAAAGACCCCTCAGAGGCCCTGGCTTCTTGTTGTTGAGTTGTTTATTTTTTTGTTGGAGTTGGTGTTGAGCTGCTAAGATGTCTTTATGCTCTGAACATCTTCTGTACTTAGCAGCTTGGCGTGATCATCCTTGAAGTGCTGTTGAGTGTTGCATGATGCTCAGCTTCTTCAGCTACTCAACCACTTCTGATGATCCCTTGATGAACTGCCTTGAAGATTATTCTTCTTAATACTTGATGGCTGCACATGATAAGTTTCCAAGATGACGGTAAGCTCTTCTTCTAAGTACTTAGAAACTTTCTCATGCTTGACACCATGATGGCGTTGGTGATCTTCTTTCTTGATACTTGATGCCTTCTCATGATGAACTTGCTAAGATGACTGTGAGTTCTTCTCTATGGTACTTAGAGTCTTCCAATAATGGACATCAAGATGACATTGATGCTCTTCTTTCTCTCGGCAGTTCAGAACACTCTTCTTGTAGTAGAACTCTCACTTCAACATTGTAGAACTCTCACTTCTACTTCTTTCTTTGTTTATCTCTAAGTGTTCTTGGTGGATCGTAGAGTGAGCCTTCGGACCTTCATTAATCACTCACTATTTTACGTTGGTTAGATCAGTCCTCCATTTCTCCAAACTCAGCAACTCCAGCAACCTTTGATCTTTGAAGCTCTAGCTGATTTATACTCGTTCCCAATCTTCCCGTTGGAGAGTAGCCATTGGAAGCTCTTTGAAATGCTTCGCAGATCTCAAGTTATTTAGTGTAGACTGCAGATGTGACATGACATCCTATTTTCTGACTTTCTGACATTACAATCTACTATTTCACCTACCCTATCAGAGATGTCACTTTGATGTCTCGGGCAGGTCGATGACTTTGTTTCCCTCCTTTTGATTTCTCGATCAGAGGTCGTCCTTTTGCATCGATGCTCTCAATAAGCACTTGTCTGAATATCAACCTTCAGATTGAACCGTTGACAATGCTTCAATCTTCGGATGATCGAACTCTACAATTCTGATGCATGCTTCCTTGGACCTGATCGTAGTGTCTTATTGATTGGTAGAGACAACACTACGATCTTGAAGAGTGTTGATTGGATCTTCAATGTAGAACACCTCTTCCTTCTTTATGCAGTGCTTCAATACTTCTGTTCGCTTCGACTGTTCTTAAATACTGATGGTTTGACTCCTTGCTCTGGTCTCTTCTGTATAGCAAGACACTTCAGATTTGTGGCGTGTCCAGCTCACTTTCTCCTTGTGATCTCTCGTTCACTTATCATCAATGGACTGACTCAATGGTTAATCACTTTAGCCTTGTTCTACAGAAGTTGACTAGTATCTCTGTGCGTACTCCATCAGTTCTTTCTTTGTTTGGCAAACACTACAATCCTGGTTGCTTCTAAGATCGTCGTCTTCTGTCTACTTAACAGCTACTGCACTTGCTGACTTTCCTTAGTCAGTTACTGAAGTCTTCTTATGATCTCCTTGTGGAAGACTTCATATTGAATGGCTTCACAACTCAATCTGGACGCTGATTAGGTTGATGCTTAGATCTTCTATTAGCTTGAATGCCATTCATTGAGTGCTCTCTGGTTTCCTTCAGGTGGGATGTATCTATGTAGCTTAGACCAGAGGCTTCATTCCTTTGGATATTCTGAGAATTTCTCATTTGTTGAGAATCGTATTTGCTCTACGATTCTGCCTTGGCATTGTGAGCACATCTGTTGAAGTCTCAGTTCTACATTCTACGATTCAGCTTCGGCTGTACAGACACTACGACTTTAAGATCAGATCTTAACACTCTACGATTTCTTTTGTTGTACTTGTTGTCTGGATCTGATCTTGCTCGACTACGATCTCTACCTCTGATATGATCAGTAGACTCTACGACTCTGAGTGTAGTCTACGATTCTTGACTTGGCTTTTGCAGATGCTCGATCGGCTAGTAGGCAGGCTGTCTCTACTATTCTGAACATGACTTCTTCAGCAGACTACGGCCCTGAGGAAGTTCTCCTCGACACACTACGATCCTTCTTCGTCTCTCCTGGCAGTCTACGAACTCTGAGATCTACTATCTTGTAGACTACGATTCTGCCTCGATAGCTCTCGAGTTTTCCTTGACTCTCCTGGCATACTACGATTTCTGGTGCAGTGCTCGACGATCAGACAAGCCTATCTATTACATCATAAGATCAACCTAACATGTTTGATCTTTCTATATTTATAGTCCTTGTACATCATTTCTTTTTAAGGACTTTACAAAGTTGTTTTGCTTGTGTAGGATCAACCTAACATATTTGATTAATTCATTCTAAGTCCTTGTACATATGTTTTTATTATCTATCAAAGGACTTTACAGCTTTTCTTAATGCAAGCATACTTACATATTTATTCATATATATATCATAATCAAATCATAGGAATATCATTCATATGCTTATTCCTGACAATCTCCCCCTATTTGATTAGGACAAAAACAATAAGTGCATATGCATGTTATGAATGAATCTTATATACAGTGAGCAGCTGTATTTCGAAAATAGATAATCATGAATGTCATTTATAATAATATGGAATTTAATATACTATGATATTTTACATCCTGGATCCAGAACATACCTAACTAGTTAGAGATGTACCTCTTTGGCTCCATGTATGTTTCCAGGATGTCTATTGATCAGCTATTCATCTGTTTGACTTGTTTGCTCCTGCTTCCCCTGGGATGTGGACTTCATCTCTTTTGTCTACTCCCCCTCAGACTTTACAAACACAAGCTCATCATCCTTTGGCTCCCCTTCAGATGATGACCCAGCTTCTTCTTCTGTTGTCTTCTTCTCTTATTTCCTTCTGCTCTTCTTGCCCTTTCTTGAATGCCTCTTACTGTGCCTCTTTTTATGCCTATTTTTCTCCCTCTTTTTGTCATTAATCACTTGAGAGAGCTGCTCCATCAGATAGGAGGAGTTAACAACTTCAATCTTGAGTTCTTGTTGGCTCAGCTTAAGTTGCACGGAGAAGGACTGATTCATGTTGTCAATCTTGTTAGAGAGGACTTGGAATTTTTCTTCATTGGCCTTCTGTGCTCGTAGAGCTTCTGCCTTCTGATCATTTATGGCTTTTTGATAGATGTGATCTCTTTCTTTGATATTGAGAGATACATCAGCCATTGCTGCTTGAAGTCTATCTTGAATTGAATTATCTCCTGCTGTTAACAGCTTTAACTCTTCATTGACTAGAGATATCTTCTTGACCAGCTCATCAGAATTCTTCAACAGCTCCTGCTCCATAGGAGTTTGGTCATTTGGTTGGGGAACCTCTTGTTGAGCATCAGATTGGACTCTACGATTTTCATCTTTTGACAGATTATCAAAAGTAGTGAGAATCTAAAAAATCATTGAGTGCCAATCATTGTTGGAGGTTGGAGGATGAAGGAATGTCGGTCAGCAGTGTTTGAGCAGACGGAGGCTTCTCGTTTTAGATTCGAACGCTATCAGTGGTAGAGTGAATAAACTCTACGATTATCTCCTTGGCCATACCCCTTTTGCTTTCAGAGTCCACTCTACGATCAAAGGGAATATAGTGGTTGCCAGTATGTCTGTAGACTTTGTAGTGGGGCTGGTCTTTGATCATCATTGTTGCAAATCTCTTCACCCTTGGAAAGTTCTGTGCCACCAGCTCCATGCTTGGAAACTGAGAGTAGCACCAGCTGAAGTAGCTTCCATCTCTTTCAGTATGTGCCTTTAACCAAGGCATCCATTGGAAAAACCATCTCATCAACAGATCATCAGGATTGTAAAGAATAGTCGTGCAGTCTAACTCTATGTTGTTCCAATTTTTAACTACATCAAATGTAGTCATCCTCACCACCTTGAGCTGTTCATCTCCATAGTTCACCCATCTTTCTGGTGGTGCTTCTGGTGGTTCATCCGAGACTTCCACCACTATTCTCCTTGTAATTTTTGCTGGAGAGAGGACATGATAGAATTCTGGTTCCTCTGATTCCTGATGTGCAGAATCAGAATCTTTCTTCATTTCTTCACTTTCTGAGTCTGAATCATTTACATCAGTGAATCCTTCTTGTTGATTTTCATTACCAGAACCTTCTTCAGCAATATCTTCCTTGGATTCATCTTCTTCATTGCTAGTCCCATCTTCAGTACTTTCTTCCTTTGACTCAGATTCATCAGCACTTACTTCAATGACTACAGTAGAGTGAACACTTTTCTTCTTGAAGGCAAACTTAGCAAGTAGTCTGTAGCTCTTTCTTCTCCTTGAGGGTTTAGCTATGAGAGAGTCAGACTCTTCTTCCTCTTCAGACTCTGAGGCCTTTGAATCATCAGGCAAACTTCCTTGACGTTCATCATTGGCAGGGGCAGGTCCTTCTTTCGAATCAACATTATTTGACCCATCATCTGGGCCAGTTGGAGCATTTGCATTTGGAGATGCAATTGGGTCATCTTTTAGCTTTTCTACAACATCAGAGTGAATGCTCTGAGAGTTATCCACTACGCTTGTGCATTCTTCTTCATCAGCAAATTCTGCATTTTCTTACATGAATTCAGCTTCAGCTTTATTGCTGGATTCGTTCTTTGGGGACTCGATCTTGAGACCGTCGGTTCCCTTCTCTTCTTCTGACTCTACGTTCTCCTCTTCATCAGATGTACTTTCTTGGGAAACTGGGGCTGGTCTGTTTACCACCTTATCTTTCTTTCTAGATAGCCCTTAGAGTAATCTGTTACTTCGCTTTTTTGTGGTCTCTGCAGTTGAGACCTTTTCATCTTCATCCTTGTCTTTTGTGGAGGGACTTCTTGGTAAGGACTCAGTTTTCCTCACACCTTTGGATTTTTTTCCTGGCTGGTGTGGTTGCTGTTGGTACAGAGTCACCAGATTCAGAACTTTCCACCTCTTTTGCCTTTCTCTTCTTAGCAGAGTTCTTTCTGTTGCCCCCAGTTGTTGTTAACCTCCTATTTTCTTTTGGGTTTTTCTTCCAATTCAAAAACAGTTGTGGAGACATTACTTTGTGAACATTTAGAGGCTCTCCTTCATCATCCTTGATTTTGCTTCCCAGCTTCTTCTTCATCACAATACTCAGCAGTCTTCCATGAAAGACCTTGGTTGGGAAACCCTAGACATTAATTGATGTCTAAAGCTTTTATTTTCAGACTCGATCCTTTCACCTTCATGGTCAGAAGCCCAGAATCTATTGAAGCATTTGAGTAGAACTGCTTCATTAGCTCTGTATAGATTGGAGTGTCGGCCTCCAAGCACTCAGAGAACCCAGCCTTCTTTACGAGCTCAAGTATGTCCTTGAACTTCGTTTCTGATCTTTCGAACTTTTTAAAGCCGAGTTGGATTCCAGTTATAACTCGTCATTATGCCATTTGAAGAGTTTAAGGTATATGGGTATGTGATTTAGGGAGTCTTAAGAGAGATAGTTGAATGTGATTTGGGCAAGGCTCTGGAGGGTTAATGGGTTTTGGCTTCGAAGAGGATTTTAGGGTTTGAAAATGGGAGGGAGAGAGTTTCGGTAGTTTCTGAAAACTGTTTGTAGATTTTGAATTTGTCTTTATAGTAGTTCCCTCTGACTCTGCATAAGTAGTTATGTGTCAACCAACCATTGGTTGCACGATGTCCAGTAATGAGCTGTAACTCCCCATAAACTTTTCAGTTAGATTTCTCTTTTAGGAGAGTAGACGTTTAATTGACTTGACCATTAACCTCTTTGGTTCGTAGAGTAGCATGGTAAGGCGATTATGAAATCTACGTTTTCCTTCGTTGACTCAACAATCATCTTTTGAGAGATGCTGCAGTAGATGGTTTTAACATTAATCCTTATCTTGAAACTGCATAGCTTGACTACTGATGTACCTGATGAGGGCTTGAGCACTTTTCTTCAGCAGGACATCTTTCCAACCAGTATTCGAACTTATCTCCTCATCATCTGAATGGTTGGGCAATTTTCCAGTTCTTTTGAACTCCTCATGAGCTAGTGTATCCATTGGTAAAACCGCGATCGTCGAGTCTGCTTCTACAATCGCTGCGGTTAAGCTACGATCGTTGAGTTTGCATCACAATCGTTGAGTTCTCTTCAAACTCTACTCTTCAATCGTTGACTGTCTTGGTCCTTAAGATAAACTTGATCAAGCAATCCTTCTGGGTCAAGGTAGCTCAGGAAGGGCCAACCTCTTAGAGTGAGCTAAGGGTCAGGTTTGTCCCTGAGGCGCTTTCCAGATGAAATACTTTAGAAGTGATTTGCACTGATATCTCATTTGACCTTTTCTGGTGGGGAGACCCTCTACCGTCTTTAGACAATTGCATTTGCGATAATCGTGGTGTCCTCCTGCTCTTATACTACGGTCAGATGTTTGATCGCAGGCACTCCACGATTTTGAGTTGGGTGGTTGATGGGTTATTAGTAGTACGTTTTGAGACGTTCCTACTGATTATGGATCTTCATTTAGTTCATCAGCCACAAAGTTTTGGGACTCTGTAACTGGTACATTGCTTCATAGAATATCTCAGTGCTATTGTTCCTTAACAGATCACGGCTCCCCCATGGTTGATGTTGTCTTCTCAGTGAGGTGTGATGTGACGCCCCCAAAATAGGTATACATCACCTATTCTGAGTCGCCAAATACATGGTACAAAATACAAATACCATCTTAAATATACAACAAGAGCTGTGAGTTTTAATACAAATATTATCTTCTAGACAGTATTAAAACTCAAAATAAGTCCTCAATACATTTATTATCACACTATTTCATAGAATAGTGAGGACTACTAATGCTATCATCTGGACTGTCACTCCGTTCCCCGACTAGTTCCTGCTACGTTCTCATTTCCTGACGAGAACAATGAAAGCAAAAGAGTGAGCTCAACTAGCCCAGTAAAAAATATTATGACTAAGATAATGCAGAATAAATTATCGTTAGCCTTCAACAGTGTTAAACTGATACAATATAACAAACATCAAGTTTAACAGCAGCGGAACAAGCAATCCATTAAAATAGTCAAGTAGAGAATAAAATCTACTATCTTTTATGATTTAAAAGGTTTTTTCATCACTTTTATCGCTGAGACTCAGCTTAATAAATAATCCACATCATCAAATTATCCCTGCACTACAGCCAAGAATATTCTTTAGTATCACGACCACGAATTATCCATGCACTACGGGCTAAAGATAATCGTGTTTTCATCAACGGTCTTGATCATGCCATAAAATAATTCATCCTTGAACCCTTGGACGAAGAGAATCCATAGCCATAACCATACCAAAAACTTTCCATCAATGCACTACGAGCCAATGAGGACTTTTTCACATCATTTGTAACATTACGGTCATGATTATACCGAATAATCCCTGGTCATAATCATACCAAGTCCATCTATGCACTACAGGCCACATATGACTTTCAACATAATATAAACATGAGGATGATGAAAACAAGTTCAAGAATTAATTTATTCAGGAACTAATAATGTCTAAATTGTCAACATGATACTGCTTTGTAGAGTAAAATTTAAGAATGCTCAGAAGAATATTTCCATGAAAAGATACTGGATGAAGCGCAAATATCAAAGATATTCCACTAATTTCATGGAGTATAAAAGCCAAAACTTTAACCAACTGAGTATAATAAAGAATGGAATAACAAAAGAATTCACCAAGCATGCGATAGACCGCACAAACAGGTTATTCCAACAGAAAAATAAATAATGGAACCAGGTCATGCGTAAACGCACCGACAGGATATTTCGACAGAATAATAAATAATGGAACCAGGTCCGGCGTAAACGCATAGACATGATATTCTGACAGAATAATAAATAATGGAACCAGGTCCGGCGTAAACGCACAGACAGAATATTTCGACAGAATAATAAAGAACGGAATATTAGAAGAATTTCACCATGTATGCGGTACTTCGCATAAACAGGTTATTCCAACAGAATAATAAGGAATGGAATAACAGAAGACTTTCACCATGTATACGGTAGTCCACGTATACAGGTTATTCTAACAGAATAATAAAGAATGGAATAACAGAAGTTCTCTTCATGAATACGAAAGAAATAATACCCCTTACGAGTACAACAAATAATATCTCTTACCGTAAAAGAAGAGTATTCCGACTGGTAGGGCGAGGATATTTTTGAAGAGAACTTGCACTACACTCAAAGCTTCTTAAAACTCTAAAGAAATATGCTCAAGATTATAGAAGAATAACTCTCTTTATAGTTTCTCTCTCTAGAGTTTCAGTGAATTCGTAAAAAATAATGAATGAATGAGCTTCTATTTATAGGAGAATGGACTGCATAGTAACTAATTCATGAACGGTCCAGATTGATTTACTTTTAAACGGACGGTCCAGATTGATTTAATAAAATATTCAAATAAAACAAAATCTTTTAAATAAAATATAATATATTCTATTTATAATTTAATAAAACGAATAACTTTATAAAAGTATTCTATTTTATATAAAAAGATTTTACTATGCAAAATACTATGCAGGTACTATGCAATACTATGCATAATAAAATATAATATATTCTAATTATTGTCTAATAAAATAAATAACTTTATAAAAGTATTCTGTTTTATATAAAAAGATATTACTATGCAAAATACTATGCATAATAGAATATTATATATTCTATTTATAGTCTAATAAAGCGAATAACTTTATAAAAGTATTCTGTTTTATATAAAAAGCTTTTCTGTTTTATTACATTAATAATACTAATAAAACAAAATTGAGTGACTTCTCACGTAAGCATCAATAATCAATACCGTGTGATACTATGCAACCACACGTATTACTGTACTTTTAACACCGAGTGTTTTAACAGTTAACGGTACAACTTCCGCCGTTATTTTCATAAAAAATATTTTTGTCGTTTTCTCAATCCGACAATAATTCTGTTGTGGGGTCCACCAATGATTGTACCGTCGTACGGATATTTTTCGTCAAAAAGAATATTTCCCGTCAAAAAGAATATTCCCCGACCAATCGAATATTATACAACAACTTGCATACTTTTCAAAATTTATAAATATTACCCACAACTATAACATTATATCAAATCCACACCATAATTTTGAAAAAAATATTTCGAGAAAATAAATCTTTATTTGTAAAATTTGAGATTTTACATGTGATTTCTTTTTCTTCATGTGCATTAGGAGGTATCCTTGCATGTCTCTTTCTGACTGGAATCACCACTGACAAATAAATCTGTTTACACCGTAGATATGGATATCTCCAGGATTGGTCATTCTACGATCATTTGACAGCACTACGAACGTAGTCTTCTTTTACACTTTGTACTTGTGGAGTTCTGCTCCTGCAGTGAGTTCCTCATGTTTGATGCTCGATGATCCTCTGAGGTGAGCTTCCTTGAGGATTCTTTTCTCATGACATGCTTTGCATGATTGAGCATCTTAAGACCCTTTTTCATCTTTGGTTGAATGGCTTGCTTCCGTATACAAATCAGTAGCCATGTGAGCTTCATTTAGATTAGCTTAGCAGGTCTTCAAGAACAAGCTTTGACATATAGGAGTTTCATTAGAATTATTTCTGAACAGTCCTAAGCCTTCTGCTGGTTGAATCTTCTTAAATAAAGTCTTCTGCTTCAGCATTCCTTAGTGTGGCCAGATAGACCAGGTACCTGCAGGTTAGATATATTTCTATTTTTGGTACCCATACTTAAATGGGTCCTGCTAGGTTAGCCTTCAAAAACCCTATTCCTCATATATAAGAATTAACATTATATTGGTCACCAACAATCATATTCATGCATGTAACTGATTTAGATAATACATTTTGAAATGCAGGATGGTGAGTGAATGTTAGGATTGTCATTCTAATAAAACACTCTTTCTCTTTGATGGTTTCATCATTTGCTTGGTTATGTTCATAGGGTTTAAATGTTCACAGAGTGAGAATCAACTCTACGATTTATTTGTATCTAGTTTATCCATGGAGGTGATCAGTTTCTACGAATCTTCAAGATACTCTGTAGAATTGATCATACTCCGTGTGTTATTAAACACTTAGAATATAGGTTGTACATACATACTAACCCATCAGCAAAGACTACTTCACATAAGATTAATTTAACCTGTGATGTTCTTATGACCTATTTCAGATTTCTTTCAAGATGTCATCTTCATCCTAAAATTTGGATGGAGAGAAAGTTTGGAAGTATTAGAGTATCCACCCTCAGTGTACTTTCTCTCTTCACCTTTTTAGGTAGATTATGATTTCTTGAATTAGGAATATGAAAGCTAACAACCTTACGAAAACAATCAATTTTTGTATGATGAGTAGTTAACCAATCAATCCCTAGAATCACGTCAAATGCAAGTATTTTCAATGAAATAAGATTGACATGTATTGTGAGGGTACCGATTTGAATCAAACAAGACTTATAAACAGTGGATGTAATGAAGGTTTCTTCCAACGGAGTTTCCACAGATAAGTCAAAGTCTAATTTCTCCGGAGTCAAATTTAAACGTTGAGGGCAAGTAGGAGAAATAAAAGAATGGGTAGAACCAGTATCAAATAAGGTATAGACTTCGCTAGAGTTTATGATAAGCTTACCCGTGATGTCCTCGTTCGGGTTCCTTACTTTTTGGGAGGTCAGAACAAACGCTCTCCCTTGAACTACTGGTTTTGACTTGTCTGGGACGACATTTTGTGTCACTATTCTAACTGGACTTGGCTTCCCAATACGACAAAATCTAACTAGGTGACCTTCTCTTCCATAATTGTAACACGTTTTGGACTGCTGCGTACAGTTTGGATTGATGTGTCCCTCCCCTCCACATTTGAAGCATATGATAGGTGGTCATTCTCCTTCCTTAACAACGGGTGTTAATGCTGACGTTTTTCCATCATTGTTGAATCTCCTCTTCTTGAAATGTCCATTCTTATTGTCTTGGCCATGATTACCACCGAAGTGGTTACCATTTCTGGCATGTTGATTCCCTCCATGTTTGTTGTCACCGCTTCGATGACTGTTACCATTGGTATTATCATTTTGTCGGCTGCTTTTTCTTGGTTGGGTTGACTCATTATCGCGCTCCAATAACTGAGCCCTATTTACAATATCTGAATACAAACACAGTTTATGAGAAATTAGATATTGACGTATCTCGAGTTTCAAACCTCTTAGAAATATCTGCGTCATTCTCTCCTCATTATCAACCAAGTGAGACGCAAACCGTTACAAGTCGACAAACTTAGCTTCGTACTGTGACACGGTCATATTGTTCTGCTCCAACTTGATGAACTCTGCCTCTTTCATGTGACGAATACTTTCGGGAAAGTACTTGTCGTTGAATAGTTCTTGGAACTTCTCCCAAGACATCTTCAGTGTGGCAGGTTGAGTACGCTTTACCGATTCCCACCAGTAATCTGCCTCTCCTCGCAACATAAAGGTGGCAAAGGGAACCTTTTGCTACTCGGAGCATCCCAAGACATCAAAAATCTTGGTGATCTGCTTTATCCACGCTTCTGGCTTATGTGGTTTTGGCTCTCCAATAAACTCTGGTGGTCCCAGCTCCTTGAACTTGACCGTCCAAGAGTTTCCAGTGTTTCCACCTATATTTTGGACAGGAGCCGCTCTCGCCTGATGTTGTATGAATTGCATAAAGCCTCTGAACATTTCATCGTTCATCATTTGATCGTTGTTGTTTACCTGAGGATTATTGTCTTCCTGTTGCACATTATACTGGGTATTGATCTGTGGAGACTCAACGGTCTCCTGTGCTCCATTGTTATTCTCAACATTCTCAGATGTCATTTTCAAATACTGCCACAAAAAAGGGTTAATTGACATGCAACATATTATCCCTATACTCTGACCGACCAATTAAATACCAAATAAACTTAGGTAGGTCATACTAGCGAAGGAATTCCCCGTCTCTTCCCTCCTAGTTCTAGTCTCACATCTTAGCCAGGGATCATATCCCTAAACTTTGATACCAACTGTGACGCCCCCAAAAAAGGTATACATCACCCATCTTGAGTCGTCAAATACATGGTACAAAATTCAAATATAACTTAATAATACAACTGTCGTGTGACATACGACAAAACATAAACTGAGAGTTTTAATACGAATATTGTCTTCTAGACAGTATTCAACTCAAATGGAGTCCTCAATACATTTATTATCACACTATTTTATAGAATAGTGAGGACTACTAATGCTACCATCTAGACCATCACTCCGTTTCCCGACTAGTCCCGACTACGTTCTCATTTTCTGAAGAAGACAATGAAAGCAAAAGGGTGAGCTCAACTAGCCCAGTAAGAAATATTATGACTAAGATAATGCAGAATAATTTATCGTTAGCCTTCAACAGTGTTAAACTGATAAAATATAACAACATCAAGTTTAACTGCAGCGGAACAAGCAATCCATTAGAAGAGTCAAGTAGAGAATAAAATCTACTATCTTCTATGATTTAAAAGGTTTTTCATCACTTTTATCGCTGAGACTCAGCTTAATAAATAATCCACATCATCCCTGCACTACGGCCAAGGATATTCATTAGTATCACGACCACAAATTATCCATGCACTACGGGCCAAGGATATTCGTGTATTCATCAATGGTCATGATCATGCCAACAACTGTCCATCAATGCACTACGGGCCAATGAGGACTTTTACCGCATCATTTGTAACATTACGGTCATGATTATACCGAATAATCCCTGGTCATAATCATACCAAGTTCATCTATGCACTACAGACCACAGATGACTTTCAACATTTTATAAACATGATGATGATGACAATAATATAAGAATTCAATAAAACAAGTTCAAGGATAAATTTTTAAATATTTATAATTTAATTTATCCAGAAATCAATAACGTCCAAATTGTCAACATAATACTGCTATGTGGAGTAAAATTCAAGAATAATATTGTACCAAAAATAATTTGGACCAAAAATGAATCAATTTTTATCATGAATAGTACTCCGGGTGAATAGTGCTCGAGTGAATAGTATCCCGTGAATAGTACTCCGACATGAAAAAGTTAAAACTTATCAATAATGCTCAGAATAATATTTTCATGAAAAGATACTGGACAGAGCGCAAATATCAAGGATATTCTACTAATTTCATGGAGTATAGAAGCCAAAACTTTAACAAAACGAGTATAGAATTCGAAATCTGAAACGAAATAATATTACTTATATACTACAGAGTATGGAAGAAAATATTATTTCAAGCGAATATTGAACAAAAATAACATCTCTTACCTTAAAAAGAAGAGTATTCCAACTGGTATAGCGGAGATATTCTTGAAGAAAATTTTTACTGTTTTCTACGCTCAAAGTTTTCTAAAACTCTAAAGAAATACGCTCAAGATTATAGAAGAAGAGTTCTCTGATTCTGGTGTGATTTTCAATTCTAACTAAGCACCCTATTTATAGGAAAATGCTAGAACGCCATAGGAGACTAAATTAATAAAATAATATTAAAAAAAATTCTACGCACATGTATTTGAAACAATTTCAGCCACCCAAAGTGGGGCCCACTAAAATCAGCCACCTTTCCCAACAACCAAAAGTGGGTCCCACCCATATTTTTAATAAAAATATTTTAATTTTCGAAACTTCAATAATTCATAATAAATAGCATTTTTATCAGAAAAATACGAATTATATGTCCAATCCACACGAAATCGAATTCTCTGCAACTTTGTACAAGAAAGTTTTTCTAAATTCCAAATAAAAAATATCTGAAATCCACAAACGAATGATTTTCAATACCTCATAAAATTCATACCAAATCATACATTAATTTTTAACGGTTCAAAATTTATGGATATATACTCAACTTATATATGTATAATATATCCAAAAATCACAACGATCCAACGGTCGGATTAAAATTATAACTCACGCAATAGAACTTTAAGAACACTGATTTGATTTTTTATACCTCCATTCCGATAAAAATATTGATAAAACACCTCAACATTAATCCTTTCAATTATATCCACATAAAATAAATATTTTCTTATCATAAAAAAAATTAATAAATAATTATTCACAAATAATATTACAGAATCACAAGAATGACAACCAGGCCGTTCCTAGGAAAGAGGGGGCTTTTCGATAAGGATTTCTCCTTACTGGCGCGCAATTAGCTGACTAAACCTCTCCTTAACAGAACTTTCTAGACATTGCCAATAATGCTATCTAATAATATTATTCAAATAATATGAATTATTGATCTGATAATGGGAAATAATGTGCAGTGACAATTATTGAAACAACAATAATATAAAATATCAACGCAGCAATTATTGAATCAATAAAATAAAATATTGAACAGTAATTACTGTAATAATTATTGAGTAGTGCCTTCTTACGTAAGAATTCATAATTCAAAAATATTGTGTAATACCGTGTGCTACTGTGCAACAACGCATATTACTGTATTTTAACCACCAGGTATTCTAACAGTTAACGGTAAAACTTTCACCGTTATTTTATGAAAAGATATTTTTGTCATTTTCTCAATCCGACAATAATTTCGTTGTGGGGTCCACCAATGATTGTGCCGTCGTACAAATATTCCTTGTTAAAACGAATATTCCTCGACCAATCTAATATTATATAACAACTTGCGTACTTTGTAAAATTTATAAATATTACCCACAACTATAATATTATATCAAATTCACTCCATAATATTCAAAAAAAAATTTATAGAAAATTCACCTTTATTCATAAAAGTTGGGGTCTTACAGATATTACTACAATAATTATTGAATCAATAATGTAAAATATTATTCAATTATCACTGTAACAATTATCGCATCAATAATATAAAAGACTGTGCAATTTGTACTATATCAATTATTGAGTGACTTCTTACGTAAGAATCAATAATCAGATATACAGTGCAATACCGTGTGCTACTGTGCAACTACGTGTATTACTATACTTTTATCATCGGGTATTTCAACAGTTTAATGATAAAAGTTTTGCCGTTATTTTTTATAAAAAGGTTATTTCTGTCACTTTCTATATACGACAATTATTCCATTATGTGGTCCGCCAATGATTTCGCCTTCGTATGGATATTCCCCGACAGAAAGAATATTTTTCGATAAAATAAATATTTTATGACAACTTGCTTACTTTGCAAAATTTGCACATCTCACCCATGACTAAAGCATTATATCAAATCAATACCTTATTATTCAAAATAATAAATAGAGAAAATTAAATCTTTATTCATAAAAAGTTGGGGACTTACATTAGAAATTTATAATTTAATTTATTTAGAGTTCAAGAATGTCCAAATTGTCAACATGTTAACCAATTGTGTGGTAAAATTCAAGAATGATATTTAAGATTCAAATTTCAAAGATAATTTGGACAAAGAAAATAAACTAAATTTCGTCGTGAATAATATTCATGAATAGTACCCTGAATGAATATTACCCGGCATGAATAGTACCCCGGATGAATAGTACCCTAACATGAATAGTACCCCAGATGAATAAATTAAAATTTAATAAGAAAGTTCAGACCAATATTCTAGTGAAATGATATTAGATGAAGCGTAAACTATTAAGGATATTCTACTAATTTCAGGGATTGTCACCATTTAATAATAAGTTTATGAAAACAAACAATAATTTCGTACCATAAATGGAGAAATATGAAAGAAAACAATATCCCTTAACAAGAACAAAAGAAATGATATTTCATACGAGTATGAAAGAATATACGAAATTGCAAATGGATTATCACCCGTCATGCGGTAATCCACGTAGACGGATCATTTCCACAACTTAATAAAGAATGAATGTAAGACCCCGAATTTTATGAAATAAAAGTATTCAATTTTTCTTATAATTACTATTCAGTAAATGGTTAAATTGATAAAAGTTTAAAGTTATGGGTGAAATATGATTTTTTTTTCAAAATAAGCAAGTGGTTATAAAATAATCATTGTTGTCGGGGAATATTCGTTTGGTCGTGGAATATTCGTACGACGGCGCAGCTATTTATGGGCCCCATAACGAATAACTGTCGGGTGAAGAAAACGACAAATTTGAGTTTTTATAAATAACGGCGTAGTTGTTACCGTTAACACTGTTGGAATACCCGGTGGTTAAAATACAGTAATACGCGTTATTGCACAGTAGCACACGGTATTGCATAGTATTTTTGAAATTATTGATTCTTACGTAAGAAGGCACTACTCAATAATTGTTACAGTAATTACTGTTTAATATTTTATTTTATTGATTTAATAATTGTTACGTTGAAATTTTATATTATTGTTGTTCAATAATTGTCACTGCACAGTATTTCCAATTATCATATCAATAATTTATATTATTTGAATAATATTATTAGATAACATTATTGACAATGTCTAGAAAGTTCTGTCTAAGGAGAGGTTTGGTCACCTAATTGCGCGCCAGTAAGGAAAAATTCTTATTGGAAAGCCCCCTCTTTCCTGGGAACGGCCTGATTGTCATAAATGTGATTCTGTAATATTATTTGTGAATAATTAATTATTGATTCATATGATAAAGAAATATTTATTTTATGTGGATATAAACGAGGGATATATTTTTGTGGTTAAAAATGAAGGAGTTAATGTTGAGGTTTTTATCCGTATTTTTGTCGGAATTGAGGTATAAAAAAATCAGGGTTTTTGAGATATTTTGCGGGGGTTATAAATTTTAATCCGACCGTTGGATCGTGGTAATTTTTGGATATGTCATACATATATAAGTTGAGTATATGCCCACAAATTTTGAACCGTTAAAAATGAACGTATGATTTATTATAAATTTTACAAGATGGCTGGTTCAGAAATTATTGAATTTTCGGAGTTTATCATTTTGATGGAAAATTCTAGAATTGGTGGGCCCCACTTGTGGTTAGTGAATAAATGTGCTGAATTATATTTCAAATGTGGTGGGTGGGAATAGTAGCAGATAAAGCCATCAGGTTGCAGGTCAAGCCTACTAAAATTTTTCTATAAATAGAGGGCTAAGTTAGAACTGAAAATCACACCAGAAACAAGTTTTCTCTCTTTCTCTCTCTATATTATGAAGCATATTTTGTGAGTATTTAGATACTTTGAGAGTTGCTACTCAGTGCAAGTTTTCTTCAACTTTGCATACCGATCAGAAGTACTGCTCTTTTGAGGTAAGGGATAGTAAGAAATTTTAAGGGTTGTTATGTTTTTCAGTTTCGTAATTTTTCTGACCTTCAAAAATTCTGGAAAAATTTAAAATGATATTTTGATGAGTTTTCTTGATTGTGTCCAAAAATGGTGATTTTTAGATGTATAGATTGAGAGTTATGAATTTTATGAGAAAATACTATTTTAAAAATAACCGCTTATAACTCCTTGTGGTTAACTCTAAAATTGATGAAATTTTTATTGGGAGTACATGTATATGATAGGAGTATACTCTGTGAATTTTAAAATTTTTAGATAAAAGTACAATTTATGATAAATGTCTAAATATTCGGCTGTTTTGGCCATATGAAAAATAGTAAATGACTTTTAAAAATTCTGAGAAAAATATATGTTCACTATGAGACTATATTATGCTAAATCCCAGAAAAAAAATATTTTTGGAACTGATTTGGTATTTTTCATGAAAATGGTCTAGTTATGAGTAAATAAATTAAATATGTTTTGTGAAGTAAGAAAATTAAAAAATAGGATTTTATGGCTTGAGAATCCTATATGAGGTATATGCAGATTTTTTATGAGGGTTTTGATTATTGGTGATAAAATCTTATGAGTTTGGTATTTTAGAATGATTAAATGCATTATTTAGTAAAGTGTAAACAATTTAAATAAATTGTTTATAAGCTTAAGAAATATTATTCTTTCAATATCATTATACCGAAATACTGGTATGGATTTTATTGTGGAATTTCTACCTTTTTGTGTCGGGGTTACTATTCACGAGTTACTATTCACGAGTTACTATTCATGAGTTACTATTCACGAGTTACTATTCACGATAAAAATTAGTTTCTTTTTCTAACCAAATTATAGTTGATTTACGAATATTACTCTTGAGATTAAAACTAGATGTTGATCATATTATTTTTTATTATTATATATAACATTTTTATAACCCTAATGATGATATTTCTCTTTGACTTGAGTGTAAAGATGAGTAGATTTTTGGTATGATCATGACTATGGGTTCTCTTTGGCCAGTAGTGCAAAGTTGAATCGTTGATTGGTATGATCATGACCATTGAATTTTTAAGTGAATATCTTTAGGTTAAGTGCAAAGGTGAATTGATCAACATGGTTATAATTATTGTTTATATAAATTCTGAAATGATTATATATTTCTTTGAGATATTAATATCTTTGGCCTGTAGTGCAAAGATGAAATATTGATGAATATCTTTGGCCTGTAGTGCAAAGATGAATTGTTGATGAATATCTTTGGCCCGTAGTGCAAAGATGACATGTTGTTGAATATCTTTGGCCAGTAGTGCAAAGAAGAACATATATTGAGATGAACATGACCAACCGGTGATACAAATGAATATCTTTGGCCGTAGTGCAAAGATGAAGTTATTAGTATGATTATGAACAGGAAATGTAATTTGGTGTAACCATGATCTTTGATGTTTCAGGTAAAGATAGGTGATAAAAATTATCTTCGTCCTGGATGAGAAGAGGAATTTAGAAGTTATTCATATGATTGTGGACCAGAATTATTGATTGATGTTACAGGGATAAAACATTATTGGTGGATTTTTAACATGGAGAAGATAATAGACTTTATAGTCTATTTGACTCTTCTAATGGATTGCTCGTTCCGCTGCAACTATGGTTGAAAATTTTTATCATCTACCATATGTTCTAAATCTCTGATTTATTACTGATGAAGTCTGTTGATAATTTATTTATCTTTAGTCATGATATTCTTTACTGGGCTAGTTGTGCTCACCCTTCTGTTTCACAATTCCTTTCAGGTAATAAGAGTGTAGCTGGGTCGAGCGGGGGTAACAAGGGAATAGAACGGTGGTCATCATTTAGTAGTTATATTTAGTGAATCATCTTGGGTGAAGCGAACCCAACGTTGGAAGGGTGTTTTGCCACTATCATACAAGATGTCTAACGACATACAACCTCGTGTCATCATAAGACAGGATTGTGCACATCCGCTTGCTGAGTATATCTACAAGCACTACCTATATAATCTTGGTGTTTGTTTGAAGTATAATTCTCAATTAGAGACAGTGGAGATAATGATAAGTCAAGAGAAGACTCACCATTGGGAAGAATATGATAGTAATCTTCTCGTTTTTCTTTGGGGTCTATTGGGTCAACCAAGGATAATTCTGTGGCCATATGATATCTATCACAACCTAGAAGCATGGCCTCCCATGTACGAAGGTTTCCTTGAGCACTTTCCAAAGATTCTAATTTCTAAAACAGTTTTTGACTATACCTTTATGTAAGGTGTCATTGTGAGGTGATGTCCACGGTTGGAACATGAGTCACATTTGGTATATATTTGTATCCAAACTCACAGCATATGTGTTGTTATATTTTGCACGATAATTGTTGTAATAAAGTTATAGTTGTTTTCTGTACCATGTATTTGGCGACTAAGAATAGGTTGGATGGAATGGACCTATTTTGGGGTCGTTACAATGAATACGAAGGGTTATTCACCAGGCATGCGCTAATCTCCATAAACATGTTATTTTCGCATATTAATAAGGAATAGAATGACAACCCTTATGAGTATGAAGAAAATAACATCATTTACCTTAGTAAGAGACTAGATCTGACTGGTATAACGGAGATTATCTTGAGAAAATCTGGCATTACACTCAAAGTATCTTTATATTCAAAAGAAATACGCACAATATTATAGAAGTAAAATTCTCTGATTCTGGTGTGAGTTTCATTGCTTAACTAAGCAACTTATTTATAGGAGAATGAAATAAATAGTAACTGATTCACAGATGGTTCATATTAATTTACTATTAAAACTTCAATCGACGATCCATATTGATTTACTATTAAAACTTCAATCGACGGTTCATGTAAGACCCCGAATTTTATGAAATAAAAGTATTCAATTTTTCTTGTAATTACTATTTAGTAAATGGTTAAATTGATAAATGTTAAAGTTAAGGTTGATATATGAATTTTTTTTCAAAATACACAAGTGGTTATAAAATATTCATTGTTGTCGGGGAATATTCGTTTGGTCGTGAAATATTCTTTCTGTTGGAGAATATTCGTACGACGGCGCAGCCATTTGTGGGCCCCATAACAGAATAACTGTAAGATGAAGAAAATGACAAATTTGAGTTTTTACAAATAACGGCGTAGTTGTTACCGTTAACACTGTTGAAATACCCGGTGGTTAAAATACAGTAATACGCGTTATTGCACAGTATTGCACAGTATTTTTGAAATGATTAATTCTTACGTAAGAAGGCACTACTCAATAATTGTTACAGTAATTACTGTTCAATATTTTATTTTATTGATTCAATAATTGCTACGTTGAAATTTTATATTATTGTTGTTCAATAATTGTCACTGCACAATATTTTCTATTATCAGATCAATAATTCATATTATTTGAATAATATTATTAGATAACATTATTGGCAATGTCTAGAAAGTTCTGTCTAATGAGAGGTTTGGTCACCTAATTGCGCGCCAGTAAGGAGAAATTCTTATTGAAAAGCCCCCTCTTTCTTGGGAACGGCCTAGTTGTCATAAATGTGATTTTGTAATATTATTTGTGAATAATTAATTATTGATTCATATGATAAGGAAATATTTATTTTATGTGGATATAAATGAGGGATATATTTTTGTGGTTAAAAATGAAGGAGTTAATGTTGAGGTGTTTTATCTGTATTTATGTCAGAACGGAGGTATTGAAAATCAAATTAGGGTTTTTGAGATATTTTGCGAGTGTTATAATTTTTAATCCGACCGTTGGATCGTGCTAATATTTGGATATGTTATACATATATAAGTTAAGTATATGTCCACAAATTTTAAACCGTTAAAAATGAACGTATGACTTGTTATGAATTTTACGAGATGACTGGTTTAGAAATTATTGAATTTTCGGAGTTAATCATTTTGGTGAAAAATTCTAGAATTGGTGGGCCCCACTCTTGGTTGGTAAAGAAATGTGCTGAGATTTTTATTCAAATATGGTGGGTGGGAATAGTAGCAGGTAAAACCATCAGGTTACAGGTTAAGTCTGCTTCAGCGTGCTAACATTTTCCTATAAATAGAGGGCTAAGTTAGAATTGAAAATCACACCAGAATTCATAAGTTTTCTCTCTTTTTCTCTCTAGATTATCGAGTGTATTTTGTGAGTATTTAGATACTTGGTGAGTTGCTATTCATCAGTGCAAGTTTCCTTCAGCGTCATATTCGATATCCAGTCAGAAGTGTTGCTCTTTTGAGGTAAGGGGTAGTAAGGGATTTTAAGGGTTGTTATATTTTTCAGTTCGTACTTCTACCGACCTTCAAAAACTTTTGGAAAAATTTGAAATGATATTTTGATGAATTTTATTGATTGTGTCCAAAAATGGTGATTTTTGGATGTATAGATTAAGAGTTATGAATTTTATGAGAAAAGACTATTTTAAAAGTAACCACTTATAATTCCTTGTGGTTAACTCTAAAATTGGTGAAATTTTTATTGAGAGTACATGTATATGATAGAAGTATACTCTATAAATTTCGGAATTTTTGGATAAAAGTACAATTTTTGATAAATATCTAAATATTCGGCTGTTTTGGCCATATGAAAAATAGTAAATGAGTTTTAAAAATTCTGAGAAAAATATATGTTCAATATGGGACTATATTCTGTTAAATCCCAGAAAAGAAATATTTTTGGAACTGATTTGGTATTTTTCATAAAAATAGACTAGTTATGAGTAAATGAATTAAATATGTTATGTGAAGTAAGAAAATTGGAAAATAGGATTTTATGGCTTGAGAATCTTATATGAGGTATATGCAGATTTTTGATGAGGCTTTTGGTTATTGGTAATGAAATCTTATGAGTTTGGCATTTTAGGATGATTAAATGCATTATTTAGTAAAGTGTAAATAATTAAAATAAATTATTTATAAGCTTAAAAAATATTATTCTTTCAATATCATTATACCGAAATATTAGTATGGGTTTTATTGTGAAATTTCTACCTTTTTTATGTCGAGTTACTATTCATGAATTACTATTCACGAGTTACTATTCACGAGTTACTATTCATGAGTTACTATTCACGACAAAATCGGTTTCTTTTTCTGACCAAATTATAGTTGATTTATGAATATTACTCTTGAGATTAAATCTATATGTTGATTATATTGATTTTATTATCATATATAACATTTTTATAACCCTAATGATGATATTTCTCTTTGACTTGAGTGTAAAGATGGGTAGATTTTTGGTATGATCATGACTATGGGTTCTCTTTGGCCAGTAGTGTAAAGTTGAATTGTTGACTGGTATGATCATGACCATTGAATTTATAATTGAATATCTTTAGCTTAAGTGCAAAGGTGAATTGATCAACATGGTTATAATTATTGTTTATATAAATTCTGTAATGATTATATATTTCTTTGAGATATTAATATATTTGGCCTGTAGTGCAAATATGAACTGTTGATGAATATATTTGGCCTGTAGTGCAAATATGAACTGTTGTTGAATATCTTTGGCCTGTAGTGCAAAGATGAACTTGTGATGAATATCTTTGGCCCATAGTGCAAAGATGACATGTGGTTGAATATCTTTGGCCAGTAGTGCAAAGATGAATTGTTGATGAATATCTTTGGCCCGTAGTGCAAAGATGGCATGTTGTTGAATATCTTTGGCCGTAGTGCAAAGATGAAGTTATTAGTATGATTATGAACAGAAAATGTGATTTGGTGTAACCATGATCTTTGATGTTTCAGGTAAAGATAGGTGATGAAAATTATCTTCGTCCTGAATGAGAAGAGGAATTTAGAACTACAATTATGATTATGAGTTATTCATATGATTGTGGACCAGAATTGTTAATTGATGTTACAGGGATAAAACATTGTTGGTGGATTTTTAACATGGGGAAGATAATAGACTTTTTAGTCTATTTGACTCTTCTAATGGATTGCTCGTTCCGCTGCAACTATGGTTTAAATTTTTATCATCTACCATATATTCTAAATCTCTGATTTAATTCTGTTGAAAGCTATTGATAACTTATTTATCCTTAGCCATGATATTCTTTACTGAGCTAGTTGTGCTCACCCTTCTGTTTCACAATTCCTTTCAGGTAATAAGAGTGTAGCTGGGTCGAGCGGGGGTAACAGGGAAATAGAACGGTGGTCATCATTTAGTAGTTATATTTGGTGAATCATCTAGGGTGAGGCGAACCCAACGTTGAAGAGTGTTTTTCCACTATCATACAAGATGTCTAATGACATACAACCTCCTGTCATCATAAGACAGGGTTGTGCTCATCCACTTGCTGAGTATATTTACGAGCACTACCTATATAATCTTGGTGTTTGTTTGAAGTATAATTCTCATTTAGAAACAGTGGAGATAATGATATGTCAAGAGAGGACTCACCATTGGGAAGAATATGATAGTAATCTTCTCATTTTTCTTTGGGGTCTATTGGGTCAACCAAGGATAATTCTGTGGCCATATGATATCTGTCATAACCTAGACGCATGGCCTCCCATGTACGAAAGTTTCCTTGAGCACTTTCCAAAGATTCTAAATTCTAAAACAGTTTTTGACTATACCTTTATGTAAGGTGTCATTGTGAGGTGTTGTCCACGGTTGGGACATGAGTCGCATTTGGTATATATTTGTATCCAAACTCACAACATATGTATTGTTGTATTTTGCACGACAATTGTTGTAATAAAGTTGTAGTTATTTTCTGTATCATATATTTGACGACTCAGAATAGGTTGGATGGAATGGACCTATTTTGGGGTTGTCACAGTTGGTATCAGAGCTTAGAGATATGATCTCTGGTAGAGATCGGAAAATAGGACTAGGAAGGGAGAGATGAGTAAAGTCCTTCACTAGTGTGTCCTACCTAAGCTTAATTGTTGGTCGGTCATAATATACGGATATTATGTGATACGTTAATTTGCTTAATTAACCCTTGTTTTATGGCAGTATTTGAGAATGGCAGCTGAGAATGCTAACAATGGAGTGAATGAGACTGTGGGGATACCTCTAATCACTAACCAACATAATTTGATGTCAGACGAAGAAGGAATTAGAGTTATCCATGTGGTGAGTGAAGAATTGATAGTTGCACCCGAGATAGTCGCAGAGGTAACAGCTGAGAGTGAGGAAGAAGAGGAAGAAGAGGTACCTGAGGAGAGTTTATTAGAGGTATTATTGATCAAAATGTAGAATTCAAAATTATATTCATGAGTTAGAAGAGCAGGCTGAAGAACGACAGGCGGTCGTGGAACAAAAGGATGCAACAATTCAAGCTTGTGTTACCCGATATGTGATGCTTGAACAGAAGCATTCTTTGGCAGAGTATAAGATGATAAAAATGGAATCTGAGCTGAAAGAAGAAAAAACTGAACGAGTGAGAATAAGTGATGCATGGGCAAAAGCCGCACGACGCGTGGATATTGTGGAAAGAGATGTCCTATCTAAGAAGGCTAAAATAGATGATATGAATTTCTCTTTTTGGAAAGCAATTGGGAGAACCCAATATCGAGTTTTGAATTACCCGGTACAGAGCGGTCAACCTGAATTCATTATGGATCGAAGATTGATGATTCAGATCATGAATCAGGAGTACGACAAGGCAGTTGAAGGAGGAATATGCCCTATAGAAAAGTATATTCCAACGGTAGTGATGACGCCAAATGCTGCCCCAGACAAGTCAAAGTCGGGTAGTTCAAGGGAGAGCGGTTGTCATGACTTCTCAACAAGTGAGGAACCCAAATGAAGTTATCACGGGAGATGAGCAATGGAGAAATCATGATGACCCGGGAGATAGAATCTGAAATGAAAGCAAAGTATTTTCAACTTTTCGAAATACCAGGTACGTAAATTTCGGGGACGAAATTTCATAAAGAGGGGAGATTGTAAGACCCCAAATTTTATGAAATAAAAGTATTCAATTTTTCTTATAATTACTATTCAGTAAATGGTTAAATTGATAAATGTTAAAGTTAAGGGTGATATATGAATTTTTTTTCAAAATACACAAGTGGTTATAAAATATTCATTGTTATCGGGGAATATTCGTTTGGTAGTGGAATATTCTTTCTGTTAGGGAATATTCATACGACGGCGCAGCTATTTGTGAGCCCCATAACAGAATAACTGTCGGATGAAGAAAACGACAAATTTGAGTTTTTACAAATAACGGCGTAGTTGTTACCGTTAATATTGTTGGAATACCCGGTGGTTAAAATATAGTAATACGCGTTATTGCACAGTAGCACACGGTATTGCACAGTATTTTTGAAATTATTAATTCTTACGTAAGAAGGCACTACTCAATAATTGTTACAGTAATTACTGTTCAATATTTTATTTTATTGATTCAATAATTGCTACGTTGAAATTTTATATTATTGTTGTTCAATAATTGTCACTGCACAGTATTTTCCATTATCAGATCAATAATTCATATTATTTGAATAATATTATTAGATAACATTATTAGCAATGTCTAGAAAGTTCTGTCTAAGGAGAGGTTTGGTCACCTAATTACGCGCCAGTAAGGAGAAATTCATATTGGAAAGTCCCCTCTTTCCTGGGAACGGCCTGGTTGTCATAAATGTGATTATGTAATATTATTTGTGAATAATTAATTATTGATTCATATGATAAGGAAATATTTATTTTATGTGGATATAAATGAGGGATATATTTTTGTGGTTAAAAATGAAGGAGTTAATGTTGAGGTGTTTTATCTGAATTTTTGTCGGAACGGAGGTATTGAAAATTAAATTAGGGTTTTTGAGATATTTTGCGAGGGTTATAATTTTTAATCCGACCGTTGGATCGTGCTAATATTTGGATATGTTATACATATATAAGTTGAGTATATGTCCACAAATTTTGAACCGTTAAAAATGAACGTATGCCTTGTTATGAATTTTACGAGATGACTGGTTCAGAAATTATTGAATTTTCGGAGTTAATCATTTTGATGAAAAATTCTATAATTGGTGGGCCCCACTCTTGGTTGGTAAAGAAATGTGCTGAGATTTTTATTCAAATGTGGTGGGCGAGAATAGTAGCAGGTAAAGCCATCAGGTTGCAGGTTAAGTCTGCTTCGGCGTGCTAACATTTTCCTATAAACAGAGGGCTAAGTTAGAATTGAAAATCACACCAGAATTCATAAGTTTTCTCTCTTTTTCTCTCTAGATTATCGAGTATATTTTGTGAGTATTTAGATACTTGGTGAGTTGCTATTCATCAGTGCAAGTTTCCTTCAGCGTCATATCCGATATCCAGTCAGAAGTGCTGCTCTTTTGAGATAAGGGGTAGTAAGGGATTTTAAGGGTTATTATATTTTTCCGTTCGTACTTCTTCCGAACTTCAGAAAATTCTGGAAAAATTTGAAATGATATTTTGATGAGTTTTATTATTGTGTCCAAAAATGGTAATTTTTAGATGTATAGATTAAGAGTTAAGAATTTTATGAGAAAAGACTATTTTAAAAGTAACCGCTTATAATTCCTTGTGGTTAACTCTAAAATTGGTGAAATTTTTATTGAGAGTACATGTATATGATAGAAGTATACTCTATAAATTTCGGAATTTTTAGATAAAAGTACAATTTTTGATAAATATCTAAATATTCGGCTGTTTTGGCCATATGAAAAATAGTAAATGAGTTTTAAAAATTTTGAGAAAAATATATGTTCAATATGGGACTGTATTCTGCTAAATCCCAGAAAAAAAATATTTGTGAAAATGATTTGGTATTTTTCATGAAAAAATAGACTAGTTATGAGTAAATGAATTAAATATGTTATGTGAAGTAAGAAAATTAGAAAATAGGATTTTATGGCTTGAGAATCCTATATGAGGTATATGCAGATTTTTTATTAGGGTTTTGGTTATTGGTAATGAAATCTTATGAGTTTGGCATTTTAGGATGATTAAATGCATTATTTAGTAAAGTGTAAATAATTAAAATAAATTATTTATAAGCTTAAGAAATATTATTCTTTCAATATCATTATACCGAAATATTGGTATGGATTTTATTGTAGAATTTCTACCTTTTTCATGTCGAGTTACTATTCATGAATTACTATTCATGAGTTACTATTCACGAGTTACTATTCATGAGTTACTATTCACGACAAAATTAGTTTCTTTTTTTGACCAAATTATAGTTGATTTATGAATATTACTCTTGAGATTAAATCTATATGCTGATTATATTGATTTTATTATCATATATAACATTTTTATAACCCTAATGATGATATTTCTCTTTGACTTGAGTGTAAAGATGGATAAATTTTTGGTATGATCATGACTATGGGTTCCCTTTGGTCAGTAGTGCAAAGTTGAATTGTTGACTGGTATGATCATGACCATTGAATTTATAATTGAATATCTTTAGCTTAAGTGCAAAGGTGAATTGATCAACATGGTTATAATTATTGTTTATATAAATTCTGAAATGATTATATATTTCTTTGAGATATTAATATATTTGGCCTGTAGTGCAAATATGAATGTTGATGAATATATTTGGCCTGTAGTGCAAATATGAACTGTTGTTGAATATCTTTGGCCTGTAGTGCAAAGATGAACTGGTGATGAATATCTTTGGCCCATAGTGCAAAGATGACCTTTGGTTGAATATCTTTGGCCAGTAGTGCAAAGATGAATTGTTGATGAATATCTTTGGCCCGTAGTGCAAAGATGACATGTTGTTGAATATCTTTGGCCGTAGTGCAAAGATTAAGTTATTAGTATGATTATGAGCAGGAAATGTGATTTGGTGTAACCATGATCTTTGATGTTTCAGGTAAAGATAGGTGATAAAAATTATCATCGTCCTGGATGAGAAGAGGAATTTAGAACTACAATTATGATTATGAGTTATTCATATGATTGTGGACCAGAATTGTTAATTGATGTTACAGGGATAAAACATTGTTGGTGGATTTTTAACATGGAGAAGATAATAGACTTTGTAGTCTATTTGACTCTTTTAATGGATTGCTCGTTCCGCTGCAACTATGGTTGAAATTTTTATCATCTACCATATGTTCTAAATCTCTGATTTAATTCTGTTGAAGGCTATTGATAACTTATTTATCTTTAGTCATGATATTCTTTACTGGGCTAGTTGTGCTCACCCTTTTGTTTCACAATTCCTTTAAGGTAATAAGAGTGTAGCTGGGTCGAGCGGGGGTAACAGGGGAATAGAACGGTGGTCATCATTTAGTAGTTATATTTGGTGAATCATCTAGGGTGAGGCGAACCCAACGTTGGAAGGGTGTTTTGCCACTATCATACAAGATGTCTAATGACATACAACCTCGTGTCATCATAAGACAGGGTTGTGCTCATCCACTTGCTGAGTATATTTACGAGCACTACCTATATAATCTTAGTGTTTGTTTGAAGTATAATTCTCATTTAGAAACAGTGGAGATAATGATATGTCAAGAGAGGACTCACCATTGGGAAAAATATGATAGTAATCTTCTCATTTTTCTTTGGGGTCTATTGGGTCAACCAAGGATAATTCTGTGGCCATATGATATATGTCATAACCTAGACGCATGGCCTCCCATGTACGAAGGTTTCCTTGAGCACTTCCCAAAGATTATAATTTCTAAAACAGTTTTTAACTATACCTTTATGTAAGGTATCATTGTGAGGTGTTGTCCATGGTTGGGACATGAGTCACATTTGGTATATATATGTATCCAAACTCACAACATATGTATTATTGTATTTTGCACGACAATTGTTGTAATAAAGTTGTAGTTGTTTTCTGTATCATGTATTTGGCGACTCAGAATAGGTTAGATGGAATGGACCTATTTTGGGGTTGTCACAGTTCATATTGATTTACTATTAAAACTTCAACCGACGGTTTGAAAAATTAGTGCATCCCCACATGGAATTATAAGCCAAACTTACAACCAACGTCTCATGACAAACCCTTATATTTATATCAAAAATTGAATAAATATTTACCAAAAATCACTTATAATCAACCCATTTTTTTTTCTTTCGACAATTATTCATCATTAATATTATAACTCATAATATTGACAACCAGATCTTTCTCAGAAAAAAGGGGCTTTCTAATAAGGATTTCTCTTTACTAGCGCGCAATTAAATAACTTAACCCCCTTTTCTCTACAGAACTTTCTAGACATTTTCAATAATGCAAATAATAATATGAGTAACTATTTCATGTCAATTATTGATTTAATAATACAAAATATTATGCAGATATTACTGTAACATTTATTTAATCAATAATATGAGATACTATGTAACGACTACTGTGACAATTATTAAATATTGAGTGAATTCCTACGTAATAATCAATAATCAGAGATATTGTGCAATACCGTGTGTTACTGTGCAACATCGCGTATTATTGTACTTTTATCACAGGGTATTTCAATAGTTTAACAGTAAAAGTTTTGTCGTTATTTTTATAGAAAGGTCATTTCTGTCGCTTTCTATATCCGACAGTTATTTCGTTGTTGGATCCGCCAATGATTATGCCTTCATACAAATATTTTCTAATAAAAAGAATATTCCCCGACCGAACGAATATTTTCTGACCAAACGAATATTTTATGACAACTTGTTTGCTTTGTAAAATTTTCACATTCACCCATAATTATAGCATTTATTAAATTATCACCTTACTATTTAAAATAATATTTAGAGAAAAATAAATATTTATTCATAAAAAGTTAGGGTCTTACAATCGACACCAACATAGCAATAATTAAACCAACTAATTTGGCAGAACTTTTAATTCATGAACTTAACATCTCATGAACTCCAAAGTGAAAACATTAGTTAAAATTTTCAATCCAATCAAAATTACCCTATAGATTTGTGCTTCAGATTTATGGAATTGATGAAATAAATGATGTTATTTTGCCAAATTAAATATACCCAAATTTGATTCTTTTTTTTTATATTTAATTTGTTCAAATTACATCATTAATTTGATAAACTTTATATAATTTGAATGTCTATACACCACAATTTTCATAGACAGATGTAGAGGAGGGGTTTAGAACCCTAACAGCTACAATGGGTATGTTTTCTTCTTCATTTTTCCAATTTTCTCTTCTTGATCTTCCTTCGCCTACATTTTGCAATCACAACTTCAACAACCCTAGTCGCCTTTATCAAAGTCTCATTTCAATTTACCAAAACATAGCCCCACTATTAGCCCCAACATCCCAAATCAGCCTTTATTTTCCCAATTACTAGCACCAACCCCGCTGCAATATCAACCCACATAGCATAGATAAAAAGAAGTGGAGAAAAAGTGAACCAGCTAGCAGCGCACCCCGCATCATCATTAAAAGCTTCAAAACCAAAGGAACTACCACCACCATAAGGAGCCTCTAACGTCGCCACCACCACAATGAGCCTCCACTGTTGTCGCCCCCACCACATGGAGCATTCTCCTACACTGGTAGGTTTTCTCTTTGTGTATTTTATTTAGGCTTTAGAAACGTGCTTAGGAGATGGGTTGATTTTACTACCTAATCCACGTAGGAATGACACATCATTTTCTTTTCTTTTTTTCACTAGCCACGTCTGAAAAAATCTGAGTTAATTTGACAAACATCTCGTAAGACCCCAACTTTTTATGAATAAGATTTAATTTTCTTTATATATTATTCTAATTAGTAAGGTGTTGATTTAATAAATGTTATAGTTGTGGGTGATATGTGCAAATTATACAAAGTAAATAGTTGTTGTAAAATATTCATTTTATCGAGAAATATTCTTTTTGCTGGGAATATTATATTCAGTAAAGTACAACTGAAAGTAGTATGCACACAAGCCAATCATATTTGATGATAAAACATACACTTTATAATAATCTTATTCAATTATTAATAAAAAATATTAATTTATTAAAGGCTTTTATTTATCTACATGATGTTGCTTTATAATATATGATAAACCTATAGTTTTAAGTAATACTTTTAGAATAATGATGATGATCATTCTAATTAGATCTAAATTCTTAGAAAGCTTAAAACTAAAATAATTCCCAATCATTGGATTACTAAATTAGAGATTAATGAATCCAGATAGATTGGTACATACGTTGCTTGCTCATTGGATGAGGATGATTGATCTTATGATCATTTGTGTGGAGACACTAAAGCAAGTATGTAGGTGCTTATTAGAGAATAAGTTCACTGGACGTGGCTCGCTAAGGAATACCTAATGGAGTTTTACTTGTCTGTCAATAGGAATTCCTGTAGTGATAGTAGTACAAGTGATCATTGGACTTGAGATCATCATAGTATCTTGTGTGTGATAAATTATACTTTGACTTATTCTTTAAGACCCTTAGGGTATATCAAAGGGTGTGCTTAGGTATAATAAGTCGTACATGGAGATAATGTATGATCAATAAAGAATCTACCGCTTCTAGTAAAAGAAGAGAAATGTCCTATGTGATTCGATAAATGACAATTTAGTAGTCTTTGGCCAATGCAGAATGAAATTAGAAAGGAGTTTCTAATTTGTATTATTTGGAGTTGTGCATTTAAGGATCGAAATACATATAATTAAATGAAATAAGAGTTGACAGTAATTCCATGTTTTATATTTAATTGGGACATTGTATGGTGAAAGGATTGAATTGTACAGTAACTATTTTCTTAAAGGTTTTTTTATGATTAATATTGAAATCTATATTATCTGAAAAGTCGTTAATCGCTAGGGAGGCTTATCCCTATTATAGAATAAATATTATTTATTTAAATAAATTAATTATTTAATTTATTTATTTATTTAAATAAGATTAGAATTGTTCTAATAAATTTATTCACAACCGGTTTAATATGGAGAACCTAAAGGGTCACACCATAAAAGGAAGAATAATTATTTAAGAAGTAAATGACATAATCGTAATAATAAGTTAAGTATATTTAATTTAATCTATGGTGATAGAATAAATTAAATAAGCTTAATATTTATTAATTAATATTTTGGAAATATTAAATATAAATTAATAAGAGGAGTCTTATTATTATTATTATTATTATTATTATTATTATTATTATTATTATTATTATTATTATTATTATTATTATTATTATTATTATTATTATTACTATTATTATTATTTAATTTTTAAAGGAGTTTGGGAATTAATTAATAAAAGTACTCTCAAATATCCTAATAAGATTAGGAGGTTAATTAATTAAAAGAGTTTAATTAATTATTCCTAATAAGATTGGGAGCCTAATTAATTAAAGGAGTTTAATTAGTTAAAATAAAACTTAATTCCTTAATTGTTAAGGAGGGTTTTCTACATCTATAAATAAGAGAAGTCTTATTATGGGTGAGTGTTATTGTTGACTTTTTCACAACAGACGTGATTCTAATTGTTGGAGAGTACACCTTTTTTTATAGAGATAGAAAACTAGGGTTTAGGCAATCACCCTTCTTCTTGAATCTTTCTTCTTTCTTGGTGGATCACCTCCAGAGGCCAAATACTTGGGTGGCTAACATTGATGAAAGGAAGGAACCAAATTCGGTGGATTCAAGTTGAACGCAAAAAAGATTGGGGGTGAACTTGTACATGAGGAAGCTCGAATATTCAAGGGTATAATTCTTGTTCTTTATCTTTTCGTTTAATTAATAATTGTGCATAAAGGATGATCCGGGTATATGGTTTGTAAAATTTTAAAACTCTTTTTTACCACGTTTTCGCTTAATTTGTGCAATTTAATTGCGTTCATGAATATTACAAACCTAAAAGTGGCATCAGAGCCAAACATTTATACGAATTATTAATTGTTTTAATTTGATATGTATATTGATATGTGTTTAGAACAATTTAATTGGGTATATTTTGTTATATAAAATTTTATAATAAAAAAAGCACTTTCCGCATCCTGTAACTTCCGTTTATTTATATATATATATATATACTATAATTAGGGGTGAGCATGGTGCGATTTGGTGCGGTTTGAAGCCGAAACTGCATCCAAAACCGCTTAGGTACGGTTTGACAAATCTAGAACCGCACATGAAACCGCTTGTAATTGGTGCAGTGTGATTTTAAACTGTGCGGTCCGATTTTAATTGGTACAGTTTCGGTTCCAAAACCAATTGAAACAACGAAAATGTCCAAGCCTTCAATAAAATTTAACACAGAGTTCACATCGAGCAATTAACTTTATGACAGAGTCGGCAATGGAAATTATATCAAGTGTAGAACCAAAGCTCCTTCTGCTAAACATGTCAAATTAACCATCAAATCATAGAACAGTGAGACACATAAAATAGTTTTAGCTTATAATAAAGGAATGATGCTGTAAAAACTAAAATATACGCTATATAACACAACGGAGACCATATATTCGATAACAAACAAGAAGGTTTATTTAATTCCCCAAAAGTTAAAAATATATACTCGAGATAGAATGAAATTTTATCTTATATATTGCAAGGAGGACTTATAGAATATAATCCTAACTATATCTAATTTGAACAATATTCTATTAGATTATTACTACTATAGTATAGACCTTAACCAATGCATCAATTGATCGAACCAACGAATTTGGCCCCTCACCTATAAGCCCCTCTAGTAACGCATCAAACAAATTTGAAATTCTAAAACCTAAATGCTCAATTTTTGACTCTATAACCTCTAATCATCTTCTTTTAATTGGTGAAAAAATGACAATGCAAGACTGGGGTTTTCTCTGAGCGTGTTCAACTGAAAAGTAACTTTAGAATTTACTAGAGATAATACATACACACACATGGTGTGGTTTCGGTTTTATGCGTGCGGTTTTGGCTAGTAACCAAACTGAAATCGTAATTTTGGTTATTCAACTCACCTAAAACTGCCACATACGCCGGAACCGCAACCGTTGGTGCGATTTTAATTGGTGCGATTCGTGCAGTTTTTGGTACGATTTTGGTTCTAATTTGGTTACGTGCTTAGCCCTAACTATAAAAGTAACCTCCGCGTGTTAACTGTTAATGTGGGACGGTTGGATGAGTATATATATATATATATGCATGAGACATATTCTATTAATTAATCTGAATCCATTTCTTAATCTCTTTCTTTGAAATACTTTATCCTAACCATATCATGATCTCATTTTATAATACCTCCGGAGCTAATGAAACTATTTTAGTAATATTTAACTGTCTCAATTCCCGGGCAATTGCACCAAAAACCCGAGTTCCCTTTGAGTTTCCTTCTTGATCGATGACAACCGCATCATTGTCATCATATCGTATTATCATACCGTTATCACGTTTGAGTTCTTTACAAGTACGTACAATTACAGCTCTGACCACTTCTGATCTTGCTAGGGGCATGTTTATGCACGTGATATATATGTTGCAGGATTTTGGTGAATAGTTTTATATATATATATATATATATATATATATATATATATTCTTAATTATTTTATAATTAAAATAAAAAATTTATTTTAATCTTAAAATTGAATTTCATGCTAACTAATTAGAGTTGAAATTAGATTCCATGATAACTAATTGGAGTTGAAATTGGATTTCATGCTTCCTTAAATAAAAGAGTTTATTTAAATATGTAATAAGATTTCATATTATTCAAAATAAAAGAGTTTATTTTGACTTGAAATTGGATTCCATAATTAATTAAAATAAATAAGTTTATTTTGATTAAAGAATTTGATTAAAATAAAATAGTTTATTTTATTCAAAATTGGATAAATTAAAATAAAAGGAGTTTATTTTGATTTAAATTTGGATTAAAATAAAGGAGTTTATTTTGATTCAAAATTAGATTTTATGCTAACTAAATTTACCCATTAAATGATATCAATAATGTTTATTATTCATGAGATGAATGTTATTTATTAATGCATATGGTGATGTGTATGATAATAAATGAGATTGATTATGGACTATTGACCAATGTGATTGGATTTTATTTTACTTGGATGCTTGAATGTATGAGTTTTATTAAATAGGGTCTGCGTACCTCGCCTTCTCTAATTTTTTCTTAATGTAAATTCTATCTCCCTCCTATGTAGTTCCCCTTGACTGCTGATCAAGGTTTCTATTTATTTTAAATAGTTTTGTAATAGGAATAGTTAGAATTAATTTTGAAAATTGGAGATCAAGGAGCAAGGAGCAAGGAGCGCTTGAAGACCCGTTTGTAATGGAGCTTGGGATTTAAATGTAATAGTTATATTTAAATTTAATTCTTGCACCCTAGGTTTGACATTTTGGTTCACTTGGTGGCTCTAGTGAACCAAACTAGAATAAAGTCCGCAATTAATCCGGGTAGAATATAGTATTCTATATGTGCATATTTATACTATATATATTATATATTATGCAAGCATGTTTCACATGTTAATTAATATGACGCGTATTTTATATATATATATATATATATACGTGTGTGTGTGTGTGTGTGTGTGTGTGTATGTGTGTGTGTGTGTGCATGCGCGCTAAACAAGATGAGACAAATTAATAACAAACCCCTCAAATATTTAATATTAAGTTGTAACGTTCAAAGATATTTGGAATATCGAACGTCGCCTTCTAGCATGATAGAAACAATAGAGTATTGAATATTTAATATGAGTTTATTGTGCACACACAAGGCAAGTATTAAATATTTAAGATGTTATTTTTATTACATATGATGTTTATAAATAATTGAACATTATTGCTTTGTTGTGCACACACAAGGGCTGTAGTTTTCTATTCACTTATATGAAAATATTGGGTCTGACTTAACTTAAATCATTTTAGTTCGGATGTGCACACACTTGACCATTATGATTTAAGAGGCAAAATACAAGGAGTTGCATAGCTGATGTAATTGACAAGAGTTGTCTACCTATTTATTTATATATAGTTTGTTGTGCACACACATGGCTATATACATTTGAAATGGGATCCTTATTCTCACTAGCATATCTTTAATTAGATATCGCCGAACTATATAAATTGAGGGTAATATAGTTTGATAAAAATAGTGAGAGATACCAATTTAAAACAAGACCTAAATTTGTGACGCCCCCAAATCCGGGTATCTTCCAACCCGACATATGGTGCTACACGGTGCTACAGTTCCACATACATTCAATTGAAATACCTCAAAAGAATGAATATGTCTTATATATATTCTAACAATATTCCCTTCCCAGGTTCTTTATAACCAATACATAAGTTCTTTGTCATAATATCACATACATTACAATATTAAACCTATACTATTACATAGACAGTTCAACGGTCTACCTTAGCTTTCCCTTTATCTTTACCAGATCCTTCGGTCCATTCGGTCTTAGCTGAATTCATATGGTTCAAGCAAGAGTGAGCATAACTAGATCAATAAGTACAACAATTCCATTTAAACGACATGCTTGATATATACAAATCATAAATCTTCAATAACTGAACAATAGTTATGAAGTACTATCGATAATTCAAAATAGCACTTCTCTTTTCTTTAAAACGTTTTACAATGATAACATTCAGTAAAACATCAATTCTAGTCCAAGACCTTGAGCATTTCATACTTTCTTTGAAAAGGACAACCCGACACTAAGTCCCTAAGTCTGGCATTACTTACGAGCATGTTTAGGTGATCAGCCTATAGTACTCTATGTTGATTAACACTACATTCTTTAAATGTATGTACGTTTAAGTTGTGGCAACTTCACGTGCATGTCGTTTGATGACAAAACATTTGTTTAGCATACTCAGTTTCATTTTAAAAACCACACCAGGTAAAACATTGACAATACTTCGATAGATTATAAGAAATCCAAAACATCTTAAGTCTAGCCAAAAGAATTGGCTTTGACTTTATCATGCATCAATTCATGCGTAAGAATACATGAATCACAAAACTTATCTAGATTGAATATAGACAAGTGTTAGAACACTTGCCTTTAGCGTCTGCTACTGTTATTACACTTTCCCTTTAAGTCTTTAAGGTCTCTACAATATATGATCACATAAGGTAACATATTAGATCATATATAATCAAGTATGGTTACTACTATATCTTACCCTTCTTCTCAATCTAATCATGTTTTAGATTGTTATTATTGGTTCTGGCTTATCACATTACATTATTTTGATATTCAAATAATCTTTCATCCACCTTCAGTTGTAATACCTAAGGTCTTTAACATCAATTAAGGATGTTATTTTAGGTTTAATAATGTTTCATTTCATCATTAACCAACTGCCCTTCCTTTTATCTTCATAAGCATTCATTACTGTGCAAACCCTAGTGCTGGCGCTGCGGCGCCAACTTCTCTTCCTTAAGCCACGTTGAGGTGCGAGTTAACAGTGGCTAAAGTCCGGCCGTGGCGCTGCGGCGCTACACGTAGTTCATTTGGCCACGCCGCGGTGTGACTATGCAGTAGGTCATGGCACTGCTTCGGCGCTGCAACGCCACCAATAAGCCTTGGGCTGACGCCGCGGCGCCAGCTCTGTGCACCAGATAGAAAACACAGATTTTGAACTTTGCGAACTTCTTGGACTCCAAATTTGATCATTTTAAGTCCGAATTGAGTCGTTCAAAAGCCATTAGCTCACAAATTATATACTCTACGTGTTCATGCGAGAATTTTATATTTTTAACTTCGTTAACTCAAAATTCACCTTTAAGTTCATTTTTAACGAAAACGATAAACGTTCGTGAACATTCAACGCTCGTTTTTCGTTCTAAGTCGGAATTCGGTCATTTTTGAGTCCGCAACTCTATAATGCCAAATATGACTTATCCCCATCGAAAACCAACATTTGCGAGCTTAATGTCAAAATTTGAATTCCATTACGAGAATTTCTTGATTTCGACGATTATCATCCGAACTCATGAATTCTGCCAAAACTTCGTTACTTATGATTTGTTCATCGTTTCAAATGGATTCATTCCATCATACTAACATCTTAACATACATATTTCATTAACTTATTTACATGATAAGTTCTTACTTATTCTTCCTTAGTTCATAACTTATATGCTTATGATTTCACTTCACATGTTTTATCATGATTTTAATCTTCTAACAACCATCATTACATCTTCTTATCATACAAACTTCATTAATGTAAACATATGACAAGTTCTTATAAGTTCTTCCTTAGTTCATAACTTATATATGAACGAATTGCTTATTCAAGGCTTATTAAGACTTAAGTCTTTTGGTTATCCATTCTCTTTACTTCTTAGCATACATACTTCACTAATCAACACTTCTCTATCAAAATAGAATTGAAGAGTTGGAAGATTTAATGATATAGGAGTCTTACCCTTGATGATCAAGCTTTGTTCTTTTTCTTTTCTACTAATGAAAGTCTAGCTTTTTCTTACTTATTCTCTCTATCAAATAAGTTGTAATATGTTAGATGAAATTAACAAGTAACAAATGATCCAACACTCCTTCTATTTATAAGATTTCTAAGGTTAGAGTATAATGGTCAATAGACAAATCCCACCTCCTTAATCAAACCTCCTTACTATTCATTACTTAAGCACTAAGTTTACTTGGCCATCACAACCTTTGCTTGCTCATCACATTCTTTGCTTGGCCACCAAGATCACCCATGTGATCATGGGGCCCACATGGGTTGCCCTATGGATCTTCTTTACCCATTGGATTCTTAATTAGGGCTTTAAATTCAATTTGCTTATTTGTACTTTGGGCTTGCATTAATCCACATAGCTTATACATTATCAAACACTTGGGCTTTAACATTAGTTTGCATTGGGCTTAATCATAATCCCAATTAGACTTTACATTTCCTACACAATCCTACAAGTCCATTACACATGGCTTAAAGCCTTAGAACGTATTGTCTACACATTAATCTGGTATACTTATTCGACATATACGACATACCATCATTCATGCATACTCGTATAATACTTCGTATCGTACTCGTATTCATTATCTCGTATAATACTTACATATTATACGATCATTGCTTTAACTAATTAACGCTTTACTTTTCCTAACTTTCTCGAATTAAGTCCGCATGCGAAAAACTACGTTTTCCATACTTGAATTATTATTACATAATCCATCTCACCTCGATATTCTATCGTTACGTATTTCTCAGAAGTTCAAAAATAATTCCCGAGCAGAAATCAATGAATAGTATTTTTCGAAAAATTTCTCGAAAAACTTTTATTTTTTTCTTGGAAATTCAAACACTTTAATTCCTTCACGTAGTCAAAATACAATGACATTCTGACGTATCTAGATTATAGAACAACATTCATCTTACTAACACATAATAATAGCAAATAATATAATTTTATTCATTATTTAATTAAATAAGATTATTTTACAATAAATCTGAATTTCTCGGTCGTTACATTCTTCCCCCCTTATAAAAATTCTGTCCCCAGATGTAAGACCCCAACTTTTATAAATAAAGATGAATTTTCTATAAATATCATTTTTGAATATTATGGAGTTAATTTGATATAATGTTATAGTTGTGGGTAATATTTATAAATTTTGCAAAGTACGCAAGTTGTTATATAATATTCGATTGGTCGGGGAATATTCGTTTTAACAGGGAATATTCGTACAACGGCACAATCATTGGTGGACCCCACAACGGAATTATTGTCGGATTGAGAAAACGATAAAAATATTTTATTAAAAATAACGGCGGAAGTTTTACCATTGTTACTGTTGAACTACTCGGTAGTAAAAGTACAGTAATACGTGTGGTTGCATAGTAGCACACGGTATTGATTATTAATGCTTATGTGAGAAGTCACTCAGTTTGATTCAATTATTGTCAGTTAATAATATGAATTATTTAGCGATAATGACGTTTTATTTTATTCGTATTATTAACGTAATAAAACAGAAACATCTTTTTATATAAAATAGAATACTTTATTAAAGTTATTCTATAAATAGAATATATTATATTTTATTTAAAAGATTTTACTTTAAATATGGACCGTCAGATTAAAGTAATTAATATGGACCGTTCATGGATTAGTTACTATACATTCTATTTTTCTATAAATAGCAGCTCATTCCTTCATTATTTCTTACTAATTCACTGAACTCTAGAGAGAGAAACTATAGAGAGAGAGAATAAGAGTATTCTGCTACTTAACTACTTCCTTATTTCAACTCTTCTTTAAAACGGTAAGGGGTGTTATTCTTTCTTATTCATGAAGAGAACTGTTGTTATTCCATTTATTATTATTCGGTTGGAATAACCTGTATACGCGGTCTACCCTATACTTGGTGACATTCTTCTATTATTCTGTTGGAACATCCTGTTTGTGTGTTTAACACTGGACCTGGTTTCGTTTTTATTATTATTCTGTTGGAACATCCTGTCTGTGGGTTTTACACTGGACCTGGTTCCGTATTGTTATTATTCTGTTGGAACATCATGTCTGTGTGTTTTACACCGGACCTGGTTCTGTATTGTTATTATTCTGTTGGAACATCCTGTCTGTGTGTTTTACACCGGACCTGGTTCCATTATTTATTATTCTGTCGAAAAATCATGTCTGTGCGTTTACGCCGGACCTGGTTCCATTATTTATTATTCTGTCGAAATATCTTGTCTGTGCGTTTACACCGGACCTGGTTCCATTATTTATTATTCTGTTGGAATAACCTGTCTGTGCGGTTTATCGCATGCATGGTGATTTCTTTTGTTATTCCATTCTTTATTATACTCAGTTGGTTAAGTTTTGACTTCTATACTCCATGAAATTTATGGAATATCCTTGATAATTGCGGTTCATCCAGTATCTTTTCATGAAAATATTCTTCTAAGCATTCTTGAATTTTACTCCACAAAGCAGTATCATGTTGACAATTTGGACGTTGTTAATTCTTGGATAAATTAATTCTTGAACTTGTTTTATTGAATTCTTATATCATTGTCATCATCCTCATATTTATAAAATATTAAAAGTCATATGTGGCCTGTAGTGTATAGATGGACTTGGTATGATTATGACCAGGGATTATTCGGTATAATCATGACCGTAATGTTACAAATGATGTGGTAAAAGTCCTCATTGGCCCGTAATGCGTTGATGGACAGTTGTTGGCATGATCATGACCATTAATGAATACACGAATATCATTGGTCGTAGTGCAGGGGTGATTCGATGATGTGAATTATTTTATTAAGCTGAGTCCCAGCGATAACAGTGTTGAAAGACCTTTTAAATCATAAAAGATAGTAGAGTTTATTTTTTACTTGACTCTTTTAATGGATTGCTTGTTCCGCTGCAGTTAAACTTGATGTATATTATATTTTATCAGTTTAACATTGTTGAAGGCTAATGATAATTTATTCTGCATTATCTTAGTCATAATATTTCTTACTGGGCTAGTTGAGATCACCCTTTCTTTCACTGTTCTCTTCAGGAAATGAGAACGTAGCTAGGGCAAGTCGGAAAACGGAGTGATGGTTCGAATGATAGTATTAGTTAGTAGTCCTCACTATTCTATGTAATAGTGTGTTAATAAATGTAATGAGAACTCCTTTTGAGTATGAATACTCTCTAGAAGATAATATTTGTATTCAAACTCACAGTTTATGTTTTGTCGTATTGTACACGACAGTTGTATTAGTAAGTTGTATTTGTATTCTGTACTTTGTATCTGATGACCCAAGATGGGTGATGTATACCTAATTTTGGGCGCGTTACAGTTGGTATCAGAGCCATAAGTAAAGAGCCCCGAGCCTCTATCTGGTGACATCCTGTTGATGGGGAATGCACCGAAGCCAGACTCTCCGTAGGGGACGCCGTTCTGCGGTGGCAAGCTGATAGGTACCTTTGTGAAGTGCTGACACATGATGGTGTCCAACGTCACAGTTGGTATCAGAGCTTAGGGATATGATCCCTGGCTAAGATGTGAGAATAGAACTAGGAGGGGAGAGACGGGGAATTCCTTCGCTAGTATGACCTACCTAAGTTTATTTGCATGGTATTTAATTGGTCGGTCATAATTTAAGGATAATATATGACATATCAATTAACTTTCATTTTGTGGCCGTATCTGAAAATGGCATCTGAGAATGTTGAGAATAGCAATGGAGCACAGGCGACTGTTGATTCACCACATATCAATAATCAGGATAATGTGCATCAGGAAGGTGACAATCCTCATGCAAACAACAACACTGATCAGATGATGAATGATGAAAAGTTCAGAAACTTTATGCAGTTCATGCAACAGCAGGCGAGAGCGGCTCCTGTCCAAAATATAGGTGGAAACACTAAAAACTCTCGGACGGTCACCGCTAAACAGTTCAAGGAGCTGGGACCACCAGAGTTTAAGGGAGAACCAAAACCACTTATAGCGGAAACATGGATAAAGCAGATTAGCAAGATATTTGATGTCTTGGAATGCTCCGAGGAGCAAAAGGTTCCCTTTGCCGCCTTTATGTTGTGAGGAGAGGCAGATTACTGGTGGGAATCGATTAAGCGTACTCAACCTGCCGCACTGAAGATGTCTTGGGAGAAGTTCCAAGAGCTATTCAATGACAAATACTTTCCCGAAAGTGTTCGTCACATGAAGGAGGTGGAGTTCATCAAATTGGAGCAGAATAATATGGCCGTGTCGCAGTATGAGGCTAAATTTGCTGAGTTGTCCCGGTTTGCATCCCACTTGGTGGATAATGAAGAGCGAATGACGCGATTGTTTTTGCGAGGTTTGAAACCTGAGATACGTCAACATCTTATTTTTCATAAACTGTGTTTGTATTCAGATGTTGTGAATAGGGCTCAGTTAGTGGAGCGCGATAACGAGTCAACGCAACCAAAAGAGAGCAGTCGACAAAATGATAATACCAGTGAGAGCAGTCATCGAAGCGGTGACAACAAGCGTGGAGGGAATCAACAGGCCAGAAATGGTAACCACTTCGGTGGTAATCAGGGCCAAAACAATAAGAATGGTCATTTCAAGAAGAGGAGATTCAACAATGATGGAAAGACGTCAGCACCAGCACCCATTGTTAAGGAAGGAGAACGACCACCTATCATATGTTTCAAATGCGGAGGGGAGGGGCACATCAGTCCAAACTGCGCGATGCTGTCTAAAGCATGTTATAATTATGGAAGAGAAGGTCATTTAGCTCGATTTTGTCGTTTACCAAAAACAAGTTCAGTCAAGATGGAGACACCAAAGGCCGTCCCAAAAAGTCAAAACCGGTAGTGCAAGGGAGAGCATTTGTTGTGACCTCCCAGAAAGCAAGGAACCCGAATGAGGTCATCACGGGTAAGCTTATCATAAACTCTAACGAAGTCTATACTTTATTTGATACCGGTTCTACTCATTCTTTTATTTCTCCTACTTGCGTTTATCGATTAAATTTGACTCCGGAGAATTTAGACTTTGACTTATCTGTTGAAACTCCATTGGGAGAAACCTTTATTACATCCACGGTTTATAAATCTTGTTTGGTTTAAGTTTGTACCCACACATTACCTGTCAATCTTATTTCATTAAAAATACTTGCATTTGACGTGATTCTAGGGATTGATTGGTTAACTACTCATCATGCAAAAATTGATTGTTTTCGTAAGGTTCTTAGCTTTCATATTCCTAATCGACCTATTATGCGAATTCAAGCAACCAAACCATTAAAATCAATCGTTGTCATCTCAAGCCATAAGGCTATTCGTTTATTAAAAAACGGATGTCAAACTTTCTTAGCTCATGTCACGAATCTAAACAAAAATACGTCAGTTTTGAATGATATTTCTATTGTTAATAAATTCCCTGACGTATTCCATGAAGAACTTCCTGGCCTACCCCAGAGCGTGAAATTAAATTTTGTATCGACCATGAACCCGGTACAAAACCCATTTCTAAAGCCCCATATCGAATGGCTCCTATTGAACTTCAGGAGTTAAAGATCCAACTGCAGGAATTGTTAGACATTGGCTTTATTCATCCCAGTACTTCTCCTTGGGGTGCTCCTGTTCTATTCGTGAAGAAGAAAGATGGAAGTATGCAACTTTGTATTGATTATCGAGAGTTGAATCATGTCACCATCAAAAACAGGTACCCATTGCCACGTATTGATAACCTGTTTGACCAGTTGCAAGGAGCACAATTCTTTTCAAAGATCGATCTTCGTTCTGGATATCATCAGCTGAAGGTTAGAACTGAGGATATTCCAAAGACGGCTTTCAGAACTCGGTACGGGCATTATGAATTCCTAGTCATGTCCTTTGGATTGACTAATGCTCCTGCTGCCTTCATGGATATGATGAACCGGGTATTCAAGGAATATTTGGATCACTTTCTGGTCGTCTTTATTGATGACATCCTTATTTATTCCAAAAGCCGTGAAGATCATGAGCAACACTTGAGGCTGGTACTCCAAAAGCTTCGTGAATACAAGCTTTATGCCAAGTTGAAGAAATGCGAGTTCTGGCTGGAGGAGATAGCATTCCTTGGGCACGTAGTATCAAGTCGTGGAATATCGGTTGACCCAGCAATGATTGAAGCTATTCAAAGCTGGGAGCAACCTAAATCAGTGACCGAAGTACGTAGCTTTCTTGGTTTAGCTGGTTATTATCGGAGATTCGTGGAAGGATTTTCTCGAATCGCTACTCCATTAACTCAGCTGACTCGAAAAGATATAAAGTTCGGTTGGAGCGAAGAATGTGAGAAGAGTTTTCAAGAACTCAAGAGGAGACTCATTTCAGCACCTGTTCTAACAATACCATCTGGCTCGGAGGGATTTGTCATCTACAGTGATGCTTCGAGCAAAGGGTTGGGATGCGTTCTCATGCAACATGGAAAAGTCATAGCCTATGCATCAAGACAACTCAAGGAATATGAGAGGAATTATCCTACTCATGATCTAGAGTTGGCAGCTGTTGTCTTTGCACTTAAAATTTGGAGGCATTACTTGTATGGGAAGAAGGTGGAGATCTTTACGGATCATAAAAGCCTCAAATATTTCTTCACTCAAAAGGAACTCAACATGCGACAACGACGTTGGCTTGAACTGTTGAAAGATTATGATCATACCATTCAATACCATCCTGGAAAAGCGAACGTGGTAGCTGACGCATTGAGTAGAAGATCATATGCAAGTACGAGTGCGATATTGTCAACACAAAGGCCCATTTTGTGTGATTTGCAAAGGATGGAGATAGAGTTAAAGACTCCAGGGACCCATGTGATGATGGCGAATATACGAGTAGAACCGACTTTAATCGATAAAGTTAAAGCTGCTCAAGCTACAGACCTGGAGCTGATGCGTATGAGGAAGAAAGTGCAAGAAGGTGCTATGTCGGAAGCAAGAATCGATGAAGAAGGAATACTTCGAGTCAACTCCAGACTTTGTGTTCCTAACAACCCTGATTTAAAGTATGAAATCATGATGGAGGCGCACAACACACCGTTTGCAATCCATCCTGGAAGTACCAAAATGTATCATGATCTTCGTCATACATTTTGGTGGAGCAATATGAAGAGAGAGATAGCGTTGTTTATCTCAAGGTGTCTAACTTGTCAACGAGTCAAAGCGGAGCATCAAGTACCAAAAGGTCCATTGCAACCACTTGAAATTCCAGAATGGAAGTGGGAGCACATTACCATGGATTTCGTTACCGGTCTTCCTAGGGTTTCTCAAGGTATTGATGCGATTTGGGTCATTGTTGATAGATTGACCAAGTCTGCTCATTTCTTACCGATACGAGAAACTTATACACTTGAACGTCTTGCTCGTATGTACATAAACGAGATTGTAAGACTGCATGGTATGCCAGTATCCATAGTTTCTGACCGAGACCCAAGATTCACTTCACGATTTTGGGTTAGTTTACAAAAAGCTATGGGCACGGATTTACGATTTAGTTCAGCATATCATCCTCAGACGGACGGACAATCAGAGAGGACTATTCAAACTCTTGAAGATCTATTAAGACTCTGTGTCTTTGACTTCAAGGGAAGTTGGGACAAGTTCTTACCATTGGTGGAGTTTTCCTACAACAACAGTTATCAAGCAAGTATTGGCATGGCTCCATTCGAAGCATTGTATGGAAGAAAATGTCGTTCTCCAGTATGCTAGGATGAGGTGGGTGAAGCAACGTTGTTGGGACCGGAGTTGGTACGTATGACTACAGAAAAGATTCAAACGATCCGACAACGTATAAAAACCTCACAAGATCGACAAAAGAGTTATGCTGATCTTCATCGAAAGGACGTGGAATTTGATGTAGGAGATCATGTGTTCTTACGTGTTGCTCCATGGAAAGGAGTTACGAGATTTGGAAAGAGAGGAAAGCTCAATCCTCGATTCATCGGTCCATTTTTAATCCTCGATCGAGTAGGAACTGTGGCTTATAGACTCGCTTTACCGCCAAGTATGTCTCGTGTTCATAACGTTTTTCACATATCCATGTTACGCAAATATGTGGAAGACCCGAACCACATTATTGAGTTAGAACCGGACGAAATAGCGGAGGATTTGACGTATGAAGAAGTTCCTGTTCAAATCTTGGATAAGAAGGAACATATTCTACGCTCCAAGGTTATACCTCAAGTCAAAGTTTTGTGGAGAAACCACGATGTTGAGGAAATGACTTGGGAGTTAGAATCTGAAATGAAATCAAGGTATCCTTACCTCTTCGACATACCAGGTACGTACCCTAATTTCGAGGGCAAAATTTCATAAGAAGGGGAGGTTGTAAGACCCCAACTTTTATAAATAAAGATGAATTTTTTATAAATATCATTTTTGAATATTATGGAGTTAATTTGATATAATGTTATAGTTGTGGGTAATATTTATAAATTTTGCAAAGTACGCAAGTTGTTATATAATATTCGATTGGTCGGGGAATATTCGTTTTAACAGGGAATATTCGTACAACGGCACAATCACTGGTGGACCCTACAACGGAATTATTGTCGGATTGAGAAAACGACAAAAATATTTTATTAAAAATAACGGCGGAAGTTTTACCATTGTTACTGTTGAACTACTCGGTAGTAAAAGTACAGTAATACGTGTGGTTGCATAGTAGCACACGGTATTGATTATTAATGCTTATGTGAGAAGTCACTCAGTTTGATTCAATTATTGTCAGTTAATAATATGAATTATTTAGCGATAATGACGTTTTGTTTTATTCGTATTATTAACGTAATAAAACAGAAACATCTTTTTATATAAAACAGAATACTTTATTAAAGTTATTCTATAAATAGAATATATTATATTTTATTTAAAAGATTTTTCTTTAAATATGGACCGTCAGATTAAAGTAATCAATCTGGACCGTTCATGGATTAGTTACTATGCATTCTATTTTTCTATAAATAGCAGCTCATTCCTTTATTATTTCTTACGAATTCACTAAACTCTAGAGAGAGAAACTATAGAGAGAGAGAAGAAGAGTATTCTGCTACTTAACTACTTCCTTATTTCAGCTCTTCTTTAAAACGGTAAGGGGTGTTATTCTTTCTTATTCATGAAGAGAACTGTTGTTATTCCATTTTTATTATTCTGTTGGAATAACCTGTATACGCGGTCTACCCTATTCTTGGTGACATTCTTCTATTATTCTGTTGGAACATCATGTCTGTGTGTTTAACACCGGACCTGGTTCCGTTTTTATTATTATTCTGTTGGAACATCATGTCTGTGTGTTTTACACCGGACCTGGTTCCGTATTGTTATTATTCTGTTGGAACATCCTGTCTGTGTGTTTTACACCGGACCTAGTTCCGTATTGTTATTATTCTGTTGGAACATCCTGTCTGTGTGTTTTACACCGGATCTGGTTCCATTATTTATTATTCTGTCAGAATAACCTGTCTGTGCGGTCTATCGCATGCATGGTGATTTCTTTTGTTATTCCATTCTTTATTATACTCAGTTGGTTAAGTTTTGACTTCTATACTCCATGAAATTTATGGAATATCCTTGATAATTGCGGTTCATCCAGTATCTTTTCATGAAAATATTCTTCTAAGCATTCTTGAATTTTACTCCACAAAGCAGTACCATGTTGACAATTTGGACGTTGTTAATTCTTGGATAAATTAATTCTTGAACTTGTTTTATTGAATTCTTATATCATTGTCATCATCCTCATATTTATAAAATATTGAAAGTCATCTGTGGCCTGTAGTGCATAGATGGACTTGGTATGATTATGACCAGGGATTATTCGGTATAATCATGATCGTAATGTTACAAATGATGTGCTAAAAGTCCTCATTGGCCCGTAGTGCATTGATGGACAGTTGTTGGCATGATCATGACCATTAATGAATACACGAATATCCTTGGCTGTAGTGCAGGGGTGATTCGATGATGTGGATTATTTTATTAAGCTGAGTCCCAGCGATAACAGTGTTGAAAGACCTTTTAAATTATAAAAGATAGTAGAGTTTATTTTCTACTTGACTCTTTTAATGGATTGCTTGTTCCGCTGCAGTTAAACTTGATGTCTATTATATTTTATCAGTTTAACATTGTTGAAGGCTAATGATAATTTATTCTGCATTATCTTAGTCATAATATTTCTTACTGGGCTAGTTGAGCTCACCCTTTCTTTCACTGTTCTCTTCAGGAAATGAGAACGTAGCTGTGGCAAGTCGGAGAACGGAGTGATGGTTCGAATGATAGTATTAGTTAGTAGTCCTCACTATTCTATGTAATAGTGTGTTAATAAATGTAATGAGGACTCCTTTTGAGTATGAATACTCTCTAAAAGATAATATTTGTATTCAAACTCACAGTTTATGTTTTGTCGTATTGTACACGACAGTTGTATTAGTAAGTTGTATTTGTATTCTGTACTTTGTATCTGATGACCCAAGATGGGTGATGTATACCTAATTTTGGGGGCGTCACACTAGAATCTCGTCTTATATTACACAAATAACTGAGGATAATCCTTCCTCATCTTTTCTTCCAATTCCCACATTGCTTCTTCGGCAATGTGGTTCTTCCATAACACTTCTACAGAAGGTATAACTTTGTTCTGCAGAACTTGCTCTTTTCTATCGATAATTTGAATCGACATTTCTTCATACGTTAAGTCCTTCTCGATATGAATAGGCTCATACTCTATTAAGTGCTTATAATCCAGCTTGTAAGAACGTAACACTGATACATGAAACATGTTATGTATTCGTTCTAGGTCTGGAGGTAACGCTATCATATAAGCTACCTCGCCTACCCGTTTTAACACTTCAAAAGGTCCTATGAACCTTGGACTTAACTTTCCCTTCTTTCCAAAGCGTATCTTTCCTTTCCAGGGAGATACCTTTAGAAACACATAGGGGCCTACTTCAAACTCCATATTTACTCAATGTGAGTCCGCATACTTTTTCTGTCTGTCTTGAGCTGCTACGAGACACATCCGTATCAAATTCACTACATCCGCTATTTGCTACACCAATTCTGGCCCTAGCATTCGACGTTCTCCCACTTCGTCCCAACACAATGGTGTTCTGTACTTCCTTCCGTATAAAGCTTCGTAAGGCGGCATACCTACGCTTGCATGATAACTATTGTTATACGCAAACTCTACTAATGGTAGATGATCATCCCAACTACCCTTTAAATCCATGACGCAGGATCTAAGCATATCTTCTAACGTCTAAATTGTTATCTCGCTCTGGCCATCAGTTTGTGGATGATAAGCCATACTCAACTTCAACTGCGTCCCCACTGATCTTGCAAACTCCTCCAAAAGTTCGATGTAAATCGTGGATCACGATCTGACACAATCAAAACTAGTACTCCATGTCTGGAAATAACTTCCTTAGCATAAAGTTTAGCTGACTGGTCTAAGTTATACTTAACCCTTATTGGCAAAAAGTGAGCCGACTTCATCAATCGGTCTACTATTACCCAAATTGCATCATATCCCTTCTGAGTAATCGGAAGTCCCACCACAAAATCCATCGTGATATGCTCCCAATTCCACTCCGGAATCTCCAATAACTGTAACAAGCCACTTGGTCATTGATGTTCGGCCTTAACTTTTTGACAAGTCAAGCACCTACTCACATACTCGACTATCTCTCTCTTCATGTTCGGCCACCAAAAACTCTGTCGAAGGTCTTGATACATCTTATTACTACCAAGATGAATCGAGTACCTCGAACTATGAGCTTCTTATAAAACTTGCTCCTTTAATTCCGTCTCATTCGGAACCCAAATTTTTCCTTCAAATCTCAATAACCCCTCGTTATCGAGGCTATACTTTAAATCTTTTTCATTGGTTAACCGGTCCTTCATCCGGTCACACTCATCAGTTTTGAGCTGCACCTCCTTGACTCTCTCTATGATAGTAGATTGAATCTCTGTCGTAAATAGTTTCTGTCTCGATTCACTCGGCAACTTCACCTCTATCTCCATCCTAGCCATCTCTGTTATTAACTCAATTTGAGCCGTTAACATAGATAACTTTTCCCGACCCTTCCTACTTAAGGCATCGGCAACTACATTGGCTTTTTCAGGGTGATACAGGATTTTACAGTCGTAATCCTTTATCAACTCCAGCCATATCCTTTGTCTCATATTTAATTCCTTCTATTTGAAGATATATTTTAAACTCTTATGGTCCGTGTATATCTCATATTTTTCTCCGTAAAGATAATGTATGCATATCTTTAAGGCAAAAACTACTGCGGCCAGTTCCAGATCATGAGTAGGGTAAACTTTCTCATAGTCCTTCAACTACCGTGATGCATACACAATGACCTTGCCATGTTACATGAGCACACAGACAAGTCCTCTATGCGAAGCATCGCTATAAACTACGAAATTTCATGTGTCATCGGGTAATGACAAAGCAGACGCTTCACTCAACTTTTTCTTCAGTTCTTAAAAATTATCTTCGCATTTCTCTGTCCATGCGTATTTCACCGTCTTCCTTGTCAAATTAATCAACGGAGTAACTATCTTCGAAAAATCCTGGATGAATCTCCGATAGTATCCTGCTAACCCTAGGAAACCCCGCACCTCAGTCAGCATTTTCGGTTGTTCCCAATTCATCATCGCTTCCACCTTCGTTGGATCTACTAAAATCCCTTCATGGTCAATGACATGACCTAAAAACTAAAAATTGTATCCTTTCTAGCCAAAATTCACACTTAGTGAACTTCGCATATAACTTCTCCTTCCTCAGTGTCTCCAACATTATTCTTAGGTGTTCAGCATGATCTTCTGGCATCTTAGAATAGACTAGAATATCATCGATAAACACCACGACGAACTTATCCAAATATTATTTGAACATTTTGTTCATCATATCCATAAATGCAGCTGGTGCATTAATCAACCTAAATGACATTACCAGAAACTCGTAATGACCATAACGAGTCATGAATGCTATCTTTGGTACATCCTCCTTCCTAACCTTCAACTAGTGATACCCCGTCCTCAAATCTATTTTAGAAAAATACTTTGCCCCTTTTAACTGATCAAAGAGATCATCGATCCTGAGAAATGGGTATTTATTCTTTATCGTTAACTTGTTCAACTCTCGATAGTCGATACAAAGTCTTAACGATCCATCCTTCTTCTTCACAAATAATACCGGTGCTCCCCATGGCAAAACACTCGGTTGAATGTACTTTCTGTCCAACGGCTCTTATAATTGAACCATCAGCTCCTTCATTTCCGCTAGCGCCATACGATACGGTGCCCTGGAAACTGGTGCCACTCCTGGCACAATGTCTATTACGAACTCAGTTTCCCTATCTGATGGAAGACCCGACAATTCACTTGAAAATACATCCGTGAATTCTTTAACTATAGGTATTTGTTCCATGGTCACTCCCACTCTCTAGGTATCAACAACATGGAACAAATAACCTACACATCCCTTCCTCAATAATTTCCTAGTTTGTGTCATAGTAAGACAACATGAACGCCCCGGCGATCCATTACCATAAAATACTACCTGAGGTTGTCTCAACGTTCTAATATTCACACATTTCTTATGACAATCTATAATTGCCCCATGGTTAAACAACCAATCCATTCCTAGAATTGTATCGAATTCTCCCAACTTTATCGGTATCAAATCTACCGATAATTTACAACCCCGTATGTCTACGCAACAACTCCTATGAATATCTTCAACAGGAATTATCTCTTCGTGTGCTACCTTAATATTTAAAGGTATAAGCAACTTTTCGGGAAGTAATCCTAATCGTCTAGCAAAATCATATGCTATAAATGAACAAGTAGCACCCGAATCAAACAGCACATAAGCATTTATATCGTTGATTGGGATAATACCTGCAACTACATCTCCGGATGCAACTGTATCTTGCACAGTCATATTAAAGGTGCGGGCCATCGGCCTACCCGGCTGCGCTGGACCACCAATAGCTAACTTACCGCTATTAGCGCCCTTATTCCCGTCCGTCCCCTTCTTCGGGCAGTTCTTTGCTATGTGGTCAGTTGACCCACATACAAAGCATCCGTGGTTTTTTTTCGGACTTGGACAATTAGGCAAAATGTGCCCCTCCTGTCCACAGTTATAACATACAGCCTTTGCCTTGAGACAGACTCCTAAGTGAGTCTTCCCATAAGTTTTGCACGCCTCCTCCTCCTCCTCGGATCTCCTTATTTCATTCTGGTATTCCCAGAGTTAAACCCTTTCCTCTTCTGACCTTCGCCACTCTCGTTGGTTCCTTCGATCTGCACTCCCCCATCCACCTTATCCTTATTCTTCTTATCCTTGTGGTACTGGCTTAAAGCCTCATTCTCACCTTCGGCGATTATCGCCTTCTCTAGTATGGTCCCAAAGGAAGTATTTTGGAACACAGATATTCGGTTATAGAGCTAGGGTTTTAAGCTCTGCTTGAATCTTCTAGGCTTCCTAATCTCGGTGTCCACCTGGTGTGGAGCAAACCTTGCCAGTTCGTTGAACTTGGCAGCGTATTGGGGAACCATCATTTCCCCTTGTTTCAAATTAAGAAACCATATTTCCATCCTCCCCTGCATACTCGTGGGAAAGTAGTTCTCGAAGAAAATCTCTTTGAACCTTACCCACGTTAGGTTATCAATACCAGCCCTAGCTTGGTTAGCCTCCCACCAAAAGTTGTCATCTCCCTTCATCATATAGGTTGCAAAAGCAACCTTTTGGCCCTCATCGACATTTGCAATAACAAATGCCTTCTCGATTTCTTTCACCCATGTTTGGGCTTCTATGGGGTCCGTAGTTCCTTTGAACTCTGGCGGACCGACACTCTTGAAATCCTTAAAAGTAGTAGCTCATACTACTCCAGGATTTACTAGGATATTAGCCCCATTTCTATTAAATGCGGCCGTTAACAAGTTAACGAACTCTTGCATTGGGTTTATCGGGCCTCCCTCCGGTTGATTTATATTAGCATCTTGATTATGTTGTCTCATTCTTGGCGATATTTTGTTGTTAAGATAAACAACACATCATTATTACTCTCTTCTTATTACTTAGTTATTATTCAAGATTAAACAATAAATTCAACATTTATTACTCAATATGTTCCATAAAAAGGCTTATATTGATTTGCTTCTTGTACTATAATACTACATCGTTCATATTACACAGCCTAAGCTGATTACCTTACTATCCCGCAATTGCTTTCCAAATATTGGGATTTACAAAAGACTATCCTTTGATATACAAAAGAGGGTTTTACGTCACTACTAGATACAAAATATTTATATATCTAACTCTACTCTAGCTAATACTAGATTACATCTGCCGTAAGGCATTATTAAAATCCGCGTTGACAAGACCAGCGATAATATCTCGGCTGATAGTATGCCGAGTCTTCCCTTCTTCTATCGGATACCCAGCTACTTGCTGCTGGAAATCCTTATGAGAACTCCTATATATATAGGACATCCTCCCTATCTTCTGTTTCTTGGTCTTTAGCTCCTCCCTGAGCTCAAAGACTTCCTGTTTCAGCGCGTGGACCTTGTCCTTCGCCAAAACTCTTTCATCATGCTCATGTTCCCACATATTCTCCATATCTGTCTTATCTTCCAAGACAACATGAAGCCCTACTTTTAGCTCCTTCACCTCCTGACAGTAATGGATGTTTCTATCCAACACTGTCATAAACAATGACATCATCAACTCCCCTAGAAGCGTTTCTTCTGCAAGTGCTACCGGGTTAAAAGACACTACCTCCACCTCTTCTTCTGACATACCGTCGAGCACCGACATAAGGTCATGGTTCTCCGAGTCTCCAGACTCGATCACTACCACTTCTGGCTCTTCTGCTAATAAATTCGGTATAATCTCTATTTGATTAACCGATTCGTCACTTTCTACTTGTATATCTCTATACATTCCATTTTCTCCTGACATCTATAACAAAACAATTTAGTTTGATTAGTACACGTCAGTAGAATAATAAAAACACATATCATATATAATGTATTTTTAAGGTTAATTTCATCTTTTACTTCTTTGACTTCTCTTAAGGTTATGACTTAAGGTTTTAATTTCCCCCTTAAGTTTTATAACCTAATGCTTTGATAGCAACCTGCGACGCCCCCAAATTCGGGTATCTTCTAACCCGACATATGGTGCTACACGGTGCTACTGTTCACACATACATTTAATTAAAATACCTCAAAAGAATGAATATATCTTATATATATTCAAACAATATTCCCTTCCCAGGTTATTTATAACCAATACATAAGTTCTTTGTCATAATATCAATTACATTACAGCATTAAACCTATACTATTACATAGACAGTTCAACGGTCTACCTTAGCCTTCCCTTTATCTGTACCGGATCCTTCGATCCGTTCGGTCTTAGCTGCATTCATATGGTTCAAGCTAGAGTAAGCATGTAAGACCCCAACTTTTATAAATAAAGATGAATTTTCTATAAATATCATTTTTGAATATTATGGAGTTAATTTGATATAATGTTATAGTTGTGGCTAATATTTATAAATTTTGTAAAGTACGCAAGTTGTTATATAATATTCGATTGGTCGGAGAATATTCGTTTTAACAGAAAATATTCGTACAACGGCACAATCATTGGTGGACCCCACAACAGAATTATTGTCGGATTGAGAAAACGACAAAAATATTTTATTAAAAATAACGGCAAAAGTTTTACCATTGATACTGTTGAACTACTCGGTAGTAAAAGTACAGTAATACGTGTGGTTGCATAGTAGCACACGGTATTGATTATTAATGCTAATGTGAGAAGTCACTCAATTTGATTCAATTATTATCAGTTAATAATATAAATTATTTAGCGATAATGAAGTTTTGTTTTATTCGTATTATTAACGTAATAAAACAGAAACATCTTTTTATATAAAACAGAATACTTTATTAAAGTTATTCTATAAATAGAATATATTATATTTTATTTAAAAGATTTTTCTTTAAATATGGACCGTCAAATTAAATTAATCAATCTGGACCGTTCATGGATTAGTTACTATGTATTCCATTTTTCTATAAATAGTAGCTCATTCCTTCATTATTTCTTACGAATTCACTGAACTCTAGAGAGAGAAACTATAGAGAGAAACTATAGAGAGAGAAGAAAAGTATTCTGCTACTTAACTACTTCCTTATTTCAGTTCTTCTTTAAAACGGTAAGGGGTGTTATTCTTTCTTATTCATGAAGAGAACTGTTGTTATTCCATTTCTTATTATTCTGTTGGAATAACCTGTATACGCGGTCTACCCTATACTTGGTGACATTCTTCTTTTATTCTGTTGGAACATCCTGTCTGTGTGTTTTACACCGGACCTGGTTCCGTCTTTATTATTATTCTGTTGAAACATCCTGTCTGTGTGTTTTACACCGGACCTGGTTCCGTCTTTACTATTATTCTGTTGGAACATCTTGTCTGTGTGTTTTACACCAGACCTGGTTCCGTCTTTATTATTATTCTGTTGGAATATCCTGTCTGTGCATTTTACGCCGGACCTGGTTCCATTATTTATTATTCTGTTGGAATAATCTGTCTGTGCGGTCTATCGCATGCATGGTGATTTCTTTTGTTATTCCATTCTTTATTATACTCAGTTGGTTAAGTTTTGACTTCTATACTCCATGAAATTTATGGAATATCCTTGATAATTGTGTTTCATCTAGTATCTTTTAATGAAAATATTCTTCTAAGCATTCTTGAATTTTACTCCACAAAGCAGTATCATGTTGACAATTTGGACGTTGTTAATTCTTGGATAAATTAATTCTTGAACTTGTTTTATTGAATTCTTATATCATTGTCATCATCCTCATATTTATAAAATGTTGAAAGTCATCTGTGGCATGTAGTGCATAGATGGACTTAGCATGATTATGACCAGGGATTATTCGGTATAATCATGACTGTAATGTTACAAACGATGTGGTAAAAGTCCTCATTGGCCCGTAGTGCATTGATGGACAGTTGTTGGCATGATCATGACCATTAATGAATACACGAATATCCTTGGCCGTAGTGCAGGGGTGATTCGATGATGTGGATTATTTTATTAAGCTGAGTCCCAGCGATAACAGTGTTGAAAAACCTTTTAAATCATAGAAGATAGTAGATTTTATTTTCTACTTGACTCTTTTAATGGATTGCTTGTTCCGCTGCAATTAAACTTGATGTTCGTTATATTTTATCAGTTTAACACTGTTGAAGGCTAATGATAATTTATTTTGCATTATCTTAGTCATAATATTTCTTATCGGGCTAGTTGAGCTCACCCTTTCTTTCACTGTTCTCTTCAGGAAATGAGAATATAGTTGGGACGAGTCGGGGAACAGAGCGATGGACCAGATGATAGTAGTAGTAGTCCTCACTATTTTGTTAAATAGTGTGACAATAATTGTAATAAGGACTCCTTTTGAGTTCGTATAGTCTCTAGTAGACAATAATTGTATTCAAACTCACAGTTATATTTTGTCGTACTGTACACGACAGTTGTATTAGTAAGTTGCATTTGTATTCTGTACCATGTATCTGACGACCCAAGATGGGTGATGTATACCTAATTTTAGGGGCGTCACAGTTGGTATCAAATCTTAGGGATATGATCCCTAGCTAAGATGTAAGAATAGAACTAGGAGGGGAGAGACGGGAAATTCCTTCGCTAGTATAACCTACCTATGTTTATTTGCATGGTATTTAATTGGTCGGTCAGAATATAAGGATAATATATGACATATCAATTAACTTTTGTTTTGTGACAGTATCTGAAAATGGCATCCGAGAATGTTGAGAATAGCAATGGAGCACAGGCGACTGTTGATTCACCACATATCAATAATCGGGATAATGTGCATCAGGAAGGCGACAATCCTCATGCAAACAACAATACTGACCAAATGATGAATGATGGAATGTTCAAAAGCTTTATGCAGTTCATGCAACAGCAGGCGAGAGCGGCTCCTGTTCAAAATGTAGGTGGAAACACTGAAAACTCTCGGACGGTCACCGCTAAACAGTTCAAGGAGCTGGGACCATCGGAGTTTAAGGGAGAGCCAAAACCACTTATAGCGGAAACATGGATAAAGCAGATCACCAAGATATTTGATGTCTTGGGATGCTCTGAGGAGCAAAAGGTTCCCTTTGTTGCCTTTATGTTGCGAGGAGAGGCAGATTACTGGTGGGAATCGATTAAGCGTACTCAACCTGCCGCACTGAAGATGTCTTGGGAGAAGTTCCAAGAGCTGTTCAAGGACAAATACTTTTCTGAAAGTGTTCGTCACATGAAGGAGGTGGAGTTCATCAAATTAGAGCAGAATAATATGACCGTGTCGCAGTATAAGGCTAAATTTGCTGAGTTATCCCGGTTTACGTCCCACTTGGTGGATAATGAAGAGCGAATGACGCGAATGTTTTTGCGAGGTTTGAAACCTGAGATACGTCAACATCTTATTTCTCATAAACTGTGTTTGTATTCAGATGTTATGAATAGGGCTCAGTTAGTGGAGCGCGATAATGAGTCAACGCAACCAAAAGAGAGCAGTCGACAAAATGATAATACCAGTGAGAGCAGTCATCGAAGCGGTGACAACAAGCGTGGAGGGAATCAACAGGCCAGAAATGGTAACCACTTCTGTGGTAATCAGGGCCAAAATAATAAGAATGGTAATTTCAAGAAGAGGAGATTCAACAATGATGGAAAGACGTCAGCACCAGCACCCGTTGTTAAGGAAGGAGAACAACCACCTATCATATGTTTCAAATGCGGAGGGGAGGGGCACATCAGTCCAAACTACGTGATGTCGTCTAAAGCATGTTATAATTGTGGAAGAGAAGGTCATTTAGCTCGATTTTGTCGTTTACCAAAAACAAGTTCAGCTAGGATGGAGGCACCAAAGGCCGTCCCAGAAAAGTCAAAACCGGTAGTGCAAGGGAGAGCATTTGTTGTGACCTCCTAGAAAGCAAGGAACCCGAATGAGGTCATCACGGGTAAGCTTACCATAAACACTAACGAAGTCTATACTTTATTTGATACCGGCTCTACCCATTCTTTTATTTCTCCTACTTGCGCTTATCGATTAAATTTGACTCCGGAGAAATTAGACTTTGACTTATCTGTTGAAACTCCATTGGGAGAAACCTTCATTACATCCATGGTTTATAAATCTTATTTGGTTCAAGTTGGTACCCACACATTACCTGTCGATCTTATTTCATTAAAAATACTTGCATTTAACGTGATTCTAGGGATTGATTGGTTAACTACTCATCATGCAAAAATTGATTGTTTTTGTAAGGTTGTTAGCTTTCATATTCCTAATCGACCTATTATGCAAATTCAAGCAACCAAACCATTAAAATCAATCGCTGTCATCTCAAGCTATAAGGCTATTCGTTTATTGAAAAACGGATGTCAAACTTTCTTAGCTCATGTCACGGATCTAAACAAAAATACGTCAGTTTTGAATGATATTTCTATTGTTAATAAATTCCCTGACGTATTCCATGAAGAACTTCCTGGCCTACCCTAGAGCGTGAAATTGAATTTTGTATCGACCTTGAACCCGGTACAAAACCCATTTTTAAAGCCCCATATCGAATGGCTCCTATTGAACTTCAGGAGTTAAAGATCCAACTGCAGGAATTGTTAGACATTGGCTTTATTCATCCCAGTACTTCTCCTTGGGGTGCTCCTGTTCTATTCGTGAAGAAGAAAGTTGGAAGTACACAACTTTGTATTGATTATCGAGAGTTGAATCATGTCACCATCAAAAACAGGTACCCATTGCCACGTATTGATGACCTGTTTGACCAGTTGCAAGGAGCACAATTCTTTTCAAAGATCGATCTTCATTCTGGATATCATCAGCTGAAGGTTAGAACTGAGGATATTCCAAAGACGGCTTTCAGAACTCGGTACGGGCATTATGAATTCCTAGTCATGTCCTTTGGATTGACTAATGCTCCTGCTGCCTTCATGGATATGATGAACCGGGTATTCAAGGAATATTTGGATCACTTTCTGGTCGTCTTTTTTGATGACATCCTTATTTATTCCAAAAGCCGTGAAGATCATGAGCAACACTTGAGGCTGGTACTCCAAAAGCTTCGTGAATACAAGCTTTATGCCAAGTTGAAGAAATGCGAGTTCTGGCTGGAGGAGATAGCATTCCTTGGGCACGTAGTATCAAGTCGTAGAATATCGGTTGACCCAGCAATGATTGAAGCTATTCAAAGCTGGGAGCAACCTAAATCAGTGACCGAAGTACGTAACTTTCTTGGTTTAGCTGGTTATTATCGGAGATTCGTGGAAGGATTTTCTCGAATCGCTACTCCATTAACTCAGCTGACTCGAAAAGATACAAAGTTCGGTTGGAGCAAAGAATGTGAGAAGAGTTTTCAAGAACTCAAGAGGAGACTCATTTCAGCACCTGTTCTAACAATATCATCTGGCTCGGAGGGATTTGTCATCTACAGTGATACTTCGAGCAAAGGGTTGAAATGCGTTCTCATGCAATATGGAAAAGTCATAGCCTATGCATCAAGACAACTCAAGGAATATGAGAGGAATTATCCTACTCATGATCTAGAGTTGGCAGCTGTTGTCTTTGCACTTAAAATTTGGAGGCATTACTTGTATGGGGAGAAGGTGGAGATCTTTACGGATCATAAAAGCCTTAAATATTTCTTCACTCAAAAGGAACTCAACATGCGACAACGACGTTGGCTTGAACTGTTGAAAGATTATGATCATACCATTCAATACCATCCTGGAAAAGCGAACGTGGTAGCTGACGCATTGAGTAGAAGATCATATGCAAGTACGAGTGCGATATTGTCAACACAAAGGCCCATTTTGTGTGATTTGCAAAGGACGGAGATAGAGTTAAAGACTCCAAGGACCCATGTGATGATGGCGAATATACGAGTAGAACCGACTTTAATCGATAAAGTTAAAGCTGCTCAAACTACAGACCTGGAGCTGATGCGTATGAGGAAGAAAGTGCAAGAAGGTGCTATGTCGGAAGCAAGAATCGATGAAGAAGGAATACTTCGAGTCAACTCCAGACTTTGTGTTCCTAACAACCCTGATTTAAAGTATGAAATCATGATGGAGGCGCGCAACACACCGTTTGCAATCCATCCTGGAAGTACCAAAATGTATCATAATCTTCGTCATACATTTTGGTGGAGCAATATGAAGAGAGAGATAGCGTTGTTTATCTCAAGGTGTCTAACTTGTCAACGAGTTAAAGCGGAGCATCAAGTACCAAAAGGTCCATTGCAACCACTTGAAATTCCAGAATGGAAGTGGGAGCACATTACCATGGATTTCGTTACCGGTCTTCCTAGGGTTTCTCAAGGTATTGATGCGATTTGGATCATTGTTGATAGATTGACCAAGTCTGCTCATTTCTTACCGATACGAGAAACTTATACACTTGAACGTCTTGCTCGTATGTACATAAACGAGATTGTAAGACTGCATGGTATGCCAGTATCCATAGTTTCTGACCGAGACCCAAGATTCACTTCACGATTTTGGGTTAGTTTACAAAAAGCTATGGGCACGGATTTACGATTTAGTTCAGCATATCATCCTCAGACGGACGGACAATCAGAGAGGACTATTCAAACTCTTGAAGATCTATTAAGACTCTGTGTCTTTGACTTCAAGGGAAGTTGGGACAAGTTCTTACCATTGGTGGAGTTTTCCTACAACAATAGTTATCAAGCAAGTATTGGCATGGCTCCATTCGAAGCATTGTATAGAAGAAAATGTCGTTCTCCAGTATGCTGGGATGAGGTGGGTGAAGCAACGTTGTTGGGACCGGAGTTGGTACGTATGACTACAGAAAAGATTCAAACGATCTGACAACGTATAAAAACCTCATAAGATCGACAAAAGAGTTATGCTGATCTTCATCGAAAGGACGTGGAATTTGATGTAGGAGATCATGTATTCTTACGTGTTGCTCCATGGAAAAGAGTTACGAGATTTGAAAAGAGAGGAAAGCTCAATCCTCGATTCATCGGTCCATTTTTAATCCTCGATCGAGTAGGAACTGTGGCTTATAGACTCGCTGTACCGCCAAGTATGTCTCGTGTTCATAACGTTTTTCACATATCCATGTTACGCAAATATGTGGAAGACCCGAACCACATTATTGAGTTAGAACCGGACGAAATAGCGGAGGATTTGACGTGTGAAGAAGTTCATGTTCAAATCTTAGATAAGAAAGAACATATTCTACGCTCCAAGGTTATACCTTAAGTCAAAGTTTTGTGGAGAAACCACGATGTTGAGGAAATGACTTGGGAGTTAGAATCTGAAATGAAATCAAGGTATCCTTATCTCTTCGACATACCAGGTACGTACCCTAATTTCGAGGACAAAATTTCATAAGAAGGGGAGGTTGTAAGACCCCAACTTTTATAAATAAAGATGAATTTTCTATAAATATCATTTTTGAATATTATGGAGTTAATTTGATATAATGTTATAGTTGTGGGTAATATTTATAAATTTTGTAAAGTACGCAAGTTGTTATATAATATTCGATTGGTCGGGGAATATTCGTTTTAACAGGGAATATTCGTACAACGGCACAATCATTGGTAGACCCCACAACGGAATTATTGTCGGATTGAGAAAACGACAAAAATATTTTATTAAAAATAACGGCGGAAGTTTTACCATTGTTACTGTTGAACTACTCGGTAGTAAAAGTACAGTAATACGTGTGGTTGCATAGTAGCACACGGTATTGATTATTAATGCTTGGGCACGTAGTATCAAGTCGTGGAATATCGGTTGACCCGGCAAAGATTGAAGTTATTCAAAGCTGGGAGCAACCTAAATCAGTGACCCAAGTACGTAGCTTTCTTGGTTTAGCTGGTTATTATCGGAGATTCGTAGAAGGATTTTCTCGAATCGCTACTCCACCAACTCAGCTGACTCGGAAAGATACAAAGTTCGATTGGAGCGAAGAATGTGAGAAGAGTTTTCAAGAACTCAAGAGGAGACTCATTTCAGCACCTGTTCTAATAATACCATCTGGCTTGGAGGGATTTGTCATCTACAGTGATGGTTCGAGCAAAGGGTTGGGATGCGTTCTTGTGAAGACCCCAAACTCGGGTACTTGAAACCCGAACTCGGTTTTTCACGATACCATTTCTATGAGCGGAATAATACTAATAATAATAACAATAATATAAATATCAAACTTATCTTACATTTATCAGAGTCTAATCCCAATTACGTAACCTTTACTATAATTCTTTACATGATACATAATACTTATCATTGTCTATACATTGTCATACTATTACAAAAGATACCATTTAAACAAGTTATGTTTGTTTTCCTTTTCACTTGTTCTTGGCCGAACCTTCTAGCTTTTCACACTTAGCTGAAAACATTTAAATCAAGCAAGGGTGAGCATTTGAGTGCCCAGCAAGTAATAACAATTATAAATATAATTAGCTGAAAGAATTAAATATTTTCTTTATACATCACTTCTACAACAAAGCTATAGTTGTGAAGTAAACTGAACCGATAATAATAACATAACAATTCTATCTCAAATTTTTGAAACTACGTAATGACTATATATGAGGTTTAGTTGACATACTATAAACATTGTTTTAAATTTTCGAATAGGTTTAGCAGAACTTCATCCGCAAACCGTCATAACTTACAGGCGCGAGGGTGTACATCCCATGGATCCTGTATTGATCAATACTACATTGTAAGAATGATATGAGCGTTCACTCTGTCCGCCTTGGGCGCATAAAAGTTTTCCCTTGATCGGGATGTTCATACTAGTCTGGAATTCGAACCAAAACAATTTGATTGGATACAAAGAAGTTTTATCATATTCAACGATATTTCTAAATCTGTGTCTTGCTGGTCAAATAGCTTAGACGGCTTATATATATCAACATGTGCTTAAATACAATGATTATCCAAGTGGGGACACTTGTATAACCATATTTAGAAATTAACGAACAGAATATATATATCTGAATTACCATATACTAACATGTTGATAAACAATGATCGGATATAGAATATATCACAATAGGGTTAATAATATAGCATAATAATAATATAATTCTGAAACTTCTTACTCATGTCCATGACATAAAGGAAGTGCAAAGGTAAGATACTTGCCTGGTCTGCTGCTTACAATACGCAACTTAGTTTTATCTTTTATATCACAACCTATCATTCATAAAATCATTTTACTGATTAGAACAACATACTATAACACATAGCACTGCTTATTGCAGTCATCACGTAACCTAATCGCATTGTCACACATATTCAACAGTCATTGAATCACAAACAAACACATACACAGACAACTTATACTAGTCCAGATCAATTTCTGAAACATGTCGGTGTACCACGACTTTATCGAGTAATTATCGAGTCTAAGACTCTATCTTGCAATTCAATATCTGTAAGTATCGGTCATATTATTTTTAAATGACTTATAATAATTTTTAAACATTTATTATGATAAATCATGAATTTTTAAATACCAGAATCATTACTAAATGATTTAAATATTAAACAATTCTATTATCATTAATATTTAATTAACATTAATCTATTAATGAAACCATTGCCAAAAGATTAAAGTTATTTATAATAACTCAAAATACTTTTAAAGTACTAATATTACCCTTAAATGATTTTTTAAAGAATTAAAATTATTTTTAAATAATTATCATTAATATTAAAGTACTAATGTATTACTTATCAAAATATTAAAAGTCATTATTTATAACTTAAAATATTTTTAATTCATTAATATCCTTATTAAATGATTTTTAAATAAAGATGAATTTTCTATAAATATCATTTTTGAATATTATGGAGTTAATTTGATATAATGTTATAGTTGTGGGTAATATTTATAAATTTTGCAATGTACGCAAGTTGTTATATAATATTCGATTGGTCGGGGAATATTTATTTTAACAGGGAATATTCGTACAACGGCACAATCATTGGTGGACCCCACAACGGAATTATTGTCGGATTGAGAAAACGACAAAAATATTTTATTAAAAATAACGGCGGAAGTTTTACCATTGATACTGTTGAACTACTCGGTAGTAAAAGTACAGTAATACGTGTGGTTGCATAGTAGCACACGGTATTGATTATTAATGCTTATGTGAGAAGTCACTCAGTTTGATTCAATTATTGTCAGTTAATAATATGAATTATTTATCGATAATGAAGTTTTGTTTTATTCGTATTATTAACATAATAAAACAGAAACATCTTTTTATATAAAACAGAATACTTTATTAAAGTTATTCTATAAATAGAATATATTATATTTTATTTAAAAGATTTTTCTTTAAATATGGACCGTCAGATTAAAGTAATCAATCTGGACCGTTCATGGATTAGTTACTATGCATTCTATTTTTCTATAAATAGCAGCTCATTCCTTTATTATTTCTTACGAATTCACTGAACTCTAGAGAGAGAAACTATAGAGAGAGAGAAGAAAAGTATTCTGCTACTTAACTACTTCCTTATTTCAGTTCTTCTTTAAAACGGTAAGGGGTGTTATTCTTTCTTATTCATGAAGAGAACTGTTGTTATTCCATTTCTTATTATTCTGTTGGAATAACCTGTATACGCGGTCTACCCTATACTTGGTGACATTCTTCTTTTATTCTGTTGGAACATCTTGTCTGTGTGTTTTACACCGGACCTGGTTCCGTCTTTATTATTATTCTGTTGGAACATCCTGTCTGTGTATTTTACACCAGACCTGGTTCCGTCTTTATTATTATTCTGTTGGAACATTATGTCTGTGTGTTTTACACCGGACCTGGTTCCGTCTTTATTATTATTCTGTTGGAATATCCTGTCTGTGCGTTTTACGCTGGACCTGGTTCCATTATTTATTATTCTGTTGGAATAATCTGTCTGTGCGGTCTATCGCATGCATGGTGATTTCTTTTGTTATTTCATTCTTTATTATACTCAGTTGGTTAAGTTTTGACTTCTATACTCCATGAAATTTATGGAATATCCTTGATAATTGCGTTTCATCTAGTATCTTTTCATGAAACTATTCTTCTAAGCATTCTTGAATTTTACTCCACAAAGCAATATCATGTTGACAATTTGGACGTTGTTAATTCTTGGATAAATTAATTCTTGAACTTGTTTTATTGAATTCTTATATCATTGTCATCATCCTCATATTTATAAAATGTTGAAAGTCATCTGTGGTATGTAGTGCATAGATGGACTTGGCATGATTATGACCAGGGATTATTCGGTATAATCATGACTGTAATGTTACAAACGATGTGGTAAAAGTCTTCATTGGCCCGTAGTGCATTGATGGACAGTTGTTGGCATGATCATGACCATTAATGAATACACGAATATCCTTGGCCGTAGTGCAGGGGTGATTCGATGATGTGGATTATTTTATTAAGCTGAGTCCCAGCGATAACAGTGTTGAAAAACCTTTTAAATCATAGAAGATAATAGATTTTATTTTCTACTTGACTCTTTTAATGGATTGCTTGTTCCGCTGCAATTAAACTTGATGTTCGTTATATTTTATCAGTTTAACACTGTTGAAGGCTAATGATAATTTATTTTGCATTATCTTAGTCATAATATTTCTTACTGGGCTAGTTGAGCTCACCCTTTCTTTCACTGTTCTCTTCAGGAAATGAGAATATAGCTGGGACGAGTCGGGGAACGGAGTAATGGACCAGATGATAGTAGTAGTAGTCCTCACTATTTTGTTAAATAGTGTGACAATAATTGTAATGAGGACTCCTTTTGAGTTCGTATAGTCTCTAGTAGACAATAATTGTATTCAAACTCACAGTTATATTTTGTCGTATTGTACATGACAGTTGTATTAGTAAGTTGTATTTGTATTCTGTACCATGTATCTGACGACCCAAGATGGGTGATGTATACCTAATTTTGGGGGCGTCACAGAGCATAACTAGCTCAGCAAGTACAATAATTCCATTTAAACGACATACTTGAAACATACAAATCATATATCTTAAATAACTGAACAATAGTTATGAAGTACTATCGATAATTCAAAATAGCACTTCTCTTTTCTTTAAAATGTTTTACAATGATAACATTCAGTAAAACATCAATTCCGGTCTAAGACCTTGAGCATTTCATACTTTCTTTGAAAAGGACAACCCGGCACTAAGTATGTAAGTCTGGAATTCCTTACGAGCACGTCTAGGTGATCAGCCTATAGTATTCTATGTTAATCAACACTACATTCTTTAAACGTATGTACGTTTAAGTTGTGGCAACCTCACGTGCCTGTCGTTTGATGACAAAACATTTATTTAGCATACTCAATCTTCATTTGAAAACCACACCAGGTAAAACATTGACAATACTTCATTAGATTATAAGAAATCCAAAACATCTTAAGTCTAGCCGAAAGAATTGGCTTTGACTTCATCATACATCAATTCATGCGTAAGAATACATGAATCACAAAACTTGTCTAGATTGAACATAGACAAGGGTTAGAACACTTGTCTTTAGCGTCTGCTACTGTTATTACACTTTCCCTTTAAGTCTTTAAGGTCTCTACAATATATGATCACATAACGTAACATATTAGATCATATATAATCAAGTATGGTTACTACTATATCTTACCCTTCTTTTCAATCTAATCATGCTTTAGATTGTTATTATTGGTTCTGACTTATCACATTACATTGTTTTGATATTTAACTAATCTTTCATCGACCTTCAGTTGTAATACGTAAGGTCTTTAACATCAATTAAGGATGTTGCTTTAGGTTTAATAATGTTTCATTTCATCATTAACCAACTGCCCTTCCTTTTATCTTCATAAGCATTCATTACTGTGCAAACCCTAGTGTTGGCGCTGCGGCGCCAGCTTCTCTTCCTTAAGCCGCGCTGCGGCGCGAGTTGACAGTGGCCAGAGTCCGGCCTTGGCGCTGCGGCGCCACACGTAGTTCATTTGGCCACGCCACGACGTGACTCTGCAGTAGGTCATGGCACTGCTTTGGCGCTACAGCGCCACCAATAAGCCTTAGGCTGGCGTCGCGGCACCAGCTCTGTGCACCAGATAGAAAACACATATTTTGAACTTTGCGAACTTCCCGGACTCCAAATTTGATCATTTTAAGTCCGAATTAGCTTGTTCAAAAGTCGTTAGCTCATAAATTGCATACTCTACGTGGCCATGCAAGAATTTTACATTTTCAACTTCGTTAAGTCAAAATTCTCCTTTGAGTTCATTTTTAACGAAAATGATAAACGTTCGTGAACGTTCAACGCTTATTTTTTCGTTCTAAGTCAGAATTCAGTCATTTTTGAGTCCGCAACTCTATAATGCCAAATATGACTTATCCCCATCGAAAACCAACGTTTCTGAGCTTAATGTCAAAATTCGACATCCATTCCGACAATTTCACGATTTCGACGATTATTGTCCGAACTCGCGAATTCCGCCAAAACTTCGTTACTTATGATTTGTTCATCGTTTCAAATGGATTCATTCCATCATACTAACATTTTAACATACATATTTCATTAATTTAATTACATGATAAGTTCTTACTTATTCTTCCTTAGTTCATAACTTATATTCTTATGATTTCACTTCACATGTTTTATCATGATTTTAATCTTCTAACAACCATCATTACATCTTCTTATCATACAAACTTCATTAATGTAAACATATGACAAGTTCTTCCTTAGTTCATAACTTATATATGAACGAATTACTTATTCAAGGCTTATTAAAACTTAAGTCTTTTGGTTATCTATTCTCTTTACTTCTTAGCATACATACTTCACTAATCAACACTTCTCTATCAAAATAGAATTGAAGAGTTGAAAGATTTAATAATATAGGAGTCTTACCCTTGATGATCAAGCTTTGTTCTCTTTCTTTTCTACTAATGAAAGTCTAGCTTTTTCTTACTTATTCTCTCTAACAAATAAGTTGTAATATGTTGGATAAAATTAACAAGTAACAAATGATCCAACACTCCTTCTATTTATAAGATTTCTAAGGTTACGGTATAATGGTCAATAGACAAATCCCACCTCCTTAATCAAACCTCCTTACTATTCATTACTTAAGCACTAAGTTTGCTTGCTCATCACATTCTTTGCTTGCTCATCACATTCTTTGCTTGGTCACCAAGATCACCCATGTGATCATGGGGCCCACATGGGTTGCCTCATGGATCTTCTTTACCCATTGGATTCTTAATTTGGGCTTTAAATTCAATTAGCTTATTTGTACTTTGGGCTTGCATTAATCCACATAGCTTATACATTATCAAACACTTGGGCTTTAACATTAGTTTGCATTGGGCTTAATCATAATCCCAATTAGACTTTACATTTCCTACACATTCCTACAAGTCCATTACACATGGCTTAAAGCCTTAGAACGTATTGTCTACACATTAATCTCGTATTCTAACTCGTATACTTATTCGACATATACGACATACCATCATTCATACATACTCGTATAATACTTCGTATCATACTCGTATTCATTATCTCGTATAATACCTACATATTATACGATCATTGCTTTAACTAATTAACGCTTTACTTTTCCTAACTTTCTCGAATTAAGTCCGCATGCGAAAAACTACGTTTTCCATACTTTAATTATTATTACATAATCCATCTCACCTTGATATTTTATCGTTACGTATTTCTCGGAAGTTCAAAAATAATTTCTGAGCACAAATCAGTGAATAGTATTTTTCAAAAAATTTCTCGAAAAACTTTTATTTTCGCCTTAGAAATTCAAATACTTTAATTCCTTCACGTAGTCAAAATACTACGACATTCTGACGTATCTAGATTATCAAACGACATTCATCTTACTAACACATAATAATAACAAATAATATAATTTTATTCATTATTTAATTAAATAAAATTATTTTACAATAAATCCGAATTGCTCGGTCGTTACAAAATTATTTTGGTAATTAATAAGAGAATGTATGCTAAAATATTGTAAATTATAAATTTATTTACAAAATTTTATAAATGTATAAAATTACTATCACTGCGTAGCATATTAGATGCTAAATTAACCGGACCAAATTAAACGGATTAGTTAAAAAATTGAGAATAGGATCACGGCTAAAAAGTTATCTTATGTCCTTAATACGCCTATCCTTGCAATGGTTGCAGACAATGCCTCTGAGGAAGAGATTGCTACTTTTAGAAAGTGGCAAGATGATACACAGTTAGCTCAATGCATCATGCTCACATTCATGAGTAACAAGCTTCAGCGTCAGCATGAAACTATGGATGCTCTTACTATATTCCTGCACGTTAAAGTAGTTGATGGTGGGGAAAGTAGGACTAATAGATATCAGATATCTAAGGAGCTCTTCCGATCTAGAATGACCAACGACACTATAGTACAGACACATATTCTAAACATGATCAATTTGATTGAACATTTAGGACAACAGATTTTGTCATGGATGGAGAGTTGAGCCAAGATTTGATCTTGCAGTTACTCTCGGACTCCTTATCACAATTGTTGTGAATTTTTAATATGAACAATCTAGATATCAGCTTCACTGATTTGCTTAACATATTAAAAAATGTTGAGAGTTATTTTCCAACCAAGAAAGACCAAGTCTTACTTGTAGAGGCTAAAGGATCTTCTTAAAAGAAGAACGATTCAAAGAAGGTAAATAGAAAGGCAAAAACAAAGGATAATAAGAACAAAACTGATACGAATAGCAAAGAATTTTGCTTCCACTGTAATAAGTCAGGACACTGGAAAAGAAACTACGAGAAGCATCTTGCAGAGCTAACCAGAAGAAGCTTAGTGAAGTTTCAGTTACAAATATAGTTTTTGTTCATGATTGAAATAAATTTTTCTTTAAGTCAATGTTCTACTTGGGTAATGGATACCGACTTTAGTTATCATAAATATAGATTTATGAAGAGACCAAGTGTCGTATTGCATATAGTTAGTTATTTACATTGTAGTTCGTATAGTTACATTTAATTTTTGCATTCTTGAAAAAAAATTGAAAAATTAATAGTTAGTTACTATGTTCATCTTGCATGATTCCAGCTGTTAGATAGTTACAGTTTATTTTGGCCAATGATGAAATTGGAATTGGGTAGACAAGTATAGTATTGACTATTAGAGCTTTGATGTGATTTCTTGTTATGAATTGAGTCTTTTTCATCTACGGGGGCTTTTTGCTCTTATTTCCCAACTCAATTCATAACAAGAAATCACATCAAAGCTCTAATAGTCAATACTATACTTGTCTACCCAATTCCAATTTCATCATTGGCCAAAATAAACTGTAACTATCTAACAGCTGGAATCATGCAAGATGAACATAGTAACTAACTATTAATTTTTCAATTTTTTTTTCAAGAATGCAAAAATTAAATGTAACTATACGAACTACAATGTAAATAACTAACTATATGCAATACGACACTAAAATGCCCCCAAACTTAAAACAGACATTGTCCTCAATGGCTAAGATAGAAAAAATTAAAAGAGAGGACTTCCCTGAAAATACAGCATTTTCCTCCTTGTCTGCTAAGTCTGAAGAATAGGCCAGACACATTGGAATAAATTAGGAACCACCCTTGAGTTGGACTTGACTAACCTGTGAATATGATAGAAGCAAACTTATTAAATCCTAAAAAAAACGAAAAAAATTCTATCAACTAATATTAAACCTAAAAGAAAAAAAACTAAAAATAAAAATTAAACTTGGGTTGCCTCCCAATAAGCGCTTGATTTATAGTCTTTCAGCCAGACTTTGTCTTGTCAACACTATCCAATTCCTCTCCGGAAATTGAGGAATCCTCCATCCATCAGTAGCAAATAATCCTTTGGGAGGTTCTCACAAGCGATGGCCATAGCATCAAAGTCACCTAGCATGCTCTGACTCGGTATAATCTCCATTAAGAATGGCAAATGACTATGTGTTATCTCCATTGTGTTTGTGATCATATTTGGGCATGGAAGTGTGTCAAACACAATGGGCTCTTCGTCTATCTTCTCTTTCTCTTCCCACCATGGCTTCATTGTTGCACTCGCTCTTATGTCATAAAGAGCTTCGCCGTCGACATGACTACCAAGTAGGCATGATTTTACAAATCTAACTGGACCCTTGAACTGTGGCGGAGAAGGCACTTGAGGCATTAATAACATCGGCTCATCCGCGTTAGTACTCATAGTTAGTTCATCCCCACTTGTCTCCTCTTTTTCAACATCTCGTGTCTCATCCAGTTGTAGATTTGGCTCGGGCACTTCATCAATCTCGGAATCCTCGTCATAACACCAATTGTTTTGAGGATAGTTGTTCAAAGCTTTGAACATTTGATCCATCAGGTTCTGCAGATTTTGAATTGATATCTCTTGATTCTGAATTGACCGCTCTTGATTAATCCTCCTCTCCTCGTTTGATGCTATGAACTTGGACAATAATTCCCCCAACCTTGGATTTTCTGTTTCAGTCTCGGAAGCCATATATTGAGGACCAATGTTTGAAGTAATGTTGAGTTATTCCATCTGGTTCTGAAAATTGAAGCTCGATATTTCTTGACTCATCATCCTCTCCTCTTGGTCTGCTATGCCCTTCAATATTACATCCATCGGATTTGGCTTTTCTTCTTGTGGCAATGGAGGTGGACATGAAAAGTCCGGTGTGTATGATTGATTTGAAGCGTAGTATTGGTCTTCATAATTGTAGCTCCATGACGAATTTGGGTGATACCCCCAAACTTGATGATAATTAGCATATGTATAATCATTGAGGTATTCGCCACTGTGTTGTCCCGGCCCAAAACTAACGGTGCATTGATGACTCGGATGTACACTTTGACGACGTTGTGCTGCAAAAGTGTCCAACCCCCTCGAAAGTGTCTCAATCTGTGCTCATAATGCAGAAAGTGTCGCGGGTCCATCAATCTCTGCTCCCCTTGGCTGAGTCATTCTCGTATACGACCATTGATAATTAAATTCCGTCATGGTACCTGAAAAGAAAGAAAAATAGTAAGAGAATTAAATAAATAAATAAAATGTTTAAATTAAGACTAATTTGATTGAAGCTAATATTGGCAAAAATATATTAACTAATTCCCCGGCAACGGCGCCAAAAACTTGTTGGGTAAAATCTAATTACGCACAACACGCAAGTATATGTGGTCAACAAGTAATAAAGTAATGAGTAGAGTATCGTTCCCACAGAGAATTATTTAACAAAAATCACCAAGTACTAACCCGTACCAACTCAATCTTATTTAAACAAATGATTTAATAATTTAATTTAAAATAATTAAATAAACTATTACTAACTATCCTTAGAATGAAACAAGATATTGAAGACTTGAGATTACAATTTCACTTATTGTTTCATTTAAATCAACACACTTCCTGTTAAGCCAAATTATTTATACTGGATTGTTAATCAAGAACACAAAAGTAAAATATGACCATCTCTCAATGCACCATACTCATATCAAATCAAATCCACAGATGATAGAATCAATTTGAACACCCTAATTAACTAACCCACTATATCTCTATGTGAATTACAATTAAAAAGGGTTTAAGTTCAAGTTCTTATTAGACTACATATGACATAAAGGTATATCTCTATCCTAAACACGAATCATGAATTCCATCTATGCAGAAATCACAAACATATGCTATCATGATCAGATCTAAATCTATACTTCATCTCTCGAGTTCATATAGATTATCACGGTAATTGTTAGCTAGACAATTAAGCAATTCATTACAAATCATAGTAGACCATCCAAATATAGCTAATAAGACTAACAAAGAAGCATATCAAAGTAAACTACACAATAAGATCCATAGTAATCTCAAAATAGAGTTTAATTCATAAATAAACTAGAATCCATCATCCACAATTGATTAAGCATTAAAAAGATACAAATAAATAAGAAAAGAAATTAGAATTGAGATAAACAAATCTGCATTCTCTTGCTTCCACTTTGATTCTCCAATGATAATCAATAGCTTCAATCTTCAATTCTAATCTAATCTAGGGTTCCTAATCTAAGAAAGAAAGTAAAGAATTTTTTATATAGAGATCTATCCCAAGAGGGATTTTATAAAATCTTAAAATTAGCCTCCCAATCCAAGTTAAACTCAAGTATTTAGAGTTCTAATGGACATCCTAGCAAGTTAGGCCACTAAGAATCCTATTCTAGCTCAATTTGGACATCAAATAACCTAATTTGACTCAATTCCTGCTGCCTAGCGCGCTCAGCGCCGTTGCTAAGCCTTTATGGGCGCTGGCCGCTGTGACGCCCCCAAAATAGGTATACAACACCCATTCTGAGTCGCCAAAATACATGGTACAGAAACAACTACATCTTTATTATTACAACACAAGAACTGTGAGTTTAAATACAAATATTGTCATTTAGACAATATCCACACTCAAATAAGCCCTCATTACAATTATTGATACATTATTTCACAAAAATAGTGAGGACTACTAAAGTAACTTCTAGAACCATCATTCCATACCCCGACTAGTACTCGCTACATTCTCGCCTCCTGAGAAAAATGGAACAAAAAGGAAAAGGGTGAGCTCAACTAGCCCAGTAAAGAACATTATGACTAAGATAATACAGAACAAATTATCGTTAGTCTTCAACAGGGAAAAATCTAATAGAATACAATAGACAACAAGTTTTAAATCAATAACTGCAGCGGAAACAGCAAACCATTAGAAGAGTCAAGTAGAGAATGAGTTCTACTATCTTCTAAGATTTAAAAGTCCATCATCAATATTTTATCCCTGTAACAACAATCAATAACCATCTTTAATCAAATATTCATCTTTGCACTACAGGCCAAAGATATTCATTTGTATCACCAGTCGGTCATGTTCATCTCAACACCTGTTCATCTTTGCACTACGGGCCAAAGATATTCATCAGTTAATCATTCATCTTTGCACTACGGCCAAAGATATTCAGTAATATCATCATTTAGGACTGAGGATGATGAAAAATATATATTAAAGAAAACGAATCCAGTGAAACAAAATAACAAATATTAAGGATTCGTATTTCGATTTATTCATGTCCAAAAATACCTTATAATTATTCATAGTGAAGTAGAATTCAAGAATGATCAAAACATGGATACAATCAAAGCTAGTACCCAGAATAGATATTTTGGACGAAAAGAAGAAAATTTTATTTTTCGGTGAATAGTAACTCGTGAATAGTAACTCGTGAATAGTAACTCATGAATAGTAACCCCGACGTGAAAAGTTCCAAATTTGATAAAAATTTCCAACCAATATTTCGGCATAATGATATTGAAGAAATAATATCATTTTTGAATAAAATAACATCCCTTACCTCGTACAGACAGTACTTCTGGTCGGAATACCGGTATAAGGCTGAAAGACACTTGCTCTGATGAATAGAAACTCTCAAAGTATCTAAATACTCACAAAATACACTCAATAATCTAGAGAGAGAAAGAGAGAAAACTTGTTTCTGGTGTGATTTTCAATTCTAACTTAGCCCTCTATTTATAGGAAAATGTTAGCACGCCGAAGCAGACTTAACCTGCAACCTGATGGCTTTACCTGCTACTATTCCCACCCACCACATTTGAATAAAAATCTCAGCACATTTCTTCACCAACCAAGAGTGGGGCCCACCAATTCTAGAATTTTCTACCAAAATGATTAACTCCGAAAATTCAACAATTTCTGAACCAGTCATCTCGTAAAATTCATAATAAATCATACGTTCATTTTTAACGGTTCAAAATTTATGGACATATACTCAACTTATATATGTATAACATATCCAAAAATTACCACGATCCAACGGTCGGATTAAAAATTATAACTCCCGCAAAATATCTCAAAAACCCTGATTTTTAATACCTCCATTCCGACAAAAATACTGATAAAAACCTCAACATTAACTCCTTCATTTTTAACCACAAAAATATATCCCTCATTTATATCCACAAAAATAAATATTTCCTTATCATATGAATCAATAATTAATTATTTACAAATAATATTACAGAATCACATTTATGACAACCAGGCCGTTCCCAGGAAAGAGGGGGCTTTCCAATAAGGATTTCTCCTTACTGGCGCGCAATTAGATGACCAAACCTCTCCTTAGACAGAACTTTCTAGACATTGCCAATAATGTTATCTAATAATATTATTCAAATAATATGAATTATTGATCTGATAATGAGAAATACTGTGTAGTGACAATTATTGAAACAACAGTAATATAAAATATCAACGCAGCAATTATTGAATCAATAAAATAAAATACTGAACAGTAATTACTGTAACCATTATTGAGTAGTGCCTTCTTACGTAAGAATCAATAATTGGTGCAATACAGTGTGCTACTGTGTAACAACGCGTATTACTGTATTTTAACCACCGGGTATTTCAACAGTATTAACGGTAACAACTACGCCGTTATTAATAAAAAACATATACTTGTCGTTTTCTTCATCCAATCGCTTTCCGTTATGGGGCCCACAAAAGACTGCGCCGTCGTACGAATATTCCCCGACAGGAAGAATATTCCACGACCAAACGAATATTCCCCGACAACAATGAATATTTTATAACCACTTGCTTATTTAAAATATTTACGCATTTTACCCATAACTAACCTCATTAATCAATTTAACACTTACTATTTCAAAATAATAAATAGAGGGAATTTAAATTTCATTTATTAATAATTTGGGGTCTTACAACCTCCCCTCCTTATGAAATTTCGTCCTCGAAATTGACGTACGTACCTGGTGTTTCGAAAAGATGAGGATACCTCGCTTTCATTTCCGTTTCCAACTCCCAGGTCATTTCCTCAATAGCATGGTTTCTCCACAAAACTTTAACTTGTGGTATGACCTTCGTGCGTAGGACATGCTCTTTTCTATCCAAGATCTTGACAGGTACCTCTTCGTACGTTAAGTCTTCAGCTATCTCGTCCGGTTCTAACTCAATAACGTGGTCTGGGTCTTTCACATATTTACGTAACACAGATATATGAAAAACATTATGAACACGAGACATACTTGGAGGTAACGCAAGTCTATAGGCCACATTTCCTACTCGGTCAAGAATCTGAAATGGACCAATAAATCGTGGATTGAGCTTTCCTCTCTTCCCAAATCTTGTAACTCCTTTCCATGGAGCCACACGCAACAATACATGATCCCCAATGTCAAATTCCACGTCCTTCCGATGAAGATCCGCATAACTCTTTTGTCGATCCTGTGCCGTTTGTATACGTTGTCGAATCGTTTGGATCTTCTCTGTAGTCATGCGTACCAACTCTGGTCCCAACAATGTTGCTTCACCCACCTCGTCCCAGCATACTGGAGAGCGACACTTTCGTCCATATAATGCTTCAAATGGGGCCACACCTATACTTGCCTGATAACTGTTATTGTAAGAGAATTCCACCAATGGTAGGTACTTATCCCAACTCCCTTTGAAATCTAGGACACAAAGTCTTAATAGATCTTCAAGAGTTTGAATAGTCCTCTCTGATTGTCCGTCCGTTTGAGGATGGTATGCCGAACTAAATCGTAAATCTGTGCCCATAGCTTTTTGCAAGCTAACCCAAAATCTTGAAGTGAATCTTGGGTCACGATCCGAAACTATGGATACTGGCATGCCATGCAGTCTCACAATCTCATCTACGTATATACGAGCAAGACGTTCAAGGGAATAAGTCTCCCGTATCGGCAAGAAATGAGCAGACTTGGTTAATCTATCAACAATAACCCAAATAGCATTTATGCCTTGAGAAACCGTGGGAAGACCCGTAACGAAATCCATGGTAATGTGTTCCCACTTCCATTTCGGAATCTCAAGTGGTTGCAATGGACCCTTTGGTACTTGATGTTCTGCCTTTACACGTTGACAAGTTAAACACCTCGAGATAAACTTTGCAATCTCTCTCTTCATATTATTCCACCAAAATGTATGTCGTAGATCACGATACATTTTGGTACTTCCAGGATGGATTGCAAATGGTGTATTGTGTGCTTCCATCATGATCTTGTACTTCAAATCAGAATTGTTAGGAACACAGAGTCTAGAGTGAACTCGAAGTATTCCTTCTTCATCGATTCTTGCTTCTGGAATAGAACCTTCTTGCACTTTCTTCTTCATACGCATCAGCTCTATGTCCGTAGCTTGAGCAGCTTTAACTTTATCGATTAAAGTCGGTTCTACTCGTATATTTGATATCATCATGTGGGTACTTGGAGCCTTCATCTCTATCTCCATCCTTTGCAAGTCATACAAAATGGGCCTTTGTGTTAACAACATTGCACTCGTACCCGCATATGATCTTCTACTCAATGCGTCAGCTACTACGTTTGCTTTTCCAGGATGATATTGGATGGTATGATCGTAATCTTTCAACAGCTCGAGCCAACGTCGCTGCCGCATGTTGAGTTCCTTTTGGGTGAAGAAATATTTAAGGCTTTTATGATCTGTATAGATCTCCACTTTCTCCCCATACAGGTAGTGTCTCCAGATCTTCAACGCGAAAACTACTGCTGCCAACTCCAAATCATGAGTAGGATAATTCCTCTCATATTCTTTGAGTTGTCGCGAGGCATAGGCTATGACTTTCCCATGTTGCATGAGAACACATCCTAACCCTTTGCCTGAAGCATCACTGTAGATAACAAATCCATCCGAACCAGATGGTATTGTCAGAACAGGTGCCGAAATGAGTCTCCTCTTAAGCTCTTGAAAACTCTTCTCGCATTCCTCGCTCCATACGAATTTGATATCTTTCCGAGTCAGCTGAGTTAACGGGGTAGCGATTCGAGAAAACCCTTCCACGAATCTTCGATAATAACCAGCTAAGCCTAGAAAGCTACGTACTTCGATCACCGTCTTTGGTTGCTCCCAACTTTGTATTGCTTCAATCTTCGCCGGGTCAACAGATACTCCATGTTTTGACACCACGTGCCCTAGGAAAGCTACTTCCTCAAGCCAGAACTCGCATTTCTTCAACTTGGCATATAACTTATTTTCACGCAGCCTTTGGAGTACCAGCTTCAAATGATGCTCATGATCTTCACGGCTTTTAGAATATATGAGGATGTCATCAATAAAGACAACAACGAACTGATCCAAATAATCCTTAAATACTCGGTTCATCATATCCATGAAAGCCGCAGGAGCATTAGTCAATCCAAAAGACATAACTAGGAACTCATAATGCCCGTACCGAGTTCTGAAGGCAGTCTTTGGAATATCCTCAGTTTTAACCTTCAGCTGATGATATCCAGAACGAAGATCGATCTTTGAAAAGAACTGTGCTCCTTGTAACTGGTCAAACAGGTCATCAATACGAGGTAGCGGATACCTATTCTTAATAGTGACATGGTTTAATTCCCGGTAATCAATACAAAGTCGCATACTCCCGTCTTTTTTCTTTACAAATAAAACAGGAGCACCCCAAGGAGATGTACTAGGACGAATGAAACCGATGTCCAACAACTCTTGTAGTTGGACCTTTAACTCCTGAAGTTCAATAGGAGCCATTCGATATGGGGTTTTAGAAATGGGCTTTGTACCAGGTTCAAGATCAATAAAAAATTCAATTTCTCGTTCCGGGGGTAGACCGGGAAGTTCTTCAGGAAATACGTCAGGAAAGTCAATAACAACAAGAATATTATTCAAATTTGACGTGTCTTTATTCAAATCCATAACATGGGCTAAGAAAGCTTGACATCCGTTTTTTAATAAACGAATGGCTTTATGGCTTGATATAACAGTGATTGATTTTAATGGCTTAGTTGTTTGAATTCGTACAACAGGTTGGTTAGGAATATGAAAACTAACAACCTTACGAAAACAATCAATTTTGGCATGATGAGTAGTTAGCCAATCAATCCCTAAAATCACATCAAAAGCAAGTATCTTTAAAGAGATAAGGTCAACAGGTAAGGTGATGGTACCAACTTGGATCACACAAGATTTATAAACAGTGGATGTGATGAAAGTTTCTCCTAACGGAGTCTCCACAGATAAATCAAAGTCTAACTTCTCCGGAGTCAAGTTTAAACGTTGAGCACAAGCAGGAGAGATAAAAGAATGGGTAGAACCGGTATCTAATAAGGTATAAACTTCGCATGAATTTATGATTAGCTTACCCGTGATCACCTCGTTTGGGTTCCTCGCATGTTGACCAGTCACGACAAACGCTCTTCCAGGAACCGTTGACTTTATCTTTTCTGGGACAGCTTTTTGAGTCACCATCCCCGCTGGACTTGGTTTTGCTACAGTGCAATCTCGAGCGATATGTCCTTCCTTTCCACAATTATAACATACCTTAAACTGTTGTGGGCAGTTTGGGCTGATATGTCCTTCTTTTCTGCACTTATAGCATATAACCGGTGGTCGTTCTCCTCCCTTGGAACCAATTGTTGTTGGTGCTGACGTCTTCGTATTGTCATTGTTGAATCTCCTCTTTTTAAAATCTCCTCCCGACTCGCTTCTTCTATTTTCATAGCCACGATTACCACCAGAGTGGTTGCCGTTCTTGTCTGTATTTTTCTTTCTCCGCTGGTTATCATTGTTCTGATGACTGCTGTCACCGATATGATCCTGGTTGTGATCCCTCAGTTGACCGTACTCGTTATCTCGCTCTAATAATTGAGCCCTGTTGACAACATCTGAATAGAGAGAAAATTTATGAGAAATGAGATATTGACGTATGCCGGGTTTCAAACCTCTCAGAAACATCCTCGTCATACGTTCCTCATTCTCCACCAAATGAGGTGCAAACCTGGACAACTCTGCAAACTTTGCCTCGTACTGAGATACCGTCATATTATTCTGCTCTAGTCTAATAAACTCTACCTCCTTCATATGACGAATACTTTCAGGAAAGTACTTGTCATTGAACAGTTTTTGAAATGTCTCCCAAGACATGCTGAGTGCGGTTGGATGGGTACGCTTCACAGACTCCCACCAGTAATCTGCCTCGCCACGGAACATAAAGGTGGCGAATGGAACCTTCTGTTCCTCCGTGCATCCCAAGACATCGAATATCTTGGTAATTTGCTTGACCCACGTTTCCGCCATGATCGGATCCGGCTTTCCCTTAAATTCTGGTGGTCCCAATTCTTTGAACTGTTTGGCTGTGACAAACCGTGAATTGCTATCATTTCCTCCTGTATTTTGAACACGAGTCTCCCTTGTCTGGTTTTGCATGAATTGCAAAAAACTTCTAAACATTCCATCGTTCATCATCTGCTCATTGGTGTTGTTCACAGGAGGAACATTGCCAGCCTGTTGCACGTTCTCCTCGTTGGTAAGCACCGGTGTCTCCACGGTCTCATTTACTCCACTATTAACATTCTCAGTCGACATTCTCAAATACTGCCATAAAACAAGGGTTAATTAAATAAATTAACAAATCACATAATACCCCTATATTATGACTGACCAATAAATAAGCTTAGGTAGGACACACTAGCGAAGGATTCGTCTCTCCCCTCCTAGTTCTATTCCCCGATCTCCGCCAGAGATCATATCCCTAAGCTCTGATACCAACTGTGACGCCCCCAAAATAGGTATACAACACCCATTCTGAGTCGCCAAAATACATGGTACAGAAACAACTACATCTTTATTATTACAACACAAGAACTGTGAGTTTAAATACAAATATTGTCATTTAGACAATATCCACACTCAAATAAGCCCTCATTACAATTATTGATACATTATTTCACAAAAATAGTGAGGACTACTAAAGTAACTTCTAGAACCATCATTCCATACCCCGACTAGTACTCGCTACATTCTCGCCTCCTGAGAAAAATGGAACAAAAAGGAAAAGGGTGAGCTCAACTAGCCCAGTAAAGAACATTATGACTAAGATAATACAGAACAAATTATCGTTAGTCTTCAACAGGGAAAAATCTAATAGAATACAATAGACAACAAGTTTTAAATCAATAACTGCAGCGGAAACAGCAAACCATTAGAAGAGTCAAGTAGAGAATGAGTTCTACTATCTTCTAAGATTTAAAAGTCCATCATCAATATTTTATCCCTGTAACAACAATCAATAACCATCTTTAATCAAATATTCATCTTTGCACTACAGGCCAAAGATATTCATTTGTATCACCAGTCGGTCATGTTCATCTCAACACCTGTTCATCTTTGCACTACGGGCCAAAGATATTCATCAGTTAATCATTCATCTTTGCACTACGGCCAAAGATATTCAGTAATATCATCATTTAGGACTGAGGATGATGAAAAATATATATTAAAGAAAACGAATCCAGTGAAACAAAATAACAAATATTAAGGATTCGTATTTCGATTTATTCATGTCCAAAAATACCTTATAATTATTCATAGTGAAGTAGAATTCAAGAATGATCAAAACATGGATACAATCAAAGCTAGTACCCAGAATAGATATTTTGGACGAAAAGAAGAAAATTTTATTTTTCGGTGAATAGTAACTCGTGAATAGTAACTCGTGAATAGTAACTCATGAATAGTAACCCCGACGTGAAAAGTTCCAAATTTGATAAAAATTTCCAACCAATATTTCGGCATAATGATATTGAAGAAATAATATCATTTTTGAATAAAATAACATCCCTTACCTCGTACAGACAGTACTTCTGGTCGGAATACCGGTATAAGGCTGAAAGACACTTGCTCTGATGAATAGAAACTCTCAAAGTATCTAAATACTCACAAAATACACTCAATAATCTAGAGAGAGAAAGAGAGAAAACTTGTTTCTGGTGTGATTTTCAATTCTAACTTAGCCCTCTATTTATAGGAAAATGTTAGCACGCCGAAGCAGACTTAACCTGCAACCTGATGGCTTTACCTGCTACTATTCCCACCCACCACATTTGAATAAAAATCTCAGCACATTTCTTCACCAACCAAGAGTGGGGCCCACCAATTCTAGAATTTTCTACCAAAATGATTAACTCCGAAAATTCAACAATTTCTGAACCAGTCATCTCGTAAAATTCATAATAAATCATACGTTCATTTTTAACGGTTCAAAATTTGTGGACATATACTCAACTTATATATGTATAACATATCCAAAAATTACCACGATCCAACGGTCGGATTAAAAATTATAACTCCCGCAAAATATCTCAAAAACCCTGATTTTTAATACCTCCATTCCGACAAAAATACTGATAAAAACCTCAACATTAACTCCTTCATTTTTAACCACAAAAATATATCCCTCATTTATATCCACAAAAATAAATATTTCCTTATCATATGAATCAATAATTAATTATTTACAAATAATATTACAGAATCACATTTATGACAACCAGGCCGTTCCCAGGAAAGAGGGGGCTTTCCAATAAGGATTTCTCCTTACTGGCGCGCAATTAGATGACCAAACCTCTCCTTAGACAGAACTTTCTAGACATTGCCAATAATGTTATCTAATAATATTATTCAAATAATATGAATTATTGATCTGATAATGAGAAATACTGTGTAGTGACAATTATTGAAACAACAGTAATATAAAATATCAACGCAGCAATTATTGAATCAATAAAATAAAATACTGAACAGTAATTACTGTAACCATTATTGAGTAGTGCCTTCTTACGTAAGAATCAATAATTGGTGCAATACAGTGTGCTACTGTGTAACAACGCGTATTACTGTGTTTTAACCACCGGGTATTTCAACAGTATTAACGGTAACAACTACGCCGTTATTAATAAAAAACATATACTTGTCGTTTTCTTCATCCAATCGCTTTCCGTTATGGGGCCCACAAAAGACTGCGCCGTCGTACGAATATTCCCCGACAGGAAGAATATTCCACGACCAAACGAATATTCCCCGACAACAATGAATATTTTATAACCACTTGCTTATTTAAAATATTTACGCATTTTACCCATAACTAACCTCATTAATCAATTTAACACTTACTATTTCAAAATAATAAATAGAGGGAATTTAAATTTCATTTATTAATAATTTGGGGTCTTACAGCCGCGCTACAGGGTCAGAAAATCTGGCCGCCTAGCGCGCCCTAGCGCGGTCCGCGCTACCCTATTTTCTGCTGCGACGTCCTTTGGTAAAACACGCATAACTTCTGATCCGCTTGGAGTTACGGGGCCTGCTACCTATCAAATCGAAGATAACGACAGGATCTACAACTTCCATGCTTTGAGGATTGACAGATTCGGATCGGACCAAGGCGGAAATCGAGCTTGAAGTAGATGCTATGTAAATGACAAGCATGACAACTCTTAGCTTTGATCTTTGTTGATATTTTGGCCATAACTCTCGCATCCGAACTCCGATTGGGATGATTCGAGATGTTTCGGAAAGCTAAGAAGTAGAGCTACCGCAAATTTCAATTTTCAAGCCAAGAACTTGCATCCAACTTGATGTTCAAAGTCCTTCAATATTCCCTAATAACATTTTCTTGCGTAGTTTAGTCCAAAAGATGTACGAATTCTTTCCCTTGCTTCTTCATGCCAATGCCGTGTCATCGCCTACAAAATAACATAAAACGTATGAAAAGTAACTAAGAAACATGAGATTAAGTAAATAATTCAAGTAATAGATACCGGACAAGTAGGTATAAAACCTACATATCAAATACCCCCAAACTTAAACATTTGCTTGTCCTCAAGCAAAAACAAAAAATAATAATGCCATATAATGCAACTAATCTACATGCCTACGAATCCAGCAGTAATGACAGAAACAAGTCTATTCAACCGGCCTTAGAGAAATCAAGTAAACACGATAATACATCATATCAAAACAAATCATTAACTTCTCAATCAATCATCAAATCTTAGACTGTTATCATTGATATAGTGCGTGTGTGCTCCACAACAAAGTTAACTGATATAAAACTAAATTTAACACATAATAAGTCTCTTCGAAGGCATCATACAATGTAAACTCAAGAAATCCAAAAATAAGCTAGATCCAACTAAAATTAAACAATTACCAATATCGAGGGTCAACATGGGATACTTATGCTTCATTTTTCATCTACGGGGGCTTTTTGCTCTTATTTCCCGTTTTATTCTTTTTTTTATTTTTTGGTTGATGGATAGTGAGTGCGTTTTACGCTCCATCTCACGCCTGTGTTTATGGGGAGTGCATTTCACGCTTCTTCTCGACCCACCACAGGACTCAATTTATTCAACTCTTTTTTTTTCTTTTCCTTTTTTTTCAGCTTATATACCCCAAATATTCCCCCAAACTTAGGTTCTTGTCTAACCTTAGCCATCACAACTTATTCTTGTCATTCTTTCATTCAAACTAGCATTATCCTTTAGAGTCTCATTATGTATCAATTTAAACTCAATCAATCAAAAAGTTGTTCTTACAGTGTTATCCTTATTATACCAGTTTCAAACAGCAAAAGACTCAATTCATAACAAGAAATCACATCAAAGCTCTAATAGTCAATACTATACTTGTCTACCCAATTCCAATTTCATCATTGGCCAAAATAAACTGTAACTATCTAACAGCTGGAATCATGCAAGATGAACATAGTAACTAACTATTAATTTTTTAATTTTTTTTTCAAGAATGCAAAAATTAAATGTAACTATACGAACTACAATGTAAATAACTAACTATATGCAATACGACACTAAAATGCCCCCAAACTTAAAATAGACATTGTCCTCAATGGCTAAGATAGAAAAAATTAAAAGAGAGGACTTCCCTGAAAATACAGCATTTTCCTCCTTGTCTGCTAAGTCTGAAGAATAGGCCAGACACATTGGAATAAATTAGGAACCACCCTTGAGTTGGACTTGACTAACCTGTGAATATGATAGAAGCAAACTTATTAAATCCTAAAAAAAATGAAAAAATTCTATCAACTAATATTAAACCTAAAAGAAAAAAAAACTAAAAATAAAAATTAAACTTGGGTTGCCTCCCAATAAGCGCTTGATTTATAGTCTTTCAGCCAGACTTTGTCTTGTCAACACTATCCAATTCCTCTCCTGAAATTGAGGAATCCTCCATCCATCAGTAGCAAATAATCCTTTGGGAGGTTCTCACAAGCGATGGCCATAGCATCAAAGTCACCTAGCATGCTCTGACTCGGTATAATCTCCATTAAGAATGGCAAATGACTATGTGTTATCTCCATTGTGTTTGTGATCATATTTGGGCATGGAAGTGTGTCAAACACAATGGGCTCTTCGTCTATCTTCTCTTTCTCTTCCCACCATGGCTTCATTGTTGCACTCGCTCTTATGTCATAAAGAGCTTCGCCGTCGACATGACTACCAAGTAGGCATGATTTTGCAAATCTAACTGGACCCTTGAACTGTGGCGGAGAAGGCACTTGAGGCATTAATAACATCGGCTCATCCGCGTTAGTACTCATAGTTAGTTCATCCCCACTTGTCTCCTCTTTTTCAACATCTCGTGTCTCATCCAGTTGTAGATTTGGCTCGGGCACTTCATCAATCTCGGAATCTTCGTCATAACACCAATTGTTTTGAGGATAGTTGTTCAAAGCTTTGAACATTTGATCCATCTGGTTCTGCAGATTTTGAATTGATATCTCTTGATTCTGAATTGACCGCTCTTGATTAATCCTCCTCTCCTCGTTTGATGCTATGAACTTGGACAATAATTCCCCCAACCTTGAATTTTCTGTTTCAGTCTCGGAAGCCATATATTGAGGACCAATGTTTGAAGTAATGTTGAGTTGTTCCATCTGGTTCTGAAAATTGAAGCTCGATATTTCTTGACTCATCATCCTCTCCTCTTGGTCTGCTATGTCCTTCAATATTACATCCATCGGATTTGGCTTTTCTTCTTGTGGCAATGGAGGTGGACATGAAAAGTCCGGTGTGTATGATTGATTTGAAGCGTAGTATTGGTCTTCATAATTGTAGCTCCATGACGAATTCGGGTGATACCCCCAAACTTGATGATAATTAGCATATGTATAATCATTGAGGTATTCACCACTGTGTTGTCCCGGCCCAAAACTAACGGTGCATTGATGACTCGGATGATTACCAGCACAATAATTGCAAGTAACCGCTACACTTTGACGACGTTGTGCTGCAAAAGTGTCCAACCCCCTCGAAAGTGTCTCAATCTGTGCTCATAATGCAGAAAGTGTCGCGGGTCCATCAATCTCCGCTCCCCTTGGCTGAGTCATTCTCGTATACGACCATTGATAATTAAATTCCGCCATGGTACCTGAAAAGAAAGAAAAATAGGAAGAGAATTAAATAAATAAAAAAATATTTAAATTAAGACTAATTTGATTGAAGCTAATATTGGCAAAAATATATTAACTAATTCCCGGGCAACGGCGCCAAAAACTTGTTGGGTAAAATCTAATTACGCACAACACGCAAGTATACGTGGTCAACAAGTAATAAAGTAATGAGTAGAGTATCGTTCCCACAGAGAATTATTTAACAAAAATCACCAAGTACTAACCCGTACCAACTCAATCTTATTTAAACAAATGATTTAATAATTTAATTTAAAATAATTAAATAAACTATTACTAACTATCCCTAGAATGAAACAAGATATTGAAGACTTGAGATTATAATTTCACTTATTGTTTCATTTAAATCAACACACTTCCTGTTAAGCCAAATTATTTATACTGGATTGTTAATCAAGAACACAAAAGTAAAATATGACCATCTCTCAATGCACCATACTCATATCAAATCAAATCCACAGATGATAGAATCAATTTGAACACCCTAATTAACTAACCCACTATATCTCTATGTGAATTACAATTAAAAAGGGTTTAAGTTCAAGTTCTTATTAGACTACATATGACATAAAGGTATATCTATATCCTAAACACGAATCATGAATTCCATCTATGCAGAAATCACAAACATATGCTATCATGATCAGATCTAAATCTATACTTCATCTCTCGAGTTCATATAGATTATCACGGTAATTGTTAGCTAGACAATTAAGCAATTCATTACAAATCATAGTAGACCATCCAAATATAGCTAATAAGACTAACAAAGAAGCATATCAAAGTAAACTACACAATAAGATCCATAGTAATCTCAAAATAGAGTTTAATTCATAAATAAACTAGAATCCATCATCCACAATTGATTAAGCATTAAAAAGATACAAATAAATAAGAAAAGAAATTAGAATTGAGATAAACAAATCTGCATTCTCTTGCTTCCACTTTGATTCTCCAATGATAATCAATAGCTTCAATCTTCAATTCTAATCTAATCTAGGGTTCCTAATCTAAGAAAGAAAGTAAAGAATTTTTTATATAGAGATCTATCCCAAGAGGGATTTTATAAAATCTTAAAATTAGCCTCCCAATCCAAGTTAAACTCAAGTATCTAGAGTTCTAATGGACATCCTAGCAAGTTAGGCCACTAAGAATCCTATTCTAGCTCAATTTGGACATCAAATAACCTAATTTGACTCAATTCCTGCTGCCTAGCGCGCTCAGCGCCGTTGCTAAGCCTTTATGGGCGCTGGCCGCGCTACAGGGTCAGAAAATCTGACCGCCTAGCGCGCCCTAGCGCGGTCCGCGCTACCCTATTTTTTGCTGCGACGTCCTTTGGTAAAACACGCATAACTTCTGATCCGCTTGGAGTTACGGGGCCTGCCACCTATCAAATCGAAGATAACGACGAGATCTACAACTTCCATGCTTTGAGGATTGACAGATTCGGATCGGACCAAGGCAAAAATCGAGCTTGAAGTAGATGCTATGTAAATGACAAGCATGACAACTCTTAGCTTTTATCTTTGTTGATATTTTGGCCATAACTCTCGCATCCGAACTCCGATTGGGATGATTCAAGATGTTTCGGAAAGCTAAGAAGTAGAGCTACCGCAAATTCCAATTTTCAAGCCAAGAACATGCATCCAACTTGATGTTCAAAGTCCTTCAATATTCCCTAATAACATTTTCTTGCGTAGTTTAGTCCAAAAGATGTACGAATTCTTTCCCTTGCTTCTTCATGTCAATGCCGTGTCATCGCCTACAAAATAACATAAAACGTATGAAAAGTAACTAAGAAACATGAGATTAAGCAAATAATTCAAGTAATAGATACCGGACAAGTAGGTATAAAACCTACATATCACCAAGCAGAAGTAGAAAGCTAAACAAAGGATAAGTAATCCTATGTCTGGTAAATGAAGTAAATGTTGCTGCATTAGCCATAGGAACTTATAGTTTAATACTGCCTACGGGTAAATCTATTAAGTCAATAAGTTGTTATTGTATTCCAGTTCTCGTTAGAAACATTATTTCATTTTATTGTTGGACAATGAAATCTTTGGTATTATATTTAAGAACAATTGTTGTTCTATTTATAATAATAATGTTTTATATATAACTGAAATATTACGTAAAGGATTTTGTATACTTGACTTACATAAAAATAATTTTGCATATTGAACAAATTAGTATAAGAAAAGGAGATGATCGTTTAAAGAGTTGAATATGTGTATTTGCTGAAATACAAGTGCGAATTATTTGAAAGGTTCAAAGAATTCAGAAGTGAAACAAATTGGTAAAGTATTAGGATTCTTTGATCGGATCAAGGAAGGAATACTTGTGCAATGAGTTTCTAGATCATCTCAAATGATTTTCTCACAATGGAAGCCTCCTGATACGCAATAATTGATTGATGTATCTGAAAAGAAAAATCATACCTTGTTGGACATGGTGCGGTCTATAATGATTTTACCGATATTCCAGTATCCTTCCTGGATAATGTCCTAGAAATGGTTGCATATCTACAAAAAAGGTAACCTCAAAATCTGGCCATAAGATTCCATAAAAGTTATGGACAGGAAGGATTTCTAATTTTAAGTAAGTTAAGATAAGGGGTTGTCTAGCTTATGTGAAATGGTTTCAAAGGGATAAGTTTGGGATAAGATTTGACAAGTACATATTTGTGGGACATCCTAAAGTAAGTTTAGGGTATATGTTCTATAATCCTACTTAGCAAAAGGTGTTTGTTACGAAACACGCTACCTTCTAAGATATATGTGTTTATCATTGAAGGGGCTAGTGAGAGGATAATAGATCTTGAAGAGTTCAAGAACCACAAAACACTATAAGTCAAATAAGAGAAACCTGTAGATAAACCTATTGTACCACAACCGAATTGTAAATCTGGAATAGTATCAAAGATACCTAGGAGGTATGGATTCATCATAGATGATGATGATGAGGTACACATCATAGAAAATGATGATCCAGTTACATACGATGAGGTAAGAGTTGTAGACACTTAGAGAAATGGATTGAAGCAAGCTTCTCAAAAATGGAACATTCTTTTTGATAAGATAATCAAAAGAGTTTGATTTTATCAAAAACAAGAATGAACCTAGTGTATACAAAAGGGTCAGTGGGAGCGTCGTGTCATTCCTAATATTATATGTTGATATACTATGGATAAGAAATGACATATTAATTCTATAATCAGTAAAGATAAAGTTGTCTAAACATTCTTTCATGAATGATTTGGGAAGAGTATTTTAATTGGGGATACAAATCTATATAAATAGATTTAAAAGGATGCTCGGTTTAACCTAAAATGTATATTCATTTGATGCTAAAGCTGTTTAGCATGGCAAACTCCAAGAGATGTCTCATGTTGATGAGCCATAGAGTGTATCTCTCTTAATAGTCCCTATAAACTCCTTAAAAGAGAGATCTCATGAGTGACAATCATGTATACAATGAAATATACGAGACCTGATGTTGATCGGTCATATTCTGGAGAATATCACTATAAGACAGTGAAAAACATCTTAAAGTAATTAACCGACACTAAGGATGTGATTAAAAATTATGGTGGGTCTAAATTAAAACTAGAGGGCTTAACAGAATCAAGTTTTTTTTAGACAGACCAAGACGACAGAAAATCTACTTTAAGGTAAAGCGTTACCTTGAACAGTGGTGCAGTGAATTAGAAAGGTTTTAAACAGCAAGAAGTTATTGATTTAGTGATAAAGACAAAGTATATAGCTATAAATGAAGCTACAAGTTGATTGTTTGGATAAAAAGTTTATTACATAACTAGGAATAGTTCCTAAGTCTCATCTTGGATCTAAACATGTGTTGTGGCACTTTCATTTAATTATAGGAATCGTTGAAAGATGGAAAATCACTATAGAGATAATGGAATCTCAAAAACAATATTACATATCCATTAACTAAAGCTTATCCAACAGCAGGATAATCGTCACTTAGAGAAGAAGAGTATTAGATACCATGGCGATTGGCTTTAGTGCAAGTGAGAGATTGAAAGTAGTATGCATACAAACCAATCATGTTTGATGATAAAGCATACACTTTATAGCAATCTTATTAAATTATTAATAAAAATAATTAATTTATTAAAGGCTTTTAATTATCTACATGATGCTGCTTTATAATATGTGATAAACCCATAGTTTTAAGCAATCCTTTTAGAATAATGATAATGATCATTCTAATGAGATCTAAATTCTTAGAAAGCTTAAAACTAAAATAGTTCCCAATCATTGGGTTACTAAATTAGGGATTAGTGAATCCAGATAGATTGATACATACATTGTTTGCTCATTGGATGAGGATGATTGATCTCATGATCATTTGTGTGGAGACATTAAAGCAAGTATGTAGGTGCTTATTAAAGAATAAGCTCATTGAACGTGGCTCGCTAAGGAATACCTAATAGAGTTTTACTTGTCTATTAATAGGAATTCTGTAGTGATAGTAGTACAAGTGATCCTTGGACTTGAGATCATCATAGTATCTTGTGTATGATGAATTATACTTTGACTTTTTCCTTAAGACCGTTAGGGTATATCAAAGGGTATGTTTGGGTATAATAAGTCTTACATGGAGATAATGTATGATCAATAAAGAATCTATCACTTCTAGTAAAAGAAGAGAAATGTCCTATGTGATTCGATAAATGACAATCCAGTAGTTCTTGGCCAAGGTAGAATGAAATTAAAAAGGAGTTTCTAATTTGGAGTTGTGCATTTAAGGATCGAAATACATATAATTAAATGAAATAAGACTTGACAGTAATTCTATGTCTTATATTTGATTGGGACATTGTATGGTGGAAGGATTGAATTGTACGGTAACTATTTACTCAAAGGTTCTTTTATGATTAATGTTGAAATCTATATTATCTAAAAAGTCGTTAATCGTTAGGGAGGCTTATCCCTATTGTAGAATAAATATTATTTATTTAAATAAATTAATTATTTAATTTATTTATTTAAATAAGATTAGAATTGTTCTAATATATTTATTCACAATCGGTTTAATATGGAGAACTTAAAGGGTCACACCATAAAAGGAAGAATAATTATTTAAGAAGTAAATGGCATAATCGTAATAATAAGTTAAGTATATTTAATTTAATCTATGGTGATATGATAAATTAAATAAGCTTAATATTTATTATTTAATATTTTGAAAATATTAAATATAAATTAATAAGAGGAGTCTTATTATTATTATTACTATTATTATTATTATTTAATTTCTAAAGAAGTTTGGGAATTAATTAATAAAAGTACTCTCAAATATCCTAATAAGATTAGGAGGCTAATTAATTAAAAGAGTTTACTTAATTATTCCTAATAAGATTGGGAGCCTAATTAGTTAAAGGAGTTTAATTAGTTAAAATAAAACCTAATTCTTTAATTGTTAAGGAGGATTTCCTACATCTATAAATAAGAGAAGTCTTATTATGGGTGAGTGTTGTTGTTGACTTTTTCACAACAGACGTGATTCCAATTGTTAGAGAGTACACCTTTTTCTATAAAGATAGAAAACTAGGGTTTAGCCAACCACCCTTCTTCTTGAATCTTTCTTCTTCCTTGGTGGATCACCTCTAGAGGCCAAACACTTGGGTGGCTAACATTGATCAAAGGAAGGAACCAAACCCGGTGGATTCAAGTTGAATGCAAAAAAGATTGGAGGTGAACTTGTACCTGAGGAAGCTCGAATATTCAAGGGTATAATTCTTGTTCTTTATCTTTTCGTTTAATTAATAATTGTGCATAAAGGATGATCCGGATATATGGTTTGTAAAATTTAAAAACTCTTTTTATCACGTTTTCTCTTAATTTGTGCAATTTGATTGCGTTCATGAATATTACAAACCTAACAACGATGGCGCTAAAATAATCAATCATTGTTAGACCCCACAACGAAATAACTGTCGGATATAGAAAGTGACAGAAATAACCTTTTTTAAAAATTGACGGCAAAACTTTACCGTTAAACTATTGAAATTCCTATTGATAAAATTATAATAATACGCGTTGTTCCACAGTAGTACGCGGTATTGTACAGTAACACGCGGTATTGCGCATTATTTCTAACTATTGATTCTTACGTAAGAAATCACTCAGTGTTTCATTCAATAATTGCCATAGTGATAATTGCATAGTATTTCATATTATTGACTCAATAATTGACACAATAACAACTGTACAGTATTTCACATTACTATCACGACACAATAACTCATACTATGATATTATTAGTTAGCATTATTGGCAATGTCTAGAAAGTTCTGTCGAGGAAAGGGGTTAAATTATCTAATTGCGTGCCAGTAAAGATAAATCCTTATCAGAAAGCCCCCTCTTTTCTGAAAATGATCTGATTGCTAGTATTGCGAGTTTATGATATATGAAATATTATTACATTAATACAATGATACGGAAAATGGATTTATAATAATAATGAGTGCTAAATAATAATCTTGGAAGTGTAAAATGTGTTTAAAATAGTTTTAAAAAAATGTGTTTAGGTGGTGTTTGATAAAACTGATTATTAAGATCTGAACAGTTTAGAAATCTGAATAATTTAGAGTCTCTGTCCAAAATTGTGTCTGAATGAAAAAATATTGTTTGATAATTAATTTTTTCAAAATGTTTGAATAACAGTATTTTACTATTTTAACCCTCTGAACAGTTTAAACAAAACATGTTTGATAATCAAAAAGGTCTGAATAGTATTTTAAATACATATTTATAATATTTTGATCACAATATGATCAAATAAAAATGAAAACGTATAAATTAAATTAACTTCAAACATAGTATCATGTCCCAAAAATATCAGCATAGGATAATAATTCAACTATACAAATTAAATTAACTTCAAACAATTGTTAAGAGTTGAAGTGCAATTTGTTCACGTAGATTAACCATAAATTTTACGCCTTGATCACCTCATTGTGGTTCATCTTGTCCCTCTTCTTCATTTCCTTCATTTTGCTCTGCTTCATCGTCAAACATGTTATCTCGATCATATTGAGCAAACAATTCATCCTCAATGTTATGCTTCCTTATGAAATTATGGACTGCGAAGCAAGTGATAACTATATCCCTTTGTACTGTAAAAGGGTAAGGAGCCATTCATTTCAAAATTGGGAATCTTGCTTTCAACACACCATAAGCACGCTCGATAACATTTCTGAGTTATGCATAAGCGTGGTTGAATTTTTTCTCTTTATTCAAAGCGTGTCTGCGTCGAAAATTAGCTAACCAATACCTTGTATTGCGATATGGAGATAAAAATCCTAGAGTGTTTATGTATGCAACATCACAAAGATAATATTTATCTGTAATTGAGACAAAAAATAATGAATATTATTAATAACTTGAATGATGAAATTTTATCACAAAAATAAATAATAATTAGAAATGGTAAAAGAAATTGTAATATATACCCAGGGGAGGAAATGGAAAACCAGAAGATGGATCAAATGCAATTTCTTTTAGCACTCATGATTTGTGTGCAATCCCTTCCCATCCGGCCCAAATAAATGTGAATATCATGTTAAAATCACATATTCCTAAAATATTTTGATAACATTAACCTCTTCCTCTATAACGCATTTGTTGACTAACAGGAACAACTACATGTACAAGAGTACCATCTAATGAACCTACTACACCTTGCATTAAAAAATTTAAAGATCTCAAAGTATTTTATTGTATGGAATACATGAAAAAAATAAGAAAAGAATTTATATGCCACTTACCGAAAATATTTGTCGTAAATTTTTATGGTTCCCTGGAATATCGGGATTTGGATCAAATGATGTAGACACTATAATTTCTTTTGAAAACTCAATCATTCTGTTTAACACCTCATGAAAATATCTATGTATTGTTTGGGTAAAATGTTGAAATCTGCGTTTTACAACTCTAAAGTGTTCATTATGGCCTATAATAGTTAAGAATATTGCCATCTTCTCCTCAACTGTTATGTGTCTACTATTGTGTACCCATTATTTTTCCTTGAAGTGTTCACATAGATGTACATATGCATCACGAGAGAGACGCATCAATTCTCGGCACTGTGTATTTGATCCATTTAATAACTCTAATGTGTAAGCATGTCCACTCAATGCCGAAGTATTATCCATAATCCTTGGTATTCTCCTTATAGATCGTCTTTTTAAATACCAATATATAATCATCAAACATAAAATTTGATCCTCAATATCCATATTACCTATATAAAACATAACAATTTTAATATACTATAACAATTAATAAAAGAAAAAATTCATTGGAATGGTTAGAAAAATTCATAGGCTGAATCTATCTTGACAAGAAGCAGGGTGGTACAAATGTATACAAAAGATAATGACCAAAGAAAACAGAGTAATAGCAAATATCACATCCATAATTTAACTTAAGAAGTTCAAAGTCATTTATAGCAAATATTACATCCATAATTAGTAATAGCAAATATCACATCCATAACTACCAAATTAGCCCCAACATATATAAGAGTTTATATCCCAAAAATATGAAATTCGTTAGCCCTAAAGATAAGAAGTTTGTACCAAAAAATATCAAATTAGCTAGTCGCAAATATACCCACCAACATAATACCAACAACTAAACAATATATCCTAACTTGCGTGAAACCATCATAACCCAATTTTTAACCTCATTTTCTTTTAAAGTCATCCATACTTCTCTATAGCTTGGTTTCTCACAAAATATTCCAAGAGCTATCTTGTGTAGTGGATTTTCTGCTCCTCAGCCAAGTTCTTCCAACTTATCTTTGCATTCTTTCACGGAAGGTTCACTATTCTTTTCAACAATGAGTTTTAAGGCCTTGAACATCTCTTCATCTAGGTTAGTGTTGTAGGTTTGTTTAGATGAACGCTTAGCTTTTTTCTTTGGTCTTTCTCCCTCAAAACTAAGAGCGGAAGCATGAGATTGCATACCGGGAGTTGATGCATTAAGAGATGGAATAGAAGACCCTTGACCTTGGGTGCTAAAAGGAATGTCCTCAAGACTAATAACCTCCAAGTACAAAGGTGTATCTTTAGTCCTACCTCTTCCATAACTAGGACCTCAACTATCAAGTCACGTTGCCGCTATTCCATCAAATAATGCAATACAAAGATCAGGGAAGATTAGAGGCGAAGTCTTCAACGTTTCTACCATTTTATTTGCATGTATTCAAACAGTAAGTTCAACATGTTATAATATATTATTAAGGACTATTACTAATTAACTTAAAATGTAAAAATATTAAAAATACACCTTTATCTCTTGTATCCATTCCTTATTAGAAAAAGTTGAACCTATTCGTTGACGGGTCATATACATTTCCTGTCTTACTTTTGAGTTTTCACCATGCACCATATTTACCTCGCAAGTAGTCAAAATGATTCTTCATTTGTTTTTGATCCACAATCATGTTGTAGGTATCTTTTAGTATTTCTCCTACCTTTCTCCATGATTATGGCTTGAGGCTTGCACCTTCCCTACCATTTTCCACAACCTCACGAATACATGCTTCTAAAATAATTTTCACTAGTGATTCATTCCTCCAACTCACTCTAGTCCTTTTTAATTTTTGAGTTTCACTGGTTTGTTCCATACCTAAAGTAGATAAATTATAAAAGGTGTAAACAATAAAAAACGAACATTTAAATAGTTTGAACAATAAAGAACAAATTATACTTTATAGACTACAACATTCAACTATATAACAAAGATCATATATTATGAGTTTGCAACCAAATAAGTAAATCATCAAAAGAAAAAGGAAAAAAAAAAAGCATTCTTGTAGATCAAATTTTAAAATTGTGCATATTTTAATTTTTTATTTATTTTTTGGGCAGCTATTATTCATCCATTTGTGGAGCATATAGCCTATTTCATTCTATTTGCAATACCATTATCAAAATATTAATTGATACAGAGAGTGAATAAATTATTTATATAAAGGTTTGCTAATTCCATATACATATATAAAGGTTAGCTAATTCAGTCAATCAACTTGGTTTACATTATAATACAAATATAAAGGTTAGCTAATTCCAAACTTTGTTTATCATATCCATTTGACTCAATGTTATGAATGGTATATATGCAGCATCCTTGATAGTTAGAACTATGGTTACAAAGAAGTTGGTTTTTCATATTTTACAAGTGCATAGAGAATTGTAAATTCAACACTTCAATGTTATTTGTTATTGCTTTAAAGTTCATTTTGTTAGTTTTATTAAATATATATATATATATATATATATATATATATATATGTGTGTGTGTGTGTGTGTGTGTGTGTGTGTGTGTGTGTGTGTGTGTGTGTGTGAGGTTCATTCACCATGAGAAAAAAAAGAGAAAAAGAAAAGAAGAGAAGATGTGTGTCAATGAATAACAGAGGCACATTATCAACCAAAAGTGGTAGTATATGAAGCACACCAAGCAAATTAGTATGAAAAAAATGAAGAACATTAGCATACATATATGAAACAGAGGCAATTACAACAAGAGACTTAACAACATTCATACAATAAGTTTGACGCCCCCAAAATAGGTATACATCACCTATTCTGAGTCGCCAAATACATGGTACAAAATACAAATACAATCGTTAATATACGACAAGAGAGCTGTGAGTTTTAATACAAATACTGTCTTCTAGACAATATCCACTCTCAGAATAAGTCCTCGTTACATTTATTGTCACACTATTTAACAAAATAGTGAGGACTATTAATACTATCATCTGGTCCATCATTACGTTCCTGACTCGTCCCAGCTATATTCTCATTTCCTGAAGAGAACAATGAAAGAAAGGGTGAGCTCAACTAGCCCAGTAAGAAATATTATGACTAAGATAATGCAAAATTAATTATCATTAGTCTTCAACAATGTTAAACTGATAAAATACAATAGACATCAAGTTTAACTGCAGCGGATCAAGCAATCCATTAAAAGAGTCAAGTAGAGAATAAAATCTACTATCTTTTATGATTTAAAAGGTTTTTCGTGACTTTTATCGCTGAGACTCAGCTGAATAAATAATCAACATCATCGAATCACCCATGCACTACGGCCAAGGATATTCTTTAGTATCACGACCACGAATTATCCATGCACTACGGCTAAAGATAATCATGTTTTCATCAACGGTCTTGATCATGCCATAAAATAATTCATCTCTGCACTACGGCCAAAGAGAATCCATAGCCATAATCATACCAAAAACTGTTCATCAATGCACTACGGGCCAATGAGGACTTTTTCCACATCATTTGTAACATTACGGTTATGATTATACCTAATAATCCCTGGTCATAATCATACCAAGTCCATCTATGCACTAGAGGCCACAGATGAATTTTAACATAATATAAGCATGAGGATGATGACAATGATATAAGAATTCAATAAAACAAGTTCAAGAATTAATTTATCTAGGAACTGATACCGTCCAAATTGTCAACAAGATACTGCTTTGTAGAGTAAAATTCAAGAATGCTCAGAAGAATATTTACATGAAAAGATATTGGATGAAGCGCAAATATCAATGATATTCCACTAATTTCATGGAGTATAGAAGTCAAAGTTTTAACCAACTGAGTATAATAAAGAATGGAATAACAAAAGAAATCACCATGCATGCGATAGACCGCACAGGCAGATTATTCCAACAGAATAATAAATAACGGAACCAGGTCCGGCGTAAAACGCACAGACAGGATATTCCAACAGAATAATAAAGAATGGAACCAGGTCCGACATAAAACGCACAGACAGGATATTCCGACAGAATAATAAATAATGGAACCAGGTCCGGCGTAAACGCACAGACAGGATATTCCGACAGAATAATAAAGAACAGAATAATAGAAGAATTTCACCATGTATGCGGTACTTCGCATAAATAGGTTATTCCAACAGAATAATAAAGAATGGAATAACAGAAGTTCTCTTCATGAATACAAAAGAAATAATATCCCTTACAGGTACAACAAATAATTTTCCTTACCTTGAAAGGAAGAGTACTGGATATAGGAGTAGTGAAGTAGCAGAACACTTTTTTTCTCTCTCTATAATTTTCTCTCTCTAGAGTTTCAGTGAATTCGTAAGAAATAATGAAGGAATGAACTTCTATTTATAGAAAAATGGACTGCATAGTAACTAACTCATGAACGATCTAGATTGATTTACTTTAATCTGACGGTCCATATTTAAAGCAAAATTTTTTAAATAAAATATAATATATTCTATTTATAATCTAATAAAACGAATAACTTTATAAAAGATTTTACTATGCAAACACTATGTAGGCACTATGCAAATACTATGCATAATAAAATATAATATATTCTAATTATTGTCTAATAAAACAGATAACTTTATAAAAGTATTCTGTTTTATATAAAAAGATTTTACTATTAGCCTAATAAAACGAATAACTTTATAAAAGTATTATGTTTTATATAAAAAGCTTTTCTGTTTTATTACATTAATAATACTAATAAAACAAAACTGAGTGACTTATCACGTAAGCCTCAATAATCAATACCGTATGCTACTATACAACCACACGTATTACTGTACTTTTACTACCGAGTAGTTCAACAGTATTAACGGTAAAACTTCCGCCATTATTTTCATAAAATATTTTTGTCGTTTTCTCAATCCGACAATAATTTCGTTGTGGGGTCCACCAATAATTGTGTCATCGTACGAATATTCCCTGACAAAAATAATATTCCCTGACCGATCGAATATAATACAACAACTTGCATAGTTTGTAAAATTTATAAATACTACCCACAACTATAACATTATCTCAAATTCACACCATAATATTTAAAAAATATTTCGAAAAAATTAAATCTTTATTCATAAAATCTGGGGTTTCACAATCTCCCCTCCTTATGAAATTTCGCCCTCAAAATTTACGTACGCACCTGGTATGCCGAACAGATGAGGATACCTTGACTTCACTTCAAATTCTAACTCTTGAGGTATAACCTTTGAGCGTCGAATATGATCCTTCTTATTCAAGATGTTAACACGTATCTTCTCATACGTTAAATCTTCTGCTATCTCGTCTAGTTTTAATTCAATAATGTAGTTCAGGTTGTCCACATATTTACGTAACATCGATACGTGAAAAATGTTATGAACACGCGACATACTTGGCGGTAAAACGAGTCTATAGGCCACAGTTCCTACTCGATCGAGGATTTTAAATGGGTCAATTAAATTGAGGGTTAAGATAACGCCTTCTTGAACCTTCTTCTTCACATTCATCAGCTCTGAGTATGTAGCTTGAGCAGCTTTAACTTTATCGATTAAAATCGATTCTACTCGTATATTCGTTATCTTCACGTGGGTTCGTATATTCGCACTTGTAACCGCATACGATCTTCTACTCAACGGGTCAGCTACCACGTTCGTACTTCCACGATGATATTGAATGGTACGATCATAATCTTTAACAGCTCGAGCCAACGTCTTTGGCGCATATTACGTTCATTTTAGTTGAAGAAATATTTGAGGGTTTAAGAAATGGATTTTATACTGGGGTCAATACAAAATTCGATTTCACGCTCTAAGGGTAGGCTAAGAAGTCTTCAAGAATACGTCAGGAAATTTATTAACAATAGAAATATCATTCAAAACTGTGACTCTCATCCAAGACTTGGATAGTACGTCACATTGATACCTATCAACTTGCCATCTTCATTCACGATGTCGCCTACAGAAAGTCTGGCTTCGGTGCATTCCACACAAGGAAGTCACCAGATAAAGGCTCAGGGCTTTTTACTTATGGCTTGATATGACAATGATTGACTTTAGTGGTTTGGTTACTTTGAATTCGCATAACATGTTGGTTAGGAGTATGAAAGCTAACAACCTAATAAAAAAATATGATGAGTAGTTAACCAATCGATTCCTAAAATCACATCAAAGGCAAGTATTTTCAAAGAGATACGATCGATAGGTAACGTGAAAGTGTTGATTTGAATCAAACAAGATTTATAAATGGTGGAGGTAATGAAGGTTTCTCCCAATGAAATTTTAACAGATAAATCAAAGTCTAACTTCTCCAGAGTTAAGTTCAAACATTGAACACAACTAGGTGAAATAAAAGAGTGAGTCGAACCGATATCTAACACGGTATAGACTTCACAAGAGTTTATGACTAACATACCCGTGATAATTTTATTCAGGTTCCTTGTCACGAAAAAAAATGTTCTCTCTTAAACTACCGGCTTTGACTTTTCTGGGACGGCCTTTGGTGCCTCCATCTTAGCTGAACTTGTCTTCGGTGAACGATAAAATTGGGATAAGTAAACTTCTCTTCCACAATTATAACATGCTTTGGACGGCATCGCGCAGTTTGGACTGATGTGTCCCTCCCCTCTGCATTTGAAGCACATGATAGGTGGTCGTTCTCCTTCCTTAACAACGAGTGCTGGTGCTGACGTCATTCCATCATTGTTGAATCTCCTCTTCTTGAAATGTCCATTCTTATTGTTTTGACCATGATTACCACCGAAGTGGTTACCATTTCTAGCATGTTGATTCCCTCCATGTTTATTGTCACCGCTTTGATGACTGTTATCACCGGTTTGATGATTGTTATCACCGGTATTATCATTTTGCCGGCTGCTCTCTTTTGGTTGCGTTGACTCGTTATCGCGCTCCACTAACTGAGCCCTATTTACAATATCTGAATACAAACACAGTTTATGAGAAATAAGATATTGACGTATCTCCGGCTTCAAACCTCTTAAAAACATCCGCGTCATTCTCTCTTCATTATCAATCAAGTGGGATGCAAATCAGGACAACTCGGTAAACTTGGCTTCGTACTGCGACACGGTCATGTTGTTTTGCTCCAACTTGATAAATTCCACCTCCTTCATATGACGAATGCTTTCAAAAAAGTACTTGTTATTGAACAGCTCTTGGAACTTCTCCCAAGACATCTTGAGTGCGTCAGGCTGGGTACGTTTTACAGATTCTCACCAGTAATCTGCATCTTCACGCAACATAAAGGTGGCAAACGAAACCTTTTTCTCCTCTGAGCATCCCAAGACATCAAATATCTTGGTGATCTGCTTTAACCATGTCTCTGCCTTAAGTGGTTCTAACTTCCCCAAAAACTCCGGTGGTCCCAGCTCCTTGAACTGCTTAGCGGTGACCAACCGTAGGTTGCCATTATTTTTACCTGCATTATGAACAGAAGCCGCCTTCGCCTGATGTTGCATGAATTCTAAAAAACTCCTAAACGTACCGTCGTTCGTCAATTGATCAATGTTGTTGTTTACAGGAGGATTATCACTATCCTGTTGCACATTGTCCTGATTATTGATCTGTGGAGACTCAACGGTCTCCTGTACTCCATTGCTTATCTCAACATTTTCAGATGTCATTTTTAAATACTGCCACAAAACAAGGGTTAATTAACATATCACATATTATCTCTATACTCTGACCGACCAATTAAATACCAAATAAACTTTGGTAGGTTATACTACCGAACAAATTCCCCCGTCTCTCCCCTCCTAGTTCTTGCCTCACATCTCAGCCAGGGATCATATCCCTAAGCTCTGATACCAACTGTGACTCCCCCAAAATAGGTATACATCACCTATTCTGAGTCGGCAAATACATGGTACAGAATACAAATACAATCGTTAATATACGACAAGAGAGCTGTGAGTTTTAATACAAATACTATCTTCTAGACAATATCCACTCTGAGAATAAGTCCTCGTTACATTTATTGTCACACTATTTAACAGAATAGTGAGGACTACTAATACTATTATCTGGTCCATCACTCCGTTCCCCAACTCGTCCCAGCTATATTCTCATTTCCTGAAGACAACAATGAAAGAAAGGGTGAGCTCAACTAGCCCAGTAAGAAATATTATGACTAAGATAATGCAAAATAAATTATCATTAGTCTTCAACAATGTTAAACTGATAAAATACAATAGACATCAAGTTTAACTGCAGCGGATCAAGCAATCCATTAAAAGAGTCAAGTAGAGAATAAAATCTACTATCTTTTATGATTTAAAAGGTTTTTCATGACTTTTATCGCTGAGACTCAGCTTAATAAATAATCCACATCATCGAATCACCCATGCACTACGGCCAAGGATATTCTTTAGTATCACGACCACGAATTATCCACGCACTACTGCTAAAGATAATCATGTTTTCATCAACGGTCCTGATCATGCCATAAAATAATTCATCTCTGCACTACGGCCAAAGAGAATCCATAGCCATAATCATACCAAAAACTGTCCATCAATGCACTACGGGCCAATGAGGACTTTTTTCACATCATTTGTAACATTACGGTTATGATTATACCGAATAATCCCTGGTCATAATCATACCAAGTCCATCTATGCACTAGAGGCCATAGATGAATTTCAACATAATATAAGCATGAGGATGATGACAATGATATAAGAATTCAATAAAACAAGTTCAAGAATTAATTTATCTAGGAACTGATAACGTCCAAATTGTCAATATGATACTGCTTTGTAGAGTAAAATTCAAGAATGCTCAGAAGAATATTTACATGAAAAGATACTAGATGAAGCGCAAATATCAAGGATATTCCACTAATTTCATGGAGTATAGAAGTCAAAGTTTTAACCAACTGAGTATAATAAAGAATGAAATAACAAAAGAAATCACCATGCATGCGATAGACCGCACAGGCAGGTTATTCCAACAGAATAATAAATAACGGAACCAGATCCGGCGTAAAACGCACAGACAGGATATTCCAACAGAATAATAAAGAATGGAACCAGGTCCGGCGTAAACGCACAGACAGGATATTTCGATAGAATAATAAAGAACAGAATAATAGAAGAATTTCACCATGTATACGGTACTTCGCATAAACAGGTTATTCCAACGTAATAATAAAGAATGAAATAACAGAAGTTCTCTTCATGAATACAAAAGAAATAATATCCCTTACGGGTACAACAAATAATATCCCTTACCTTGAAAAGAAGAGTACTGGATATAGGAGTAGTGAAGTAGCAGAACACTTTTTTTCTCTCTCTATAATTTTCTCTCTCTAGAGTTTCAGTGAATTCGTAAGAAATAATGAAGGAATGAACTTCTATTTATAGAAAAATGAACTGCATAGTAACTAACTCATGAACGGTCTAGATTGATTTACTTTAATCTGACGGTCCATATTTAAAACAAAATCTTTTAAATAAAATATAATATATTCTATTTATAATCTAATAAAACGAATAACTTTATAAAAGATTTTACTATACAAACACTATGCAGGCACTATGCAAATACTATGCATAATAAAATATAATATATTCTAATTATTGTCTAATAAAACAGATAACTTTATAAAAGTATTCTGTTTTATATAAAAAGATTTTACTATTAGCCTAATAAAATGAATAACTTTATAAAAGTATTCTGTTTTATATGAAAAACTTTTCTGTTTTATTACATTAATAATACCAATAAAACAAAACTGAGTGACTTATCACGTAAGCCTCAATAACCAATACCGTATGCTACTATACAACCACATGTATTACTGTACTTTTACTACCGAGTAGTTCAACAGTATTAACGGTAAAACTTCCACCGTTATTTTTATAAAATATTTTTGTCGTTTTCTCAATTCGGCAATAATTCCGTTGTGGGGTCCACCAATAATTGTGTCGTCGTACGAATATTTCCCGACAAAAATTATATTCTCCGACCAATCGAATATAATACAACAACTTGCATACTTTGCAAAATTTATAAATACTACCCACAACTATAACATTATCTCAAATTCACACCATAATATTTAAAAAATATTTTGAAAAAATTAAATCTTTATTCATAAAATCTGGGGTTTCACAATAAGATAAAAACCACATTAGCATATATATATGAAACAGAAAAATAAACACTTCACGTGACTCCTTAACTATCATTTCAAATTACCATCTTTAAAAAATGAACCAGAAAAAAGGGAAATGAAGCCACCTATGTAACCCCCAAGTAAAATCAAGCCCGAAGAAAAACAAATTTATAGTGATCATCATAAAAAAGCGTGGCTGTTAAACAACTTGGTAGAAGAGGACTACATGCAAGGTTTCCTAACTTGTGCTTTTGTTCTTTTAAGCTGTAAGTTAATCTTTGACGAGCTTGAAATTACTTATTCTGTGATCATTAGTTCTGACTGTGGAGGATCAATAATAACTAAAAACATTATCATATTTTACAAATGAGAGAAAAGATGTTGGCAAATATAAGGGAATTAAGCCAAGAACGTATTTAATTTAGAACTGTTGATGAAATTCATAATAGGATCATATATATGCTGCTAATACCACTTCCCATTTTATAACCAATATGCCAAATTCTTGGCGATCTTTTGGATCAGAATTCTTTTCACACACATTTAAAGAAGTTATTTGTTTTTGTCTCATCTGTTCTTTTCAGTCACATGGCAATTTAAAGGAGTTTTCTTGATGTGGCCTCAAGCATGAAATTTATTATATTTGTCTTTTCCGCATGGACAGAGCTAGAGTAGCAAGGCCTTCTGAGCTTGGTGACAAGAATTCAAGTGACCTCGATATACGATTGAAAAATAATGTAGGAAGACCTGAACTGCTCCATTCACATTGATTTACACTATCTATGACTTATGAATATGCATCGTCTAGTCAGAAAAAACTTAATAATCCATAACAAAACCCCCAATAAAGAAAATAATTGCAGGATATCATAAAGAAAACCCCCCCCCCCCAATAATTGTAGAGTGTGTTTAAAAATCCATAACAAAACCCAATTAAGCAAACAAAAGCTTGAAGAGAGAGGATTGAGTACTGAACAAAGATCAAAAGAAATCGCACATGTAGCTTCAGCAAACGTGGAATTTTGTAATATAGCTGAGGTGAAGGAAGAGCAGCAGATAGGAGCAGCGGATCGAAGTGAAGGAAACGGGAGAGATAATAAGGTTCAGATTGTATTGTGGACAAAAGTGGGATTTTGTAATATAGCTGAGGTTATTTTTGTCCCAAAAAAGCTTAAACTCGGTAAGAGGAGGCTCTAAATGGTTTAGAATTGTTTTTGAATCTTACCGATTAAGAGGCAATAAATTTTTTACCAAACAAATGTTGCCTCTGACCGATTAAGAGCCAAACCTATTAAGAGGTATTAAGACCTAATCAAACACCACCTTAAAATACTTCTAATGTGACGCCCCCAAAATAGGTATATATCACCCATTTTGAGTTGTCAAATACATGGTACAGAATACAACTATAACTTAATTATACAACTGTCATGCAGAATACGATAAAACATAAGCTGTGAGTTTTAATATAAATATTATCTCCTAGACAATATCCAAACTTAAATTCAATCTTATTACAATTATTATCACACTATTTCACAGAATAGTGAGGACTACTATAGCCACTATCTAGACCGTCAATCCATTCCCCGACTAGCCCCAGCTATATTCTCATTTCTTGAAAAGAATAATGAAAGAAAAGGGTGAGCTCAACTAGCCCAGTAAAAATTATTATGACTAAGATAATGCAGAATAAATTATCGTTAGCCTTTAACAGTATAACAACTAATAAAATACAATAGACAACAAGTTTTAGATCAACAACTGCAGCGAAATAAGCAATCCATTAGAAGAGTCAAGTAGAGCATGATATCTAATATCTTCTATGATTTAAAAGTTTATCATCAATTTTATCGTTGAGACTCAGCTTAATAAATAATCCACATCACTGAATTATCCATGCACTACGGGTCAAGGATATTCATTAGTATCACGACCACGAATTATTCATGCACTACGGACCAAGGATATTCATGTTTTTACCAATGGTCATGATCATGCCAAACAACAATTCATCTTTGCACCATTGGCCGAAGAGAACGCATGGTTATGATCATACTAACATATGTCCATCAATGCACTACGGGCCAATGAGGACTTTTACCACATCATTTGTAACATTACGGGTTATGATTATACCGAATAATCCCTGGTCATAATCATAACAATCAACAGTCCATCTATGCACTACGGCTAAAGATAACTTTTATCACAATATAAGCATAAGGATGATGACAATGATATAATAATTCAATTAAATGAAAGCAAGGATAACTTTTAAAGATTTATAATTTAATTTATCTAGAATTTAATAATATCCAAATTATCAACATGATACTGCTTTGTGGAGTAAAATTAAAGAATAATATTGTATCAAAAATGATTTGGACCGAAAAGGAATCAATTTTTATCATGAATAATACTCTGGGTGAATAGTACTTCGGGAATAGTACTTTGTGAATAGTACTTCGTGAATAATACTTTTTAAATAGTACCCTGTGAATAGTAATCTGTGAATAGTACCGTACGTATGAATAGTGCCGTATAAATGACTAGTACCCGTGAATAGTACTCCGGCATGAAAAGCTTAAAATTTAACAAGAATGTTCAGAAAAATATCCTTGTGAAACGATAGATGAAGCGCAGATTTCAATGATATTCTACTAATTTTACAGAGTATAAAAGCAATACTTTAACCAAATGAGTGTAGAATTTAGAATACGAAACGAAAAAATATTACTTACATACTAGAGAGTATGGAAGAAAATATTATTTCACACGGATATTGAACAAAAATAATATCCCTTACGAATACGAAAGAAATAACACCCCTTACCTTAGTAGAAGGCTGAATACTGCAATAGTGAAATAGTAGAATACTCCTCCTTCTTTCTCTCTATAGCTTCTCTCTCTATAATTGCTCTTGTGAGTCTTAGTGAATTGGTGAGAATGAAAGAAGAATGAGCTTCTATTTATAGAAAAACATAGTTTCGATAATTGCACGTTTAGGAGCTCGAATTATTACAGTATAGTACCTTCATCTTTTTCTCTATTTTTAATTTAGTCCTACAACTATTATCAAACTTGCACCACCTCACCTAATAGTACATGCATGTAAATCAATAGTACATGCATGTGAATTAATAGATCTATTCATGTGATTAAATAGTTATATGCATGTGAACTAATATAAATTAATTGCTCATTTATCTAATTAATTACCCGATTGGTCAATTTAACCTCCAGAAATCAATTATTATAGAAATAAATGTCGATTTCCACTAACACTAATAATCTCAACACAATGAAAATATCAATTTCATCTTTAATCAACACGAACTTATTCATCATTAATATTATAACTCATAATATTTAACAACTAGATCATTCTCATGAAAGAGGGGACTTTTCGATAAGAATTTCTCCCTATTGGTACGTAATTAGGTGACCAAACTCCTTTACTCGACAGAACTTTCTGACATCGTCAATAATGCAAATAATAATATGAATAACTTTATCGTCTCAATTATTGATTTAATAATACAAAATATTATACAGATGATACTGTGACAATAATTAAATCAATAATATGAGAGATATTATGCGGTAATTACTATGCCAATAATTGAGTATAACTGAGTGACTTCTCACGTAAACATCAATAATCAAAGATACTGCAATACTGTGTGCTACTATACAATCACGCGTATTACTGTACTTTTACCATCAGGTATTTCAACAGTTTAACGGTAAAACTTTCGCCGTTATTTTTTAAAAAAGATATTTCTGTTGTTTTCTCATTCCGACAGTAATTTCGTTGTGGGGTCCACCAATGATTGTGCCGTCGTACGAATATTCCCTGATAAAATGAATATTTCCCGACCAATTGAATATTTTATGACAACTTGCATACTTTGAAAAATTTATAAATACTACCCACAACTATAACATTATATCAAATCCACAACTTAATATTAAAAAAAATATTTCAAAAAATTATATCTTTATTTATAAAATTTGGGGTCTTACATCTAAAATGTGTTTAGAATAGTTCTAAAATGTGTTTTGAATAGTTCTAAAATGTGTTTAGAATAGTTCTAAAATGTGTTTTGAATAGTGTTAAAGTTTTTGCTATAAATAGAGGGGTTAAGTAGAAGAATTTTCATAACTTTCTTGCTCATCCTTCCTTTCACTCTCTAAATCATTAGTTTAAGTGTCTCAAAGTGCTAAGGTTATCTTAAGTTTTGGTGCACCAATTGTTCACGTTGATAAACTTCATAAAGAGCAATATTCAGTCACTTGCTAATTGAGGTATAAATGATGTTATTTTCAAAACTCGTAAATGATATTATTTCCTTCCATACTCATAAATGATATCATTTTCTTTCATATTTCATATTATGTAAGTGATATTATTTCATTTCATATTCCTAAATCTAAACTTAGTATGGTAAGTATTGCTTTTTAAATTCCTAAAATGATTAGAAATTTCTTGAGTTTTGCGTTTCATCTAATATCATTTCACTTGAATATTTGTTAGAATTTTCTTATTAAATTTTAATCTTTTCAAGTCGGGTACTATTCATACCAGAGTACTATTCATCCAGGTACTATTCATGTCGGAGTACTATTCAAAACGAAATTTAGTTTCTTTTTCTTATCCAAATTATCTTTAAAATATGAATTTTAAATGTCATTCTTGAATTTTACTCCACAATTGGTTATCATGTTGACAATTTGGACATTCTTAAACTTGGATAAATTAAATTATAAATCTCTAATATTTGTCCTTGATCTCACTTGATTCATTCTTTATATCATTGTCATAATTCTCACACTTAAATTGTGGTGAAAGTTATTTTTGGCCTGTAGTGCAAAAATAGATTGTTGATTGTCATGACCATTGGTGTTACAACTTACTGTTTTTGGCCCATAGTGCATAAATAGTATGATTGTTTGGTATCTTTAGCCTGTGTAGCAAGGATACGTGGCGAAAAGTCCTCTTTGGCCCGTAGTGCATAGATAGATAGGTGTTTGGCATGATCAACACTACTGGTGTTAAAAATGAATATTGTTGGCCCGTAGTGCAAAGATCATGAACAAGAACTTTTGATTGGTGTTACAGAGATAAAATATTGATGATGGATTCATAAATCATAGAAGATAGTAGACATCATTTTCTACTTGACTCTTCTAATGATTTGATATTTCTGCTATAGTTGTTGATCTAAAACTTGTTGTCTACTATATTTTATCTTATTTATCACTGTTGAAGACTAATAATAATTTATTCTTAATTATCTTAGTCATAATATTCTTTATTGGGCTATTTGAGCTCACACTTTTTCTTTGTGTTCCATTGTTCTTCTCAGATAATGAAAATATAGTTGGGACTAGTTGGGGAGTGGAGTAATGATCTGAGATAGTTACTATAGAAGTATTCACTATATTGTGAAATAGTGTGGTAATAAATGTAATGAGTACTTAATTTGATTTTGAATATTGTCGTATTATATACGGTACAATATTTGTATTGAAACTTACAACATATATGTGGTTGTATTTTGCACGACAGTTTAATAGTTATAAATAGGGAAGTTTGTATTTGGATTTTGTAGTATATATTTTGGCGACTCAAATGGGTTGTGTGGACCTATTTTGGGGCGTCACACATCTAATCTTATTAACGAAATTGTATAATTTCAAATTTTAAATTAGTTTAATGGGGTATTTCTAATTTTTAAAAGTTTAACGGTGTAATAAGTAAAAAGTATCGAGTATAGTGGGATTTTCCTATATTTTTCTAGAAAGAATCTGAGCCAATCTTATTAATTGAATGATATAATTTCAAACTTTTAATTAATTCAACAGGATAATTCGAATTTTTAAAAGTTTAATGATATAATAAATAAAACGTGTCAACTACAATAAAATTTTTCTTAATTTTATCTTTCAGACAAAATTGTACAATTACTTTTTTTAATTCTTATAGACAATTATAAAACATGATATATTATTTGAGGGAAAGCGTATCTAGATTTATTGGAAAGAAAAACTGTTAAAGACTTCACACCTTGGGAAAAAAAATTAAGAAGAGTATTTAGTATTGAAAATTGAAAATATTTAATTATTTATAAAGAGGAGAGAGAATGAGAGGGAGACATTAATTTAATATGGGTATATTAGGGAGATTGTTTGATTTGAAAAGTGGGTGTTTAATTTGGGAAAAGGCTGGCGTATTCGTCAGCCCATTCTCATTTTTGTCCCGCCAAGTAGGGTTGAGCAAAAAACGAGTATAACTGAATTATCGAACCGAATCGAAATAATTTAACCAAATTTCTTGATAATTCGATTATTTTTAAGATTTCGATTATATCTGAAATTGTTTACGGATTTCGATTAATTTGTAAGGATTTTACTTTTCGATTATTCAGTTATCTAGTCACTCCTACTTAAAATAATAATACTAAGCCAGCCCACTACTACTCTACTAGTCCAGACTAGGGCTGAGCAAGTAACCAAATTGGAACCGAAATCGCACCAAAAATCGCACGAATCGCACCAATTAAAACCGTACCAACGGTTCCGGCGTATGTGACGGTTTTAGGTGGGTTGAATAACCAAATTTACGGTTCCGGTTTGGTTACTAGCCAAAATCAAACCGCATAAAACCGAAACTGCACCATGTGTGTGTATGTATGTATTATCTCTAGTAAATTCTAAAGTTACTTTTCACTTGAACACGCTCAGAGAAAACTCCAGTCTTGCATTGTTATTTTTTCACCAATTGAAAGAAAATGTTAGAGGTTATAGAGTCAAAAATTAAGCAATTGGGTTTTAGAATTTTGAATTTATTTGATGCGTTATTGGAGAGGCTTATAGTTGAGGGCTCGAGCACTTGATGCATTAGTTAATGTCAATGCTATAATTGTAATAGTTTAATAGATTATTTTTAGTTCTCCCTGCAATATATTTTATTCTATCTTCAGTATATACTTTTAATTTTTGGGGAACTAGATAAACATTCTTGTTTATTATCGAATAGTCTCCGTTGTTTTATATAGCACATATTTTAGTTTTAAAACATGCTTGATATAATTCTCATTGTCTACTTTGTCACTAAGTTAATTGCTCGATGTAAGTTTTATGTTAAATTTTATTGAAGGCTTAAACTTTTTTGCTATTTTAATTGGTTTTGAAACCGAAATCGCACCAATTAAAACTAAACCGCATACTTTAAAACCGAACCGCACCAATCACAAGCGATTTCGAATGCAATTTTGAATTTTTCAAATCACACCTAAACAATTTCGGGTGCGATTTAGACTTCAAATCACACCGAACTGCGCCATGCTCACCCCTAGCCTAGATTCTGAAGTCCTGACCTCAAATCTCAATTCCCAAATCCCAAACCCAAATCTCGAACTCTAAAGTCTCAATCTCTCGTCCCAAACGGCCAAATCCAGATCTCGAACTCGTCTCAATCTCTCGACTGTCATCGGCCGACGGCCATCGGCGCATCGCCTCATCGGCTTCGGCGGCCCTTCATCGATCATCATCAGTCAATCTCGAAGTCAAAGAGACGAAGACTCGAACTCTCGAACTCTCGAACTCTCGAACTCTCGAGTCTCGATCTCTCATCCGGTCTGAGACTCTGAGTGTCTGACATCTTCAATTCTTCATCGGCTGAACTGTTTGAAACTTGAAAGTAAGTTCTTACTCGAATTTTGGATGTTTGAAATTGGTTGGTAATTTGGTAATGAGGAGATACCCTTTTTTGTGCAAAACTGCAAACCTAGTCCCATAGTCTGAATATTTATTTAGTTACTTCTCCAATTTGACTTTCTGGCTTCTGCAGTGTGAATATGGTTGATGTTGCTGTATGGACCATGATAGGCTATTAGGTTGGTCTTATATGTTTATTATACCCAAATATTACCCAAATATTTGGTTGATTTTTTGCTAGTATCATATAATTCTGGCATCTGCTTTTGTACTATAGTGTTGATTTTTTGGTAGTATCATATGATTTTTTTGGTAGTATCATATAATTCTGGCATCTTGTTTCCTTAGAGATTGTAGTTCTGGGAATATTGTCTCTTTTGAAGGTAATTTGTTCATGTATCTATCCTGAATTCCCGCTTGTTAGATCATTCCCTTTAATTTCTCAACTTAGTCATGTTCTTTCTGTTCAGAGTCCAGTTTTAGAACGTCGTAGGTGTTAGCTCAAGTCTTCTAATGCTTTTTGATTGGAATCAAGTGTCCACTCACTGAGCAAGTTATTACTGAAAGTTAACATCTGCTCTAGTATACCAAGTTATTGCTGAAAGTTGACATCTGTTCTAGTATACACTATACAACAAACAAATGGAGAGAGAGGCTCAGGTTGATGGAACACAAGTGTGTTTTTATCATGACCACTTCTAGACTTGTTCACCCCGTGATTCTATTTTTGAATTTGGTGGTGGTTCTGATCATGTGATGTGATAATAGTATAAAGGCAACAAAATCGAAGTGGTGCAGGAACATTACCTTGTGGTGAATCAGATTTGGAGTTGGTCCAAACATCGTGCAACTACACCATTAACTTCTTTAAGGGGAAACCTTGTAACATGATCTATATGTGCCCATATATCTTTTGCATTTGTTTCTGGTCATGATGTTCACTGCCACTTCAGTTACCTACCCTGTCAAATGGTGTCAATCTTGTAATGTCCTTCATTTCATTTTTTTCAGCTTCTTAATATACATTCATATTCATATGCCTTTCTTGTTCTTTACCCCTTTTTTTGTTTCAGTTCCTCTTCATAAAAAAGAAGCATTGTACATACATAATAAAATGTGCCCAACTACTTTCTGCCTGGTTGGTATATTTGACATATTATTGTCATTTAATATAAAGTTGTAATGATTATGTCATTTTCCAAATCAAATGTCCAATTCTAACCTTTTTTTTTTTATTGGGGTCAAAATCTTGAGTTGGATTATGGTGATGATAACCTGGTCCTGGGGTCAGAAAGTTTTATTGAGGTCAAAATTATTGTTGAATATTATGTGGAATTGCAACTGATGTAATTTCTTTCTTTTTATTCATTGCAGTTTGGCAAATAATGCAAGAACTGTTGAGACTATGAGACATTGAGACTTGTTGATTGCTGCTACTGTTTGGACTTGTTGATTGCTGGCTTGCTGCTGCTAACCTGTTAATTTTTTGTAATATATGTTTGGCAAATATATGTTTTGTAAACACTGATGTTAATATCACAGTGTACTGTTAATGTTAAGTTAGTTGTAAACTAAAAAATTCGGTTATTAACTGAATAACCGAATAATTAATTCGGTTATTCGGTTATTATGTATTTCGGTTAGTTGTTCGGATATTCAAAACAGTGCAATTTCGGTTTTCGGTTATAACCGAAATGTTTATTCGGTTCGGATAATAACCGAATGCTCACTCCTACCGTTAAGAGTAACACCACAGAGTGTTTGGGTCTCATGGCGACCCCATCCACCGCCACCACAACTCCCATCCGGAACTGGAAGCTGACTCCGTCGTCCTCCACCACCGCCGGAAAACCCCCTTTTTCCTCCATCACCAAAACTAAAACAGTAAATACATTAACCCCTTTTCTCCATTTCCCCAAAAACTTGCTGAAATTTACAAATTATTTGTACTCACTCTTTATATATGTTAAAAGTTTGAATATTTTCTTCCTCATGTTCACTTACAGCTTTTGCTAACTGATTGGTGGCTAATTAAAGCTGAAGTTGGCTCCAATGGCGGTCGATTAGGCGTTGGAGGAAATACGCGTAAAGGGTAATTATATCCTCTCTTTTTTCTAATCTTATTCACCCATAAGTGTGACTTTGAGTATTCTTTGCAGTATATAATTTCTAAATGATGACTACTAAAGATAATTTTGTGTTCTCAAATATACACTTAATGTTAGCAAAGAATTAGCCCGTTCGGCAACGACTTACTTTAAAATAACTTAAAGTTAAAATATAAGTTGACTTTTAAGTTGCGATTTATAAGTAAAAGTGTTCGGCATCAATTATACTTACAAGTCATAAATTAAGTTAAAACAAATTATGAAATTGTTCGGCTCATAATGACTTATAATTTAAAATCAAATCTAAAGATTACTTAAAAGGATATTAATAAAAAGAGGGCCAAAATAGACATTACATTTGGTCAAACTAACTTTGTAACACCCTTTTTTCGAAATAGAAAGAGTGGTTACGCACAAAATAGAACATAACTTATAAAATATATTGCCAGTCATGACTTTTTGGATAGCCAGTGGAGGGATAAGATGACCCAAGAAGATATTATTGGGCCAGTGGTTTAAGGTCTTATTTGGATGGATTTGATTCGATTAGCACTTGAAATTTGACTCAAGATTTGTTCCGGACTCAAGATTTGACCCGGGTTGTTTCAAACTTATTTTAAAATGACTTATAAGTCATTTTAAAATAAGTTACAAATACTTGATTATTTTTTTCGACTTAAAAATCAACTGATAAATAGAAAAATAAGTCATTGCCAAATAGGAGAATAGTAACAAATGACTTATAGGCTCGTATGATACTTAAAAAAATGGTAGATTAAGAACATCATAGTCCGAAAGTAGAAATGTATATCTAATTTTGGGACACATGGATTACTATGGTGCAATCACATTGTAAATGCAAGCATCCAAAGCTCTTAAGGGTTCACTATTACCACCAATAAAATGCACTTCAATGATTTAGGTGAAATATACAACCAAAATATACACACACATATATATATATACACACAAGAAATTGGAAGATATTCTACAAAAAATTCTATAAAATCACACTTAAGGGTGAATAATATTAGGAAAAAGAGGAAATAATTATCCTTTACGCGTATTTCCTCCAACGCCTAATCGACCGCCATTGTAGCCAACTTCAGCTTTAATTAGCCACCAATCAGTTAGCAAAAGCTGTAAGTGAACATGAGGAAGAAAATATTCAAACTTTTAGCAATATATAAAGAGTGAGTACGAATAATTTGTAAATTTCAGCAAGTTTTTGGAGAAATGGAGAAAAGGGGTTAATGTATTTACTGTTTTAGTTTTGGTGATGGAGGAAAAAGGAGGTTTTCCGGCGGTGGGGGAGGACGACGGAGTCAGCTTCCAGTTTCGGATGGGAGTTGTGGTGGCGGTGGATGGGGTTGCTATGAGACCCAAACACTCTGTGGTGTTACTCTTGGCGGTAGGAGTGAGCATTCGGTTATTATCCGAATCGAATAAACATTTCGGTTATAACTGAAAATCGAAACTGCACTGTTTTGAATATCCGAACAACTAACCGAAATACATGATAACCGAATAACCGAATTTGCCACCAGTGTTTACAAAACATCAATGTTTACAAAGCATATATTTGCCAAACATATATTACAAAAAATTAACAACAGGTTAGCAGCAGCAAGCCAGTGCAACTAACCGAATATTTTCATGTTAAGTTAGTTGTAAACTACTAAATTCGGTTATTAACCGATTAACCGAATAATTAATTCGGTTATCATGTATTTCGGTTAGTTGTTCGGATATTCAAAACAGTGCAATTTCGATTTTCGGTTATAACCGAAATGTTTAATCGGTTCGGATAATAACCGAATGCTCACTCCTACCGCCAAGAGTAACACCACAGAGTGTTTGGGTCTCATGGCGATCCCATCCACCGCCACCACAACTCCCATCCGGAACTGGAAGCTGACTCCGTTGTCCTCCACCACCGTCGGAAAACCCCCTTTTTCCTCCATCACCAAAACTAAAACAGTAAATACATTAGCCCCTTTTCTCCATTTCTCCAAAAACTTGCTGAAATTTACAAATTATTCGTACTCACTCTTTATATATGCTAAAAGTTTGAATATTTTCTTCCTCATGTTCACTTACAGCTTTTGCTAACTGATTAGTGGCTAATTAAAGCTAAAGTTGGCTCCAATGGCGGTCGATTAGGCGTTGGAGGAAATACGCGTAAAGGGTAATTATTTCCTCTCTTTTTCCTAATATTATTCACCCATAAGTGTGATTTTATAGAAATTTTTGTAGAATATCTTCCAATTTCTTGTGTGTATATATATATATATGTGTGCATATTTTGGTTGTATATTTCACCTAAATCATTGAAGTGCATTTTATTGGTTGTAATAGTGAACCCTTAAGAGCTTTGGATGCTTGCATTTACAATGTGATTGCACCATAGTAATCATGTGTCCCAAAATTAGAAATACATTTCTACTTTCGGACTATGATGTTCTTAATCTACCATTTTTTTAAGTATCACACGAGCTTATAAGTCATTTGTTACTATTCTCCTGTTTGGCAATGACTTATTTTTCTATTTATAAGTTGATTTTTAAGTCAAAAAAATAATCAAGTATTTGTAACTTATTTTAAAATGACTTATAAGTTATTTTAAAATAAGTTTGAAACAACCCGAGTCAAATCTCGAGTCCGGAACAAATCTTGAGTCAAATCTCAAGTCCTAATCGGATCAAATCCATCCAAATAAGACCTTAAACCACTGGCCCAATAATATCTTCTTGGGTCATCTTATCCCTCCACTGGCCCAATAATATCTTCTTGGGTCATCTTATCCCTCCACTGGCTCATCCAAAAAGTCATGACTGACAATATATTTTATAAGTAATGTTCTATTTTGTGCGTAACCTCTCTTTCTATTTCGAAAAGGGGGTGTTACAAAGTCAGTTTGACCAAACGTAATGTCTATTTTGGCCCTCTTTTTATTAATGTCCTTTTAAGTAATCTTTACATTTGATTTGAACTTATAAGTTATTATGAGCCGAACACTTTCATAATTTGTTTTAACTTAATTTATGACTTGTAAGTATAATTGATGCCGAACACTTTTACTTATAAGTCACAACTTAAAAGTCAACTTATATTTTAACTTTAAGTCATTTTAAAATAAGTCGTTGCCGAACGGGCTAATTCTTTGCTAACATTAAGGGTATATTTGAGAACACAAAATTATCTTTAATAGTCATCTTTTAGAAATTATATACTGCATTTAGAGTTTCCTCTCTTTTTCCTAATCTTATTCCTAATGACTTTTGAGTTTTTGTAGCTTAATATTAAGATCGAAGCCAGGTAATAGATTGTTATTGTTAGCTTATATTGGATTTTGTACCACAGGCCATTAATAAGAGTTTTTTGCTCTGGAGCAATTGCCAAAAGGCATGATGATGTCACTCTTGAGACAATAGATGGCTTCATGATCACACTTGTTGGTCTTATAAACAGGTCTCGCACACTCGAAAATGGCATCCCATCTGAGGTAGAATAATTTTTTTTTAATTTCGTTGCCTCTAGACATTTAGGCATGTTGAATGTACTACCAAAACTGCTCAATAATGTAATTGCTGTGATTAATATGCGTTTAATCTTGTCAATGATTGTAAATGTATAAATTAGTTCATTAGTGGTTTATAATGTTTGAACAGGTTTGTGATCACTTCGTTCTTGGATTTCCATACGACTGGGAAGAGTTTGGGGCACAATGTTTTGGTGAAGAGTCTACTTATGGAGCTCTTCCATCAAAGAATACAAATTCATACGGGTTCAAAATGTCAGATGATGGTGCAAAATGTTTGTTGCCTATTTCATTTGATGATCTCCCAGTGACTCGGGTATGTGATCTTATGATGCTCCCTTCTGGAGATTATAAAGAATGCAGCTTAACTAGGGGGATTTTTGATCATATACTTTGTATATATGGAGGCTCTTCTGTTCAATTAAATCAAGAAAATAATGGTCAGATAACAACCAAGGATCCTGTACTATATGAAACTGGACTTTCTCTTGATTCAAATGAGGAAAATAACAGTCCAGTAACGACTAAGAATTGCTTTGTGGATAAAGCTCTGAGAGATCAGGTGAAAAACAAAGTTGAGCAGAGGTACAAAAATGACAATGATATCTCAGATGCAACACCCATGCGAGAAGTAGAATCTCAGTCAATGCACAACCACTCTACAATGGGTGTGGATGTCCATTGGCTACGTGAAGGTGTTTGCACAAGAAGCAAGAAGAGATCAAAAGCTTTAAGAAATAATCAGGAAAGGGGTCTTTCTTCAAACACTTTTACAAAGCCAGTTTCTACATCAGAGGCTGTTGGGAGCCAGTGTGGGGAAACGATTGCTGAAAAAAATGCTTCAAATGTTAATACTGGTGTTTCCACAAGTCAGACAATTCACTGTGAATCTACAATGGGTGTGGATGTCAGTAAGCTAAGTGAAGGTCTTTCCCCAAGAAGCAAGAATAGATCCAAAACTCTGACAAGCAATCAAAAAGAGGGTGGTCTTTATTCTAAAATTTCTACAAAGCCAGTTTCTATGTCAGAGGCATCAGGGAACCAATGTGGTGGCACGATAGCTGAAACAAATGTTTCAAATGTGAGTCGATCGGCCATATTATCTGAAGAGAATAAGGAAATAGGCAAAATCCTTGATAGCTCTGGAGTTGGAATATCTAGTAGGCCTAAACATTTAGGTGGTGGTGTTGCCACAAGAAGAGAATATAGATCCGAAATTTCAATTAACAATCAGGAAGAGAATCTTTCATATACTACTATAAATCCAGGATTAATTGATCAAATTTCTGCATCAGTGGTCTCTGAAAGTCAGTGTAGAGGCACGATAGCTAGCACAATTACTTCAAATGTGAGTCTTCCAGATAAATTATCCCAAGAGAAAATGAAAGTAACACTGAATAACTCTGCAGCCAGACTATCTTATCGGCAAAAGAATTTTAGTACTGGTGTTGTCACGAGAAGCAAGGCTAAATTAATTAGCTTACGAAGTGATCCAGAAGATAATATTGCGGAAGTTGAAGTGGCAGTTGATGATATTGCAGTCAGAAGATCTGCTCACAGTAAGAAGTTAAGTGTTCCATTTCCTACATCAGAAGCATCTGGTATAACTAAAAGAGATGCTTCATATAGACAGTTATTTCAGGAGAAAAAAGAAATTAATGTAGCCTCTGATAGATCTGCAGTAAGAAGATCCAATAGAATAAGGAATCTAAAGCAATGATATGCAACATGCATGAATGGGAATTGCAGCATAACTGTTGGAGAACTGGGCATTTTAATGAATTTGTGATGCTAGAAAGAATGTAAGTTATTGCAAACATGTCTCGCAACTAAAATGCTTTAGTTTCTTTTCTGTTGGTGTTGAGACCTATTTTGAATATATTGTGAAATATGCTATCGTATTTTTCGTTTTATCGTTACTATGCTTTGATATATATTTAACATTTTGTTGTGGCTTCCAAACATCTTATGTTGTATGAACATTAGCCATTGTATTTTAATTTTATTTTTTCATTTTATTTTTGTGTTTGTTATTTTAACTTTTTTTGTTAAGAGTAAGCAATGCTTGGAGCCATAACTCTTTTTCTATACATGGACTGATCTTGCAGTATTATCTATTATTTATCTGTTCACAATGTGCCTTAAATTCAAAGTTTTAAATCAAGTAAGGTTGTCGAAATTGTTGCCTACATGTTGTAGATCGGACTCTTATTAGCTTGGAGAAGACGAAATTTGATAAGAATAATTTTGTGTGCACAAATGGTAAGACCCATGTTAGGCATGCCAATAAAGATGTGAAAATACAAATGGTAGGTGTCACTTCTTATTGTCTTTCTTTTTTATAGTGTTTGTGCATACGTTTCTGTATAGTTTGTGAACATAGAACTACATTTTTGATTATGTAACTCATGTATGTCATTGATGGAATATTTCTCTGCCTCAGCATTCAAGATTGTAAAACTCTTTCCTCATTCATAAACTCAAATATGTTTGGCCATCTTATTTCTGCTGAAAAATCCCGAACTCTTTACAAGTCTGAATTTGTTGAGTTTTGTTGCATCATGGTTACCTCCATTTTAGTAGCAAGGTCATGTAGTTAATATGCATATCTTCTAAGGTCGCATCTAAGAGCATGGCTACTGGTAGAATAAAGTTTTAGACAAAGGAAAATGATATTTTTCATGTGAGTTTTTGATGGGTCCCACACATTTCTACAAGATAAAATGTGGATCCCACGTTTGGAAATATCAATTTTGATGAAAAAATATCTATAACATATTGATTTTGTTATTTCTACATATATCAATAACATATTGAATTTGACATAAACATGTCTATTTCACCAAACCTATATCTATAACATGTGTTGTTTGTTAATTCCATATGTGGGTCAATGTTTATAAAAAACCGAACCCACATCCGGAAATAATCTTGTTATATAATGACAAATGGTGAGGGCTAGTTGCACCTCTTATTTTTTCATTCACACTTCATAGTTTACCAAAAAACCTTAGGCTAATAAATATCCCATGACGCGAATATTTGTTCAACTCCCTCCTTTCCCATTATTATTCTCTCTTGCTCTCTGTTTCCTCTCTCTCCCCCACTACCACCACATTGTATCAATGGACGACGAGGATTACCAAGTCGATCTAAACTATGAAGACTTCACCTCTTTCATCAATTGCGAAACAACAACTCTTGAGTTCATCGATTGATGCAAGTGTTTAGTTCTTAGTTATTTAGCTTATTTTTGTTGTTGAATGCTTAGACTTTAATGCTTAGTTCATGTAAAAACTTAATTTTCAGTTCATGTAAAAGATTTTTACTCTGTTTTTTGTAGTTCTACTGTGTTTGGAGTGTCTTTGGCTTTTTTTTGAAAAAATATGAAAAAAGAGAATACTCAGAATCATATGATTTTTAATGGGATTTTTTAACTATGGAGTGTGAATGAAAAAAATGAGGGGTGCAACTAGCCCCCACCATGACAAATTTATGTCGATAGTAATTAGCGGTTTATGTGATAGTTAGAAATTAAAAATAATTCTATTTAATTTATTCTAATTTTATCATTCCACGTCAGTCACAATTCAACTTTATTATAAGTTTGTTGACATATAAATCATTTTTTATATGAAAATATTTAAAACTCATGCAAAAACTTCAAATGATGTCAGTTGTTTCTTCTTGAACAATTTAATCTTGATCCTCTCTAATGCTTAGATTAGATAGTTTTTTTGCCCCTTTTCTTCAGTTATGACTTCAGCAGGTTGAATCAATTTGTCATACCTCAAACTTGAACCTGCATACAAATACAATGGTTCTTGATTTTATTTAATTTATGGGAAATTATATTTGTATGCTTGTTTATTAGAGCATGAGCAAATAAACTAGAAGCATGTCTAAAAAGTACTTTTTTCATCCCAGGATAAAAATCTTTATTACTATTTTGGGTAGTCCTACGTTAAATGTCTACTTTTCTTTAATAACCAAACTTTTACACAATTTTTCCTATTATACCATTAGCATTAAATATCTCATATTTTTCTTATTCTAATTCTCTCTCCATATTCAATAAGTATAATTAGTTATGTGTTGAAAATATTTTGAATTGAAAAGTTAGACAGTTACTCTCTCACCTACATTGAAAATGATTAATGATATATTATTATAGGCAATTTTGTCATTTTATTCCTCTTCTTAATATGCGTGAAAAATTCACCAGAACTTTTATCCTAGGACGGAGGGAGTAGTTTATAAGAGCAAGTATGGGTGAGTGGTTATAAGCACTAACCGTAACTGCAACCACAATATGCAGTTACTAGGGTGTTCATCGATAATTTATCGGATCGAACCGGTCCGAACCGAATCGGTTACCGAATCCATCCAAAATTGAGTATCGATACCGGTACCGGTTTGATTAACCGGTCCGGAACCAATACGGTGCCGATTTTTACTTAATTTTGTACTAAGTTGTTTTTCAGCCATGCTTCTATGAAAAGTTTTAAAAAATCCTAAATTACAAACACATTCAACTGATCCAAGGAATAACAAATGTAACAAATACTAGCAGATTACAATTTACAAGCACATTCAACTAACAGCGGATTACAATTTATAAGCACATTCAACTACTAGCAGATTACAAGAATATTCAACTGATCTAACTTCCAAGCACATTCAACTGATCCAAGGAATAACAAATATACATGTCTAACAAATTAACGACTTCTGGTTCTTAAAGGAATTTGACTTTGCCAAACAAGCCAACAACATAATTGCAACTGAATTAGTGAAATTTTTCATTGTTTTGTGCACATAATTACTTATCAGACATGTACAGGAAGATAACTTGGAAAATTAACAAGTAAATTACTGTCAACTATGGAAATTCAAGCCATTCATAAATTAAAATCTAATAAAGTTAACTTCGTATTTACAGAACCCCAGAATGAAAAGGCAAACTCTGTTCTTTGAACATAAGAAGTCCTTGTTCTAATATTTCATATAAATTAATGCAGAAAAAGAGAGATCTAGTTCTCCGTAAAGAGAAAATCTAGAAAATCTCAATAACTATGTTGATCGAATTATATTTATATATCAAATATAACTAAGTAATTTTTGAACACAAAATCAAAAAGTGAAAAATTGCAAAAAAGATATAGGTGAAAATGATAATGAAGTCCTAAGCTTCTTAGACTTCAAATTAGATAAATAGAATCTGTGGAGAAGAAGCAAATAATCAAGTGTTAACTGGAGAGTGAGGAGAGGACTACCGAGAGTGGACTATGGAGAGTGGTCCGATACATATCAAACATACAAAATGGTTTTCCAAACTGGGTATCGAATAATCGATATATATCGATTTTCTACCTATACCAAATCGGTTGTGTTTTGTACCGACCGGTTCGATTACCTAAAAAGCCAAAAAAAAAAACGATTAATATGCCCATACAAGGTTACTATTATTAACAACCATAACTATGTGGTTACCTGCGATTGCGGTGTGATGGTAATGTAGTTGTATAGCCACTTTCATATATGTTAAAAATTTATAATATATAATTTTTATACTACTAATTCATATTATGAAAATTATTCACTTCAACATATACCTATTTAAAAATCTTATGTATAACACATAATAAAAAATTCGGATACAAATTGCAACCATAGATGAATAGTAATATGTAAGGAATAACTATTACATATATTAAACTAAAAAAAATTAAAGCTGTCGTACCCTTAATTACATCAATTAAATGGATTATTTTATTTACATATTAATTTGCATAAAGTTGAAGAAAATTAATGAGTTTTTAGGAAACTAAATTGATATACATTAAATGTAATATTACACGTACAAGTTATTAAATCTCTTAAAAAATAAAATAAATTATATTATTCATTTACAATTTTATTAGATGCACTACAACTTGATATTTCGTATATATAATGTTAAGAGAGTGTATATTTTGATTTAATGTTTAAAGTAAATGTTCATGATTTTATGTAAAGTCCTTCAAGGAATATGTAACGCCCGAGAAAATCGAATTTTTATTACAATTAAATTTTTATTTGATTATGTAAATTAAATGAATTTAATTGAATTCTTCGTGAAGTAAACTATGTGAAGGTCGTTCTAGGGCCTAGAATGTGCTAACGTGGTTAGTATTCTGGCTACGTGATAGAAATAGTTGTTTGGAATTTCCAAGACGATAATAATTGTTTTCTGAGAAGTTTCCGTAAAAATACTATTCATCCGTTCCTGTCCGAGGAATTATTTTGAAATTCCGAGAAACGCGTAATGATAGAATATCGTGATGAGATGAAATATCTGATAATATTTTATTTATGGCAAAAACGAAGTTTTCGCCTGCGGACTTAAAACCTAAGGGTTGAGTATATTGATTTTCGAGAAGGAAATAATATGCGTAGAAGGAATGGCGTTAGGTTTTATTCAAGTATTATACAATTGGTGGTGCTAGTTAGTACCTATGTATAATACGTTAAGTAAATACGAGGTACAATACGCTTATTGTACTTATGGTATACGAAAGGAATACGTGAATCATACGCGTAGAATACGATACGTATTATACAATTAAGTTATGACGTAATAATTAATTCATTTGAGTTGGGATATAAGTTAGTCCAACTAATTGAAGAACTAAGCCCAATGAGTTAGGTGGGTTAAGTCAAAGTCAAGGCCCAATGTTTATTTAATTAAGCCCAATTCACAAAACTGAACCGTGGGTCGAACCGGTGGGTCACCCAATGGGTAAAACCCATGGGGCAACCCATGGGATGTCATAAAGGGGAGGTGGGCCAGCCACCTTGGTGTGCAAGCCAAGCATAAGGCTTGGTCACCAAGTATCTTACTTGGTGACCACACATGAATAGTAAGGAGGTGGGGGAATATTGACCATTAAGCCCTCCATTCTAAATTCTATAAATAGGAAGCTAGGTTGATTCATTTGAGATTTTTACCAAGACTCAACTTAGATTATTTGAGAGAGAAAAGGGAGCTACACTTGCAAACATACACTTTGGAAGCATATACTTATATTCTTCTAAGAGATTTCCAAGAGTTCTTAAGGTATAATCCTTATCTTTCATCTCCATTTCTTTTTGATTTGTCTTTTATATTTGAGAATCATAGAGGGATGGTATACGCCTTGTATGAGGAATTAAAGATGACTTACCATAGATTCAATCTCTATAAGTCACGAGGTTATAAAAAATAATAAGGTTTGAAATAGTTTTGAACCATGAAAAAATGGATAGTTGAGATTGATCGTTTATAAATGATTGGACTCTATCAATCCGTTAGTAGTTGCATCTTGCTTGGTTAGGATGTAGATATGAAATCCATGGAGTATTCCATGTGATTTGGCTTTGAGAATATTAGTAATGAAGTTATGTCGAATTTTATGAAAATAGACGTTAAACGTCGAAAACGTAAAAATTTCGGATTGGTAGTCGAAAGTTGCCATGGGACTTGAAAATGTTGGTTTTCAATGTCAACACGTGAAATAGGGTGATTAAAAGTCGTAGGTTCGAGAATCGTCGGATTCCGACTTAAAACGAAGAAAGCGAGCATTGAACGCTCATTAACGTTTACGAACGTATATAAAATGAACTCAATAGTGAATTATGAGTTAACGGATTCGAAAGTGTTGAATCCTTATATGAACGCGTAAAAGATGTAATTCCTGACTTGTAGGAATTCGAATGGGTCAATTCGGATGTAAAACGAACAAATTAGGAAGCTGGGAGTTTCGTTAGAAAACCAAAACTGGTTTGTCAACTGATGCACAGGCTCGGCGCCGCAGCGCCAAAACCATTACAAAATGGTGGCGCCGCAGCGCCAGACTCGGCCGAGCCTCTGCAAACTCGTGCCCCAGCGCCAATATGCCGCGCCCCAGCGCCAATGTGTGAAGGTGCTGCGCCCCAGCGCCAAAGTGCCGCGCCGCAGCGCCGGCAGTAAGAAAAACTTGACCCAATTATGCTTTAGACTTCAGTTGGTTAGGGATCAATCGAAGTTGAGTTTATATACTCAATGAATGTATAAAGACTAATCCTATACTACCTATACTAAGGTATATGATATGAAACTTAGGAGTCTAAGGTAAGTAAACAAAATATGTAAAATGAACGAAGTAATACTTTATTAATGAAGTTGAGTCCGGTTAATAAAACGTCCATAGAGAAATAAACCGAGACGAAGGGTAATAAGTCATGTTGACTTTAATAAAAATATTATGTTAACAAAGACATAGAAGAGAAAGAAGCTGGTAGGAACAAGGTGAATAGTTGTTTGATAGCTAATTACGGTGTGCTATGTGAATATATCATGTAGATTCTGTAAAGGCTGTGGTCAGTCGAGTAAGTTATTTGAAGACGCTGAAAGGCAAGTTTTCTTAACGCTTGTCTAACTTCTAAGTTAGCCAAGTTTTATGTGATTCATTGAACTGAATTTCAAGCTTTGTTGTAAAAGAAAGGGTCGATGCCAGATTTTAACTCGGCTAGACTATTCGTAAGATGTAGATTGATGATTTTCCATATCATTCTATATAGAAATGTTAACGCTATCCTATGCCAAGTAATTGGTACGGATGTGAAGGTAAGGTTTGTCTATGAACAAACAAAAGTATTTTTCATCGATATTTTCGATGGGCACGCGAGTTTGCCAAAAATATTAAACATAAATACGTTTAATGAATGTAGTGTTGATCAACATAGAGTACTATAGGTTGATCACCTAGAAGTGCTCGTAAGTTATACGGATGAACGGCCTTAGTGTTGTGGACTCCTTTTCAAGTATGAAAACTGAAATTTACTGTTCATGGTCTATCGACCTGTTCAGAATTCCTAATCTATTCTATACACTGGGAATTTATGTTACATACTGTTATGGTAGTATTGATTCATAATACTTCATAACTATTGTTCAGTTATGTTTGTGACGACCCCAAAATAGGTCCATTCCACCCAACCCATTCTGAGTCGCCAAATACATGGTACAGAAAACAACTACAACTTTATTACAACAATTGTCGTGCAAAATACAACAACACATATGCTGTGAGTTTGGATACAAATATATACCAAATGTGACTCATGTTCCAACCGTGGACAGCACCTCACAGTGACACTTTACATAAAGGTATAGTCAAAAACTGTTTTAGAAATTAAAATCTTTGGGAAGTGCTCAAGGAAACCTTCGTACATGGGAGGCCACACGTCTAGGTTATGATAGATATCATATGGCCACAGAATTATCCTTGGTTGACCCAATAGACCCCAAAGAAAAACGAGAAGATTACTATCATATTCTTCCCAATGGTGAGTCTTCTCTTGACTTATCATTATCTCCACTGTCTCTAATTGAGAATTATACTTCAAACAAACACCAAGATTATATAGGTAGTGCCCATAGATATACTCAGCAAGTGGATGAGCACAACCCTGTCTTATGATGACACGAGGTTGTATGTCATTAGACATCTTGTATGATAGTGACAAAACACCCTTCCAACGTTGGGTTCGCCTCACCCTATTTTCTTCACCAAATATAACTACTAAATGATGACCACCGTTCTATTCCCTTGTTACCCCCGCTCGACTCAGCTACACTCTTATTACCTGAAAGGAATTGTGAAGCAAAAGGGTGAGCACAACTAGCTCAGTAAAGAATATCATGACTAAAGATAATTAAATTATCAATAGCCTTCATCAATAATAAATCAGAGATTTAGAACATATGGTAAATGATAAAAAATTTCAACCATAGTTGCAGCGGAACATGCAATCCATTAGAAGAGTCAAATAGACTATAAAGTCTATTATCTTCTCCATGTTAAAAATCCACCAACAATGTTTTATCCATGTAACATCACTCAACAGTTCCTTTCCACAATCATATGAATAACTCATAATCATAATTGTGACTATAAATTTTTCTTCGCACCCAGGACGAAGAATATTTTCATCACCTGTCTTTACCTGAAATATCAAAGATCATAGTTATACCAAATCACAATTCCTGTTTATAATCATACTAACAAATCCATCTTTGCACTACGGGCCAAAGATATTCATCAACAAACCATCTTTGCACTACGGGCCAAAGATATTCATCAACAAACCATCTTTGCACTACGGGCCAAAGATATTCAACAACAGTTCATCTTTGCACTACAGGCCAAAGATATTCATCAACAAACCATCTTTACACTACGGGCCAAAGATATTCAACAACAATTCATCTTTGCACTACAGGCCAAAGATATTCATCAACAGGCCATCTTTGCACTACATGCCAAAGATATTCATCAACAATTCATATTTGCACTACAGGCCAAATATATTCACATCTCAAAGAAATATATAATCATTTCAGAATTTATATAAACAATAATTATAACCATGTTGATCAATTCACCTTTGCACTTAAGCTTAAGATATTCAATTATAAATTCAATGGTCATGATCATACCAGTCACAATTCAACTTTGCACTACAGGCCAAAGAGAACCCTAGTCATGATCATACCAATAATCTACCCATCTTTACACTCCAGTGAAAGAGAATTTCAACATCAGGGTTATAAAAATATTATATATGATGATAAAAATAATATGATCAACATATAGTTTTAATCTCAAGAGTAATATTCGTAACTCATGAATAGTAACCCCGACACAAAAGATAGAAATTCTACAATAAAATTCATACCACTATTTTGGTATAATGATATTGAAAGAATAACATTACTTAAATTTATAAACAATTTATTTTAATTGTTTACACTTTACTAATTAATGCATTTAATCATCATAAAATGCCAACTCTTACAATTTCATCATCAATAACCTAAACCCTCATCAAAAATCTTCATATACCTCATATAGGATTCTCAAGCCATAAAATCATATTTTCCAATTTTCTTTCTTCACAAAACATATTTAATTCATTTACTCATAACTAGACCATTTTCATGAAAAATACCAAATCAGCTCCAAAAATATTTCTTTTCTGGGATTTAGCATAATATAGTCCCATAGTGAACATATATTTTTCTCAGAATTTTTAAAAGTCATTTACTATTTTTCATATGGCCAAAACAGTCGAATATTTAGACATTTATCAAAAATTGTACTTTTGTCCAAAAATTCTAAAATTTACAGAGTATACTTCTATCATATACATGTACTTCCAATAAAAATTTCATCAATTTTGGAGTTAACCACAAGGAATTATAAGCGGTTACTTTTAAAATAGTTTTTTTCTCATAAAATTCATAACTCTCAATCTATACATCCAAAAATCACCATTTTTGGACACAATCAAGAAAACTCATCAAAATATCATTTTAAATTTTTCCAGAATTTTTGAAGTTCAGAAAAATTACGAAACTGAAAAACATAACAACCCTTAAAATCCCTTACTATCCCTTACTATCCCTTACCTCAAAAGAGCAGTACTTCTGACTGGATATCGGATATGATGCTGAAGGAAACTTGCACTGATGAATAGCAACTCATCAAGTATCTAAAAACTCACAAAATATGCTTCATAATATAGAGAGAGAAAGAGAGAAAGCTTATGTTTCTGGTGTGATTTTCCATTCTAACTTAGCCCTCTATTTATAGGAAAATTTTGGTAGGTTTGACCTGCAACCTGATGGCTTTACCTGCTACTATTCTCACCCACCACATTTGAAATATAATTCAGCACATTTCTTCACCAACCACAAGTGGGGCCCACCAATTCTAGAATTTTCCACCAAAATGATAAACTCCGAAAATTCAACAATTTCTGAACCAGTCATCTCGTAAAATTCATAATAAATCATACGTTCATTTTTAACGGTTCAAAATTTGTGGGCATATACTCAACTTATATATGTATAACATATCCAAAAATTATCACGATCCAACGGTCGGATTAAAAATTATAACCCCTGCAAAATATCTCAAAAACCCTAATTTTTAATACCTCAATTCTGACAAAAATACTGATAAAAACCTCAATATTAACTCCTTCATTTTTAACCACAAAAATATATCCCTCATTTATATCCACATAATATAAATATTTCCTTATCATATGAATCAATAATTAATTATTCACAAATAATATTACAGAATCACATTTATGACAACCAGGCCGTTCCCAGGAAAGAGGGGGCTTTCCAATAAGGATTTCTCCTTACTGGCGCGCAATTAGATGACCAAACCTCTCCTTAGACAGGACTTTCTAGACATTGTCAATAATGCTATCTAATAATACTATTCAAATAATATGAATTATTGATCTGATAAAGGAAAATACTATGCAGCAACAATTATTGAAACAACAATAATATAAAATATCAATGCAGCAATTATTGAATCAATAAAATAAAATATTGAACAGTAATTACTGTAACAATTATTGAGTAGTGTCTTCTTACGTAAGAATCAATAATTTTAAAAATACTATGCAATATCGTGTGCTACTGTGCAATAACGCGTATTACTGTATTTTAACAACTGGGTATTTCAACAGTGTTAACGGTAACAACTACGCCGTTAATTATAAAAACTCAATTTTTGTCGTTATCTTCATTCGACCGTTTTCCGTTATAGGGCCCACAAATAGCTGCGCCGTCGTACGAATATTTCCCGACAGAAAGAATATTCCACGACCAAACGAATATTCTCCGATAAAATAAATATTTTATAACTACTTGCTTATTTTGAAAAATATTCATATATCACCCTTAACTTTAACTTTTTATCAATTTAACCATTTACTAAATAGAAAAATTGAATACTTTTATTTCATAAAATTTGGGGTCTTACAATCTCCCCTCCTTATGAAATTTCGTCCTCGAAATTTACGTACCTGGTAATTCAAAGAGTTGAGAATACCTTGCTTTCATTACAGATTCCATCTTCCCTGTCATCATGATTTCTCCATTGCTCATCTCCTGTATTTCAGATATCATTCTAGAATACAGCTTCAAAACAAGGGTTAATTTAACAAATTAACATATCACATAATATCCCGATATTATGACTGACCAACAAATAAGCTTAGGTAGGACACACTAGCGAATGATTTACTCATCTCTCCCCTCCTAGTTATATTCCCCGATCTCCGCCAGAGATCATATCCTTAAGCTCTGATACCACTTGTGACTCTCATGGTGCTTCAACCACAGCACCTCACAGTGGTACCTATCAGTTTGCCACCGCAGAACGGCGTCCCCTACGGAGAGTCTGGCTTCGGTGCATCCCCCATCAACAGGAAGTCACCAGCGAGAGGCTCGGGGCTCTTTACTTATAGCTCTGATACCAACTGTGACAACCCCAAAATAGGTCCATTCCACCCAACCCATTCTGAGTCGCCAAATACATGGTACAGAAAACAACTACAACTTTATTACAACAATTGTCGTGCAAAATACAACAACACATATGCTGTGAGTTTGGATACAAATATATACCAAATGTGACTCATGTTCCAACCGTGGACAGCACCTCACAGTGACACCTTACATAAAGGTATAGTCAAAAACTGTTTTAGAAATTAAAATCTTTGGGAAGTGCTCAAGGAAACCTTCGTACATGGGAGGCCACACGTCTAGGTTATGATAGATATCATATGGCCACAGAATTATCCTTGGTTGACCCAATAGACCCCAAAGAAAAACGAGAAGATTACTATCATATTCTTCCCAATGGTGAGTCTTCTCTTGACTTATCATTATCTCCACTGTCTCTAATTGAGAATTATACTTCAAACAAACACCAAGATTATATAGGTAGTGCCCATAGATATACTCAGCAAGTGGATGAGCACAACCCTGTCTTATGATGACACGAGGTTGTATGTCATTAGACATCTTGTATGATAGTGACAAAACACCCTTCCAACGTTGGGTTCGCCTCACCCTATTTTCTTCACCAAATATAACTACTAAATGATGACCACCGTTCTATTCCCTTGTTACCCCCGCTCGACTCAGCTACACTCTTATTACCTGAAAGGAATTGTGAAGCAAAAGGGTGAGCACAACTAGCTCAGTAAAGAATATCATGACTAAAGATAATTAAATTATCAATAGCCTTCATCAATAATAAATCAGAGATTTAGAACATATGGTAAATGATAAAAAATTTCAACCATAGTTGCAGCGGAACATGCAATCCATTAGAAGAGTCAAATAGACTATAAAGTCTATTATCTTCTCCATGTTAAAAATCCACCAACAATGTTTTATCCATGTAACATCACTCAACAGTTCCTTTCCACAATCATATGAATAACTCATAATCATAATTGTGACTATAAATTTTTCTTCGCACCCAGGACGAAGAATATTTTCATCACCTGTCTTTACCTGAAATATCAAAGATCATAGTTATACCAAATCACAATTCCTGTTTATAATCATACTAACAAATCCATCTTTGCACTACGGGCCAAAGATATTCATCAACAAACCATCTTTGCACTACGGGCCAAAGATATTCATCAACAAACCATCTTTGCACTACGGGCCAAAGATATTCAACAACAGTTCATCTTTGCACTACAGGCCAAAGATATTCATCAACAAACCATCTTTGCACTACGGGCCAAAGATATTCAACAACAGTTCATCTTTGCACTACAGGCCAAAGATATTCATCAACAGGCCATCTTTGCACTACATGCCAAAGATATTCATCAACAATTCATATTTGCACTACAGGCCAAATATATTCACATCTCAAAGAAATATATAATCATTTCAGAATTTATATAAACAATAATTATAACCATGTTGATCAATTCACCTTTGCACTTAAGCTTAAGATATTCAATTATAAATTCAATGGTCATGATCATACCAGTCACAATTCAACTTTGCACTACAGGCCAAAGAGAACCCTAGTCATGATCATACCAATAATCTACCCATCTTTACACTCCAGTGAAAGAGAATTTCAACATCAGGGTTATAAAAATATTATATATGATGATAAAAATAATATGATCAACATATAGTTTTAATCTCAAGAGTAATATTCGTAACTCATGAATAGTAACCCCGACACAAAAGATAGAAATTCTACAATAAAATTCATACCACTATTTTGGTATAATGATATTGAAAGAATAACATTACTTAAATTTATAAATAATTTATTTTAATTGTTTACACTTTACTAATTAATGCATTTAATCATCATAAAATGCCAACTCTTACAATTTCATCATCAATAACCTAAACCCTCATCAAAAATCTTCATATACCTCATATAGGATTCTCAAGCCATAAAATCCTATTTTCCAATTTTCTTTCTTCACAAAACATATTTAATTCATTTACTCATAACTAGACCATTTTCATGAAAAATACCAAATCAGCTCCAAAAATATTTCTTTTCTGGGATTTAGCATAATATAGTCCCATAGTGAACATATATTTTTCTCAGAATTTTTAAAAGTCATTTACTATTTTTCATATGGCCAAAACAGCCGAATATTTAGACATTTATCAAAAATTGTACTTTTGTCCAAAAATTCTAAAATTTACAGAGTATACTTCTATCATATACATGTACTCCCAATAAAAATTTCATCAATTTTGGAGTTAACCACAAGGAATTATAAGCGGTTACTTTTAAAATAGTTTTTTTCTCATAAAATTCATAACTCTCAATCTATACATCCAAAAATCACCATTTTTGGACACAATCAAGAAAACTCATCAAAATATCATTTTAAATTTTTCCAGAATTTTTGAAGTTCAGAAAAATTACGAAACTGAAAAACATAACAACCCTTAAAATCCCTTACTATCCCTTACTATCCCTTACCTCAAAAGAGCAGTACTTCTGACTGGATATCGGATATGATGTTGAAGGAAACTTGCACTGATGAATAGCAACTCATCAAGTATCTAAAAACTCACAAAATATGCTTCATAATATAGAGAGAGAAAGAGAGAAAGCTTATGTTTCTGGTGTGATTTTCCATTCTAACTTAGCCCTCTATTTATAGGAAAATTTTGGTAGGTTTGACCTGCAACCTGATGGCTTTACCTGCTACTATTCTCACCCACCACATTTGAAATATAATTCAGCACATTTCTTCACCAACCACAAGTGGGGCCCACCAATTCTAGAATTTTCTACCAAAATGATAAACTCCGAAAATTCAACAATTTCTGAACCAGTCATCTCGTAAAATTCATAATAAATCATACGTTCATTTTTAACGGTTCAAAATTTGTGGGCATATACTCAACTTATATATGTATAACATATCCAAAAATTATCACGATCCAACGGTCGGATTAAAAATTATAACCCCTGCAAAATATCTCAAAAACCCTAATTTTTAATACCTCAATTCTGACAAAAATACTGATAAAAACCTCAATATTAACTCCTTCATTTTTAACCACAAAAATATATCCCTCATTTATATCCACATAATATAAATATTTCCTTATCATATGAATCAATAATTAATTATTCACAAATAATATTACAGAATCACATTTATGACAACCAGGCCGTTCCCAGGAAAGAGGGGGCTTTCCAATAAGGATTTCTCCTTACTGGCGCGCAATTAGATGACCAAACCTCTCCTTAGACAGGACTTTCTAGACATTGCCAATAATGCTATCTAATAATACTATTCAAATAATATGAATTATTGATCTGATAAAGGAAAATACTATGCAGCAACAATTATTGAAACAACAATAATATAAAATATCAATGCAGCAATTATTGAATCAATAAAATAAAATATTGAACAGTAATTACTGTAACAATTATTGAGTAGTGCCTTCTTACGTAAGAATCAATAATTTTAAAAATACTATGCAATATCGTGTGCTACTGTGCAATAACGCGTATTACTGTATTTTAACAACTGGGTATTTCAACAGTGTTAACGGTAACAACTACGCCGTTAATTATAAAAACTCAATTTTTGTCGTTATCTTCATTCGACCGTTTTCCGTTATAGGGCCCACAAATAGCTGCGCCGTCGTACGAATATTTCCCGACAGAAAGAATATTCCACGACCAAACGAATATTCTCCGATAAAATAAATATTTTATAACTACTTGCTTATTTTGAAAAATATTCATATATCACCCTTAACTTTAACTTTTTATCAATTTAACCATTTACTAAATAGAAAAATTGAATACTTTTATTTCATAAAATTTGGGGTCTTACAATGTTGGAATTGTTATAAAATTCACGAATGTGGTATTTCTGTTATCCTTGATTAAACTTGCTGAGCTGTCATGCTCACTTCTTGCGTGAATTATATAACTGCAGTTAAAGGTGAACGTACTGAGAATGCCAAGAAAGATAAGGGCAAAGCTAAGATGGATGCTTAGGCATTGTGTAATAGTTTAGTAAGTTTGTATGTATTATAACTTATGAATAATGAACTATGTAACCGATTTATGAACTTGGGAAGGATTATACTTTGATTTTAATAAGAATATAGTAATTACTCTCATTTTGTTGTATTTCAATGGAATGATGGTATGGATGTTAGTATAGTGGAGCACCATCTGTCGGGTTGGAAGATACCCGGATTTGGGGGCGTCACAGGTTGGTATCAGAGCCTTAGGTTATAAAACTTAAGGGGGGAAAACCTTAGGCTAATAACCTTGTAAGGAAGGTAAAGTCTTAGAAATGAAATTCAAGTCTATTGAATTAAGAAGATATTGAGATAACTCAGTATCGAAAGAATTAAAAGATGAAAATTATTCTTAAAGATATTAAATGTGATTTGTGCCTATACTATTGTGTATTATGTACTAATCAACGTGTTATGTGTTTGTAGATGTCAACCGATAGCTTGATGTTTAGAAACGTGGAAATGATAAGTGAGGACTCAGTTAACCAAGTTGAGGTAGTACCAATGCCAGTGATGGAGGTACCGATAGTTGTACTAGAAGACTCAGACATTGAGGAGTACATCTCTGAGGAGGAATACTCTGAGGAGACTATGGGATTAGCATCATACCTTAAGGAGATGCTAGATGTGGATGAAGAAATGGAGGTGACATCGATTAACACGGTGTTACCTACTCTGGAGCCAGCATCTTTGGATGCAACTAAAGCACTGTATTTAGCGGTGTTGGATAGGAATGTACACCTACGTACTCAGGTAGAGGCACAGATTGAGGAGATAACTGCCCTATATGAGGCGAAAGAATCTGCAGAGGCAGACTTTGAGTCGGAGCACGATGAAAAAGTGCTTATGACTGATAAGGCTCATAGCTATAAGGATGAGGTCCTCGAGCTAAAGCAGAAACTGGTTGAGAAAGATCAGAAAATAGCTAGGATGTCATATATTCATGAATGTGCTCATGAGGATTTCAAGCTGAAAATTGCTTGTTATTCTATTGAGTCCGGGCAGACTCGACATACCATAAGTCGAGATATAGTGTCAATTCTGGCAAATCAGAAATATGAAAATGCCGTTCGACAGCGTTAGAAGGTCGCTAGAACTTTTTGTATATAAGTAGTGACGTAAAACCCTCTTTTGTATAATTCAGGGTAGTCTTTTAGCAAATCCCAACTTTTGTAGAAGGCAATCGCGGGATAGTATATGATAGCTTTTGGCTAAGGGAACATGATGTAAATAGTTTTGACTATGAAAGCATATTAATATAATGACGTTTTGATTTAACATGCTTGTGTGATAGGAATGGTTGTTGTTAATTTAAAATGATAACCAAGTAATTAAATAGATAATAATGAAATTTTATTTATTTAATCAGAATTATGCCGCCAAGAAGGAGACAACGGAACCAAGAGGCCGAGTCTCATAATAAAAATCAAGGGGGTCCTAACAACCCTATGCAAGAGTTTGTTAATTTATTAACGGCTGCATTTAACCAAGTGGGGGGTGGGATTCCTGTAGCTCCTGGGGTAGTAAGAACAACTACCTTTAAGGACTTTAAAAGTGTGGGTCCTCCCAAGTTCCGAGGAACGACGGATCCACTAGAAGCCCAAACATGGATTAGGGAAATTGAAAAGGCGTTTGTGATAACAAACGTAGGTGAGGCGCAAAAGACTTCTTTTGCGACTTGCATGATGAAGGGAGAAGCCAACTACTGGTGGGAAGCTCACCAGGGTGGGGCTAGGACAGAGGCTGTTACGTGGGAACAGTTTAAGAAGGTTTTCTTTGAGAACTATTTCCCTACTAAGATGCAGGGTAGGATGGAAATTAAGTTTCTAGAACTTAAGCAGAGGGATATGATTGTTCCCCAATATGCCGCCAAATTTAATGAGTTGGCAAGATTTGCTCCACATCAGGTGGATACGGAGGAAAGAAAGGCGCGCAGATTTGAGCAGGGCTTAAAACCTTGGCTCTATAGTAGAATATCGGTTTTCTAGAGTGCTTCCTATGGGACCATTCTGGAGAAGGCGATAATAGCTGAAGGTGGTGGTGAGGCCTTGTCTCAGTACCACAAAGAGCGGAAGATTAAGAGTAAGATAGAAGAAAGTAATAAGGCTAAAGTTGCCAGCGGAAGCGGCAACTTGCCAAAGAGGAAGGGTTTTAATCCCGGGAATATCGGGGTAAAACAGGGAGATCCCAAAAGGAAAACGGAAGCATGTAAGACATGCGGAAAATCTCACATGGGAGTCTGTTTAAAAGGGAAAGTAGTATGCTACAACTGTGGGCAGGAGGGACATTTGTCACCCAATTTTCCTAACCCTAAGAAGAATCAGGGGTGTTTTGTCTGTGGGTCAAAGGACCACATGGCAAGAAATTGCCCAAAGAAGGGTTTAGAGGGGAATAAGAGTTCTGGTAGTGGTAAATTAGCCATTACTGGACCAACACCATTAGTGGGTAGACCCTCGGCTTGTACGTTTAATATGACTGTTCAAGATGTAGTTGCATCAACAGATGTGGTAGCAGGTATCATTCCGGTCAATGAGATAAATGCTTATGTGTTATTTGACTCGGGTGCCACTTGTTCTTTTATAGCATGTGAATTTGCTAAACGATTAGGGTTAATTCCTGAGAAGTTACTTATACCTTTAGACGTTAAGGTAGCAAACGAGGAGATAATCCCCATTAAACATATTCATAAGAACTGTTGCGTAGAAATTAGGGGAAATAAGTTATCGGTAGATTTGGTACCGATAAGGCTAAAAGAATTTGATGTAATTCTTGGTATGGATTGGTTGGTGAACCATGAGGCAATTATAGATTGCCATAGGAAAAGTGTAAACCTTCGTCTTTCTAAGAAAACCAAGGTAGTATTTTTCGGTAGTAATTCACCGAGACACTCTTGTTGTCTGTCTATGACACAAGCTAGGAAGATGTTAAGAAAAGGGTGTGTAGGTTATCTATGCCATGTGGTGGATACCCAAAGAGTGGGGACATCCTTGGATCAGATACCAGTTGTGCAAGAGTTCGTGGATGTATTTTCGGAGGAATTATCGGGTATTCCACCGGATAGGGAGGTAGAATTTGTAATTGATTTGTTACCAGGAACGACACCAGTTTCAAAGGCACCATATCGAATGGCGCCAGTTGAAATGAAGGAGTTAATGGTTCAATTACAAGAACTATTAGATAGGAAGTACATTCAACCAAGTGTGTCTCCATGGGGAGCACCGGTGTTGTTTGTAAAGAAGAAGGATGGGTCGTTAAGACTTTGTATCGACTATCGAGACTTAAACAAGTTAACGATTAAGAATAGGTACCCTTTGCCCAGGATCGATGATCTATTTGATCAGTTAAAAGGGGCAAAGTATTTTTCTAAAATAGATTTGCGCACGGGGTATCATCAGTTGAAGGTAAGGAAGGAAGATATACCTAAGACCGCATTCAGAACTCGTTATGGTCACTACGAGTTTCTGGTAATGTCGTTTGGGTTGACTAACGTGCCAGCCGCATTTATGGATATGATGAACAGAGTGTTCAAACAATATTTAGACAAGTTTGTCGTAGTGTTCATTGATGATATTCTAGTCTATTCAAAGACGCTAGAAGATCATACGAAACATTTAAGAATAGTGTTGGAAACACTAAGGAAGGAGAAGTTGTATGCGAAATTCACAAAGTGTGAATTTTGGCTTGAGAGAGTGCAGTTTCTAGGGCATGTTATTGATAAGGATGACATTTCCGTAGATTCGGCCAAAGTAGAAGCAATAAACGAATGGGAGTAACCGAAGACGCCGACTGAGATTCGGAGTTTTCTGGGGTTAGCAGGATGCTATAGAAGGTTCATTCCAGACTTTTCTAAATTAGCTACTCCGTTAACCAATCTGACAAGAAAGTCAGTGAAGTATGTGTGGACTGAAAAATGTGAGAACAGTTTTCAGGAATTGAAGAAGAGATTAAGTGAGGCACCGGTATTGTCCTTACCAGACGATACCGGAAATTTTGTAGTGTATAGCGATGCTTCGCATAAAGGATTGGGTTGCGTGCACATGCAGCATGGCAAGGTCATTGCGTATGCATCACGCCAATTGAAGGATTATGAGAAGGTTTATCCTACTCATGACCTGGAATTGGCAGCTGTAGTTTTTGCCCTAAAGATATGGAGACATTATCTTTATGGTGAGAAATGTGAGATATACACGGACCACAAAAGTCTGAAATATATCTTCACACAGAAGGAGTTGAACATGAGACAGAGAAGGTGGCTAGAGTTAATAAAAGATTATGATTGTGATATTTTATATCATCCGGGAAAAGTAAATGTAGTAGCGGATGCGCTAAGTAGAAAGGATAGTGAGAAATTATCAATGTTAACAACTTAGAATGAGTTGATAACAGCAATGACAAAAATGGAACTAGAAGTTAAGTTACCAGGGGAATCGGTAGAATTGTTATTTTCCATGGAAACCCAACCTACCATAGTGGAGCGGGTTAGGAGAGTACAACTGAGCAATGAGGGGTGCAAGCAGATGCTGAATAAGATAGAAAACGAAGAAAAAACTGAGTATAATCTCGATAAGGAGGGATTACTTCGTTTTGAGGGAAGAATTTGGGTTCCTAATGATCCCGAATTAAAAGAAGAAGTTATGATGGAGGCCCATAGTTCGAGGTACTCGATACATCCCGGTAGTACGAAGATGTATCAAGACCTTCGTCGGAACTTTTGGTGGCCGAATATGAAGAGGGAGATAACAGAATATGTTAGTAAGTGCTTAACTTGTCAAAAAGTTAAGGCTGAACATCAACGACCGAGCGGGTTGTTACAACCATTAGAAATTTCAGAGTGGAAGTGGGAGCACATCACGATGGATTTTGTGGTGGGACTTCCAACAACAAGAAAATGATATAATGCGATTTGGGTGATAGTGGATCGATTAACGAAATCAGCTCATTTTCTACCAATAGGAATTAAGTATAACTTAGATCAGTTAGCTAAGCTGTATGTCAAGGAAATTATTTCCAGACATGGAGTGCCTGTGTCGATTGTGTCAGATCGTGATCCACGATTCACATCGAACTTTTGGAGAAGTTTGCAAGAGCAAATGGGAACGCAGTTAAGATTAAGTATGGCGTATCATCCTTAGACGGATGGTCAGAGTGAGCGGACAATTCAAACGCTTGAAGATATGTTAAGATCTTGCGTTATGGATTTCAAAGGGAGTTGGGACGAATTTCTACCATTAGTAGAATTTTCGTACAACAATAGTTTTCACGCTAGTATAGGCATGCCGCCTTACGAAGCGTTGTATGGTAGGAAGTGCCGAACCCCATTGTGTTGGGATGAGGTGGGTGAACGTCAGATGTTGGGACCAGAGATGGTTCAGCAGACGGCGGGCATGGTAGAATTAATACGTGCTCGATTAGTTGCGGCTCAAGACCGGCAGAGGAAGTATGCAGATCCTCATAGAGAAAATAGAGAATTCGATGTAGGATCTTTTATTTTTCTGAAAGTATCACCTTGGAAGGGGAAAATACGTTTTGGAAAGAAAGGGAACTTAAGTCCAAGGTTTGTAGGACCTTTTGAGATTTTAAAAAGGATAGGGGAGGTGGCTTACGTAGTAGCTTTACCTCCAGAAATGGAACACGTTCATAATGTGTTTCATGTGTCAGTGTTGCGTCCTTATAAATCGGACTATAAACACGTGATAGAGTATGAATCTATTCAGTTAGAGAAGGACTTGTCCTATGAAGAACTTCCAATTCAAATTATTGATAGGAAGGAACAAGTTTTAAGAAATAAGGTCATACCTTCAGTGAAGGTGTTATGGAGAAACCACAATGTTGAAGAAGCAACGTGGGAGCTCGAAAGTAAAATGAAGGAAGATTTTCCTCATTTGTTTATGTAATTATAAGCTAAGATTCTGGGGACAGAATCCTTTTAAGGGGGAGAGAATGTAACGCCCGAGAAAATCGAATTTTTATTACAATTAAATTTTTATTTGATTATGTGAATTAAATGGATTTAATTGAATTCTTCGTGAAGTAAACTATGTGAAGGTCGTTCTATGACCTAGAATGTGCTAACGTGGTTAGTATTCTGGCTACGTGGTAGAAATAGTTGTTTAGAATTTCCAAGACGATAATAATTGTTTTTTGAGAAGTTTCTGTAAAAACACTATTCATCCGTTCCTGTCCGAGGAATTATTTTGAAATTCTGAGAAACGCGTAATGATAGAATATCGTGATGAGATGGAATATCTGATAATATTTCATTTATGACAAAAACGAAGTTTTCGCCTGCGGACTTAAAACCTAAGGGTTGAGTATATTGATTTCCGAGAAGGAAATAATATGCGTAGAAGGAATGGCGTTAGGTTTTATTCAAGTATTATACAATTGGTGGTGCTAGTTAGTACCTATGTATAATACGTTAAGTAAATACGAGGTACAATACGCTTATTGTACTTATGGTATGCGAAAGGAATACGTGAATCATACGCGTAGAATACGATACGTATTATAGAATTAAGTTATGACGTAATGATTAATTCATTTGAGTTGGGTTATAAGTTAGTCCAACTAATTGAAGAACTAAGCCCAATGAGTTAGGTGAGTTAAGTCAAAGTCAAGGCCCAATGTTTATTTAATTAAGCCCAATTCACAAAATCGAACCGTGGGTCGAACCGGTGGGTCACCCAATGGGCAAAGCCCATGGGGCAACCCATGGGATGTCATAAAGGGGAGGTGGGCCGGCCACCTTGGTGTGCAAGCCAAGCATAAGGCTTGGTCACCAAGTATCTTACTTGGTGACCACACATGAATAGTAAGGAGGTGGGGGAATATTAACCATTAAGCCCTCCATTCTAAATTCTATAAATAGGAAGCTAGGTTGATTCATTTGAGATTTTTACCAAGACTCAACTTAGATTATTTGAGAGAGAAAAGGGAGCTACACTTGCAAACATACACTTTGGAAGCTTATACTTATATTCTTCCAAGAGATTTCCAAGAGTTCTTAAGGTATAATCCTTATCTTTCATCTCCATTTCTTTTTGATTTGTCTTTTATATTTGAGAATCATAGAGGGATGGTATACGCCTTGTATGAGGAATTAAAGATGACTTACCATAGATTCAATCTCTATAAGTCACGAGGTTATAAAAAATAATAAGGTTTGAAATAGTTTTGAACCATGAAAAAATGGATAGTTGAGATTGATCGTTTATAAAACGATTGGACTCTATCAATCCGTTAGTAGTTGCATCTTGCTTGGTTAGGATGTAAATATGAAATCCATGGAGTATTCCATGAGATTTGGCTTAGAGAATATTAGTAATGAAGTTATGACGAATTTTATGAAAATAGGCGTTAAACGTCGAAAACATAGTAATTTCGGATTGGTAGTCGAAAGTTGCCATGGGACTTGAAAATGTTGGTTTCCAATGTCAACACGTGAGATAGGGTGATTAAAAGTCGTGGGTTCGAGAATCGTCGGATTCTGACTTAAAACGAAGAAAGCGAGCATTGAATGCTCATTAACGTTTACGAACGTATATAAAATAAACTCAATAGTGAATTATGAGTTAACGGATTCGAAAGTGTTGAATCCTTATATGAACGCGTAAAAGATGTAATTCCTGACTTGTAGGAATTCGAATGGGTCAATTCGGATGTAAAACGAACAAATTAGGAAGCTGGGAGTTTCGTTAGAAAACTAAAACTGGTTTGTCAACTGATGCACAGGCTCGGCGCCGCAGCGCCAAAACCATTACAAAATGGTGGCGCCGTAGCGCCAGACTCAGCCGAGCCTCTGCAAACTCGCGCCCCAGCGCCAATATGCCGCGCCCCAGCGCCAATGTGTGAAGGTGCTGCGCCCCAGCGCCAAAGTGCCGCGCCGCAGCGCCGGCAGTAAGAAAAACTTGACCCAGTTATGCTTTAGACTTCAGTTGGTTAGGGATCAATCGGAGTTGAGTTTATATACTCAATGAATGTATAAAGACTAATCCTATACTACCTATACTAAGGTATATGATATGAAACTTAGGAGTCTAAGGTAAGTAAACAAAATATGTAAAATGAACGAAGTAATACTTTATTAATGAAGTTGAGTTCGGTTAATAAAACGTCCATAGAGAGATAAACCGAGACGAAGGGTAATAAGTCATGTTGACTTTAATAAAAATATTATGTTAACAAAGACATAGAAGAGAAAGAAGCTGGTAGGAACAAGGTGAATAGTTGTTTGATAGCTAATTACGGTGTGTTATGTGAATATATCATGTAGATTCTGTAAAGGCTGTGGTCAGTCGAGTAAGTTATTTGAAGACGCTGAAAGGCAAGTTTTCTTAACGCTTGTCTAACTTCTAAGTTAGCCAAGTTTTATGTGATTCATTGAACTGAATTTCAAGCTTTGTTGTAAAAGAAAGGGTCGATGCCAGATTTTAACTCGGCTAGACTATTCGTAAGATGTAGATTGATGATTTTCCATATCATTCTATATAGAAATGTTAACGCTATCCTATGCCAAGTAATTGGTACGGATGTGAAGGTAAGGTTTGTCTATGAACAAACAAAAGTATTTTTCATCGATATTTTCGATGGGCACGCGAGTTTGCCAAAAATATTAAACATAAATACGTTTAATGAATGTAGTGTTGATCAACATAGAGTACTATAGGTTGATCACCTAGAAGTGCTCGTAAGTTATACGGATGAACGGCCTTAGTGTTGTGGACTCCTTTTCAAGTATGAAAACTGAAATTTACTGTTCATGGTCTATCGACCTGTTCAGAATTCCTAATCTATTCTATACACTGGGAATTTATGTTACATACTGTTATGGTAGTATTGATTCATAATACTTCATAACTATTGTTCAGTTATGTTGGAATTGTTATAAAATTCACGAATGTGGTATTTCTGTTATCCTTGATTAAACTTGCTGAGCTGTCATGCTCACTTCTTGCGTGAATTATATAACTGCAGTTAAAGGTGAACGTACTGAGAATGCCAAGAAAGATAAGGGCAAAGCTAAGATGGATGCTTAGGCATTGTGTAATAGTTTAGTAAGTTTGTATGTATTATAACTTATGAACAATGAACTATGTAACCGGTTTATGAACCTGGGAAGGATTATACTTTGATTTTAATAAGAATATAGTAATTACTCTCATTTTGTTGTATTTCAATGGAATGATGGTATGGATGTTAGTATAGTGGAGCACCATCTGTCGGGTTGGAAGATACCCGGATTTGGGGGCGTCACAGAATATATGTACAGGGACTTAGTGATAGATCAAATATGTTATGTTGATCTAAGCTTTTAATGTTTATCATTCTGTAAGTGAATGTATATATAGATGAAGAGATCAAAGATGTTAGGTTGATCTATGTCTTGAGATGTAATAGATAGGCTTCAACAAAATCGTAGACTATCGAGCTGATCAAGAGTTTGCAGAAGTCAAGGCAGAATCGTAAAGCATCGAGGATCGTAGTATGACTGCCTTGAAGGACCTCTCCAAAAATCATAGAGTGGTCCAAACGTTTGCCGAGCCAACTCAGAGATCATAGTGTGTTCTCGGAAACGTAGAGTCTGCAAGACAAGCAAGTGAAGATCGTAGTGTGACAGTCCTTAAGAGAAATCGTAGTGTTCTCGTTTGCTAGTATCAGATCAAGCACCAAGGTGGCAAGACACCACGATCAGAATTGTAGAGTATCATTTGTATGTGTCAGAAGCATCGAGCCTTGCCCATTTGTTTAAGGATAAATCCCAACAAATGTGGAATGAATTATAAACGTTGAAGTCATCACCAGTCCCAATAACACAAAAGATATCCTTAGTATATAACAAAGAAACGTATTGAAGAAGCTAAGGAAAGTACCATGGGTCAGAGGAAAACACCTTTTCAGGTATTAGGTGAGATAGCAGTGTAGCATCCCCAAATCTGGGTACTTTTTACCTAAGATCTGGTACATCATTTCTATAACTATTGCGGAAGATATAAACATAAATTGTTTATACATTAAACTTTTACACATCATCCCCAAGGTCTACAACCTTAACTTAATACATACCTTCAATATCTTAATTGTTTACAATACTATTTTCGTCAAAAAATTTAATAAATCTAACTACACCATAATTTAATCTTGCACTTTGCCTTTGCTTCTGTCTTTACTCAAGCTTTCTTCTTAAATCTGAAAATTTTTATCATGATATAGCAAGGGTGGGCAACAAATTTGCTCAGCAAGTTTAAATTTAATTGAGGATATATCATGATTGAAAGAATTGAACAAAAAGCTGGCTACGTTCAACAATATACTAATTAAGAACTAGCAGGAATCAAATTTCATAACTGAACGATCAGGACGATAAGAATTATTATCAATAATGAATATGAATAATTCAACTGGAGCAGATGGTAATGAAGGTGATCAGCCTTTCATACCTGATGAACATATGCAACGTGCACTAAGTGCGAATCAATAATCAGTATAGATGTGAATAATCAACAATAATTATTCACTAACATGCTTTGAACATACAACTCAAGTTCGAGTTAGGAAACTTGCCTGTACAGCTAATTACCGCTAAGCAATCTAATTTAATCTCTCATGAAAGACCTATCAATTATAAGATTGATATTTCAATTAGCATAACATACCTGCTAGCTCATAATACTATTACTTTATCTATAGATTATCTAACACTTCATCAAATATTAGATAACTTCTTAATACATCAGTATTATTATTGTCCTTTGCTAATTCTTTAATCACTATATCATATTTATTATGATTTAACACTTTAATCTTTCATACTATAAGTTCTTTGCTATAATCTAATAAGTCAAATACCAAACCAGCAACCTAGATTCCAAATCCAGTAACCTAGATGGTCAATCTAGAAAACCAAACTACAATCCAGCAAGCTGGATTCAACATATTTTCAATTCAGTAAACTGCTTTTCAATCCAGCAAGCTGGATTCATCAGATTTTTCAATACAGCAAACTGGATGCATAAATTATTCAATTCAGCAAGCTGTATTCCATATCCTTTTCACAAAAATACCAAATCAACTTATTATTTTTCTATCCTTTGTCCAAACACATATACATATATTTCATCCACAGAAAGTATTTTTCATAATTTTCTAACTTCCTTTAATATTTTTTAAAATCATTTTTAGTGTGTAGCTTAAGAATTTAGCCCTATCATGCTCAACTCCAGAAATTCCCATCTCTTGACACAATCTTATACGAGTTATCGTGAGCCTCCAATTTAAATTTCGTGGCCATCGGAGTTATATAACTCCGGTTATAACCATTTTCGTCAGAAAATCACAAAAATTGAAATGGTCATAACTTGGTCATTTTAAGTCAGAATGAGTTCATATTTGGACAGGAGCTACTTAATACCATATATTTTCATGTCCCAAAAGGCCGGAATTTTTCTCATAAATTAAGTGGCCAAAACAGCCCTTACAAAATTTTGGACAGTAGCCTTTTCTCCTTTAACAGTTTTTGACTCCTTTGGTAAAATCAGTCCACACGAAAATCTACAAAACATTTTCCAGTGATTCCACTTGAAAATGTTAGAAAACTCATAGATCTAACTCTAGGACTTGACCACACTCAAAAATTCAAAATATAATAGGAAATATGGTCATTTGAATTTCGTGTTTCGTTTTCATAAAAATCTGATTTTTAACTCTTGGTGTCTTCTAAGAAAACTTTCATGTTTTCACATAACAACCAACATATCTCATCATAACACTTACTAATACCTCATATACCCATGAATATACCATAATACATTATCTATTTCATCAATCAGTCATCAAACACAAGGTTAAACACAATCAAGGCTAAGAAAAATTAGGTTTTCTACATTTTGAAAAATCTAGTTTCCATTTCATATTTTAGATCTAACCTTTAACACATAAGATGTATAGATCCACACATAAAACACTCTAGATCATGTAGATCTAGAGTTTTGAAGCTTGAAATCATCAATCCAAGTTTTGATTGATCACAACTACAAATAACATATCCAAGAGGTATTTATACCTTTGATCTCCTTGCTCTCCTTCTTCTATGGTTGATTATGGAGCTTTGAACACACAAAACTCTCTTTCTTTATTATTATATGGTTGCCGAGCCTCTCTCCTCCCTCTCTCTAGTTTATTTTACTAGCAAATATGGAAATGAAATAAAAGAGAAGAGAGAGAAAATAATAGATTTTAATTATTGTTAGTAAAATGTGTATAGATATATTATGTATATCTATTTAATTTCTCCCATATTCCTTGCTCTTTCTCTCTCTTACTAAACCACTAAAGCTCTGCTTGGAAGCATGGTCAAAGTGTTGGCTAAATAGGGAAATGACACCTAATGAAAAGTTGTTGGGAGTAGGTAATTACTTAGACAACCAACACAAGTAACCATTATTTTCCTCACATGCTCTCTTTTTCTCCTTAGGTAGCCGACCATGTGTCCATTCTCTTACCCAAAATTGATGTCCTTTTATGCTTTATTTAATTTACTTAAAGTCCAAAAAGTCCTCTCTCACTTGGGCTAAAAGTTGGGCCATTCTTTTAATGTTTTGGGCTTACAAATTTAGTTTCTTTGGGCCATAACAAATAACATATTCCAACACTCTTAATATTACAATTCCCTAATTATTTAATTAGGGTTTTTATGTACTCAATTTAGATATAAATTCTTACTCAAGTACATTTATTTCCTTAACCCAATTAGACTTGCTATAATTAGGTTATAAAATTTAGAAAAATAAATCTCTTAGAATTAATATATATTCTAAATACCATAATTCTCTCATCCCATAACCATTAAGTTATTCAATTCTTCATTCCTAATACATAATTAGGATCACACTAGTTTTTTTTATTTGTTTATATAATAAACAAATATAAACCATCACATAATATTCATATTCACTTACTCACATAATCATATAAAATAATTAAATAGATTGAGATATGATTCACAAATCTCTTAGATTAGATCCCTAGTATATATTTAAATACTAGAACCACTAAATAAAAATAACCCTTAACAATTAACACTTAAGCTTTTATACTTATCTTTTAAGCTTCCGAATTAGGGTTTTGATAATCCGAATTAGGGTTTTGGATTTCCAGAACACAAATTAGGGTTTCTGAGCATATCGTTAGGGTTCCTAACAGTTCGTTAGAGTTTTCTCACTGAACAACCATGTTATTAACATAACTTTAGGGTTTGCTAAAGTTATACTTATCCTGATCAATAATTGATCCTTAATCCATAAACTGAGCACATAAAATCACTGATATAAATTATCTGATCAAAGTTTGATCTTTATCTACAATCATGTACACATAGAACCACATACACATATTCTTATGAACTCATACACTAAACATATACCTCATTAACAGACTATCACTTATAGTCTATCAAATCATTCAAGTTCTTCTCCAAAAATTTTAAAATTCTTAAAACTCCTTCACAGAACCGTCAAATCCATACGCTTATTTTCTGTCTAGGTTCATCTTATAACCTTTAATCCATCATTTTAGGATTTTAATAATTATCTAAATTCTCGGGTTGTCACAAGCAGTCTGCTGTGTCAGTGGGCCAGAATGCTAATCAGAAGATGTGCATAAAAGTCTCCATCAAAGTTCAGAAATGTCAAACGCATTTAATGCTTCAACGAATGTCTTCAACGGATACATTTTCAAGGATCACATATATGCAAAACATCTGCAGATGATTCAAGTAAGCAAGCATTGAACAAAACACTGAAGAACACTCAACGCTCAACTCTACGATCTGAAAAGAGAAAGCTTGCTCAACTACTCAGTTCTTTCGAACAAGATCTTAACTGCAACTGAGGAGCACCATTCAAGAATTAATCAACTACTATCAAGTGAAGTAAGAAGTTCCAAGTCAGAAGAACTTGAAGAGTTCTAAGTGAACTGTGAAGAACCAAGTCTGCTGGACTTGAAGAGTTCAAAAGTGAATTGAGAAGTGCCAAGACTGCTGGTCTTGAAGGAATCTGTGATGTTTAGAAAGTGTAAAAGATATCCTTAGTGGATTTCCTACTCGAGGAGTAGAAGAGTAGACTAGGAGCTTTAAGTGCTCCGAACCACTTAAAATTGCCGTGTCTCTTACATTCTTGCTATAACTGCTATAACTGTTATAACTGCTTCACTCTCATTAACTCAGTATATCTTAAAGGGAGAACAAATAAATCTTAATTCCTCTGTGTTTGAATCTTTATCAAAACTAACAAAGTATTTTGAAAAGAATTTAAAATATCTATTCAACCCCCCCTTCTAGATAACTATTGTGCCTCCGGGAACTAACAATTGGTTTCAAAGCAGGTTTTATCAAGTAGCCTACAATGCTTAAGTTGATTCTGTTAGTTCCCAGTAGGCACAATATAGATCTAGAAGGGGTGGGGTTGAATAGATCCATTTTAATTTTAAATACTTTTCTCGTTTATTTTGTATTGCTATTAAATTAGCATATGACAAATATAAGAATCTTTTCAAGCACAGCGGAATAAGTAAAAGATCCCCTTCATTGATATATTCATAATCATACATACATTGTTCGTAGAGTTAGTTCAGTTGTAAGCGGTTAAAACATACATAGCAGTTATAGCTGTTATAAGTACATAATGTAAATGACATAATGTAAAAGACACAAGGGGTTTTAAGTGGTTCAGAGACTCAAGCTCTTAATCCACTCTTCTGCTTTCAACTAGCAGGATTTCCACTAAGGAATGGCAGCACCCTGAATCACTAAGATTCCTTCAAGGCCAGCGGCCTTGGGACTTCAGTTCACTAAGAACTCTTTAAGGCTAGCAGCCTTGGAACTCCTCTAGTTTCCTAGGAACTCTTCAAGCTCAGCAGGCTTGGAACTTTATTTAGTCCCTCCGGACAAGGACCCCTCAGGCCCTGGCTTCATTTAGTCCCTTCGGACAAGGACCCCTCAGGCCCTGGCTACTTGTTGAGTTATTTGTTTATTTGTTGGAGTTGGTGCTGAGCTGCTAAGATGTCTTCATGCTCTGAACATCTTCTATACTTAGCAGCTTGGTGTGATCACCCTTGAAGTGCAGTTGAGTGTTGCATGATGCTCAGCTTCTTCATTTACTCAACCACTTCGGATGATCCCTTGATGACTGCCTTGAAGATCATTCCTCTTGATACATGATAGCTGCACATGGTGGGTTTCTAAGATGACTGTAAGCCCTTCTACTAGGTACTTAGAAACTTTCTCATGCTTGCCACCATGATGACGTTTGTGATCTCCCTTCTTGATACTTTATGTCTTCTCATGATGGACTTGCTAAGATGACTGTGAGCTCTTCTCTATAGTACTTAGAGTCTTCCCATGATGGACACCAAGATGACATGATGCTCTTCTTTCTCTCGACAGTTCAGAACACTCTTTATGTAGTAGAACTCTTATTTCTACATTGTAGAACTCTCACTTCTACTTCTTTCTTTTTCTGACTCTAAGTGTTCTTGGTGGATCATAGAGTGAGCCTTCGGACACATTGTCTCACATGGTTTAGAACAGTCCACCGTTACTCTAAACTCGACAATTCCAGCAACCCTTGATCTTTGAAGCTTCATCTGATTTATACTCCTTCCCAATACTCCCATTGGAAAGTAGCTGTTAAAGGCTATTCAAATTTCTTCACAGATCTCGAGTTGACTGAGGTAGACTGCAGATGTGACTTGTCATAACTTTCTGACATTGCAGTCTACTGTTTCACCTACCCCGTCAGAGATGTTGTTTTATGCCTCGGGTAGGTCGAAGACTTTATTTCCTCCTTTTGATTTCTAGATCAGAGGTTGTCCTTTTGCATCGGTGCTCTCAATAAGCACTTGTCTGAATATTACTCTTCAGATTGAACCATTGCCAATGCTTCAGTCTTCAGCTATTCAAACTCTACGATTCTGATGCATGTCTTCAAGGACCTGATTGTAGTGTTATGTTGACTGGTAGAGACAACACTATGATCTTGAAGAGTGTTAATTGGATCTTCAATGTAGAACACCTCTTCCTTCTTTTGTGCAGTGCTTCAACACTTCTGTTTGCTTCGACTGTTCTCAGATGCTGATGGCTTGACTCTTTGCTCTGGCCCCTTCTGAATATCAAGACACTTCAGATTTATGACATGTTCAGCTCGCTTTCTCCTTGTGATCTCCCGTTCACTTATCATCAATGGACTGACCCTACGCTTAATCACTTTAGCCTTGTTCTTCAGAGGCTGACCAATATCTCTGTGCACACTCCATCAGTTCTTTCTTTGTTTAAAAAACACTACGATCTTGGTTGCTTTCAAGATTATTGTCTTCTATTCTCTTGACAGCTACTGCACTTGCTGACTTTCCTCGGTCAGCTACTGAAGTCTTCTTATGATCATCTTGTGGAAGACTTCATCTTGAATGGCTTCACAACTCAATTTGGATGCTGATTGGGTTGGTGCTTAGATCTTCTGTTAGCTTGCATGCCATTAGTTGAGTGCTCTCTAGTTTCCTTCAGATTGGATGTAACATTGCAGCTTGAACCAGAGGCTTGTTTCCTTTGGATATTCTGGGAGTGCTCATTTGTTGAGAATCGTCTTTGCTCTACGATTCTGCCTTCGCATTGTAAGCACAACTGTTGAGGTCGTAGTTCTGCACTCTACGATTCAGCTTCGGCTGTGCAGACCCTACGACTTCGGGATAAGATCTTAACACTCTACGATTTCTGTCTTTGTGCTTGATGTCTTCATCTGATCTTGCTCGACTACGATCTCTGCATGTAATCAATAGACTTTACGACTCAGAGTGTAGTTCTACGATCCTTGACTTGGCTTCGACATCAGTAGACTCTACGACTCCGAGTGTAGTCTACGTTTCACTTGGCTTCGGCAGATGTTCGGTTGGCTCGTAGGCAGGCTGCCTCTACGATTCTGAACATGACTTCCTCAGTAGACTTCGGCTATGAGGAAGTTCTACTCGACACACTACGATCCTTCCTCGTCTCTCCTGACAGTCTACGAACTCCAAGACTACTATCTTGTAGACTACGATTCTGCCTTGATAGCTCTCGAGTTTTCCTTAACTCTACTGGCAGACTACGATTTCTGGTGCAGTGCTCGACGATCAGACAAGCCTATCTATTACATCATAAGATCAACCTAACATGCTTGATCTTTCTATGTTTATAGTCCTTGTACATCATTTCTTTTTCAGGACTTTACAAAGCTGTTTTGCTTATGTAGGATCAACCTAACATATTTGATCAATTCATTCTAAGTCCTTGTACACATGTTTTCTATTATCTATCAAAGAACTTTACAACTTTTGTTAATGCAAGCATACTTGCATATTATTCATTCATATATATATATATATATATATATATATATATATATATCATAATCAAATCATATGTAAATAGGAATATCATTCACATGCATATTCCTGACAATCTCCCCTATTTGATTATGACAAAAATAATAAGTGCATATGCATGTTATGAATGAATTTTATATACAGTGAGCAGCTGTATTTCTAAAACAGATAATTATGAATGTCATTTATAATAATATGGAATTTAATACACTATGACATTTTACATCCTGGATCCAGAACATACCTAACTAGTTAGAGATGTACCTCCTGGGCTCCATATATGTTTCCAGGATGTCTGTTGATCAGCTAGTCATCTGTTTGACCTTCTTGCTCCTACTCCCCCTGGGATAATGACTTTCTTTCTTTGCTTTGCTCCCCTTCAGCGTCTTTCTTATCATGCTCCCCCTTAGACTCTGCGATCATGTGATCATCATCTTTTGGCTCCCCCCAGATGATGATTCTTCTTCTGCAGCTGCTGTCATCTTCTTTGACTTCTTCTCTCCTCTCCTTTTGCTCTTCTTTGAATGCCTCTTGCTCTGCCTCTTTTTATGCCTCTTTTTCTCCCCCTTTTTGTCATTAATCACTTGGGAGAGCTGCTCCATGTTGGACATAAGCTGCTCCATCAGATAAGAGGAGTTACCAACTTCGATCTTGAGTTCTTGTTGGCTCAACTCAAGTTGCATGGAGAAAGACTGATTTATGTTGTCAATCTTGTTAAAGAGGACTTGGATCTGCTCTTCATTGGTCTTCTATGCTCGTAGAGCTACTGCCTTCTGATCATGTATGGCCTTCAGATAGATGTTATCTCTCTCTCTTTAATTTTGAGAGATACATCAACCATAGTAGCTTGAAATCTGTTCTGAACTGAATTATCTCCTATTACTGTTAGTTCCATCTTTGACTCTTCATTGATTAGAGATATCTTCTCAATCAGCTCATCAAAATTCTTCAATAGTTCCTACTCCATAGAGATTTGATCATCTTGTTGGGCAGCCTCTGGTTGAACACTAGATTGGACTCTACAATTTTCATCCTTTGACAAATTTTCGAAAGTATTGATGATCTGAAAAATCGTTGAGTAACAATCACTATTGGAGGATGAGGGAGTGTCAGATAGCAGTGCTTGGACTGATGGATGCTTCTGATGTTGAACTTGAACACCATCAGTAGTAGAGTGAACAGACTCTACGTTCATCTCCTTGGTCATGATCCTTTTTCTTTCAGAGTCCATTCTACGATCATAAGGGATATAGTGGCTGCCAGCATGTCTGTAGACCTTGTAGTGGGGCTGGTCTTTGATCATCATTGTTGCATAACTCTTTACCCTTGGGAAGTTTTGAGCCACCAGTTCTAGGCTTAGAAACTGAGAGTAGCATCAGCTGAAGTAGCTTTCATCTCTTTCAGTATGTGCCTTTAACCAAGGCATCCATTGGAAAAACTATCTCATCAGCAGATCATCAGGGTTGTAGAAGATAGTAGTGTAGTCCATCTCCATGTTGTTCCAGTTTTTAAACACTTCAAATGCAGTCATCCTTACAACCTTGAGTTGTTCATTTCCATAGTTTACCCATCTTTCTGGAGGTACTTCTGGTGGTTCATCAGAGACTTCCACCACTATTCTGCTGGTGATTTTTACTGGAGAGAGGACATGATAGAATTCTGGTTCCTCTGATTCCTGATTTTTAGAATTGGAATCATTCTCTATTCCTCCTTCGGAGCTTGAACCATTTTGATCATTTGCATTAATGAATCTTTCTTGCTGCATTTTATTCCCAGAGCTTTCTTCAGCACGATCTTCCTCTGATTCATCTTCTTCATTACTGGTCCTATCCTCAGCACTTTCTTCCTGTGATACAGACTTATCATCACTTAACTCAATAACAACATTTGATTGATCACTTTTCTTCTTGGAGGCAAATTTGGCTTGTAGTTTGTAGCTCTTCCTTCTCCTTGGAGGTTCAGCTATTGGAGAGTCAGACTCTTCTTCCTCTTCAGACTCTGACTCCTTTGGTTCAACAGACGAACTTCTTTGGAGTTCAGCATTGGTAGGGGCAGGCCCTTCTTCTATGGACTCATCACCTTTTGAGTCATCATAGGGGCTTTCAGGATTAGAAGGGGCATGTTCTTCTCTTTTAGAAACCGCATCATTTGACCCATTATCTGGACTAGTTGGGGCATTTGCATTTGGGGATGCAGTTGGGTTACCTTGAATTTCTTCTTCATTCTCAGAGTGAATGCTCTGAGGATTAGCCACTAGGCTTGTGCATTTTTCTTCATCAGCAGATGCTGCATTTTCTTTCATTAATCTAGCTTCACCTTCATTGCTGGATTTGGCCTGTGAGGACTTAGCCTTGGGATTGTCAGTTGCCTTTTCTTCTTCTGATTATACGTCCTCCTCTTCATCAAATGTACTATTTTGGGAAGCTGGGGCTGGCCTGTTTTCCACCTTAGCTTTCTTTCTTAACGGCTCATGAAGCAGCCTGTTGCTTCTTCGCTTTGTGGTTTCAGCAGTCAGGACATTTTCTTCTTTATCCTTGTCTTTGGAGGAGAGACTTCTTGATGGGGCCTTGGTTTTCTTCATACCTCTGGATTTCTTTCTGGCTGGTGTGATTGCTGCTGGTTCAGAGTCATCAGACTCAGAGCTTTCTACCTCTTCTGTCTTCCTCTTCTTTGTAGAGGCCTTGCTACTGCTCCCAGTTGTCAGCCTTTTGTTCTCCTTGGGGTTTTTCTTCCAATTCACAAATATTTGTGGAGACATTACTTTGTGAACATTAAGAGGTTCTCCCTCATCATCCTTGATTCTTCCTCCTAGCTTCTTCTTTATTACAATGCTCAGTAGTCTTCCATGAAACACTTTTCTGAGTGGTTTTTCTGTAGACTTCTTCAATTCAGCCTTTTCTACCTATTTGGAGATCTGATCGAACAGGATGGCTCCACAGTTGATTTTCTTCTTCAGAACTATAGCAGACATGATTTTCAATTGTTGATCAACCACCGTGTCGTGTGTAGTGTCCTTACACAGTATGCATTTTCCAACTATTTTAGCAAGGAACTCGTATTCCTCTGGAAACTCTTTCTTCTTCATGTCCTTTAGACTAGGGTTTCTTTGGTACCCCATGATCTCCTTTGCTTGTTCCGTATCGATATCATCAAGGCTCTTCAGTCCTTGGTCAGGAAAACCTAAGTATTGATTGAGGTCAGAAGATTTCAACTTTAGAGACTGACCTTTGACCTTGGTAGAAAGGGTTCTGGAGTTTATGGAGGCATTTGAGTAGAACTCTTTAACTAGGTCAACATATACTCGAGTGCTAGCTTCAAGGCATTCTGAGAATCCAGCTTTCTTTACAAGCTCGAGAATGTCTCTGAACTTCTTTTTGAATTTCTTAAATGACTTGGTTCCGAGCTGAATGCCGGTGATTACTCGCCAATCTGCCATTTGAATAGTTCGAGGAATATGGGTATATGATTTAGAGGAGTCTATGAGAGATGGCTGATTGTGATTTGGTAAAGCTTTGGAGGGTTAATCAATTTTGGCTCTTGAAAGGATTTTAGGGTTTAAAAATGGGAGGGAGAAAGGTTCGATAGCTTTTGATAACTGTTTACAGTTTTGAATTTGTCTTTATGGCAGTTCCTTCTAACTCTGCATAACCAGTGATGTGTCAACCAACCATTGGTTGCACGATGCCCAGTAATGAGCTGTAACTCCCCATAACTTTTTAGTTAGATATTTCCTTTTAGAAGAGTATATGTTTAATCAACATGGCTTTCATCGTTGACCTTTTGATTCGTAGAGTAGCATGGTAAGGCAGCTATGGACTCTACGTTTTTCTTTGTTGACTCAACGATCACCTTTTGAGAGAGGTTGCAGTGGGTGGTTTTGACATTAATCCTCATTTTAAAACTGCATATCTTGACCACTGATATACTCCAAGCTAGTTTGGGCACTTAAGTTCTGATGTGCGTTTGCACGATGTCTTTCCAAACTGTATTCGAAATTATCTCCTTATATTCTGAATGGTTGAGCAATTGTCCAGTTCTCTCAAGCTCCTTGTGAGCTAGAGTATCCTCTGGTAGGACTGTGATCGTCGAGTCTGCTTCTACGATCGCTAAGTTTGCACTACGATCGTGGAGTTCTCTTCAACCTTGACTCTACGATCGCTGACTGGCTTGGTCCTGGAGATGAACTTTACTTAGCATTCCTTCTGGGTCAAGGTAGCTCAGGAAGGGCCAACCTCTTAGAGTGAGCTAAGGGTCAGGTTTGTCTCTGAGGCGCTTTCCAGATGAAGTGCCTGGGAAGTGAGTTGTATTAATATCTTATTTGACCTTTTCTACTGGGGAGGTCCTCTACCAACTTCAGACAATTACTTTTGCTGTAATCGTGGTGTCCACCTGCTCTTACACTACAATCGGATGTCTGATCGTATGCGCTCCACAATTTTGGGTTGGATGGCTGAAAGGTTATCAGTAGTACGTTTTGAGACGTTCCTACTGACTATGGATCTTTATTTGGTTCATCAGCCACAAAGTTTTGGGACTCTATAGCTGGCACATTTCTTCATAGTTTATCTCAGTGCTGTTGTTCCTTACCAGATCACTTGCTCCCCCATGGTTGATGATGTCTTCTCAGATAGCTGTGATTCCCTTTTCTTTATGTTCATTAGAAGGCAGCCTTGCATATCTGCTTCTGACTGGAATCACCATTATCACTTAAATCTCCTTATATCGTAGGCATGGATATTTTCAGGATTGATCACTCTACGATCTTTTGACAACACTACGATCGTAGTCTTCTTTGAAAGTCTTGTGCTTGCTGAGTTTTGCTTCCACGATGAGTTCCTCTAGTCTGATGCTCGATGATCCTTTGTTGTGAGCTTCCTTGAGGATTCATCTTATATAGCATGCTTTGCTTGATTTGAGCATATAAGACCCTTTTCATCTTTGATTGAATGACCTGCTGCCATATATAGATTAGTAGCCATGTGAGCTCCATTCTGGTTAGCTCAGCTGGTCTTCAAGGACAGGCTTGGACAGATAGGAATTTTATCAGAATCATTTCTGAATAGTCCTTAGCCTTCTGCTGGTTGAGTCTTCTTGACTGAAGTCTTCTGCTTCAGCATTCCTTAGTGTGGCCAGATAGACCAGGTACCTGCAGGTTAGATAAATTTCTATTTTTGGTACCCAAAATTAAATGGGTCCTACTAGGTTACTTTTCTAAACCCCTGTTTCTCATATATTTAGAATTAACATCATATTGAACACCAACAATCATATTCATGCATGTAACTAATTTAGATAATACATTTTGAGATGCATGATGGTGAGTGTGTGTAAGATTTGAGATTTTAATAACACACTCTTTTTCTTTGATGGTTTTATCATTTGCTGGGTTATGTTCACAATGTTTAAGTGTTCACAGAGTGAGAATCAACTCTATAATTTATTTGTATTAGGTTGATTCATGGAGGTGATCAGTTTCTACGAATCTTCAAGATACACTTGAAGAACTGATCATACTCTGTGGGTTATCAAACACTTAGAACATAGGTTTGTACATACTTACTGACCCATCAGCAAAGATTACTCCACATAAAATTGATTTAACCTTTGATAAGCTTATGACCTATTTCAGATATCTTTCAAGATGTCATCTTCAGCCTAACACTTGGGTGGAGAGAAAGTTTATAGGCATTTTGAGTTTCCACCCTTAGTGTACTTTCTCTCTTCACCTTTTTAGGTAGATTATGACTCCTTGAAAGAATACTGTTATAGTTCATAAAGAGGTGCAACTATGATGTATACATTTATAATAGTGAGAAACCGTACCTTTTTACTGTCAGTTCCTTAGCAGTCATTTATCTTTAATATACTGAGTTTAGGCATTGATGTGCATAGCTTCACATTTGCTCCTGACAGCTTTATTGCTCTTGTTGGCCTTTAATCAATCAGTCGTGGTCTTGAAGATGCAGGCTAGAAGAATCTCAGCATCTTTAGTTCTTTGACATCCTTCAGTTCACAAAGTTTGCACCCAGCTGCTGGTTGGCCAGACACGTGTTTGAGAAGATCTTCTTTCTTCTCTGGATAAGCATTTCGTAGCATGCATGGCCTTTTCATCTATCAGGCTTGGAGGTTTCTCAACTCTTTGCTGTTGATGTCTCTTGAGCTTTCTCGTCTGGTCTTCAGACTACAAGATTGACTGCAGGCAAGGATTGGACTTGTTGATGTAGCAATAGAGAACATGGATCAATCTGAGCAGCTTCGGGTGTATATACACATTTACCTATACACAATATTTCCAACGTGTGAGCTGATCTGCATATAACAAGTTACTTACTACTAAACTATGTTTAGAACAATGTTTGTGCCTAGGATCAGACTCAAAGCGATTAGATTTTAAATATAGCATGAGAACCTGCTCTGATACCAATTATTAGTTCCCAGTAGGCACAATATAGATCTAGAAGGGGGGTTGAATAGATCCATCTTAATTTTAAATACTTTTCTCGTTTATTTTGTATTGCTATTAAATTATAATATGACAAACATAAGAATCTTTTCAAGTACAGCGGAATAAGTAAAAGATCCCCTTCATTGATATATTCATAATCATACATACATTGTTCGTAGAGTTAGTTCAGTTGTAAGCGGTTAAAACATACATAGCAGTTATAGCAGTTATAAATACATAATGTAAATGACATAATGTAAAAGACACAAGGGGTTTTAAGTGGTTCAGAGACTCAAGCTCCTAATCCACTCTTCTGTTTTCAACTAGCAGGATTTTCACTAAGGAAGGGCAGCACCCTGAATCACTAAGATTCTTTTAAGGCCAGCAGCCTTGGGACTTCAGTTCACTAAGAACTCTTCAAGGCCAACAGCTTTGGAACTCCTCTAGTACCCTAGGAACTCTTCAAGCCTAGCAGGCTTGAAACTTCGTTTAGTCCCTTCGGACAAGGACCCCTCAGGCCCTGGCTTCATTTAGTCCCTTCGAACAAGGACCCCTCAGGCCCTGGCATCTTGTTGAGTTGTTTGTTTGTTTGTTGGAGTTGGTGCTGAGCTGCTAAGATGTCTTCATGCTCTGAACATCTTCTGTACTTAGCAGCTTGGCGTGATCACCCTTAAAGTGCAGTTGAGTGTTGCATGATGCTCAGCTTCTTCAGTTACTCAACCACTTCGGATGATCCCTTGATGACTGCCCTGAAGATCATTCCTCTTGATACATGATAGCTGCACATGGTGGGTTTCTAAGACGACTGTAAGCCCATCTACTATGTACTTAGAAACTTTCTCATGATTGCCACCATGATGACGTTTGTGATCTCCCTTCTTGATACTTGATGTCTTCTCATGACGGACTTGCTAAGATGACTGTGAGCTCTTCTCTATGGTACTTAGAGTCTTCCCCTGATGGACACCAAGATGACATGATGCTCTTCTTTCTCTCGGCAGTTCAGAACACTCTTTATGTAGTAGAACTCTCACTTCTACATTGTAGAACTCTCACTTCTACTTCTTTCTTTTTCTGACTCTAAGTGTTCTTGGTGGATCGCAGAGTGAGCCTTCGGACACATTGTCTTACATGGTTTAGAACAGTCCACCATTACTCCAAACTCGGCAACTCTAGCAACCTTGATCTTTGAAGCTTCATCTGATTTATACTCCTTCCCAATACTCCCGTTGGAAAGTAGCCGTTAAAGGCTATTCAAATTTTTTCACAGATTGCGAGTTGACTGAGGTAGACTGCAGATGTGACTTGTCATGACTTTCTGACACTGCAGTCTACTGTTTCACCTACCCCGTCAGAGATGTTGCTTTATGCCTCGGGTAGGTCAAAGACTTTATTTCCTCCTTCTGATTTCTAGATCAGAGGTTGTTCTTTTGCATCGATGCTCTCAATAAGCACTTGTCCGAATATTACTCTTCAGATTGAACCGTTGCCAATGCTTCAGTCTTCAGCTATTCGAACTCTACGATTCTGATGCATGTCTTCAAAGACCTGATCGTAGTGTTATGTTGACTGGTAGAGACAACACTACGATCTTGAAGAGTGTTAATTGGATCTTCAATGTAGAACACCTCTTCCTTCTTTTGTGCAGTGCTTCAACACTTCTGTTTGCTTCGACTGTTCTCAGATGCTGATGTCTTGACTCTTTGCTCTGGTCCCTTCTGAATATCAAGACACTTCAGATTTGTGGCGCGTCCAGCTCGCTTTCTCCTTGTGATTTCCCGTTCACTTATCAATAACGGACTGACCCTACGCTTAATCATTTTAGCCTTGTTCTTCAGAGGCTGACCAGTATCTCTGTGCACATTCCATCAGTTCTTTCTTTGTTTGGCAAACACTACGATCTTGGTTGCTTCCATGATCGTTGTCTTCTGTTCTCTTGACAGCTACTGCACTTGCTGACTTTCCTCCGTCAGCTACTGAAGTCTTCTTATGATCATCTTGTGGAAGGCTTTATCTTTAATGGCTTCACAACTTAATCTAGTTGCTGATTGGGTTAGTGCTTAGATCTTCTATTAGCTTGCATGTCATTCGTTGAGTGCTCTCTGATTTCCTTCAGATTGGATGTAACATTGCAGCTTGAACCAGAGGCTTGTTTCCTTTGGATATTCTGGGAGTGCTCATTTGTTGAGAATCGTCTTTGCTCTACGATTTTGCCTTTGAATTGTGAGCACAACTATTGAGGTCGTAGTTCTGCACTCTACGATTCAGCTTCGGCTGTGCAGACCCTACAACTTCGGGATAAGATCTTGACACTCTACGATTTCTGTCTTTGTGCTCGATGTCTTCATCTGATCTTGCTCGACTACGATCTCTGCATGTAATCAATAGACTCTACGACTCGGAGTGTAGTTCTACGATCCTTGACTTGGCTTCGGCATCAGTAGACTCTACGACTCCGAGTGTAGTCTACGTTTCACTTGGCTTCGGCAGATGTTCGGTCGGCTCGTAGGCAGGCTGTTTCTACGATTCTGAACATGACTTCCTCAGCAGACTTTGGCTACGAGGAAGTTCTACTCGACACACTACGATCCTTCCTCGTCTTTCCTGGTAGACTACGAACTCCAAGACTACTATCTTACAGACTACGATTCTGCTTTGATAGCTCTTGAGTTTTCCTTGACTCTCCTAGAAGACTACAATTTCTGGTGCAGTGCTCGACGATCAGACAAGCTTATCTATTACATCATAAGCTCAACCTAACATGCTTGATCTTTCTATGTTTATAGTCCTTATACATCATTTCTTTTTAAGGACTTTACAAAGCTGTTTTGTTTATGTAGGATCAACCTAACATATTTGATCAATTCATTCTAAGTCCTTGTACACATGTTTTCTATTATCTATCAAAGGACTTTACAACTTTTGTTAATGCAAGCATACTTGAATATTATTCATTCATATATATATCATAATCAAATCATATGTAAATAGGAATATCATTCACATGCTTATTCTTGACAGATCCAATGGCACATCTGATAAGCGAATCAAAGACTGGAGGAGGCAGCAAGCCACCTATGTGCAATAAAGACAAATTTGCCAACTGGAAAGTTCGGATGCAAGCATACATGGATTCAATAGATGTAGATCTATTTGAAACTGTTTAGAATGGGCCCTACGTTCCTACAAAGCTTGCACCAACTACAGACGACCCAAACAGAATACAGATCAAGGTCAAAGAAGAATGGACAGACAACAAAAAGAGTGATGTTCAACTCGACAAAAAGGCCAAGAACATTTTGTTTCAATCCTTAGAAGATGATCTGTTCGAGAATGTGGTCAACAACAAACAGCAAAAGAGCTTTGGGAAGCATTGCTCATCATGCATGAAGGAATAGAGGAAGTCAGAGAAAATAAGCAATCCATCCTGACTCAGCAATATGAGATGTTTGCACACGTTCAAGGAGAAAACGTCACTTCCACCTACGAAAGATTCAACGTACTGTTCAACTCTTTACGAGCCTATGGAAAGATCTATCCAAATAAAGATCTGATCATAAAGTTCATTAGAGCCTTACCTAGCAAGTGGGACGCCAAAACCACTGCTATCAGAGAGTCAAAAAATCTCTATGAAATGACTGTTCAACAGCTATATGGAAACCTTCTTACATATGAACTGGAGCTGACTCAAAGAGTAGAAACTCTATCTAAAGGAAGAAAGAAGGATAAAGGAGTATCTCTCAAAGCAACTGACAACATCTCCAAAGTCAACACTGAAAATGACTCTGACTATGATGAAGACGATGATGAAGACTTTTCAATGCTGGTGAAAAGACTCAGAAGGTTCATGCGTCAAGGCAGAATCAGCAAACCAAAGAAAGTCAACAACTACAGCAGCCAGGAACAGATAAATGATCTATGCTACAATTGCAAGAAACTTGGCCATTTCATTGCAAACTGCAACAAACCTCTTAGAGAAAAACTAAAAAAGAAATCTCATTCAAAGAAGGAATTCAAAGGCAACAAAAGGCCTCAGAAAAAACATAAAGGTCTTGTAGCTGGAGGATCGTGGAGTGATTCAGACAATGACTCAACTCCCAAATCTGGAGATGATGAAGATCCTCAAGTGGAAAATCTTTGCCTGATGACCAAGCATGCAAAGGATAAAAAGAACTCCAACATTCATGAAGTATAGATGAGGTATTTGACTTTAACTCTCCTGATGTAGACATTAATGATTTAAGAACTGCACTGTATGGCATAACATCTGATCTTCATCAATACATGAAATGGTTCAGAGTTCTGTCCAAAGATTATTTACTTCTTCAAAAGGAGAAAGAGAAAGTTCAGGAAAAACTAGAAACAACCCTTCTAAGCACTGACTATCTCTCCAAGTTTGAAGCTGAGAATAAGCTCTTAAAATAGATTAATGAGCTCAATGCACAAAGAGAGTCAAGTTTAACCTCTAAAATTGAGGAACTAGAAAGGACAATCTCTACATGGAATAAATCCTCTTCATCCTTGGACTCCCTGCTCTCTAGTCAGAGAAGTGCATCTGACAGAACATGTTTAGGCTTTGGAGAATCCACCTCAGAGCCATGTGTGGAAAATATAAAGGAAACTAGCCCTAATAATGCTTTAAATTTCAGTAGATGCATTATATTTGTGAAATCCTCACAGAAGGAAGAACCAGTCCAACCCTACCCTTCTAATTCAATCCATATTCCAAGGAATAAAGGATCCCATGTTGGCCTGGGTTTCAGAAAAGAGAAGAGTAACCTAGCCACTACTTTCCAACCTCGAAGGATCGTAAAGTTGAGTAAAATCAACCCAATGGGTCAACTGGGAAGGAATAGTAGAGGAAAGGTACACTCCTCACAATTCATGAAACATAAGGATACATGGAAGAAGGAAAATCATTTTAAAAGAAGGATGGCTTACTCACATAAGTCCAAATGGAGGAAGAATCCACATATACACACAAGAATGCATCATATTAGATGTTTTGTGTGCAATAAGGTTGGTCACAAAGCTACAATATGCTATCATAATCCTATGCATGTGAGCCCCAAAATCAAGCAGATTTGGGTTCCCAAGGGTACTAACAAAGTTGGACCCATGCAAGTATGGGTACCAAAATAGAAGTTTAATGTTACCACAGGAACAGAGCTCCACGATCACAACCTGGTATCTGGACAGATGCTCAAGGCACATGACTGGGAACAAAGCCCTTCTGTTTAACTACATAGAGAAGGAGGGTCCTTCAGTCATCTTCGGAGACAATGGCTCTGGCAAGACAAGAGGATATGGCTCAGCTGGGAATGGTGCAGTGTCCTTCAGTAAAGTAGCCTATGTGGAAGGACTACAACACAATCTTCTGAGCATAAGCCAACTCTACGACAAGGGTCATCAAGTCACATTCCTCAACAATCAATGTCAAGTTAGAGATCTGAAAACATCCGCCATAAAACTGACCGGAACAAGAGAAAGAAATGTCTACACAGTAAATCTTGATCAACTAAGCTCAGACGAGACAATATGCTTTCTAGCTAAAGCATCTGAAGAAATGAGCTGACTATGGCATAGAAGACTGTCTCATCTCAACTTCAAAAGCATGTTTAAACTGGCCTCCAAAGATCTAGTTGCAGGCTTACCCAAGTTCAGCTTCGTCAAAGAAAGGTCGTGTAATGCCTATCAATTTGGAAAGCAGACTAGAAGCTCATTTAAGAGCAAAACTGCCAACTCAATTAACAAGCCTCTGCAGCTGCTTCACATGGATCTATTTGGGCCAATTCCAACAACGAGCCTTAGAGGAAAGAGATACTTACTAGTCGTAGTGGATGATTACACCAAATTCACATGGGTGTTCTTTCTAAACTTGAAAGATGAAACAAGCTCCCAACTGATCAAGATGTTCAGACTAGTGATGAATGAGAAAGGGGAGAAAATCAAGGCTATACGGAGTGATCATGGCAGAGAATTCGACTTCTCTGAGATGGACCAGTTCTGCACAGACAATGGCATCAGTCACAACTTCTCAGCTCCACGAACTCCTTAACAAAATGGGGTAGCTGAGAGAATGAACAGAACGTTGATAGAGGCTGGAAGAACTCTACTAGCAGCAGCCCATCTGCCTGAATATTTTTGGGCAGAAGCTGTCAACACTGCATGCTACACTCAGAACCGATCACTGATACACTCTACGATTAAGAAGACTCCCTACGAACTATGGAAAGGAAGAAAGCCAAATATCAGCTACTTCCATGTATTCGGTTGTGCATGCTACATTCTCAACAATGGGAAGCAGTATCTAACAAAGTTCTAACCCAAGTCAGACGAATGAATATTTCTCAGATATGGCACAGACAGTAAGGCTTATAGAGTGTTCAACAAAAAGACACTGAGTGTTGAAGTTTCAATCCATGTCATCTTTGATGAAACAAACTTGGACAAAATAGTGTCTCAAGACACTACGAACGACAGTTCAGACACTACGAACGAGGTCGTCGAGCTCAACACTAAGATTGTAGTTCCAGACAATGAAATCATTGAGTAAGGAAATAAGATCGTAGAGAGGTCTGCTCAAGACAACGAACCTCCACGTCAAGAAGCATAAATTGATCTTGAAGGTCTCAGACAAGAAGGCATCAGGACAGATGTTCCAACAGGAAATAGATGGGCAAGAGATCACATTCAAGACTTAATCATTGGAGACCCAAATGCAAGAGTCAAAACAAGAGCCGCCACCCAAAATGAGTGCTTCTATCTGAGCTTCCTGTCACAAATGGAACCAAAGAAGATAGAAGATGCTATGGAAGACTCCAGCTGGATAGAAGCCATGCAGGAAGAACTAAATCAGTTTAAAAGAAGCAAAGTATGGAGATTAGTTCCAAGACTAAAGAGTTATCCTGTCATTGGAACCAAGTGGGTCTTCAGAAACAAGATGGATGAAGATGGAGTAATAACCAGGAATAAGGGAAGATTGGTAGCCAAGGGTTATTCTCAGGAAGAAGGCATTGACTACGATGAGACATTTGCACTTGTTGCCAGATTAGAAGCCATCAGAATATTCCTTGCCTTTGCTGCTCACATAAAATTTAAAGTCTTTCAGATGGATGTCAGAAGTGCATTCCTGAATGGTGAACTTCAAGAAGAAGTCTATGTAGAGCAACCTCCAAGTTTCATCAATCCATCTCTGTCTAATTATGTCTATAGATTAGACAAAGCCTTATATGGTCTTAAACAAGCACCTAGAGCATGGTATGAAACACTAACTAACTTTATTATTGAAAATGGGTTCACTAGAGGTAGAGTAGATACCACATTATTTCTCAGAAAGCATAAAGACAAAGTCTTATTAGTTCAAATATATGTTGATGACATTATTTTTGGCTTTACTGATGAAATATTATGTAAGAGATTTGCCAAGTTTATGCAGAGCAAGTTTGAAATGAGCATGATGGGTGAGCTGAACTTCTTCCTTGGATTGTAAGTAAAGCAGACTGATGAAGGAATCTTCATAAACCATGCCAAGTACATTAAAGACTTACTTAAAAAGTATGGCATGGAATCAGCCTCTCCCATGAAAACCCCAATTACTCCAGCAACCAAGCTTGACAAAGATGAAAAAGGTAAAAGTATTGATATAACTCAATACAGAGGTATGATAGGCTCTCTTCTATATCTAACTGCCAGTAGACCAGACATAATGTTTGCAACATGCATATATGCTAGATTTCAAGCTAATCCTAAGGAATCACATTTAACTGCTGTAAAAAGGATTTTCAGGTATCTCAAAGGCACACCTCACTTGGGGCTTTGGTATCCCAAGGAGTCCTCATTTGAACAAACAGGATATACAGATGCTGACTTTGCAGGTTACAAAATAGACAAAAATAGTACTAGTGGCACATGTCAGCTGCTAGGAAACAGACTTGTGTCCTAGTTTAGCAAAAATTGAAACTCAGTATCTACTTCAACTGCAGAAGCTGAATACATTGCTGCTGGCAGCTGTTGTGCTCAGATCTTATGGATGAAAAATCAACTAGCAGACTATGGGTTTGAATTCAAATCTATACATGTTCACTGTGATAACACAAGTGCTATAGCAATAACACATAATCCTGTCATGCATTTTAGGACTAAGCATATAGAAATAATGTATCATTTCATTAGGGATCATGTGCAAAATGGAACCATATCTTTACAATATATCCCTACTGAAAATCTACTTGCTAATATTTTTACAAAGCCTCTAGATGAATCCAGGTTTGACAAATTAATAAGTGAGCTAGGCTTGCTAAATTTACAACCATGAAATCTATGCTCTAGTTTGTGCTAACCATGCAGATATAAAGGCTATGTTCGAAATGGTAGACATGACCAAAGGAAGTCCACGATCGTAGAGTTGCAGTAATATAAAACTCAACGATCGCAGTGTAGACTCAACGGAGGAGCTCCATTAATAGAACAACGGAGCATCCTGTGATGACAAAGTTCAATAAATCAAAGCAATCTCTCTGACAAGCGCCTCAGGAACAAACCTAACCCTTGATTCACTCTATGAGGTTGGCCCTTCATGAGCTACCTTAAACCGAGAAGAATGATAAGTTAAAAGTTCATCACAAGGACCTGGGCAGACTCGACGATCGCAGTACAGACTCGACGAATGCAGAGCAGACTTGACGATTGTAGACCAGACTCAACGATTGAAGAACAGTCTCGACGATCGCAGTGCAGACTTGACAATCATAAAGACTACCTCAACGATCGTAGTTCTCCTAAAGGATACATTAACTCAGAAGGAGTTAAGGGAAAATCAGTATATTCCACGTCAGTTAAATTCGTGGAGCCAAGCAAAATTTGACACATGCCCCTGTAAGCAAATGGAGAGAGGAACGTTACAAGTACAGTTTGAAATTACCTTTTTGAAATCAGTTCAAAAAGCTTATCTCTCTCTCTACAAGCAGATACCCTAACTTTCCAAAAAGCTCAATCAACCATACTCAGTGCAAAGAAATCAATGGCAGCTTCAAATGTCATCTTTGGTTACCGACTCTGTTTTGATGAGTTCAAGACAACTGACCCCAAATTTCACAAAATTATATCTCTGATAAAGAAAGCTAGTCTTGAAGAAGCTCTGGGTACAAGCACATGGATCTACCCTAAGCTGATAAAGGAGTTCTACAAAAATGGAACGTTCGAGAACGACGTCATCACCACAAGGGTTAGGGACGTGGAAATCAAGCTCAAAGCTGAGGACATAAACCTAGCCCTAGGTTTCAAATTGAAAGGATTTTTGTTTATAGAGGGCATCGATTTTCATGAAGGACTAAAGAGAATGCATCACAAGAAGTTTTCGAATGTCAGAGGGTACAAAAAGAAAGAGTTCCCCCAAAGATATGAATTTTTGGTTGACATTGTTGGGAAATGCTCTGGCCATGACTCAGTAAATGAAGTGCAGCTTAAGGTCATGACAGCCATCAGTTGTGGGATTCAACTCAACTATGGAGCCCTACTACTCGACTGGATTGGGAAATGGATACTCAGCTCAAAGAAGTCAAAGAGCTCTGGAAAGATGCTCTACGGGCGATTCATAAGCATCATCCTACAGTCAGCCTTGGGTGATAAGATTGGGGATGATGAAGGAGAATCCATTAATCTGAACAGAAGAATTACCCAACAGCTATTTGAGAACTGGAAAAGGAATCCAATAGAGAATGTAAGAATGATGTCTGAGTCCAGTGGTAGAAATGGTGATGCAAAAGAGTCCGGGATTCCGGGGAACATGTCAGTTGTCAAGGAGACTGAAGAAGAAGAAGAAGAAGAAGAAGAGATCAACAAGGAAGAACCCATTGCCTTAGTCAGAAAGAGCAAGGGAAAAAGAAAATTGAAGGCTCAAATGGTAGAGGAACCTCAAGGATCAACCACTGATGTACCTCAAGAGTGTTTTGACACTAAAACTCTGAGGACCTTGAGAAGGAAAGAACAGCATGCTGAGGTAGATGAAGACAGAGCTACCATCTCTCAGCTGCTTAAGAAGAGTAAACACAGTCACAAATCAAAGAAGCCATCTGCCTCTTCGATCGTAGAGTCTCTACCGATCGTAGAGACTAGACTGGACACCACTCCTGAAGAAGAAGAAAGTGCTAAGGATGTGGCTCAGCCTAGAAAGCCAAGAAGGAAACTGGTCAAAAAGTACATTCTTGTCAATGAAGGAGTGTTTAAAGAAGAAGACAGAAAGATAGCTACAGAGAAGGAGCTATCCAAAGCAAGTTAGAAGAACACAACTCAAATTGAGGGGGAGCTGCCTGAAGTTCTTACTCTAGAGAGGGCTGGAGCTGAGGGGGAGTTGTTTGAAATGCAATTGGATGATCAAGTTAAGGGGGAGCCTCATGATGTCCCTATGTCAGAAGAAGCTGCACCTGAGGAGAAATTGCCAAGACATCACCATAAATCTCCCTCAGTCCCTCAAGAGATCCTAGCTTCAGAAACTGCAGAAATGAAAAGAAATGAAGCTTTGGAGGTTGAGAGAGCAGAAGAGCAAGAAAGTCAAGTGGAGGCAATTGATGTAATGGTATGTTCACAAGAAGACAGAGAAGAAGAAGAGGATGATGAAGTCGAGATTATAGCTGTGGGCTATGATGGTTATAGGAGAGCCAACTACAATCAGTTGTTCCCCTATCTACCTATGATGCCCTTTCACAGAGCTCAAATTCTCAACTCCTGGGATCACATGTTCTGGAGCTTCAAAGCCTATGCAGCAATCTTAGTGCTAGCTCATGGATTTCCAGACAACCTCAACTTTGCCCGAAAGTTGATCACAAATGGCCCATCTTCAGAAAATGGGCATGAGGTACAATCGATCCCAATCTCTTTCAGGGTTAATCACTGTCCACCATCATTCTTCAAACAATTCTATGAATTGCTAAGATGGTTGGAAGTGATTCTGCATCCACTCAATCAATTCCCAGTTACAGAATCCCAACATTCTGTAATTGATGAACCAAATGTGCCCAACTTTATTTTGATAAAATCTCTTATCATATCTACAATTACTGATTCGAGCCCAATCGTAGAGTCACATGCTCAAGTCGTAGAGTCACCTCCTCCTGAAGCTCAACCTCACACACCAACCCCTCCATCAGATATCCCATCCTCTTCCTCAAATGAATATTTTAACCTTGATCTTGCTCTCTACACTCTGCAAGATCAATACACGAGAGCCCCTCCTACAAGCAGCCCACAAATCCTTGAGCTCATATCAGATCTTCCCACCAAAACTGAGTTGTCAGAAGCATCCAAGAAAGTGACCAAGGATATAGAAGACAGTCTTGAAGTCCACTCTAAACTCGTTCAAATGAGGCTGACTAAAATGATCAATGCTGCCAATGCTCTCCCAAGCACCCTAAGTTCTGAGCTCATAAAGAAGCTTAGGGAGATCATAAAAGAGATGTTTTAGAGCATAAATGACCGGGATCAAATCCACTTTCAAGTTGCTAAGAGACACAGGGATGATGTTCTTATCTTATAGAAGAGTCAGGAATCCCAGAACAACCTTATGATGGACAGCATCACGAATCTACAAACTACATTGAAAGAATTCCAAGGATTCTCCATGGGCCAAATGAAACAGACAAAAACTGTCTGGACATTCTCCGAAGAAGGGAAGCTCGATCTGATTCTTTAATCAAAGAGAACCGTGAAAACATTGCTCAATCTTAGATTCAGCTCAACGAACTTGTCCAAGGCATGACTCGCCTATCTGAAGACATTCGAGCCCTTGATGCTGACATAAAAATGGAGAATAAAGGGAAAGGAGAAAAAGGCAAGGGCAGAGGCACATTCATCGCTCAATCGTCAAGGAGCCCTCCTACAAGACAGACACACCATCAGACTCCACGATCTGGCAATCAAACTCAACGATCTGATCAGCAGCAAATAATAATGGCACAACCACTAGGAGTCAAGGGCCTTCTCCTAACTCACAAGAAGTGACCACCACAGGCCTAAGAATGACAATTAGAGATCCTACATTCATGAATAGGCATGATCATCATGAAAGACTAAGTCAAAGTGAGCTGGATTATATAGCACGAAGAGATGGAGCGAGTAGGAGAAGAAGAGCTGAGCAGTATGCAAATCCTCCGAGGAACAAGAGGCAAAAGAAATAGAGATAAGTTGAAACTCAATTCTTATTGATGTAACTAGACTTAATTGTAATATATATCTTTACAAACATCAATAAATTCATGCTTATTCTCTAGAGATTTCAATTGCTCACTGAAACACTAAGTCATATTTACTTTCCAGCAACTGCATCTAGAATTTGATAATCATGGCATAAATCTCCTTGGTTATGTCAACATCAAATAGGGGGAGATTGTTGGGAGAGCGCATATTTTGATTTGATGTTTAAAGTAAATGTTCATGATTATATGTAAAGTCCTTCGAGGAATATATGTACATGGACTTAGTGATAGATCAAATCTGTTAGGTTGATCTAAGCTTTTAATGTTTATCATTCTGTAAGTGAATGTATAAATGAAGAGATCAAAGATGTTAGGTTGATCTATGTCTTGAGATGTAATCGATAGGCTTCAACAAAATCGTAGACTATCGAGTTGATCAAGAGTTTGCAGAAGCCAAGGCAGAATCGTAGAGCATTGAGGATCGTAGTATGACTGCCTTGAAGGACCTCTCCGAAAATCGTAGAGTGGTCCAAACGTTTGTCGAGCCAACTCAAAGATCGTAGTGTGCTCTCGAAAATGTAGAGTTTGCAAGACAAGCAAGTGAAGATCGTAGTGTGCCAGTCCTTAAGAGAAATCGTAGTGTTCTCGTTTGCTAGTATCGAATCAAGCACCAAGGTGGCAAGACACCACGATCAGAATCGTAGAGCATCATTTGCATGTGTCAGAAGCATCGAGCCTTGCCCATTTGTTTAAGGATAAATCCCAACAAATGTGGAATGGATTATAAATGTTGAAGTTCTCACCAGTCCCAATAACACAAAAGATATCCTTAGTGTACAACAAAGAAATGTATTGAAGAAGCTAAGGAAAGTACCATGGGTTAGAGAAAAATACATTTTTAGGTGTTAGGTGAGATAGCAGTCTGCTGTGTCAGGGGGCCAAAATGCTAATCAGAAGATATGCAGAAAAGTCTCCATCAAAGTTTAGAAATGTCAAACGCATTTAATGCTTCAACGAATGTCTTCAACGGATACATTTTCAAGGATCACATATATGCAAAACATCTGCAGATGATTCAAGTAAGCAAGCATTGAACAAAACATTGAAGAACACTCAATGCTCAACTCTACGATCTGAAAAGAGAAAACTTGCTCAGCTACTCAGTTCTTTCGAATAAGAGCTTAACTACAACTGAGGAGCACCATTCAAGAACTAATCAACTACTATCAAGTGAAGTAAGAAGTTCCAAGTCAGAAGGACTTGATGAGTTCTAAGTGAACTGTGAAGAACCAAGTCTGCTGGACTTGAAGAGTTCAAAAGTGAACTGAGAAGTGCCGAGACTGCTGGTCTTGAAGGAATCTGTGAGATTCAGAAAGTGTAAAAGATATCCTTAGTGGATTTCATACTCGAGGAGTAGAAGAGTGGACTAGGAGCTTTAAGTACTCTGAACCACTTAAAACTGCCGTGTCTCTTACATTCTCGCTATAACTGCTATAACTGTTATAACTATTATAACTGCCTCACTTTCATTAACTCACTATATCTTAAAGGAAGAACAAACAAATCTTAATTCCGCTGTGTTTGAATCTTTATCAAAACTAACAAAGTATTTCGACAAGAATTTAAAATATCTATTCAACCCCCCCTTCTAGATAACTATTGTTCCTCCGAGAACTAACATATAAAACATATATAATTTATTATAAAAGGAGGTGAAATGCAGTGTGGTTTGTGATACGATTTTACAGGTGTATCGGCAACCGCACCTACAATCACAATATGCGATTAGTAGAATATAAAAACTGTATCACACTGCATCCACAAATTGTACGATTTTACGCAGTTGCGGTACGTTGGTGATTACAAATGCGGTGTTTTAAAAAGTACTCCATTTGTCTCCCAAAGACGGGCTTAATTTAATTTTTTTAGTCAAATTAACCAATTTTAAAATTAATAATTACTCAAATTTATTTATACTTTTGAACTTTCAAAAGTTGGTGGTTGTAGTAAATTAAGAGTATTGCTAATGTTGACAAAAAAAACTTACAAAAACTAATTTATAAAATGATGCGACAGAATGTAATTAGTGAATGATCCACTATGAATGGACACAACGATAATAACAAGGAACATTTACATTTTCTAGTACATTTTTAGAAAAAATTACAACAAAAGTGCATCCAAAAAATATTTACAGAATTAATATATTTTTAATATTTTATATACAAAATTAGTGCTTTAAATAGAAACATAATTGGAGATCTAGATCTGCTATACATTTCGTTCCTCAAATCCTCCACCTCATGCTCCTTTTCATCTAATTCCTCTGTTTTTTTCCTATGAATCTTCTCTCCATTTTCTCTCTCCTCTTTTCCGCTACTTTTTCTACTCAATATTCAAATCCTCCAAGGGTGGCCTTGGGAGGCGGTGTTGGTGGTGGACTAGGTGGCGGGGGTGGCCTTGGAGGTAGTGCTAGTGGTGGACTTGGTGGAGGTGGTGGTGGACTTGGCGGGGGTGCTGGAGGTGGCGGTGGACTTAGTGGAGGTGCAGGTGGTGATCTAGGAGGAGAAGCTGGTGGTGGCCTAGGTGGTGGTGGCGGTGGTGGTGGACTTGGCGGTGGAGCAGGTGAAGGTGGAGGCTTAGGTAACTTGAAACTAAAATTCTTAAATTGATAACTTGAAACTAATATAGCTTAAAAAATCAACATCTGATCATGTGGGGTGAGGACAGTTAAGTTCACGACACTGACACAATGTTATCCCAACTTAATTTTTAAAAATTATTAATTTTTTATATTAACAAAGGTAACCAATTCAGTTTTTTAAGAACAGTTTTCAAGTGTTAACTGAATTTGTTCTCTTCAACATATGCAACCATGAACAGTTTTATTGGGTTCTGTAATGGTCGTCGTCGGTACATTTTTTTTCATAGTGCAATTGGTAGCCAAACCTTCATACAAAGGTAACCACTTCAGTTTTATTAGGTTACCAATTAATTATAAAAAATTTAAGAACAGTTTTCAAGTGTTAGCTGGATTTATTTTTTTCAACATGTGCAAACATTAACAGTTTATTGGTTTCTGCAATGGTCGTCGTCGGTACATGTATTTGTTTATGGTATAGTTGATAACCAAACTTTCATACAAAGGTAATCATTTTAGTTTATGTGGGTAACCAAATAGTCATAAAAAAATCAGAACAGTTACCAAGTGTTACATGTATTTGTTTTCTTTATCTTGTTAAACCATGATGAAATCGGAGAGTAGTCGTGTGGTTTTCCTTTTACTTAATGTAAGAAGATAAAAATGCAAAATATTATTCAATATTGTATAACACAATCTCGGTTACCTTACATCAATAAAAAGGTGCAGTTGGTAGCCAAACCTTCATACAAAAGTAATCATTTTAGTTTTTGTGGGTAACCAAATAGTCATAAAAAAAATTCAAAACAATTACCGAGTGTTACATGTATTTGTTTTCTTTATTTTGCTAAACCATGACGGAATCAGAGAGTAGTCATGTGGTTTTAAAAAAAATGCAAAATATTATTCAATATTGTGTAACACAATTTCGGTTACCTTACATCAATAAAAAGATGCAGTTGGTAGCTAAACTTTCATACAAAAGTAACCATTTTAGTTTTTATGGGTAACCAAATAGTCATAAAAAAAATTTAGAACAGTAAACCAAGTGTTACGTGTATTTGTTTTCAAAATTATGCCGGTGAGACAAATCTTCTTCTTCTTCTCATTGGCGTTTTGGACAACAGTTTCGAGTTCTTGAAGTATTTCGAGTGGGAGGAAAACCCGAGTATGGATCTCATGGGCGCCACTCCAATTGGAGATGATTACTGAACAAAGATGGACACAAAGAGCCAAATGGATTTGCACCTATAAAAAGCTTTAACATTTTGAAAGAGGATCAACATGATTCTGAAGAGAAAATCCAAGAGAACAATAAGATGTCTACTTTATCTCCGTTGATTTCTTCTATAAATTTCAGTGACAAGGTCATTAATCAAAGGAAAAAATCAAAAGAAACTTAAAAAAAAATCAAAAAACTAATGAATCAAAAAATCAAAAGTATACCATGGTGAATCAAAAGTATATCAAGCCCTCAATCTCAAAGGAAAAAATCAAAAGTTATCAGGCTTTCCTTAAAGAGGAAAAATGTCGATGGAGAAGAAACTAATGAATTTCGTAAGTATACCATGGTAGTTCCCCTCCCCAACTTCATTTTTTTTGGAAACATGGAAAGAAGTAATTGAAATTTCAAAGATCCATCTTCTTTGATTATCTAATTAACTTCTTGGTTTTCCCATCTATTTCCTTGGAATCTGCTTGAAATTATGTAGGAAAACCAACAATTATCTTTTTCAGGGAAAGGGTAGTAGGTAGCGGCGGCGCAGTAAGACGAGGGTGGTGTAACCCAATTTCTTCAGGAGCTCCGCGGCGGAGGAGAGAGGAGGCGGTGAAGGAGATGAAGAGAATGGGCAGATGAGAGATCTAGAGTTTAATATGTTTGGTTATTTTTTATAATTATTTTGTTAATGCACTAATCTTGTAAGTGTTGTATATTAATGTAAAGAACCCTAACAAGGAACCACAACCAATCACATGATTTTGTAAGCAATTTTTTATAATATTCTTTTATCATCAACGTACAATTGATAAATTAAATATAATTTCTTATAATTATAATCTCTTTATACCTATATGTCAAAGATTATGATTATAAATTATAATTATAAAATTAGTCAATTTGACTTCAAAATTACGGGAGTGCTTTATAAGAGCAAAGAAGTTGACTTTAAGCAAGTTGCATGCATCTTGCCTCTTGGGCCTTGGCATACGGCATACTTACAAGTTGCGACAGCTACAAACCATACAACTGACAACTATAAAGGGCTGTAAACGGGCTAGCAGCTTTGGCTTGTTGAGCTTGATAATAAGTAAAATGAACTAAATAGAGTTTAAACTAGCTTCTTCTTTTTCAACTTTCTATCTATCTATGGGATGGATCCATAGTCAATGATGTCAACTAAAGAATAATCTTATAACACATCCTGAGCACCCATCCGACTATCTAATGGTTTAATAGAGGTCTCGTCTGTAATTTAGTTTTTAATATTCCGCAGTTTAATACTGCGGACGGAACAAATATCCAAAATACTCTTCCTGTAAAAGTCTTTCGTCCGCAATATTAAATTGCGGTAATACTACGGACACCAAATATTTTTGGCCAATTGAAAAATGATGTCATTTTTTAATAAGTACCGTCCACAGTATTAAACTGCAGACGCTAAATTGATTTTTATTTTTTTTACACTCTCCCTCCCTCCTATCATTCACCTCATGAAAATCAAAAACAGTTGAATGTGATAAACAAGGTATATATTTTTCAATAGAGAATTCATCCAAAACTAGAAACTTTTCGATAAAACATAAGTCAAACCATATCTAATCACATGATATTTGTCCAGAAGTGGTTCATACAACTCGAGTTCTACATCCTTCTACGTCCATTACTCATTCAGACTCTTTTGTCACAATAATCCCATTAGATCCTTTAATGGACACAATAAAAAGAAGAACCGATAATAGAAAAATTACAACTAAAATTATATCAAACCTGATTCGAATTCTGTTTCTGATTCTCTCTCCAATATCAACCCTAAGCCTTCTTAAATAAATCTCATAAATTGTTTGTTTTTCATATTTGAATTATGTTTCTGATTTGGAATTATAGCTTAAAGTCTATTAATTGGCATCTGCAATCTCATACTATGGAGCCTAGAAAACTAAAAAAAATAAAATTGAAATTAGCTAAAAAATAACGTCTTTTCTCAATTGGCCATTGTCCGCAGTTTAATACTGCGGGCGAGAAAACTAACTAAAACTAAAGAAAATTTGAATTTGGCTTAAAAACGACATCGTTTCTCAATTGGCCAGCGTCCACAGTTTAATACTGCGAACGAGAGACTTTTACAAAGAAGATATTTTAGACATTTGTCACATTCGCACTATTAAACTGCGAAAAACTAAAAACTAAATTGCGAACAAGAACCATATTAATCGTTAAATATTCGAATGAACGATCAAGATTTGTTGTAAAACTATACTCTTTTTTACACCGTTAACTATAGATCAATCCCCATATATATATATATATATATATATATATATATATATATATATATATATATATATATATATATATATACGGTCCGAATCTTAAACTTACCCATTATCTAACATACCTTGCATACTTCGGGCGACGATTCGGTCTGTCGCTATATATAGAACCGTTGTCTTAACTTTTAGCGACAGATAACATATTGCAACGAACAACATATAACGACGAACAACATATAACGACGGATCGAACCTATAGCTTCGATCCGTCGCTAAAGAGGGGTATGCAAGATATGTTAGATAAGGGATAAGTTTAAGATCCGAACCGTATATATATATATATATATATATATATATATATATATATATATATATATATATATATATATATATATATATATGAAAAATGATCCATGAAAAACGTTAGTTATGGGCACTGTTTCAACTAACCGTTATCCAGCAATCCAAAATTAGAGTGAATGGCTGAAATAAGAGCCCATTCACTACTCCCTCTAGCGACCAACCAAAATCTTTTATGTTGGCCGCTACTCCATCTAGCTGCCAGTCAAAACGACCGTGTTTTGACTGACTGCTAGAGGGAGTAGCGACCAACATAAAAAAGTTTGGCTTAATTACTGATTATCCTGATTATCATCATACATACTACTTATTAATCAGTAAAATAAAATAATAAAAAATTATAAGGATAATCAATAATTATCTTTATACTTATCCTTATACTTATTAATAAAATAAGTATGTATAAAGATAATTACTAATTATCGTCTTATAATTTTTAATTATAAATATGAAATAGTGATTGAATTTATATAAACTCAATCACTATTTCTTATTTATAATTAAAAAATATATAAGAATAATTATTGATTATCGTCTTATGATTTTTAATTATAAATAGGAAATAGTGATTGAATTTATATAAACTCAATAACTATTTCCTATTTATAATTAAAAAGACGATAATCAGTAATTATTCTTATACTCACTTATTTATTAATAAGTATAAGGATAAGTATAAAGATAATTATTGATTATCCTTATAATTTTTTATTATTTTATTTTACTGATTAATAAGTAATATGTATGAAAATAATTAGAATAATCAGTAATTATGCCAAATTTGAGAATAATCAGGATAATCAATAATTAAGTCATTCTTTTATAGTCGCCGCTACTCCCTCTAGCGGCCAGTCAAAACACGAACGTTTTGACTGACTGTTTTGATTGGCCGCTAGAGGGACTAGCGGCCAACATAAAAAAAATTAACTGACCTCTAGAGGGAGTAGCGACTGGGCCTCTAGAGGGAGTAGCGACTGGACCCTCATCTCAGTCATTCCAATTTTAGACGACTGGATAACAATTAGTTGAAACAGTGCACATAATTAACGTTTTTCATGGATCATTTCCCTATATATATATATATATATATATATATATATATATATATATATATATATATATATATATATATATATATACTACGGAAAAGAATCAAAAGGAAACTAAGAAAAACCTAAAGAAAACATATCTTTAATCTCCTTTAATGCCTGTTGTATTTTTTTTAAACACAAAACTTGTCTTTCATAGTAAAAGAAGATGCCTTTTCCACTAAGATATATTTAATATTATTCATAACCCTAATTATTTAAATTAAAATCAAATATATTATAATAGTTACATACTAAAGATCTTGCAATTCAAAATGATCAATCTCACAATCACCTTGAATCTAGGGGGAGAAATGGGATGGAAAAAACACCACCACAATTCAAGTTAACATTATACTTCATACAAAAAAAAAATTAAACTTGCATTTGCCTATTTTTATCCACGAAAAGATTTTCATTTTTAAGAACAAGTAGTATAAAATGACAGCATATTAAAGTTTATCATGCTAATTTTAGTAACATTGTCTCACTGCTAAGCTAACAATAGTATTTTTGAAGGTAAACATGGAACAAAGTACATCTTTAATATTTATTAAAAGGGTGGAATTTTCACATTCACTTCACTTCACTTTCTTACCACTTCACTATTTTTGAATTCTTAACATAGCCTTTACATTACCTTACTATTTTCAGAGTTGAGGTTTGAAAGCATAGAATCTCTAAATTACTCTATTACAATAGTGAAATAGTACATTGCAGTTTTGATTGCTAAAAGGGGCATTGGGGACAAGAAATGAGGCCATGTCAACGAATAATCAATATACACAAATCTTATATATATATATATATATATATATATATATATATATATATATTTGTGTAAAGCCTAGATTAACCGATAAAATTCACTGTAATGGTTTCAGTTCTGTATACCTGTTCTGCTGCTGATCGACACCTTCTCGTGAGATCATCTGCAAACAAAAGATACTATAGATGAAAAGAATTTCGATATAATCAAAGAGCGAAGCATGCTCAGATTCAACATACGGAATGAACAGATTATTGCCAATATTGTTAACAAACTGAGCAACTAGCATCCTATGCATGAAAATTAAATTATTTCAGCCTGCTTTTTCTTTTTTTGGAGGGGGCGTAAAATTTATAAAATTCAAACAGATATACTGGGCATTCTGACATCTTGTCACCAACTTTTGAAAAGGGCACATTTCTGTTGGCATGAAGATGTGCAAACAGGTAAATCAATACAAAATTAAGGGTGTCAAAATTTGAGGCCTATAAAACAAGGGTACAGCCAGTACAGGAAGTTCAACATATGAAATTTGCTGGAGGAAAATAGCACTGCAGAAAATAGCACTGCAGGTTCAGTTAAAACAGCCAGCGCCACATACAAATGTTCATATGGATGCTTTCACCATTTTGTCTATTATAGGGAGATTTGTTACGGAGGGTCTATTTTTAGTAATATACTTGTGTCAATAAATCATTCATTTTTCTAAATAAAGGGAAATTTAAAAAATTAGAGTATATTGTGAAATAATGCCAATTAAACATTGATAAGGGTTCCTTGAATCTAGATTTCAAAAAGCAACTGAAAAAGGAGGATGTACCAGACCCAGAACTTCAGCCATACTTTTACAACTCCCTTCACCGTACATCTCTATGAGCATATTCATTAGATACTCCCTTTGTTCTAGTTTTAAATGTTTCTCAAGGCCTCGAGCCACCATTTCCATCTCAGGCTACAAAAATAGATTAAAGGAAGCACATTAAAATATGGGATCATTGTTCGTGTTAGGAACGAGATATATAGAAAGTTATTGAATGCAATCATATAATTTGGAACAGAGGGAGCCTAAATCAGATAACAAACCACAAACAAAGTATAGGCATTTCAATAATCAATAAACATTAATGAAATATTTAATGTATGTTTTTGACTTGCAAAAAGTATAATTGTTTCTTCAAAATTCATAGATACTAATCCTTTTTAAAGCCACAATCAGCTCCAGATTGTCTTTGTTTTATACATATGTAAACCCTATTATAACAATTGTATAAAGAAATCATGGACAGCAGATAAAGAAGAAAAGAAACTGGTGTGATTCCATATTGCACTATGGCATCAAATCTTGCAGAACAGCAGTCATCAAAACTCTGTGACTATGACATAAGCAACTAAAGACTAACAGAGGAAACAAAACAGACCGAATCTCACAAAGTAATCAATGATAAAAGCACATACAGAGCTTTCTTCAGGAGGAAATATGCGGTGAGTAAAAGACAACTTTGACAATTCCACCACTGCTTCAGAATGTTTACCTTGCATTTCTAAAGCCTGAAATTAAAATACTATAAAAATAAATTAAGAACTTCAAATGAATGAAAATAACTAGTGTGCAGACTTTCTAGGAGAGAAAAATGGTAAAACAAATCATATGTATCAACTAGTAAAATTCATTATCTCGTAATTACTCAAGTTATACAACAAATAATCAAAGGACTTGAAAACTAAATGAACTTTCAATGACAACATATAACTTGAAGTTAATGAAGTATGTCACGTCTCCCTTTTTGGTAATGCCTAAGGGATTCTTCTATCACTATAATAGGATATTAGAAGAAAATCACATTTGAGAGTAGAAACCCATGTTGCACATTTGTTCCAGGCTAACTCACTCAAGACCCCATGAATTCCAGCCCCTAAAACCACTTTATCTATGTGTAGTCACTTCAAATGGGCAAATTTGTACATAGTGACATAGAGAGAGAGAATTAATGGTCGTTGAAGAAAAAAGTATAATAATGCAAAAGAACCAAAAGTTGATGAAATTTGGCTTCTTTTTCGGCAAAATTGAAAGTGCTTATTTTTATTATCTAATGGTCCCTACATTACGACTTACCCAATAGGTTTTATTCTCATTAGGTAATTGCAGGTCGAAAGCTTAGGATGACTTCTTAGGGGTAGGACCATAAGTAATCAATTCGCAGAGTGGATTCAAAAGCAAGAGCAAAGGTAAGAGTGTGAAAGCGCTTCAGTTAAAAATACAACCCTTTGAGATTGGCTCCAGAGCATCTAAATAAATAAATTATACATAAAGGTAAAACTTTTAATACATGAAAAAGTAAAAACCTACCCAAGCCTGTAAAAGCCATGACCGTGTGCGTGCAGCAACGGCTGCGGTCACCATTCTCGCAGCACGGTATTTTTCAAGCCCAATGTTTTCCGCAAGCCCAGCAATGAATTCCCTGGCATCCTCACCAATAATCTGAACAAACGCAGATGGACTTGGTACACTGCTAAAAATAAACGTGGCAATGTGATAAGGAAGTAGGAATAGCAGATAAAAGGAATGACAAAATAAGAGCAGCAAAGGGAACTATAAAGGAGTTATAAATTACCTGGCACATATGTTGAGAACAAAGTCAACTGATGCACGATACAATGAATCCTGTCAATTGGCCGTGTCGATGGACACCCTCACTCCAGATATCCGGCATATCTGACGCAACTGTTCATCAGACATGCAAACAATCATTCAGTGTATCATCAAAGAGTCTGCAAATCTTCTCAAGCAGATAAAAATGATACTAAGTAAATCTAGAATATAATTTAACTAACCAAAAAAATTAATATTATTTGAGTTGAGAAAAAAAAATGACAGCAACACACGGATTGAACTGATTAGTGAGTCAGGTTTTGGTATGTAACACCAAAATAGGCATTGTGGATATTTGAAGAAAATATTGATTTATTGTTAACTAACCAACAAACTTAATATTATTCAAGTTGAGTAAAAATTGGCAGCAACACATGGCTTCAACCGATTAGTGAGCCAGTGTTTTGGTCTGTAATACCAAAATCGGCATTGTGGATATTTTAGGAAACCCTTCATCTTTTTTCTATTAGTTGGTGCAAGCTTTCCCAACAAAAGTATATTTCTTTAACATGTTTATATTATTATTTTAATTTGATAACAAGCGAAAAAAATTCAATATCTCTTGTGATGTAATTATGAATATTTGGCTTTAATACTAAACCAGTTGATCCTTTATAGTTATGACAAACGTACGGGGTAATATAGTTTTTAATCACATTACAGCTTTGACATTTGTACTTAACCCATTGAGGACAAAAAATTTATATTTAAGTCATTCCTTGGAGGACGAAGGGAGTATTATACTATATACAAATAATCCAATTCAATTTAAGATGACGCGAACCTAGAAAATAAAAATAAAAATCATGGCTCTAGTTTCCACAATCATTGTGCGTCAGCAAGACCTCATCCACAACGGAGACAATATCTATCTATAAATATGGGTAGATGATGTGCAGAGAACAGGTGTTTCCTTGACATGACGGCCTTCATGTTATTAATTACGCTCATAACTATTTGCCACTATAAACACAATGTCTTATAATGAAGTAGAAATTTATTTGCATCGATATGTACCTTACGTAATGATAGAGTAAATCAGCAGGATCCTAGTTCATTATTGATTATTCTCTATAAATTAGAAAACAACAACAATGGAGCAGACACCGTACATTTAGACATGGAGTTTCACTTTCAGCTATGTACAAGGTAAATATTATATAGGTAATAAAGCACAGCATAAAAACAAAAAGAATAGGTACAGAAGCACTAACTTGAACTATATCATCCATCCGCATGTCCTTTCCGCTCATTCTATAGTCCATGATCGCTGGAAATTTAAGTAGGTAAGCGGAAATTTGATGAAGGAAAGGACAACATTCATTGTAGTTTGAGAGATATTTTGGTTACCTACATCAAACACAGTTATACAATAAACATCACCAAAGACGAACCATGCGTATCTGTTAAGTATTAATAAAGAATGCCAAAGGACACTTTTTTATAGGTTGAGCCTGGACTGACCCTATCACAGCCCATAAAATATCATTACTAATCAGATACTTACCTACCCATGATCGTTATCTTGTCAAGTTATAGGAGATGTAAATTGGATAAAACCTTTCTTATATTTTGGTGACTTATCTAAATGAAACATTCAGACATGATTAACTGAGTCAAACTTTTGCTCTGTAGCTTTCTACAAAACTTCTTCCAAAAGTAACTACCTTACTGGGCAATTTATCAAAGAAAAGTAACAACCTTGTCCAAAGGGGGGAGCTCATTCATTTCTTAATTGGTCTCCATAATTCAACAATGTGTTTAGTTATTTCATAGGAGGATTAGTTTGAAAAAGAAATTACATTCCATTTATCAGTCCATTAGTCACAGACTAAATTATAGTTGCAACTAAATCTAGGTGAATAATTATGAAATTTAAAAACTTAGTTACTCACTTCATCAGCAAGACATATATTCGGACCCATATACAGTTAAGCATATACATAACAATTTTATCACTCCATCAGTTCCACAAATAAGAATCCCATTTTCAAAATTTGAAAATTATAAGAATATAAATTTCTTCCATGTTTATCCCTATGTTTAGTTTAGTAGTGGTGACATGCTAGTGAAATTGTGTCATTATACTTCAGGCATTATGTCACTTTATATCATCATCCATAAAAGATGACTTGGAACAATTTTTCTTATTCATACCATCATCCATAAAAGATGACTCTTTTGGGGAACAATTTTTCTTATTCGCAAATGGGACATTTTAGTGGAACAGGGGAGTATTATCTAACAAATTACAGACCAGAGCTAAAAACAAAAAGCTTAATAAACCAACCTCGAATTAATTTGTTAGCCTGTTTCTGATACTCATCTCTGTTAATTGCTTCAACAGGGGCCATATTCGAATCCGGCTTCCCTATTCAGCCCCCAATTCTTAGGCATTGACTTAAAAACTGCACCAAAATCCCCCGAAGCCGGCGATAAAGGGTTCTCTAAAACCCTATTTTCATTCACATCACTCTTCCTCTTCCCCACAACCACTTCCCTCCCTCCTAAACTCCTATCCCTCCTCGTAATCACACCGCGGCCGCCATTCCCAAACCCGAACCGGTTCCTAAACCCTTCGCCTACCTTCACCAAAACCCTAAAAACCAAAACAATCACCAACCCACATATGACCAAATTCCCAACAAATTGAACTGTGGACTTGCGGCATGAAATCCTAACCTTTTGATTCGGGTCAACAACAATTAGGGTATGCAAATCTTCTAAAGCTTCATTAGCTGAGTCAATGAATTTGTTGAGGTGGCTTTGGAAAGAGAGAGGGGCTACGGTTGATAGATATTCGATGTCGATTACCATTTGGAGATTGGAATCGAAAGAGGAGGAAGACGATGGGAATTGGGTGGGGTTTTTGAAGTTACGGCGGCGACGGTGGTGGCGATGGACAGGTGGTGGCGACGCCATTCCGGCGGTGGAAACGAGGATGTGCAGAAGAAATGAATGATAGGGAGTAATTTACAGGGCAGTTCATTACTGAGGTTTTTCGGTTGCATTGAAAGTGGGGCAAGTATAAAAAGTAAAGCACAACGAAAGCCTTAAACTGTACTCCCTCCGTCAGATAAAATTCGACTTTTAACGTCAACAAACCACGAGATATTAAGTTTTAAAATTAAAATTGATATTATTTATACAAATTTAAAATAAAATAAATTTTATAATTAATAATTTTTGTTATATATTATATAATTATATTAATTAAAAATAAATAAATTCATATAAGATAGAAGTTTAATATGTGATCGTTTGACCTCGAATTTGGAATAGATGAAGTTATTTCAAATGTCAATAATTCAAAATACTCTCTATTTTTTTAAAAAGTTCTTATTTGTCAAAATATTTTTAACAAAAAATAAATAAAATTATATTTTCATTGATAGTATCATAAAAGGGAAATGAGTTATATGTCATCAAATCTTTGACAAGCCTAAACGTGACTATTAATAGAAGTTTTAAGAGATAAGATATATTTTTTTCATTCTCAAAAGAATAAACTTAAATTATATTTTTTTTGTCCTCAAAAGAATAATTTAATGTACAAAAAGTAAGGGGTGCATATGTCATTTAGTATGTCCATTTGTATATAAAATAATAAAAAGACATCATTTTGTATAATATTATTTGTAAGGTCACTGTAGACACTCGAAATTTTCTGTACATCTGTCACTAATATTGCAGGAGGACAGATTCGTCTTTCAAGAGGGAACCCTGGAAGACAGTTCATATCCAGTCCGGATACTACCGGAAGTTCAGCATCAACCCCGGAATACATACCGGGAGTAACAATTCCAACCTCGGAGATAATCCCGAGGCATGCAGATCCAATACCGGAACACACACCGGAGAAGACCGATTAATCTCGGAGATAACCTCGAGGTATCCAGTCTCAGCGAAGCCCTGAGCAACGCCTGCTTTATCAGCCCAAACCGGCGATAACATCGGTGAGGGGCAACATCGTCATCTCGCCAACGCAATGCCACATCACGTCGTCTCAACATCACATTTCTACACAACGATGTCCCACAAGAGCCAAGGAAAATCAATCACGAGTGACTATTGCGCAGGATAAGTGTGACAACCCGAAAATTCGGTTTGTCCAGAATTTAAGTTTAAAGAATTAGTTATTAATAAAATAAATTTTTATTAATACTATTCTGTGCTAAGTGTTTATTAATCGTTCTATAACTTAGAATGATTATTAATCGGGAGGATTCTGGCTACGAGCTAGATTGAACGAGTAAGAATTTTCAAGACGAAAATGAAATTTTTCCGGGAACAAAATATTTTTCGGGGAAAAAGACGAAATAGGCACTATTCATCCGTTTCTGCTCGGAGATTTATTTTGAAATTCCGAGAAGTTATAGATTACGTTTAATTCTGAGACGTAATGGAATATTCAATAATATTTAAGTTATGGCAAAAACAAAGTTTTCACATGCGGACTCAAAACCTAAGGGTTTAGAAAAGTGAGTTCTGAGAATGTTATGATCGCGTATAATAATTAGAGTTATTATGCGTGAGAGATACGAGTATAATACTAGTTATTATACGAGTATAGTACGAAGATTAGTACGACGTATAATACGAATATCGTACGAGTGATATACGAAGAGAATACGAGAATACGAGAAGGGAATACGTAGAATACGATTAGTCTTAATGGACTTTGAGTTCATGGACTTTGTAGAATCCAATTGGACTTGGATTATGTCAAGCCCAATGATTTGTGAAGTTAAGCCCAAGTTAGGCCCAATAAGAATTAGGGTTAAGGCCCAAACCAAGAAAAGAAACAGCGGATCGAACCGATGGGTAAACGGATGGATAAAACCATTGGGGCAACCCATGGGATGACCCATGGGCATGTGGGCCGGCCACTTGGCCACCAAGTAAGGGTGGTGGCCAAGTTAACTAGGTGGCTAAGTGTTGGAGGAGGTGGGAATAGTAAGGAGGTGGGGGTGAAATTACTATTTTGCCCTTGCTTTGGTTTTCTATAAATAGAAAGCTTAACTTTCATTTTCTAGGATTTTGAAAATCCTAGAACTTGAAAGAGAGAGAGAGAGAGAGAGCTCGGTTGGGAGAGGAGAAGGAAGAGAATGAGCATGAATGCTCGGATCAAAAGTGATCGAGAAATAGAAAAGCTCGCAAATCGTCGGCTTTGTCTAACAGAAGAGGATTAAAGAAGAACGGTAATTCGAACCCTAGTTCTTCTATTTATTTTCTTTAAGTTTTTATGTTTAAAAACATAACTTAATGAGAATAAGGAGTAAAAGATATTGAGAAAGATTTCATATGGTTGAAATCATGAGAAAATGAAGAAATAAGAATTAGAAATTTATTTTATGAATTTCTTAAGGAAGTATAAGATTCGTAAGGATTTTGAGCGATCTGAATGAATTTTATGAATAAGTAGGTGAAATAAGTAAGGAATGATGTTCTATAACATCAAATTCCAAGAAAAAGTAGAATCGTAATCCAAAATATCGATTAAAATGAAGAACAAACGAAGAACACGAAGAACGTTGTTGATAGACAAATTTAAAACCATCGTAGTGTAATTGTTGTTGATGGATAAGTTTAAAACCATCGCGTATAAGTTTGATGCTTATTGCTTGGTTAGGAACGTTAGAAACGTTCATGAAGAACGGATTAAAACGGAGCTATAACGAAGTTATGGCGAAATTTTCGTAAAAGACGAGCGAGAATTAGAAAGTTAGTAAACGAACCCGAACGCGTAGGGTTTCATAAGAATGTAAGAGAATGTTGAAAATGTGAGTCGTAGACTCAATAACGAATGAATTCCGAGTTCGGATGACCAAATTACGAATGAACGAACGAAGAACGTTAAAAATGTTAAAATGAACGAAGAGCGAAGATTAAGCCAATTGAATGGCATGTTAACGGATTCAGAACAAAGTTTTGTCTGAGGGTAATCGAAGTACGTAAGATAAGGAAGAAAATGGCTTTGGAACGACCTCATTCCGAGTTATAACGAAGAAGTTATGAGATTTCGAAATCGATGTCTCAAGCTTGTAAAAGACTTAGAAAAAATTTTCTAAGTTTCTTGCTCGGCGCCGCAGCGTGAGTCATGCCTGGAGAGGTGGCGCCGTAGCGCGAGCTCGGCCATAACATTCTGGAGAGTGGCGCCGCAGTGCGAGAGATAACAAAGGACTTGGCGCCGCAGCGCCAGTCCGGAAAGAGAAGAGAGAGAAGTAGCTCGAGCCGCAGCGCGAGAGGAAAGGAAGGGCACGGCGCCGCAGCGCCAGTGCAGGGCAATACCCAGAAATGAGATTTTAACTGCTCAATTTCTCGGGGGATGGGCAAGAAAGAAGTATGAACATATAGTTCACGTAATGTAACACTTAATCAAGTGTCTTAAACCTTTAATAAAGTTTGAACGAAAAGATTAAACGAGATTAAAAGATAAAGAATGTAAACTCGGGTTACGGAACCAATAGCCGGGGACCGTAGTCGTAATGAACGAACGTGAGGGATTGCTACGATTGTAATTCCTTAGACGTTGAGTGATGAAGGTAATGAATAACATTCCGATGTTATGGCATGGCATTGTAAGATGAACGTAAAGCGTATAGACGCTGTGAACGCAACGTTGTTGCAAAGAACGATCGGTCTTAGCATACAACGAATAATATGGCTTTGACATTAAGACAGAATAATGAACATGGGGTTCATGGGATGAATAACAATTGAAAGCGATTAAAATCTTGAATAAAGGTTGAATGAGAGATTAAGAGACGAGCAACATGAACGTTGAATACGTAAATGATCCTTGTGAATTGTATTCGCGTTGGACGAACGTTCTAAGTATACCCTAGTTGTATGACATAGACGTTGATGAAGGTAGTAAGTAAGATACGAATGGTATCAAGAGAGCCGTAACAAACGGTAATAAGATTACTGAAAGCCGAATATAAGTCGGATGAGAATGATAGAATGAAAAGTAAACGCTGAACACTTTAACCATCGTAAGGGTTGAGTGTAAGCGAGTGTTAAACGGGCAGAACCTACACTCCGTGTATGATTTAACCGTAATGTAATGAAGACTAAGTTTAGCCGTGAATGGTGAAGAAATTAAGTTAAAGATAATAACGTGTAACGTTAAGAAGCCAAGTTAATAAGTATAACTTGGATAAACGTTCCGAGTTGTAGGAACTGGACGTTTAAGGTATGAATAAATTCATATGAAATGGTTAACGCTATGACCTCATAGTATTGACATTGAATGATCTTTTCGAGTGTACAAAAGACTGTATGACTTAGACGATAAAGAATGAATCATGAGGTATGGCATTTAGTTGCCAGAAAGCTGTAAGGAATATAAGTTTGACTTAATGAACATTATAGTTTAATGGTTCGTATAAGTTAAGAGAAGTTAGGCTGTAGTACAATCGTAACCTTTGATGGTTGACATATGGGAGCTGGGCTAAACAATTCCTTCAGATAGCGAAGGTATATACGAAACTGGCAACCGATCTAACTCACTGTGATGGCAGTGTAGATGAGACGGGAACTTGTTTGTTGGTTGTTTGTGGGAAACCACTCAGAGTACAATATGGACTACTAGCAGAGAAGCGATGTGTACTGAGTCCTAAAAGAAGTATAAGAAGAAGATAAGAATGTAAATCATCAAAGATGATAAATGTATGAATAAGACATCTCAGTATGTCATAAAGCCATAATCTGGTAATGAAAGTTAGTCGCGTAAGCTTAAATTACAGGAACGCGAACCTTAAGAAGTAAAGTTAAATAAACCAATGCGTAAGTCAAGTATATGACTAATTGGTGTATGTGTTATTTCCTTATGTGTTATATAGGGATTTGGAATGAGCAGTTCAGCGTAAACTATAAGCTATAGCTGTGCGTAAGGCAAGTTTCCTAACTTCATTCATATTTTAAATGAATGCTAGTTTCTAAAACTTCTCAGATGTTGAACTTGAGAAGTTCTGTCTATGTGCAAATGTGTGATATTTGTATAAGGTGGTAGAATGTATAAGGCCTTGTGCCACAATGTGAGCACTTCGGTGTTTCTATGAAATGAACTGTTTTGTGATCGAACTGTTCAATACAAGTATGCTCGGTTTATTCATGAACTGTTATTGTTAAGTCTGTGCTGATGATTCTAGCCAGACAGAATGTGTATGAAAAAGGTAGAAGAATGAAAGTATTTTAAAGTGAAAGTGAGTATGGTTTTAAGATGATAGGAATCGAGATTATTCCTATTATTCAAGCTGCTTCATAACCTTTGTTCGGTTATTGAAGTTCTAAAGAAATGTTTGAATTCTGAACTTGTTTGTTCAAACTGTGATGACTTGCTGGGCAATTGAAAGCTCACACTTGCTTTAAATGAAAAATATTTTCAGCGAACGATGTTAGAAAGAACTTAAGGATCCCGTGAATTTCAAGCTAAGCGGTATCCAGACGAAGTGCCATTCAGTATGTGAATGTGTGTGAAGATCAAGTGAAGACTTGTAATGTAGAAAGATGAATTAAACTATAGACTAGTTTAATGAACTGTATGTATCCTTGGTGGCTGATAAAAGTCACTCTTGTAAGATGAAAGGAATAATGTAATTATCATTATTTGTAATGAGAAGGGTTATAAGGTTTTGAGAACCTGAGAATTGAGAATGTATGTTGTTATATTTCAGTATATAATGATGTATGATTGGTAAGAAGGGAGACCGTGATGCACGGAGTCCGGGTCTGAAGATAGACCGGATTTCGGGGTGTTACAGGTTGGTATCAGAGCTGATAAGTTATAAATCTTAGGTAAGAGTACCTAAGACTATAATCGTAAAGAGAAGGATAAGAAGATCACCACGTGATCATAGTAAATCGTAGTAACAGATGAGCTGTGAAACGATGAATGATTTATAGCTAATGCTATGAATGAATGGTACTACGAATTAGTACGAGAAGAAGAACTCAGATTGAGTTGTAAAGGATAGTATACGAATTAAATATAATTCGTATTAAGTAAAGAGAAGGTAGAAGTTGTAAAATTTCAATTGAGGACTCATGTGATGGCTGAGTTGTATGAACCTTTGTTATGGGCACAGGTTTATGCTTTGGTATACCAACTGCTCAGTTTATTACAATGATAATCATTGGAATTGGTCGCGCTATTAAGATGTATATGTGTTGATTGATTTCGCAATCAATGAATACGTGCAAGTATACACGGTCAACAAGTAATAAAGTGAAAGTAGAGTATCGTTTCCACGAGGAATTATTTAATAAAAATTACCAAATACTAATTCTTAACCAAATCAATTTTATTTAAACAACCAATAATTGTGATTTCTAGATTTAAGAAAACTAAATTAAACAAAACAAAAAGATTATTCTAAAAGAAAGCAAATAAACACTAAGAATTGATGGAATTCAGATAAATAAGAATTAAGACTCCAATATCCCCAATTATGAATTATAAATCAATTATTCAACTATCCCAATTATTATATCTACTGAATTGTTAACAGAAATTCTCAAATGCCAAAAGCCCTCTCTCGAGTGATCAATTGCCTTCTATTTAACCCAGATTAATTTTGCTATATCTCTATGCAAAATAATTGAATTAAACTCGTTACAAACCCAATTCCTCTTATGTTATATGCGGCAAATAGATATTCTCATTCTATTCACAAACCTAATTATTCACTGTGCAAATAACTAAGTCACATGTCACCAAGCCCAGTTCTAACCCTAGAATTCCTTTCCCAATTCCTTCTAGAGTAACAAGGTAATTATTGATCAGATAATTAATCAATAAGCTCAAAGCAAGATGAACAATTCACTTCAACACAAATAATTGGAATAAATCAAATAACTAATTTATAGCCATAAAAAGTTCAATTGAAATCTTAATAAAAGAGTTAGTTCATAATTAATGAATTAAAACCAAGAATCCACAATTGAATAGATATTAAAAGATAAAAGTATGATAAGAGAAGATAATAGGATCTGTTGTCAGCAAATCTGATGCTCCCCTCTTGCTCCTGCTCTTGATCTTCAATGATCTCCAAGTTACTTCAATCTCCAAAACTAATAAGAACTATGGTTAATGTCTAATCTAATGGAGTGTTTAATATAGTCTACTCTATGTAATCCCCCTTATTTTATGCCTCCCATCATGTATTTATAGGTTACAAGTCACATTTTTAGGTTAGGAATAAACCCAATCCAATTTAGAGTCTAAAAAGGTGTCAAAATTCGTCCAAAACGCGTCCAGGCCGCACCAAACCCTTCCCCCAGCGCCCCAGCGCTGGGCTCGACGCTCAAACTCTGCCTTATAGCGCCCCGGCTCTGGAAATTGCCTTGAAATTAGCGCCCCGGCGCTAGTGCTTTTTTTGGAAATTTTCTACTCCAACGTTCTTTGGGAAAATGACCATAACTTCTTCGTCCGAACTCCGATTTTGATGATTCAAGATGTTCCGAAAAGAGAAGAAATAGATCTACAACTTTTATTCTTTAAGTTTTTCGAAATAAGGTTCTTAGAAATACTCAAATTGGCTCTGAAGTGACTGCTGTGTAAATGGCTAGCCGAAAACGCGAATCTAGCCACCCCAAATGTCGATCCAAGTAATTTTTGTCCCAAATCCTACAAAATAATGTAAAACATGCATGAATGGACACAAACACTTAAAAACTATTCTAAAAGACTTGAGAACAATAATAAATTAAGCCCGAATGTATCCAATTCATGTGTATAAAACTCACTCATCAATATGACGAGAAGGTGAATCTTTTCTCATGTATATACTTGTTAGGTAGAGAAGGTTAAGGTAGGTGCAAGTTCTTAAATTCATACTTATGGTAAGTTCGTGACTCATAATAATATGGTATGTGTTTGAATGTTTCAGCGAATGGACGCCAAAGGTCTGTCTGGATGTTCTTGAACTCATATTGTTGTGGAAAGTTCTTGAACCCATAATGTGTGGTAAGTTTGAGGGACTGTACTAAGTTATAGGAAGGTGTTGACTGAAAACGAAGTATTTTCAGTAGACGTAGCATTGAAGGTGCTAGAGAAGATTAAGTATTGTCGCAGTAAGACAATGAAGGAAGATGGAGAATAAGATATTCCAAGTCATCTAGTTATGCTAGATTTCAAAATTTCTTGAAATCGTGCTAATGTGCGCATTTTGGAAAATGAAAGAATTGGTTTGACTTTTGGAACCAATGGATTTTAAAAGAAGTATTCTTGGTATGTCTATGCCAATTGCTTCAGCTAGACAGAAATTGATTTGAAATATCAAAATGAATTTTATATCATCTGTGCATTTGATGCAACGATGGTAAAAGGATGGAGTTATTAATGCAATTAAACCTGGTGGGATGTGATCTGAGGATCAACAAACCACTATGGTAAGATGTATAATGACGAAGTCATAAACTGACGAAGTCCTCAACGTACTGTGAAGAGTACGGTATCATGACGTCATAAAACGTTTTGATGTATTGCAAAAAAAAAAAGGAATTTAAAGAAGTAGTCGATGTCAAGCAAGTTGACTAGACGAATGTTTCAAGTTGATATCCAATTTATTGGTATGGTCGAGGCTATTTGATTTGGCTAAGACGAATGGTATGTCATGATTAAAAGAAAATCGAGTTTTCTTGAGAACTTGTGCCAAACCAAATTATTTTGGTGCGGAATCTAATGATTTAGTCTGAGGAGAACATGAAAGAGGTAGTTTACCTTCTTTGTGATTGTAAACTTACCGTGGAAAGAAAGGTTTACTGCGAAAGGCTGTTCAACCTAGTAAAGAGTTCATGGTCAATTTGACCCCTTAGCAAAAGAATGAAATGTTTTAAAGGAATCTTTATATTCCTATTTGTTCCTTTCGCTTCATGATTCTTGATACGTTATGAAGGGTTGGGAATGTAAGAAAGATAAGAACTTCTTTGAAGAGAAGTTGAGAAGAAGGGTAAGCTAAAATTTCGAGGACGAAATTCTGTGAAGAAGGGGTGAATGTGATGACCCGGGTAAGGGTTTGGTTTTAAGAAATTCCGAGGACGGAATTTTTATAAGGAGGGAAGAATGTGACAACCTGAAAATTCAGTTTGTCCAGAATTTAAGTTTAAAGAATTAGTTATTAATAAAATAAATTTTTATTAATACTATTCTGTGCTAAGTGTTTATTAATCGTTCTATAACCTAGAATGATTATTAATCAGGAGGATTCTGGCTACGAGCTAGATTGAACGAGTAAGAATTTTCAAGACGAAAATGAAATTTTTCCGGGAACAAAATATTTTTCGGGGAAAAAGACGAAATAGGCACTATTCATCCGTTTCTACTCGGAGATTTATTTTGAAATTCCGAGAAGTTATATATTACGTTTAATTCTGAGACGTGATGGAATATTCAATAATATTTCAGTTATGGCAAAAATAAAGTTTTTGCCTGCGGACTCAAAACCTAAGGGTTTAGAAAAGTGAGTTATGAGAATGTTATGATCGCGTATAATAATTAGAGTTATTATGCGTGAGAGATACGAGTATAATACTAGTTATTATACGAGTATAGTACGAAGATTAGTACGACGTATAATACGAATATCGTACGAGTGATATACGAAGAGAATACGAGAATACGAGAAGGGAATGCGTAGAATACGATTAGTCTTAATGGAATTTGAGTTCATGAACTTTGTAGAATCCAATTGGACTTGGATTATGTCAAGCCCAATGATTTGTGAAGTTAAGCCCAAGTTAGGCCCAATAAGAATTAGGGTTAAGGCCCAAACCAAGAAAAGAAACAGCGGATCGAACCGATGGGTAAACGGATGGGTAAAACCATTGGGGCAACCCATGGGATGACCCATGGGCATGTGGGCCGGCCACTTGGCCACCAAGTAAGGGTGGTGGCCAAGTTAACTAGGTGGCTAAGTGTTGGAGGAGGTGGGAATAGTAAGGAGGTGGGGGGTGAAATTACTATTTTGCCCTTGCTTTGGTTTTCTATAAATACAAAGCTTCACTTTCATTTTCTAGGATTTTAAAAATCCTAGAACTTGAAAGAGAGAGAGAGAGAGAGAGCTCGGTTGGGAGAGGAGAAGGAAGAGAATGAGCATGAATGCTCGGATCAAAAGTGATCGAGAAATAGAAAAGCTCGCAAATCGTCGGCTTTGTCTAACAGAAGAGGATTAAAGAAGAACGGTAATTCGAACCCTAGTTCTTCTATTTATTTTCTTTAAGTTTTTATGTTTAAAAACATAACTTAATGAGAATAAGGAGTAAAAGATATTGAGAAAGATTTCATATGGTTGAAATCATGAGAAAATGAAGAAATAAGAATTAGAAATTTATTTTATGAATTTCTTAAGGAAGTATAAGATTCGTAAGGATTTTGAGCGATCCGATTGAATTTTATGAATAAGTTGGTGAAATAAGTAAGGAATGATGTTCTATAACATCAAATTCCAAGAAAAAGTAGAATCGTAATCCAAAATATCGATTAAAATGAAGAACAAACGAAGAACACGTGAAGAACACAAAGAACGTTGTTGATGGACAAATTTAAAACCATCGTAGTGTAATTGTTGTTGATGGACAAGTTTAAAACCATCGCATATAAGTTAGATGCTTATTTCTTGGTTAGGAACGTTAGGAACGTTCATGAAGAACGGATTAAAACGGAGCTATAACGAAGTTATGGCGAAATTTTCGTAAAAGACGAGCGAGAATTAGAAAGTTAGTAAATGAACCCAAACATGTAGGGTTTCATAAGACTCAAGAACGAATGAATTCCGAGTTCGGATGACCGAATTACGGACGAACGAACGAAGAACGTTAAAAATGTTAAAATGAATGAAGAGCGAAGATTAAGCCAATTGAATGGCATGTTAATGGATTCAGAACAAAGTTCTGTCCAAGGGTAATCGAAGTACGTAAGATAAGGAAGAAAATGGCTTTGGAATGACCTCGTTCCGAGTTATAACTAAGAAGTTATGAGATTTTGAAATCGATGTCTCAAGCTTGTAAAAGACTTAGAAAAAAATTTCTAAGTTTCATGCTCGGCGCCGCAGCGCGAGTCATGCCTGGAGAGGTGGCGCCGTAGCACGAGCTCAGCAATAACCTTCTGGAGAGTGGCGCCATAGCGCGAGAGATAATAAAGGACTTGGCGCCGCAGCGCCAGTCCGAAAAGAGAAGAGAGAGAAGTAGCTCGAGCCGCAGCGCGAGAGGAAAAGGAAGGGCACGGCGCCGCAGCGCCAGTGCAGGGCAATACCCAGAAATGAGATTTTAACTTCTCAATTTCTCAGGGGATGTGCAAGAAAGAAGTATGAACATATAGTTCACGTAATGTAACACTTAATCAAGTGTCTTAAACCTTTAATAAAGGTTGAACAAAAAGATTAAACGAGATTAAAAGATAAAGAATGTAAACTCGGGTTACGGAACCAATAGCCAGGGACCGTAGTCGTAATGAACGAACGTGAGGGATTGCTACGATTGTAATTCCTTAGACGTTGAGTGATGAAGGTAATGAATAACATTCCGATGTTATGGCATGGCATTGTAAGATGAACGTAAAGCGTATAGACGCTGTGAACGCAACGTTGTTGCAAAGAACGATCGGTCTTAGCATACAACGAATAATATGGCTTTGACATTAAGACAGAATAATGAACATGGGGTTCATGGGATGAATAACAATTGAAAGCGATTAAAATCTTGAATAAAGGTTGAATGAGAGATTAAGAGACGAGCAACATGAACGTTGAATACGTAAATGATCCTTGTGAATTGTATTCGCGTTGGACGAACGTTCTAAGTATACCCTAGTTGTATGACATAGACGTTGATGAAGGTAGTAAGTAAGATACGAATGGTATCAAGAGAGCCGTAACAAACGGTAATAAGATTACTGAAAGCCGAATATAAGTCGGATGAGAATGATAGAATGAAAAGTAAACGCTGAACACTTTAACCATCGTAAGGGTTGAGTGTAAGCGAGTGTTAAACGGGCAGAACCTACACTCCGTGTATGATTTAACCGTAATGTAATGAAGACTAAGTTTAGCCGTGAATGGTGAAGAAATTAAGTTAAAGATAATAACGTGTAACGTTAAGAAGCCGAGTTAATAAGTATAACTTGGATAAACGTTCCGAGTTGTAGGAACTGGACGTTTAAGGTATGAATAAATTCATATGAAATGGTTAACGCTATGACCTCATAGTATTGACATTGAATGATCTTTTCGAGTGTACAAAAGACTGTATGACTTAGACGATAAAGAATGAATCATGAGGTATGGCATTTAGTTGCCAGAAAGCTGTAAGGAATATAAGTTTGACTTAATGAACATTATAGTTTAATGGTTCGTATAAGTTAAGAGAAGTTAGGCTGTAGTACAATCGTAACCTTTGATGGTTGACATATGGGAGCTGGGCTAAACAATTCCTTCAGATAGCGAAGGTATATACGAAACTGGCAACCGATCTAACTCACTGTGATGGCAGTGTAGATGAGACGGGAACTTGTTTGTTGGTTGTTTGTGGGAAACCACTCAGAGTACAATATGGACTACTAGCAGAGAAGCGATGTGTACTGAGTCCTAAAAGAAGTATAAGAAGAAGATAAGAATGTAAATCATCAAAGATGATAAATGTATGAATAAGACATCTCAGTATGTCATAAAGCCATAATCTGGTAATGAAAGTTAGTCGCGTAAGCTTAAATTACAAGAACGCGAACCTTAAGAAGTAAAGTTAAATAAACCAATGCGTAAGTCAAGTATATGACTAATTGGTGTATGTGTTATTTCCTTATGTGTTATATAGGGATTTGGAATGAGCAGTTCAGCGTAAACTATAAGCTATAGCTGTGCGTAAGGCAAGTTTCCTAACTTCATTCATATTTTAAATGAATGCTAGTTTCTAAAACTTCTCAGATGTTGAACTTGAGAAGTTCTGTCTATGTGCAAATGTGTGATATTTGTATAAGGTGGTAGAATGTATAAGGCCTTGTGCCACAATGTGAGCACTTCGGTGTTTCTATGAAATGAACTGTTTTGTGATCGAACTGTTCAATACAAGTATGCTCGGTTTATTCATGAACTGTTATTGTTAAGTCTGTGCTGATGATTCTAGCCAGACAGAATGTGTATGAAAAAGGTAGAAGAATGAAAGTATTTTAAAGTGAAAGTGAGTATGGTTTTAAGATGATAGGAATCGAGATTATTCCTATTATTCAAGCTGCTTCATAACCTTTGTTCGGTTATTGAAGTTCTAAAGAAATGTTTAAATTCTAAACTTGTTTGTTCAAACTGTGATGACTTGCTGGGCAATTAAATGCTCACACTTGCTTTAAATGAAAAACATTTTCAACGAACGATGTTAGAAAGAACTTAAGGATCCCGTGAAGATTAAGCTAAGCGGTATCCAGACGAAGTGCCATTCAGTATGTGAATGTGTGTGAAGATCAAGTGAAGACTTGTAATGTAGAAAGATGAATTAAACTATAGACTAGTTTAATGAACTGTATGTATCCTTGGTGGCGGATAAAAGTCACTCTTGTAAGATGAAAGGAATAATGTAATTATCATTATTTATAATGAGAAGGGTTATAAGGTTTTGAGAACCTGGGAATTGAGAATGTATGTTGTTATATTTCAGTATATAATAATGTATGATTGGTAAGAAGGGAGACCGTGATGCACGGAGTCCGGGTCTGAAGGTAGACCGGATTTCGGGGCGTTATAATAAGGGATATAATTTGAAGTTGAAGACCGGAGGGCACCGTCCCATCTTCATGACTTCGTACAACCTCTAATCCCACGTCATTGTGTAACTCTCGACAACGGCGGTTCGAAATAGGTCCTATATACCTCAGTCGGATGCCCGAATTTTAATTCTGAAAGTTCGAGCGGACATTACAATGTCCGAGTGCACGTACTACGAGACGACGTAACCCGCAAAACCCGGGGCAACTCGGGTAGCCTCTGGTACACCTGCGGCTCCCCCCTCTATAAATAGAGGGCTTGGGGTGGCCATTTTAAGAAGAGAAAGAGCGAGGAAGCCCTGTCCAATTTGCTCCGTACTTGCAATATACTGAGTGCTTTCCCATTTTAAATACCTGTGAGCTCACATATAGCTATTTTTGTACCAGCGGGAGCCGAGTTTTATCCACTTTAAAGATATAGAAGTCTTCTTTGGCAGCCTACTGTAAGCCTTCTCACACCCTTTAGAGCCTTTCTCTCCATCTTTGCACAAACCCTTCTCAAGTTGAGAGTCGTGTTGCGTGTGTTTGCCCGGACTTCGGTCCGTGGTTTTATTTCAGTTTGTATATACATATATATATATATATATATATATTTATATATATGGACTGACATTATTGAGTTATGCCTCGATTGAGCCTAGACTTCGGTCTGGAGCGTTTTTTTGCTTATATATATATATATATATATATATATATATATATATATATATTAAAGCAATAAACGCTCCAGACCGAAGTCTAGGCTCATCGAACAAAGTTCGATACACAGTTCATATATATATATATATATATATATATATATATATATATATATATATATATATATATATATATATATATATATATATATATATATATATATATACTTATATATATGAACTGTGGTCGGACTCTCTTTGATGAGCCTGGATTTTACATCCGGTGCGTTTATCGCTTATATATATATATATATATATATATATATATATATATATATATATATATATTTCGTCCCACCTGGAGTTTACTTCGTGGTGGTTGATCGCTTTTACAGCTTTCTTTACATTTTGTCCCGCCTGGAGTTTCCTCCGTGGCGGTTGACCGTCTTTACAGCTTTATTTACGTTTCATCCCGCCTGGAGTTTTCTCCGTGGCGGTTGATAGCTTTTACAGCTATATTTACATTTCTGATCCCCCACGGAGGTGCTTCGTGGTTGGTAATCATGTCTGTATATATATATTTACAGCTTTTATATATATACCTGCTTACTGCTTTATATCAAATTACGGTATCATGTGAGCCTAGGAATCATGTGATCACATATTCAACCCATTGGATCTAGATTCGGTTCCCGTGATGGACCTTTTCAGCTGTAAGCAGCTTGTAAATTTATCTGCGATGTCTGAATTTTCTCAGATGGTTTTCATAACCACGAGAAAGTCGGCATTATTTTGTACATTATTTTTCTGATAGATGCTTCGCATCTTGTAAATAAAATCAATCAAGCCGAATACAGAATAAAATGAAAGTATCAAAGGCCTCAATTACTATTGAGCACAAGGGTTTAAAAAACCTCTTTTATAAAACATCACTGCTATATCTTGTTTAAAACTGAATTTTTACATAAATTCAAACACTTTGCATATAGGTGCGAACGAGACATAACACTACTTCCAAATAACATCATATTGACCCCCCCACACACTTAGATAATAGTTTCTTGAAAAGAGGCAGTCACCGTTGTAACACAGATGTCGGGGGGTGCCTAACATCTTTCCTCCGCATAATCAAGTCTCCGGACCCTAATGAATCTCGGTTTCACCGACCCGTTTAGCAGTGTCACATCACTGGGTCAATGTGCAAACCTTTTCTCGGTTGTGTTGGTACAACCATTTAAAAAACTAACTGACGACTCTTAACAGTCCATCGTCGACATTATACAACCCGAGAATTTAGAAAATTTTTAAAATCATAATTGATTGATTTAAGGTTCATTGTTAGAACCTAGACAGAAAATAAGTGTATGAAATTGGCAGTTTTGTAATGAAATTTTAAGGACTTTAAAATTCTGTGAAGGATTTTAATAATTTATGAGAATATAAATTATTTGATGATTTATGAAGGACGTGTATGTAGATGTAATATGATAAATATATTAAATTTTATTTGCTATAAGTAAATAAATTTATATAAACAATTTATAATTTGAGAAAATAAAACTATTAATTATTTTCTATATGTGACGTGTGCATGTTTGGTGTAATTGGTAATTGGGAGTCAGTGTATATATATATATATATATATATATATATATATATATATATATATATATATATATATATATATATGTTTATTACGTGGGGAAAATAAAATTGTTGGGATCAATTTGCATAATGAAGCAAAACAGAGGCGGGTTAAGTATATAATATTTATAGATACTTTACCCAAGAGTATTAGAATAAATTCTTATACGAAATTAATTTAATAAAGAAAATGTATTATATTTATCTTAATATTTTAACTAGGTAAATAAATTCTCCATTGAATTTATGTTAATGAGGTAAGGTTATTATATTATAATATATTAGGTATGTAAATAATTGTATTTGCATAAGAAATTATGTGTAACATATTTATTTTTGTAATTATAAAATAAATATGTAAATTAAGCAAATTATGTTATGTTTTATATAAATTATATATTAAAGATGAGATATTTAAATTATATGGTTTCATGAGGGTAAAATAGTTTAAGGAGATTTATGTATTAACTTATTTGATTAAGTAACTAAGTTACTAAGGTTGAGTAATTAAATTACTTAACAAAAGTATTAAAAGAATAGTTGAATTAATTATTTAATTATTAAGTCAAATGTAGCAAGTAAATTATCAAATACTAAAAGATAAGACTAAATCTTGTGAGTCATCAAAGGAAAGATTTGAGCACATGTGATTTATTTTCAAAAATTTGGCAAGATTTAGTAAGGATAGGAAAGAGAAAGAGGAGACATTGCTAAGATTTTGCTAGGATATTATGTAGATATACATATGTTATATCTAAACATTTAGATGACTATAAATAGTACCTCCCTTACTACCAAGCAAAAGTTTAATAAAATAGAAAGAGAGAGGATAATGATGGTTCGGCAGCCCCTTGAGGAAGAAGGAAGAGAAGTTCCATGCCTCCAAGCTCCATAATCACTCTTGGAAGGAGATGAAGAAAAGTCATCAAAATAAAAGGTTTAAAAGTTCTCCTATTTCAAAACTCTAGTTAGTTAATATGATTTATCGTGATCTTTTTGTCAAATAAAGATCTATGTTTCTTGAACTCTAAAACCATAGATCTGCAAGTTCTAGTGTGTTTTATGAGTAGATCTAACCATTTTTCGTAGTGAAAAGCTTAAACAAAGAAAGGAAAGAAAACTAATTTTCTAAAGTGTGAAAACTAGTAAACTGCTGACCTAAAAAGGAAAATTCGGGATTAGTTAGGATGTTCAGAAAATTTTGGGCTTTTAGTATGTTATAGTACACTCAATAAGCTTTCCATAGACTCCGGAACGGACTAAATCCGACTTCGGAGGAGTTATGACATTTCAAAGTAGTAGTGTCAAAATTGTCCAACAACCTGAACGGAATTTCTGGGCTGATATGTTCGAAATCTGGAAAAACATTAGTAAGGAAGTGTTGTAGTCCCAGAAGTTAGCTTCGCGTGGCCTCAAGAATCGCCTAAAAATGTTTTAAAATGGAAAAGTTATGACTGTTTTAGCGAAAGAGGGTAAATCTGGGAAATAGATAAAAAACTGTTACGAGTGGACATTTTTGGGGTCTGTTTTAGGCTTCCTAAGAGGTCCGAAATTACAGGGTTATACATTTTAAAAATACTTTGGTATACCATGTATAACATATCCAAAGTTGGGAATTTTCTGATAAACGAGCAAGGCGTGAGAAAATCGCAAAATGGGCTACTCGCTAAGTACTGCAGCAGCAGTTGTTGGGCAGCAGCTGCAGGCAGCGCCCAACAGCATCGGCGCCTGCTCTGCAGCTGGCTGTTGAAGTCATTTTTGAACCCTGTTTCGAATGGTTTCTGTTGTTCGTTTTTGCGGTTAGAAATTTTCTAAGAATACTATGACGTGTGGTCTATAACATGCCCAAAATTTCACTCTTATATGATTCACTGTTTGAGAATTAAAAATCTGCAAAGGAGCATGTCAGAACTTAAAAACGAGCGAACGCCGAGCGTCGGCTCGTCGAGCGATTTTGACGTTCGACATTCCGAATTGCGTTTCGGCGAAATAATAAGTATTAATAAATCTAATAAAGTCCTATGGGACGAGATTTGGCTATAAATGATATTTTATGCCAATAAACTTCTTTTCAGGCATAAATAAAGCAATTAAAATATGTAATAAATATAAATTACATATTTAAGTGAAATAAAAATTACAATTGCCTATAAAATTATATTATGGTATAAGAAAATATCTTATGTTATTTTTAATGACTTTTGATATTTTATAATGAGATTCATTAATAAATTAATATTAATGGTGATTAGTTTATTTATTTATTTAATAAATATATTAAATAAATTATGGAAAATTAGAAATAATGCTTTGAAAATCATATAAAAATGATTTAAGGGTTAGAAAAATATTTTAAATATAACTTTAGTTATTTTGTCATGAAAATATTAATATTTTAATATTAATATCAATTATAGGATAATGAATTTAGCTATTTAAAAGTCATATAAATATGATTCTAAAGTACTAAAAATACTTTGTGATATTATAATTATATTATAATATTATGTTATAATTTTTATTAATATTTAATATTAAATAAATATTAATGATAAAGGAATTATGTGGTATATATATTATATAAATACGATATTAGTGATTGAAAAATCATGATAAATAATAATAATTATCTGAAAATTATTACAAGCCTATGATTAATGTTTTGACTGATAATAAATTATTTAAGATAATTGTTAAGTGTTCAGGCAGAGTTTAATTAAACTTAGACTCGAGAAAAGTCCGACTAGACCGTCGGGATGTTAGAATTGTATCGAACTCAACTCGGACTGCAATAGTTTTACTTGAGGCTAGGTGTTATGTGTTGTATAGACTGATAGGGTTATGTGTTATGTGTTTAGGTTAATTTTTTAAATACTGTGATGATATTATTCTAACTTAAAAATACATATTATTAATAATAGGTCTTCAGACAAAGCTTATTAAATTGCATAGCGGTAATCAACGGTTAAGGCAAGTTTTACTTAACTTTACTAAGAGTTGTTTCATTCAGATATGCTTATGGATAATCATTGCTGATTGTCATTGTAGAATTGTACTCTGTACATATTGCATGTATAAGTCAGGTATGAAAGACTGATCACCTTCATTACCATTCGGTTCAGATATATTTGTTCATGTTCAATACTTGTTCAGTCAAAAGTTTATTCCTCCTAGTTCATAATTATATTGTTGAATTATAGCCAGCTTATTATTCAGACTCTTTCAATCATGATATATCGTTAAATTATTGAACTTAAACTTGCTGGGCAATCCTTATGCTTACCCTTGCTATATCATGATAAACATTGCAGATTAAGGCAAATACGTCGAATACAAGGAAAGGTTAAAGACAGTTTCAACTTAAAGTTAATGTGCGGGATTAGATTTGTAATAGTGTTGTATGATAATAATGTTATGTGTTAGATAAGTTATGAAGTGTGTTGGTATGTTAAGGTTACTCGAACTTGGGGAATAGTGTGTAAAGTTTATTATATAAACAATTTATGTTTATATCTTCCGCAAATAGTAGTAGTGATAGAATTGATAGTACTGGATCCACGGTGATTTGGGACTCGGATTCGGGGCTCTCACAAGTCTCACCTAAAATGAGAACACTAAAGAACAAGTAACGGAAAGGGACATCTAAAAATCCCGACGTCGACAGGTGGCGACTCTGCTGGGGACTCCAATAAGAGGACTTAAGTCGCTACTACAATCTTTTCAAAACTGTTATCTGCTTTTGTGTGGATGTTGCATTTACATTTATGATGAATGTGTACGAATGCATTTCCTTATTGCACTTAGTGCTTCACACCATATCTGCTTGTGATATTAGTGCTTCGTACATGTCATCATTTTCATACGGTGAGACGCGATGTATGTGAATATATGTTGTGTAGTCCCTCTACCAGGAGGCTATACCGTCGGTGTTTGATTACTGGACTCGTAGGAAGACTAATTCCACGAGGCTCAGGAAAGGCACCACCCAAATTCGCTCCAGTTGAAAGACCGGATTAACTTCCCGTCGAGTAAATTACGATGATTTGGGAACCTTCATGCCAAAAAGCCGCGAGAGTAACCTAAGATAGGTCAGCCTCTGATAAACCCAACACGGAGGAAAGTCTCTTCATACTTTTGCATTACTTACAATATTCATGCCATATTCATCTCCATGTAATGAGAGATATAAAGAAATGTGTATACATACATGTTTAAAATTGACATGCTATACTGTATTACGAACAGCTAACATCCGTTTTGCAGGATAAAAAATCCTAAACAAAGACACATCACATAGCATGTTAATATTTACACATTCCCTAAAGACTAAACTATGCAAGTCTTTTGCAGGGAATCAATCGGACCTACTACCCGGTCAAAATCCAAAAAGGCCGCGGACCTACAATCAATTATGTCGTCATCCGACCAAACTGATCTTAATCCAGTTTCTCGCAAGGAATTCAACGGATTAAGCTAACAAATCACAGACTTGGCTGTTCTGCTTAAAGAACTACACTAGTCTACTCAGGGTCCAAAAATACCCGTACATGTTAAATCCTCTACACAACGGGGAGCCCAGGTCATTACAATACCTGAACTGCAGTTGGATACGAACAACAAAACTAATGATGCCACCCATACCACTGGAGATCCAGACACCGATGACATCCGAAAGAAATTCCTTCAAATGTAAGAGACCCTTTGCGCTATCAAAGAAATTGGAGCACACGGGAGTGTTTCATATGCTGACCTATGTATATTCCCCGGGGTCAATTATCCAGAAAAGTTTAAAACTCCTGACTTCAAAAAATATGACGGGTTAGGAGATCCTTACACCCATATGAAGGTTTTCATTGGAGAACTCAGATTTTATGCAGAGGACAAGAAGCTCAGAATGCAGCTGTTCCAGAAAAGTCTAACTAGAGAAGCCCGTTCATGGTATACCAGATTAGACAATTCAAAGATCCATAGTTGGGAAGAGCTAGCACACTCCTTCCTCATTCAATATAGCTTTTAGTCTCAAATGGCTCCTGACCGGTATCAGATTACCAAGGTCAAGAAACAGTCTAATGAGTCTTTTAGAGAGTATGCTCAAAGGTGGAGATGCCTGACTGCTCAAGTTATTCCTTCCATGACAGAATCAGAAATTGTCATGACTTTCATAGATATATAAGAAGCTCTTTTCTATGAAAGACTGTTAGCCGGCATCGGTAAACCATTTTCTGAAATGATTAAACACGGGGAGATGGCTTAGAAGGGATTGAAGTCAGGAAAGATTCAAGACCTAGCTGCCCTTAAAGCTGTTGCTGAGCACATCCAGTCTGGAAATTATGGAAACAACCCCTGGAGGGTCCATAAAAAGAAAGAGGAAGATGTTTCCCTAATACTATAGGGTCAAAAGGGCAATCAGAACATGCCTGTTCAAAGGAGAAGTTACACTCCCTTTCAAGCTCAGTCTTCAAAACTTCTATTGCCAAAAGGTGGAGAAGTCAGACGCCCTCGAGTGTTCACACCCTTGGGGGATTCCTTCGAGAATATTCTCACTCTTCTAACAACACAGAAAAAAATCATGAATCTTCTTCCACCAGGTTTCAATGCTGCTAAGAAATGTGCATATCATGTCGGGGCACCTGGACATGATACTCAAGATTGTTGGGCCTTGGAACACAAAATACAAGACCTGATAGACAATGGGGAAATCGTGGTCACCAAGCCAGATCAACCTCATGTTAAAGACAACCCTCTTCCTCAACACAAATAAGAAGAGGTCAACATGATTAATTGGAGTAATGGACAGAGTTCCAATTTCAACGGCGAGTCATCCCAAACCACCAAGGACGGGGTCGACAAATGGGATTGTGCAAAGTTCCAGTTCGTAATGGAACGTAAAATGAAATCTCTTTGCAAGCAGATCGAGCAATTGGCAGAACTGGTGACCTACCAACATCAAGTTACACGCCAGTTAGTATGGCAGGAGCATGCTAGTCTCCTTCCTCTTGTCATGAATATTCCTTCGTCACCTTCAGAAAGTGAAACTCTGGAGGACAAAGTGGCAAAGAGAGCGAATGCCAAAGCTCGTCGGGATTTTGCCAACAGAAGGGAATTCACACATCTGGGCCAACCTATGGAGGAAATCTTTTAGATGCTAATCAATGAAGGAAGAATTAGTTCCCTTATACCTCCAATCAACCCCCGTTCAGGACGGTACATTTCTGATGGAGTATGTCAATATCACTCCCATTCTCGCGGTCACAGCACAGAAGAATGCTAGGCACTCCGCCACCTTATCCAGAATCTCATTGACAGTGGTGTCCTGCAACTAGCAGAAAATGATATGGTGTTACGTGGGAGTGAGAATACCTATCCTATTAAGTGGAAGGGATTGATAGCATTTATCTCTGCTGAGGCTGATGACAATATCAAGCCACTCACTATACCAACAATTCAACTCAGAGGAAGCAACAATCCTTTGAAAGCGGCTGCTCCCGAGCCAATCAACTAACCATGCAGAGCACAATATCCTATTGTTAGCTTGCGCAAAGTTCCGTGGAATTATGGAGAAGGTGAAGGATCCACCTCACATACAACTGCTACAGTGTCGAAGAAAAATCCACTGTATCTTCCCCAATGGGTGATGAAGTCTACCATCAAATCAAAGGGCAAAATACCCATGGAGAAGATTGAAAAATTCCTCCGCACTATGGGTCATCACGAAGCCAAGGTGGTTCTAAGATTGAGAGAAGCTCCACACCAGATTTCAATTTTGGACTTTGTCCTAACTTCCGAGGATCATCGAAAGATCTTACTAAAGGTTTTAGAAGAAGCCTATCTACCAGAATCAGTGGATACGAAAAAGGTTCAACACTTGGTTGATCACATTTTTAACAACAATGTGATATCCTTCACTGATGACGATATACCACCCGAAGGGACAAGTCATTGCAAGCCGTTACACATTGCAGTCTTGTCCTCCGAGTATATGTTGGCTGGAGTCTTGATAGATGGAGGCTCATCTCTAAATATCTGTCTATACGCCACATTGTTGAAGATGAATGTCAATCTCAACCGAATTCGGAGCAGCCTTACGGTCATCAAAGCTTTTGACGGAGCCCGCCGAAATTCGGTCGGAGTAATTAAGCTGCCAATCGAAATTGGTCTCCATACATTCTGCGTATCTTTCCACGTGCTCAAGATAGATTCAGGATACAAGCTGCTCTTGGGAAGACCGTGGATTCATATGGCTGGGGCAGTCCCCTCCACCCTTCATTAACAATTGAAATACATTATCAACAATAGCCTGGTCACGGTCAACGCTGAACCAGAATGTTATAAGACCCCGAATTTTATGAAATAAAAGTATTCAATTTTTCTTATAATTACTATTCAGTAAATGGTTAAATTGATAAATATTAAAGTTAAGGGTGATATATGAATTTTTTTCAAAATAAGCAAGTGGTTATAAAATAATCATTGTTGTCGGGGAATATTCGTTTGGTCGTGGAATATTCTTTCTGTTGGGGAATATTCGTACGACGGCGCAGCTATTTGTGGGCCCCATAACGGAAAACGGTCGGACGAAGATAACGACAAAAATTGAGTTTTTATAATTAACGGCGTAGTTGTTACCGTTAATACTGTTGGAATACCCGGTAGTTAAAAATACAGTAATACGCGTGGTTGCACAGTAGCACACGGTTTTGCACAGTATTTTTAAATTATTGATTCTTACAAAGAAAGACACTACTGAATAATTATCACAGTAATTATTGTTTAATATTTTATTTTATTGATTCAATAATTGTTGCGTTGATATTTTATATTATTGTTGTTTCAGTAATTGTTGCTGCACAGTATTTTCCATTATTAGATCAATAATTCATATTATTTAGAATAATATTATTAGATAGCATTATTGACAATGTCTAGAAAATTCTGTCTAAGGAGAGGTTTGGTCATCTAATTGCCCGCCAGTAAAGAGAAATCCTTATTGGAAAGCTCCCTCTTTCCTGGGAACGGTCTGGTTGTCATAAATGTGATTCTGTAATATTATTTGTGAATAATTAATTATTGATTCATATGATAAGGAAATATTTATTTTATGTGGATATAAATGAGGGATATATTTTTGTGGTTAAAAATGAAGGAGTTAATGTTGAGGTTTTTATCAGTATTTTTGTCGGAATGGAGGTATTAAAAATCAGGGTTTTTGAGATATTTTGCGGGGGTTATAATTTTTAATCCGACCGTTGGATCGTGACAATTTTTGGATATGTTATACATATATAGTTGAGTATATATCCACAAATTTTGAACCGTTAAAAATGAACGAATGATTTGTTATGAATTTTACGAGATGACTGGTTCAGAAATTGTTGAATTTTCAGAGTTTATCATTTTGATGGAAAATTCTAGAATTGGTGGGCCCCACTCTTGGTTGGTGAAGAAATGTGCTGAGATTTTTATTCAAATATGGTGGGTGAGAATAGTAGCAGGTAAAGCCATCAAGTTGCAGGTTAAGTCTGCTTCGGCGTGCTAACATTTTTCTATAAATAGAGGGCTAAGTTAGAATTGAAAAACACACCATAATTCATAAGTTTTCTCTCTTCCTCTCTCTAGATTATTGAGTGTATTTTGTGAGTATTTAGATACTTTGTGAGTTTCTATTCATCAGTGCACGTTTCCTTCAGCCTTATACCGATCAGAAGTACTGCTCTTTTGAGGTAAGGAATAGTAAGGGATTTTAAGGGTTATTATATTTTTTAGTTCGTAATTCTTCTGACCTTCAGAAAATTCTGAAAAAATTTGGAATGATATTTTGATGAGTTTTATTGATTGTGTCCAAAAATAGTGATTTTTGGATGTATAGATTAAGAGTTATGAATTTTATGAGAAAAGACTATTTTAAAAGTAACCGCTTAGAACTCCTTGTGGTTAACTCCAAAATTGATGAAATTTTTATTGGAAGTATATCTATATAATATCAGTGTACTCTGTGAATTTCGAAATTTTTGGATAAAAGTACAATTTATGATAAATGTCTAAATATTCGGCGGTTGTGGCCATATGAAAAATAGTAAATGAGTTTTAAAAATTCTGAGAAAAATATATGTTCAATATGGGACTATATTCTGCTAAATCCCAGAAAAAAAATATTTTTGGAACTGATTTGGTATTTTTTATGAAAATAGACTAGTTATGAGAAAATAAATTAAATATGTTATGTGAAGTAAGAAAATTGGAAAATAGGATTTTATGGCTTGAGAATCCTATATGAGGTATATATAGATTTTTGATGAGAATTTTGGTTGTTGGTAATGAAATCTTATGAGTTTGACATTTTTGGATGATTAAATGCATTATTTAGTAAAGTGTAAACAATTAAAATAAATTGTTTATAAGCTTAAGAAATATTATTCTTTCAATATCATTATACCGAAATATTGGTATGGATTTTATTGTGAAATTTCTACCTTTTTTATGTCGAGTTACTATTCACGAGTTACTATTTATGAGTTACTATTCACGAGTTACTATTCACGAGTTACTATTCACAGGTACTATTCACGACAAAATTGGTTTCTTTTTCAAACCAAATTATAGTTGATTTATGAATATTACTCTTGAGATTTAAACTATATGTTGATCATATTATTTTTATTATTATATATAACATTTTTATAACCCTAATGGTGATATTTCTCTTTGACTTGAGTGCAAAGATGGGTAGATTTTTGGTATGATCATGATTATGGGTTCTCTTTGGCCAGTAGTGCAAAATTGAATTGTTGACTGGTATGATCATGACCATTGAATTTATAAGTGAATATCTTTAGCTTAAGTGCAAAGGTGAATTGATCAACATGGTTATAATTATTGTTTATATTAATTCTGAAATGATTATATATTTCTTTGAGATATTAATATATTTGGCCTGTAGTGCAAATATGAACTGTTGATGAATATATTTGGCCGTAGTGCAAATATGAACTGTTGAGGAATATCTTTGGCCTGTAGTGTAAAGATGAATTGTTGATGAATATCTTTGGCCTGTAGTGCAAGGATGAATTGTTGATGAATATCTTTGGCCCGTATTGCAAAGATGACATGTTGTTGAATATCTTTGGCCAGTAGTGCAAAGATGAACAGGTGTTGAGATGAACATGACCAACTGGTACAAATGAATATCTTTGGCCGTAGTGCAAAGATAAAGTTATTAGTATGATTATGAACAGGAACTGTGATTTGGTATAACCATGATCTTTGATGTTTCAGGTAAAGACAGGTGATAAAAATATTCTTCGTCCTGGGTGCGAAGAAAAATTTAGAGTCACAATTATGATTATGAGTTATTCATATGATTGTGGAAAGGAACTGTTGAGTGATGTTACATGGATAAAATATTGTTGGTGGATTTTTAACATGGAGGAGATAATAGACTTTATGGTCTATTTGACTCTTCTAATGGATTGCTCGTTCCGCTGCAACTATGGTTGAAAATTTTTATCAGCTACCATATGTTCTAAATCTCTGATTTATTACTGATGAAGGCTATTGATAATTTATTTATCTTTAGTCATGATATTCTTTACTGAGCTAGTTGTGCTCACCCTTTTGCTTCACAATTCCTTTCAGGTAATAAGAGTGTAGCTGGGTCGAGCGAGGGTAACGGGGAAATAGAACGGTGGTCTCTAGCTATGGAGGTTCTCCCGAAGCAGTATAGAAAAGTTCATTTAGTAGTTTTATTTGGTGAATCCAATTGGGTAAGGTATACCCAACGTTGGAAGGGTGTTTTGCCACTATTATATAAGATGTCTAACGACATACAACCTCGTGTTATCATAAGATAGGGATGTGCTCATCCACTTGCTGAGTATATATACGAGCACTACCTATATAATCTTGGTATTTGTTTGAAGTATAATTCTCAATTAGAGACAGTAGAGATAATGATATGTCAAGAGAAGACTCACCATTGGGAAGAATATGATAGTAATCTTCTCGTTTTTTTTTGGGGTCGTTATATTTTGGTATCAGAGCTATAAGTAAAGAGCCCCGAGCCTCTCGCTGGTGACTTCCTGTTGATGGGGGATGCACCGAAGCCTTTATGTAAGGTATCATTGTGAGGTGCTGTCCACGATTGGGACATGAGTCACATTTGGTATATATTTGTATCCAAACTCACAACATATGTGTTGTTGTATTTTGCACAACAATTATTGTAATAAAGTTGTAGTTATTTTCTGTACCATGTATTTGGCGACTCAGAATAGGTTGGATGGAATGGTCCTGTTTTGGGGTTGTCACAAATGTCCTCAACACGGGGATATGCCATTCATCAATGCTACTGCAGATTTTGAACCGGTCAATTTTCATGCCTTGGAAGTGAACAATACTCAATACCATGCTATTGGAATGCCATTTCTCGAACCCAAGATTTCCGCCGAAGTAATGTCAGCTACTCAGGAAATGATGTCATTGGGTCATCAGCTGGGACAAAGGTTGGGTAAAGATCACCAGGGTATCAAATACCCAATTCAATTAACTAGGCAGACGGGAACAGCTAGAATAGGCTATTCTACCAATTCTAATCGTAGGAATCCTCATAAGCATCAGCAGATTCCTTCATCTTCAGCCACGCGGCGTCTGAGTCTGCACAACCTCCTGTAAAGGTGCTAACCAACGTAATGGCTATGTTATTTCCCAAGCCGGTACCGGTGAAGGAGAAAGAAATCTTTGTTCCAGATCCCGCAGTGGAAGAAGAGAAACAAAGAATTAAGCAAAACATTGTCCGGATAATGTCGGGCATGCGCATCATCGTCCATGATGAGCATACAAACAGATACACCCCAGACGATGATTGCCCAGACGTATTGGCCATCATTCGGGAAGAGGAGGACGGTGACAATCCCTCCATCACTGCGGTCCACCCAGACTTTATCCTTGCCAATTGGAGCAGCACTCCTTGCATTGGTCGACAAGGGTAAAATGGGCAGAAACTCTTTCTGCCCTGTAGATATCATAACTGCTTACTTTTCTGTTAAGTATTAGCGGTTTATTTTGTCAGTACATGCTAACACTGTGTATGATCAAAACGTTTTATATATACTAAGTGAAAGCATATTTTGTTTCAGGATCCTAAATTTAGATGTGCCTGTACTTGCTGATACGGTGCCTCTTCTCCACAAGGATTGTACCTTTGATGTAGAGATGAATTCAGCCTTGATGGATATACACGAGGACATTGAGGTGCCTCCAGAAATTCAAGAATGGGTCAAAGACAAACCTAAACCTAACCTTGATCAAACCACTTCCTTCAATCTCGGAACCTTAGAAAGCCCTAAGTTAATCCAGATTGGTTCAGACCTTACCCCAAACCAAAGGAATGACATGGTTACGCTATTAACCCAATTTCAGGATGTGTTTGCATGGTCTCATGAAGACATGGCGGGTTTGTCCACTGACATTGTCCTTCATCGCCTTCCTATTAAAGAGGGATTTAAGCCAGTCAAGCAGAAGCTTAGGCGATTGAAACCTGAGTGGAGTTTAAAGGTGAAAGAAGAAATTGTGAAACAAATTCAAGCTGGCATCATTACGGTGTCTACATATCCTGAGTGGATATCCAACATTGTGCCCGTGCCTAAACCTGGAAGAAAGGTGCGAGTTTGCGTGGATTACCGGGACTTGAACAAAGCTTGCCTAAAGGATAGCTTTCCCGTGCCATTTATCCACATTCTCATTGACAATACTGCTCAATATAACATGTACTCCTTCGCTGATTGCTTTGCGGGGTACCATCAGATCATGGTTGCTGAGGAAGATCATGAGAAAACTGCTTTCATCACGCCTTGGGGAACCTTTTGCTATAGACGGTTGTCATTCGGCCTCATCAACGCCGGAGCTACCTATCAGCGAGCCATGATGGCTCTCTTCTATGACTAAATGCACAAAGAGATAGAGATCTACGTGGATGACATCATTGTCAAGTCCCGAAAGGAGGATGACCACTTAGACCATCTCAGAAAGCTATTCAACAGGTTGCGTAAGTACAACTTGAAGTTGAATCTAGCCAAGTGCGCCTTTAGCGTTAAATCAGGCAAGTTACTATGATTTCTAGTCAGCCACAAAGGGATTGAGCAGGATCCTACCAAAATCCAAGCCATCACGGAAATGCCCATTCCTCAGACAGAGAAGGAAATACGGGGATTTTTGGGAAGAATCAACTTCATTAGCAGGTTTATCTCTCAACTCACAGCAACCTGTGAGCCCATCTTCAAGCTGTTAAGGAAGAACTCCTCCATGAAATGGAATGATGAGTGCCAAAAGGCCTTCTTTACGATTAAAGATCAGCTAGTTAAAGCTCCCATTTTGGTATCACCCAGGGATGATGTTCCCCTGTTCATGTACCTGTCAGTAAGTGACAATGTCATGGGCTGTATGCTTGGACAAAAGGACGATAGAGGCCAAGAACGAGCTATCTATTACCTCAGCAAAAGATTCAGCAACAGTGAACACAAGTACACTCTGATTGAGAAGACTTGTTGCGCTTTAGCATAGGCTTCCATGAGGTTACGACATTACCTCCATGGTCACACAACCCATCTTATATCTCGCATGGATCCTCTCAAGTACGTGTTCAACAAACCCATGTTAAATTACCGACTGTCCAGATGGCAGTTGATCCTACAACAATTTGACATCATCTACGTGACTCAAAACTCCATCAAAGGTCAAGGAGTTGTGGATCAACTTACCGCCGCACCTTCAGGGGATTTCAAACCCTTGGAAACATACTTCCCCGATGAAGGGGTAATGACAGTTCAGCAACACCATCAGTACGATACATGCCAAACATGGAGGATGTATTTTGATGGAGCTGTTAATATGGAAGGTTCTGGAGCTGGAGCAGTTCTAGTGTCCGATACGGGGGAGCAGTATCCCGTCGCAGTCAAATTGTAGTTTGTCAGCACCAACAATACAGCTGAGTATGAAGGCTGTCTCATGGGGCTAAAACTTGCCCGTTCAATGGGCATTAGGCGGTTAACTGTCTTTGGAGATTCGGAGTTAGTGGTCAGACAATCCACGGGAATCTATCAAACCAAAGAGCTACATTTTCTGCTTTACCATCGGCAGGTTTTGAAGATGGCTTTGGAGTTTGAAGAAATCTCCTTTCTACACATTCCTCGTAATAGGAATGATTTTGCGGATGCATTAGCAACTTTGGCCTCCTTGATACACATATCTGACAAGGGACATTTGCCAAGCATCACAATTTCCCTGCACAAGGCACCGGCCTATGAGAACTACGTTGGAGAAGTATCGGATGAGCTACCTCCCATCCAACATCCTTGGTATCAGCATATCAAGAAATATCTACGAGACGGATCTACACCCGTTGAGGCGAGCCCTACTGAGAAGAGGCGGATCTATCGACTTGCTATGAAATTCTACCTGAGTAGAGATGCACTCTACAAAAGAGATGCAGGACAAGGTCTCCTTAGATATTTAGACAAAGACCAAGCTCAAAGGCTCATGGATGAAATCCATGGTGGAGTCTGTGGCCTACACATGAGTGGCTCCCTCCTTATCAAGAAGATCCTCAGAACAGGACATTATTGGCTATCTCTCAAAGTTGACTGCGATGACCACGTCAGGAGATGTTATCAATGCCAAATTCATGGGAATGCTATTCACGTCCCTCCATGGGAACTCCACAATATGAGTTCACCTTGACCCTTCTCAATGTGGGGAATGGACGTGATTGGGCCCATCGAGCCTAAAGCCAGTAATGGACATCGATTTATCTTCACCATGATCGACTACTTCACCAAGTGGGTAGAACCAGCCTCCTTCCCCAGGGTTAACAAAGAAGTCATCATTGCTTTCATCAGAAATAATGTCATTTGTCGATATGGACAACCAGAGGTGATCGTATCCAACAATGCTAAGAACCTCAACAACAAGATGATGGAGGAGTTATGCAGTAAATTCCACATCAAGCACATTAACTCCGTCATCTATCGTCCAAAGATGAATGGTGCTGTTGAAGCGACTAACAAAAACATCAAGAAGATCATGCAAAAGATGTCCGCCATCCACAAAGAGTGGCCTGACTTATTGCCTCTTGCTCTGTTAGCCTATAGAACCTCAATGCGCACTTCAACTGGGGCAACCCCCTACGCATTCACCTATGGGATGGAAGCAGTGCTCCCCATAGAAGTAGAAATGGAATCCCTCAGAGTGTTGATAGATGCTCAGCTGAATGAAAACCAATGGGTACAAGACATGTATCACCAATTGTCTCTAATAGACGAAAGGTGAACCGCGGCTATCTTCCATGGTCAGTTATACCAACAAAGGATCGCCAGATCCTACAATAAAAAAGTCCAGCTATGGCAGTTTAAACAACATGACTTGGTTTTGAAGAAGATAATTGACAACCAAGATTAGTCTAAGGGAAAATTTGCTCCTAACTGGGAAGGCCCGTTTGTTGTCAAGGAAGTATTGACAGGAGGTGCTCTCAGATTACAAGAAATGGATGGCGATGAATTTCCACAACTCATCAACTCGGACACCGTGAAATGGTACTATGTCTGAAGTTACCATCAAGCAAACATCCTGGTGTTGGATCATCAGATCACCAGTCATTCTGGTTCTTTAACCCTTTACCGCATACAACTCTTTACCACGCTTTGCCCCTAAGGGAAACATACCTTTCAAGCCAGCAGCCTGGCTTCTCTGCGCTCATATAACTTAGGTCATCCCACTATGGATAGAACCTCTCGCGTTTGCAGTTTGGCTACCCGTACATGGGATCAAACTTTTCACACCTACAATTTATCCTCAACCTAGGATTAAACTTTCTCTTCTCCGCAATCTGACCTGCACATGGGATCGCACTTTTCAACTCGTCCTGAGGGGTAAACTACGTCGACCTGATCTCCTCTTCAATAGGAGTACGTAGGCAACCATTTCATATGACCTGGTCGCAATAAAACAAAAACAACAAAAACATTTCTAAGCCCTTACAAAAATAAAAACAACAAAAACATTCCAACACCATTCCTACCACATACAACGTTGAACCTCTTACACCAGGTTCGAACTACGCAGACCTTATCTCCTCTTCAATAGGAGCACGTAGGAAGCCATTCATGGTTCGGTCTCACCCCCTACCAAAACATAAACCATTTTCAACGGTACTGAGATCAAACTTTAATCCACTACATTTCATTTGGCTTCAGACCAAAGGGATGGAATTACCTGAATTCCTCCCAAATAGGAGATTCGGCGACCATCTAAGCTGCAGTTGTGCCTCGAAGAGCAACACCAATCCATAAGAGATGGAATTAACTAGGCTCCTCCTGAATAGGAGTACTGGCGACCATCTGTGGTGCGGTCAATCTCAAAGAGGAAAGCCACACGCCTCTCCACATTTCCATACAGAAACCGGTCCCAAGACACCAAAGATGGTAGGGATACACAAAGATCAATGATCCATTTTGAACTGTCCAGAGACAACTTAATGTCCATCCATGTAGGAGGAATTCAGAATACGTCAAGATCACAAGCCCTGAAGCAGCAGGCAAAATATCAAGCAAGTATTCAGGCATATCTAAAAGGGAAGTGATCAAAAATATATTTCCTTTCCATATATATAATGCTGTTTGATATACATAAATGTAAACTGTACATGACAAAATGGCTAAGCTAGTCTGTGCAGGAAAATCCAAGCCCATCTACAAGTCCGTGTATATGCGAGCCAACAAGCCCAACATGGCATCCCTCTCAGAAGAAGGAGGTAAAGCTGTGGTCTCCTATATAAGGATATCCACACGATCCAATAGATCTGCAGCTATCTGCATGGTGACCATATGATCATCAATATATGCACTCATCTCTGCGATCATATTAGTGGTAAGGGACCTCACTGCAGTACTATCTGTGACGGCTACATCCCGGGCAGATATGACACTATCCCGCTCAACTATCACTGCATCTCTGGTTGATCTGGCCTCATCTCGCTTATAAAGCCTGTGACACCCCCAAATCCTGGTACTTCATTTCCTCAAGATTTGGTGTTCACTTAATCAAAACATTCATTTCTAACTATCCAATCATAATAAATTTGAATAATAAAAACCTGCCCATACAGGATTAAACTTAAATAAAAATATCCCAGGTTATCTAACATTTAGTTACAAACATTCAAATGCGGAATTTAAAATTTATTACATCACATCATATTTAAAAGTCTATTATCATAAGATAAAAAAATAAAATTACAAGTCTTTATCACTTATACATTTTTCCCTTTTCTTTGGTAGACGAAGGTTCACCTACCTTCTCTTCTTTAACTGCAATGAGTTTATAAATATGCAAGAGTGAGGAAAACAATTGCTCACTGGATATAATATGGAATCAACAGAAGTATAACAATAATAACTGTCGAAATAGGCTCATCAAAAGTGAATAGTACTCTATCAATAATAATCAAAAACTGAAATCCCAAAATATGAAAAATATACATCACTAAGGGTCGTAAGACCATGAACTACGTCCACAGTTGCAAGCAATCTTTCAACTCCAACTTTAACAGTCATAAGACTATAAGGACCTCGTACTTAGGGGGATCAGCCCTTCGTACAATGTATTGTGCACAAATATTTTAACGATATGCGTAAGTTAACCCCTAATAATAACAATAGGGTTGTTCATCTCAGTATTCAGAGTACAAGTCCACACCAAAGGAAGTTTGGTTTGGATAAGCTTTCAAGGTAATTTGGAATTCAACGAACATCAACTAAGGAGTAGTTGAATAAAACCAATAACACTATACTATAGAATAATCGTGATTGAATCAATCATAGTAGACTAAAGTCATGCTTTAGGAATAATCTAATAGCATACAATTTGAATAACTATATCATACCTTGCTTGAAAAATACTAAGCCAAGGTTAATTAGAATTGAACACTAAGCATGCACAGCAATTTGAACGATAGAAATGATCGACATTAGTATATATAGTTGTGCATGCTAAACAACAAGTTAAATACAAGAATAACTTGCTCCAGAATAACTTACATCATTATATTATAATCGAATTGAAAACAGTAATTGAATTAACAAGATAATAGATTAGAAAACTTTCCATGTTCGTAGATTAAACCGAACAATTTGAATCACAATATCCTATATACATATGTTATCATGACATAGTTAGTCATTATCACATAACTAATACATTCATCATGTAGGTTTGATTATTTAATCACATAATCAAGTTATAACACAAGTTAATTTTTAATAACATAATTATTCATAGTATAGAAATACTAAAATCAACATTTTACAGTCCTACTATCATCACATAACTTTTCTTAAAATTTCGTGTACAAAAAGTACACTGTCAGATCATTCTGCTAACTCGCGCCGCGGCGCCACAGTTTACACTGTGGGTCGCGCTGCGGCGTGGGGATGGCTCTGCGGGGTGATAAATAAACTACGAAGCCGCGCTGCGGCGTGGAGATGGCGCTGCAGCGTGGAGATGGCGCTGCGGCGCCACTAACGTACTGCTGGGCCACGCCGCGGCGCAAAACTGCAGTTTCGACTGACAGCTTCGGCAACAGTACAAGAAAAAGCCAATTTGGCCTACAAGCTCGTTTCTAACAGACTAATTCACATGCAATTCATACAAAACTTTATGTAAACATAATTCAAGAACTTCTAACATGTTTCTACCTATACAACAACATTAACAACGAATTTAAAATATCCAATTTCATTGTTTTTGATAAAAACTCACTTTTTGATATTTTAATGAAAATCAACACTATAAATTTTGTTTTTCAACCAAAACAATTAATTCAAAGTATCTTTATCAATAATTATACATACTCTATCAAATTAGATGATCAATTTATCAACCAAACAACTAATTAACCCTCAATTTCTACTTTAAATTAACCCATACCCATTCACAAAACTATCTGTAAAAAGGTTTTCTTCACAAATTACATACATAATAACAATACATTGACTATAACTTATGAGAATAGTTTTAACATCACTAGTTTATCATATAAAGTCACATAACAACAACAATTCATCCTTACCCAAGGATTCTACAGAGAATTTGGGAAGAGAAAAACTAAACTATTAAAACGAAAAAGAAAAAAATAAAACCTTGAAGAAGATGATGATACTATCTCTTTGATTGTCAAGCTTTTCTCCTCTTCACTCCCAATTCTGTAGGATTCTCTCACTTTTCTTCTTCTCTTCTTCTTCTTCCTCTGAGTTTTCTTTCTTCCTAACTCTAACATACGTAGAATAATATAACGTATATAGTAATAATAGATATATTAAGTATAGGATTTTAACTGACATCAGTTATAGAATTTTAAAAATCAAAAGTCATAAGGCTTGTTTTGCTAGCTAACTAAAAATAACTTATTAACCTTTACACCTTGTTTGGTAAACCTAATTAAAACAGATGGATTAATCCTTATACCTTGTTTGATAAAACATCATTAGATTAAAGACTTTAATATGCAATAAGACATGTTTGGCAAAATTAAATTAAACTCTTTTAATTTATTTTAATAACTCCTTTATAGCAAGGTTATTTGTTACACTTCTAATAAATTAAATAATTAATTTAATCAATTCAAATATTAATCTATTAAATTACTTTCACACATAAATCATTATCACATAATTATAATTTCCTTTATAATTTTATTCAACCAGCTAACACTTTATTCTAATCACAATTCCAATTAAAATATTATAATTCTTTTAATCACTATAAGCTCTCTAATTAAATTATTAAATTAGTATATAATCTCATCACAATTTATTTTCTTAACTCCTTAATTATTTTCTTACAAATAATTAACTAAATCGAATCAATCAAATTGAACAATTATTTATTCAACAATAAACATAACCAATAAATATTTATATAACTCAAATAAATATTTCAAATTAAATTAAAAGAATCTGGAATGTTACATCATTCCCCTATTAAAAGGATTCTGTCCTCAGAATCGCAATTCAAACAAATCATTCGTTACATTCTTCCCTACTTACAAAGATTCTGTCCCCAGAATTGAAGACACAGATTAAACAAATAACTTAGGGTAATCTTTCATCATTTTATCTTCGAGTTCCCACGTAGCTTCTTCAGCGTTGTGATTTCTTCATATCACTTTCACAGAAGGTATAACTTTATTCATGAGTACCTGTTCTTTCCTGTCAACTATCTGGATAGGAATCTCTTCATAAGACAAGTCTTTATCAAACTGCAACGGTTCGTACTCGATCACGTATTTGTAATCGGGCTTATATGGTCGTAACACCGAAATATGAAAAATATTGTGAATGTTTTCCAACTCTGGAGGTAGAGCTATCTCGTAAGCCACCTCTCCAACTCTTCGTAGCACCTCGAAGGGTCCAATAAACCTCGGGCTTAGCTTTCCCTTCTTACCTAAATGAATTTTCCCCCTTCCAAGGAGAAACTTTTAGGAATACATAACTTCCTACGTCAAATGCACGATCTTGCCTGTGTTGATCAGCATACTTCTTTTGTCGGTCTTGAGCTGCTACCAATCTTGTCCTGATGAGTTTGACAACGTCAGCAGTTTGTTGCACTAGTTCCGGTCCTAGTAGTTGACGTTCACCGACTTCATCCCAGCATAGTGGAGTTCTGCATTTTCTGCCGTACAATGCCTCGTAAGGCGGCATGCCGATGTTTGCATGGTAACTGTTGTTGTAAGCGAATTCCATCAATGGTAAATGTTCTTCCCAGCTACCTTTGAAATCCATGACGCATGCTCTAAGCATATCTTCTAATGTCTGAATCGTTCGTTCGCTTTGGCCTTCTGTTTGTGGATGATAAGCCGTACTCTTTCGCAACTGTGTCCCCATGCATTCTTATAGTCTCTTCCAGAAATTGGACGTGAATCGCGGATCTCTATCAGACACAATTGATATTGGCACTCCATGCCTCGAAACGATCTTTTTAATGTACAATCTTGCCAACTGATCAAGATTGAATCTAATCTTTATTGGTAGAAAGTGCGCTGACGTCGTCAGTCTGTCCACTATCACCCAAATCACATCGCATCCTCTCTGAGTAGTTGGAAGACCCACTACAAAATCCATTGTGATGTGTTCCCATTTCCGTTCAAGTATTTCCAACGGTTGAAGTAATTCGCTGGGTCTTTGAGGTTCGGCTTTTACTCTTTGACATGTCAAGCATTTCGCTACGCATTCTGCAACGTCCCTTTTTATATTCGGCCACCAAAAATGTCGGCACAAATCTTGATACATTTTCGTACTTCCTGGATAAATTGAATATTTTGAGCTATGAGCTTCGGTCAATATTTCTTCTTTCAGCTCTAGTGTTACTCGAACCCAGATTCTTCCCTCAAACCGTAGTAGTCCTTGGGTGTCGATCTTGTATTTTACATCACTACTCTCAATCAGATTCTCTTAGATTTTCCCACACTCTTCATCTTGTAGTTGAGCATTCTTCAATTTTTCCGCTAAAGTTGGACCAGCTTCTATCTGGAATAGTTGTTCGTCAGATTCTTTTGGAAATTTGATTTCCAACTCCAGTTTTGCCATTGCTGAAATGAGCTCCTCCTGAGTTGTTATCAGCATCAACTTCTTTAGACCTTTCCTACTTAAAGCATCTGCCACCACATTTACTTTGCCCGGATGATAAAAGATCTCACAATCATAATCTTTTATCAGTTCCATCCACCTTCTTTGACGCATGTTCAAATCCTTCTGAGTGAAAATATACTTCAGACTTTTGTAGTCTGTGTAGATCTCATATTTCTCTCCATAAACATAGTGCCTCCATATCTTCAGAGCAAATATAACTGCAGCCAATTTCAAATCATGAGTCGGATACCCTTTCTCATAATCCTTCAGTTGTCTTGATGCATACGCAATAACTTTACCGTTCTGCATAAGAACACAACCCAACCCTTTGTGTGAGGCATCACTATACACCACAAAATTTCCTGTATTATCTGGTAATGTCAACACAGGTGCCACACTTAGCTTCTTCTTCAAATCTTGGAAACTCTCTTCACATTTCTCCGTCCAAATGAATTTTACAGCTTTCCTTGTCAAATTTATTAGCGGAGTGGCTATCTTAGAAAAATCTTGAATAAATCTTCTATAATAACCGGCCAGTCCCAAGAAACTCCTCACTTCCGACGGTGTTCTTGGTTGTTCCCAATTGATTACAGCTTCCACTTTTGACGGATCCACTGAAATCCCATCCTTGTCAATAACATGACCCAAAAATTGTACATGGTCGAGCCAAAATTTGCACTTAGAGAATTTCGCGTACAACTTTTCCTTCCTTAGTATTTCTAATGTCAAACGTAAATGTTCCACGTGTTCTTCCTGAGTTTTGGAATACACCAGAATGTCATCAATAAATACCACTACAAACTTGTCTAAGAATGGTTTAAACACCCTGTTCATCAAATCCATGAACACAACAGGTGCATTGGTTAAACCAAAAGACATCACCAGAAACTCGTAATGTCCATACCGAGTTCTGAATGCCGTTCGTGGTATATCCTCCTTCCTCACTTTCAACTGGTGATACCCACTTCTCAAATCTATTTTCGAAAAATATTTAACACCCTTCAACTAATCAAACAAGTCATCTATTCTAGACAACGGATACCTATTCTTAATAGTGACTTTGTTTAACTCTCTATAATCAATGCAAAGACGCATTGTTCCATCCTTCTTCTTTACGAATAAAACTGGCGCTCCCTACAGCAATACGCTTGGTTGAATATATTTCTTGTCCAGCAGCTCTTGTAACTGTACCATCAATTCCTTCATTTCTATCGGAGCCATTCTGTACGGGGCCTTCGATATCGGTGTTGTAACCCGCGCTAAGTCGACCACAAACTCAATTTCTCTGTCAGGCAGAAGTCCTGGCAAATCCTCTGGAAAGATGTCTTCGAATTCCCTCACTACTGGTATTTCATCCAGTTTTACATTCTTCTTCTGAGTATCGACTATGTAAGCTAAATAGCCCACACAGCCTTGACTCAATAATTTCTTGGCCTGCATAATCGTCAGACATCTCATTTGTCTAGGCGACTTGCTACTATAAAATACTACCTTTGACGGAGTCATAAGGTTTACACACTTCATTTGGCAGTCAATTACCGCTCCGTATTTGAACAGCCAATCCATTCCCAAAATTACATCAAACTCCCCGAGTTTAATCGGACTTAAATCTACCAACAAGATATTCTCCTTAATGTTCACCCTACAATTCTTGTATACGAATCTAACAGGGATTACTTCCTTATTCTCAATTTCTATGTACAAAGGAAAATTCAGTTCTTCTCTAGGCAATTCTAACCTCTTAGCAAATTCATCAGATATAAATGAACAAATAGCACCCGAATTAAATAATACATAAGCATTTATTTCATTGATTAGGATAATACCTAACACTACATCTTTTGATTGCACATCATCTTGCACAGTCATGTTGAAGGTTCTAGCTGTGGGTTTGTTTGATACTGTAGCTCTTGCAATGGCCCATGTACCTCTATTGTTACCTCCATTACTTCTGGTAGTCACTCCATCCTTCTTCTTAGGGCATTCACGAGCAAAGTGATCCTTGGATCCGCACGTGAAGCACGCATTCTTCTTCGGTTGAGTGCAATTTGGAGCGATGTGACCCTCCTGGCCACAATTGAAGCAAACTCGTTTCTCCATCAAGCACGCACCCTTGTAAAATTTCTCGCATGTCGCACATGCTTCAAACTTTTTGTTTTGCTGGTTACCCTGATGGTTTCCAGCACCCATGCTCCCATTCCACTTCCTCTTCAAGCTGTTGTTGCTGTTGTTGCCATTGCTACCACCTCCATTCTTAATCTCATTCTCATTCTTCTTCTTCTTTTGTTCCTGATTGAACTTTGTCACTGCCTCGCCTCCACCTTCAGTGAGTACTGATTTCTCCATCACCGCTACAAATGTCTTCAATTAGAGCAGGGAAACCCTACTGTATAGCCAGGGCTTCAGTCCCTGTTCAAACCTTTTCGCCTTACGCTCGTCTGTACTGACCTGATATGGCGCAAACCTCGCCAATTCGTTGAATTTCGCGGCATACTCAGATACCGTCATCGTTCCCTGCTTTAATTCCAGAAACTGCACTTCTAGCTGACTCTTCGAACTCTCCGGGAAATAAGTCTCGAAGAACAACTCCTTGAACCTATCCCAGGTCATCACTCCTGGCCCTTCACGAGTTTTATTGGCCTGCCACCAATAACTAGCTTCTGCTTTCAATATGAAAGTTGCGAAAGAGTCTTCTGATCATCCCCTACCCTGGCAACATCAAACACCTTTTCTATCTCTATAATCCAGGTTTGTGCTTCGACTGGATTCATGGACCCACGGAATTTAGGTGGTCCCACCGCCTTGAAATCCTTAAACGCTATTCCTTGTTCTGTGGTTGATTTTGCAACGCTCCTGTCAGTAGCGTCACTAGTTGTTGAACGTGATTACCATTAACATTGTCGTTATTGGTTCCTTCCGTGGTTTTCTGTCGTAGTGGTTGACGTCTGGGAGGCATTTTCTGTTAAAACAAAACATCTATTAGACTATTACCCAGCTTCTTTAAGTATTTCCTAATTAACTTGCCTCCAAACAGAAATAACCACATAACACATAACACTTTGAATAAAGTAACAACTTTTATTTATTCATCATTACTTCGAAAAATATAAAAACAATAGCATCACTGCTATTTACATTCCTTTCCTGAACCACAAAAGTTTCAGGACAACATCATAGTCATATCTCATAGGTTGCATAACACTTTAGATTTATAATTTATTTAACCTTTCACTCATCGTACAACAGCTAGAATGTTCTATTAAGATACTTCCTAGCCCTATCACGTTCTTCCTCCATGACTCGAAATATTGTTCTGCGATCTAACACGAATGATGGCAGCGTCTTGAACTGAATCGGATATCCCATGACCCGATCTTGAGCTCGATTAATTGCGGTGTTAAATACTTTATCCATCTCTTCCATATTCATCCTCTTTGCTTGCGTGTCTCTTATTGCTAATCTGGGTCTTTGAAAAGCTTCCTCGTAAGCATTTTCAGCTCTTTCCCTCTTAGCAGCTTCTTCTCTCAGCTTGTTCTTCAGTTCAGCGACCACTTCGATTAGTTGTTCTTTCTCTCCTTCCGTCTGTACTAGTTTCTCCTCGACATTTGTCAGTCGTTCTTCACGATCCTGGATCTCGTCGTCCTTCTGTGTCATTGCAATATATTGTTCAGCTACTATCTCTTGCAATTCCTCGACAGTATCCTGAAGTTCCACGTTGTGGCCGTAGACTTCATCGTACATACGAGCGGCTATCGAGGTTAGTGGACTCTCTTCCTCCTAATCTCGTCATCCTCATCCTCCTGTGGTAACACAACGGGATCCTCCTCGTCTGTCTCCACATCATTATCCTCATCCTCAACTACTGTGACCAACGGGGCTGACTCCCGTGGCAGTAGTTCTTCCCAAACTACCTTAATGTCGCGAGGCTCCTCCTCTATAGGCATTTGAGGTCCCTCCTCCCTAGCCTGACTGGATTCTCCGACATTAGTCATCCTGACAACAGAGTTTTAAAGTTTTAATTATTAATCATTACTACTCGACACTCACGAGTACATAAATTATAATCACACAAGCACATAAGTGTTTTATTACTTCTTTCTTAAAACTCGATAAGAGTTATCTCCACTATCTTTTCAAATGTTACTTCCTAAGGCTTTTCCCCCCCACCTAAGGTTCATAACCTAAAGCTTTGATGCCAACTTGTGACACCCCCAAATTCTGGTACTTCATTTTCTCAAGATTTGGTGTTCACTTAATCAAAACATTCATTTCTAACTATCCAATCATAATAAAATTGAATAATATAAACCTGCCCATACATGATTAAACTTAAATAAAAATATCCCAGGTTATCTAACCTTTAGTTACAAACATTCAAATGCGGAATTTAAAATTTATTATGTCACATCATATTTAAAAGTCTATTATCATAACGATAAAAAAAATAAAATTACAAGTGTTCATCACTTGTACATTTTTCCCTTTCAATTGGTAGACGAAGGTTCACCTACCTTCTCTTCTTTAACTGCAATGAGTTTATAAATATGCAAGAGTGAACAAAACAATTGCTCACTGGATATAATATGGAATCAACAGGAGTATAACAATAATAACTGTCGAAATAGGCTCATCAAAAGTGAATAGTACTCTATCAATAATAATCAGAAACTGAAATCCCAAAATATGGAAAATATACATCACTGAGGGTCGTAAGACCATGAACTACGTCCACAGTTGCAAGCAATCTTTCAACTCCAACTTTAACAGTCATAAGACTATAAGAACCTCGTACTTAGGGGGATCAGCCCTTCGTACAATGTATTGTGCACAAACATTTTAACGCTATGCGTAAGTTAACCCCTAATCATAACAATAGGGTTGTTCATCTCAGTATTCAGAGTACAAGTCCGCACCAAAGGAAGTTTGGTTTGAATAAGCTTTCAAGGTAATTTGGAATTCAACGAACATCAACTAAGGAGTAGTTGAATAAAACCAATAACACTATACTATAGAATAATCGTGATTGAATCAATCATAGTAGACTAAAGTCATGCTTTAGGAATAATCTAATAGCATATAATTTGAATAACTATAGCATACCTTGCTTGAACAATACTAAGCCAAGGTTAATTAGAATTGAACACTAAGCATGCACATCAATTTGAACGATAGAAATGTTCGACAATAGTTGTGCATGCTAAACAACAAGTTAAATACAAGAATAACTTGCTCCAGAATAACTTACATCATTATATTGTAATCGAATTGAAAACAGTAATTGAATTAACAAGATAATAGATTAGAAAACTTGTCTTGTTCGTAGATTAAACCGAACAATTTGAATCACAATATCCTATATACATATGTTATCATGACATAGTTAGTCATTATCACATAACTAATACATTCATCATGTAGGTTTGATTATTTAATCACATAATCAAGTTATAACACAAGTTAATTTTTAATAACATAATTATTCATAGTATAGAAATACTAAAATCAACATTTTACAGTCCTACTATCATCACATAACTTTTCTTAAAATTTCGTGTACAAAAAGTACACTGTCAGACCATTCTGCTAACTCGCGCCGCGGCGCCACAGTTTACACTGTGGGTCGCGCTGCGGCGTGGGGATGGCGCTGCGGTGCGGTAAATAAACTACGAAGCCGCGCTGCGACGTGGAAATGGCGCTGCGGTGCCACTAACATACTGCTGGGCCGCGCCGCGGCGCGAAACTGTAGTTTCGACTGACAGCTTTGGCAACAGTACAAGAAAAAGCCAATTTGGCCTACAAGCTCGTTTCTAACAGACTAATTCACATGCAATTCATATAAAAACTTCATGTAAACATAATTCAAGAACTTCTAACATGTTTCTACCCATACAACAACATAAACAACGAATTTAAAACATCCAATTTCACTATTTTTGATAAAAACTCCCTTTTTGATATTTCAATGAAAATCAACACTGTAAATTTTATTTTTCAACCAAAACAATTAATTCAAAGTATCTTTATCAATAATTATACATACTCTATCAAATTAGATGATCAATTTATCAACTAAACAACTAATTAACCCTCAATTTCTACTTTAAATTAACCCATACCCATTCACAAAACTATCTGTAAAAAGGTTTTCTTCACAAATTACATACATAATAACAATACATTGACTATAACTTATGAGAATAGTTTTAACATCACTAGTTTATCATATAAAGCCACATAACAACAACAATTCATCCTTACCCAAGGATTCTACAGAGAATTTGGGAAGAGAAAAACTAAACTATTAAAACTAAAAAGAATAAAATAAAACCTTGAAGAAGATGATGATACTATCTCTTTGATTGTCAAGCTTTTCTCCTCTTCACTCCCAATTCTGTAGGATTCTCTCACTTTTCTTCTTCTCTTCTTCTTCTTCCTCTGAGTTTTCTTTCTTCCTAACTCTAACATACGTAGAATAATATAACGTATATAGTAATAATAGATATATTAAGTATATGATTTTAACTGACATCAGTTATAGAATTTTGAAAATCAAAAGCCATAAGGCTTGTTTGGCTAGCTAACTAAAAATAACTTATTAACCTTTACACCTTGTTTGGTAAACCTAATTAAAACAGATGGATTAATCCTTATACCTTGTTTGATAAAACATCATTAGATTAAAGACTTTAATATGCAATAAGACATGTTTGACAAAACTAAATTAAACTCTTTTAATTTATTTTAATAACTCCTTTATAGCAAGGTTATTTGTCACATTTCTAATAAATTAAATAATCAATTTAATCAATTCAAATATTAATCTATTAAATTACTTTCACACATAAATTATTATCACATAATTATAATTTTTTTTATAATTTTATTCAACCAACTAACGCTTTATTTTATTCACAACTCCAATTAAAATATTATAATCCATTTAATCACTATAAGCTCTCTAATTAAATTATTAAATTAGTATATAATCTCATCATAATTTATTTTCTTAACTCCTTAATTATTTTCTTACAAATAATTAACTAAATCAAATCAATTAAATTGAACAATTGTTTATTCAACAATAAACATAACCATTAAAAATTTATATAACTCAAATAAATATTTCAAATTAAATTAAAAGAATCTGGAATGTTACAAAGCCCCCAAATCTAAGTACTTGAAACCCGAACTCGGAGCTTTACGATACCATTTCTATGAGCGGAATAATACTAATAATAATAACAATAATATAGATACCAACTTAATTTACATATTTATCAAAGTCTAAATCCCAAGTACGAAACCTTTAATACATTCCTCACAATACGTGATAGGTAATATATATCATACTTGTCTTAATAAAGATAACTATTACATAAAATGACATTGAATTCATTTTGCAACCTTTCCTTTCTCTTTATTCTTAGCCGAGCCTTTTACTTGTTCACACTTAGCTGAAAATATTTATTAAGCAAGGATGATCATTTGAGTGTCCAACAAGTAATAACAATTATATATATATATATAAGCTGAAAGAATTTAAATGTTTTTTTATACTATCCTTCTACAACAAATCAATAGTTGTGAAGTAATCTGAACCGATAATATTAACATAACAACCCTCTTTTAAATTTTAAAACTACGTACTGAATATATATAGGGTTAAGGGGACATACTATGAACATTATTTTCATTTTCGAATACGTTTAGCAGAACTTCATCTACAAACCGTCATAACTTACGGGTACGAGGGTGTACATCACATGGACTCTGTATTGATCAATACTGCATGCAAGAATGATATGATCGTTCACTCTGTCCGCCTTGGGCGCATAAAAGTTTTCCCGTGTAAGGGATGTTCATACTTGTCGGGGTTCCAAACCAAAGTAATTCGGTTAGATAATAATAAGATTTTATCTTGTTCAACAATAATCTATAATTTAACATATATGTATACAGATAATTAACAAAGGTGTATCAACATGTGATTAAATGCAATGATTATCCAAGTGGGGACACTTGTATAACCATTTATAGAAATTAATGAACAGAATATATATCCGAATTACCATATACTAACATGTTGACAATCAATGAGTGTATATAATATAGGTTTAATAATCTGTACAGTAATAATATAATTCTGAAACATTCTTACTCATGTCCATTGCATAAAAAAAATGCAAAGGTAGGATACTTGCCTGATGCGCTGCTTACAATACACAACTTAGTTTTATCTTTTATATCACGACCTATCATTAATCAGATCATTCGTTCTATTAGAACGATATACTATAACATATAGTACTGCATTTCGTAGTCAGCACATAACCTAATCACATTATCACACATGTTCAATAGTTATTGCATCTCAAACAAACATTAATACAGTCAAAATATCTAAGTCCAGATCAATTTCTGAAATATGTCGGTGTACCGGCAGCTTTATCGGGTAATTATCGAGTCTAAGACTCTATTCCGAAGCTCAATAACTATAAGTATCAGTCATATCATTTTAAATGACTTAATAAACATTTAATATAATTTATCATGAATTTCAAACACCAGAATCATTATCAAATGATTTAAGTATTAAACAATTCTATTATCATTTAATTATTATTTAACTATTAATGAAACTATTGCCAAAATATTAAAGTTATTTATAATAACTCAAAATATTTTTAAAATATTTATATTACCCTTAAATAAATTTTAAATTATTTTAAATTATTTTTAAATAATTACCATTAATATTAAGATATTAATGTACTATTTCTTAAAATATTAAAAATCATTAAGTATAACTTAAAATATTTTTAATTCACTTAATATTATTAATCTTGATAATATTTAATTCACCTCTTAGTATTATTAATTCACTAATAACACTTTTATTCGCTTACTAATATTATTAACATCTTAATAATATTTTAATACTTTACTAATATAATTAATCCTCTTAATAATATTTTAATCATGCATTAATATTATTAATCTAATAATATTTTACTTATGTTTTAGTATCATTAATCAATTAATAATACTTTTAGTCATTTATCAATCGCATTAATATTTTATTTATTTACTAATATTATTGGTCATTTAATAATATTTTATTCCTTTACTAATGTTATTACATTAATAATATTTTATTTAATCTCGTATATTATTATTTACTTAATAATATTTTAATCATCCAATAGTACTTTAATTTAATATTATTAATCTTTTAATAATATTTTAATCTAAGATTAATATTTTAATCTAATATTATTAATCATTTAATAATACTTTAATTATTTATTAATATTTTAAATCAAATATAATTAACCATTTAATAATATTTTAATAAAGTTTTAATCTTAATATTTTTATTTACTTAACAATATCATATTCTAATATTATTAATATCATAATAACATTTTAATAATTTATTAGATCAATAAACAATTTATTTTAATTGTTCACCCTTTATAAAATCATTTATTTAATATCCATAAAAGGTCATAAATAATATTTCTTATTATAAATTACCAAAATACCCTAAAATAGTCATAATATTATATGTTAGGAGTAGTCAAGCATTAAAATCATATTTTTTTTATTTAAGACATCATTTAACTATTTATTTCTTTTTATTCATAACTTAATCATTTTTAGGAAAAATAGCAAAATGATTCCAAAAATTCTCATTTTCTGGATTTGGACAGTATATGACCCAACCATGATCCTCAAATGTTTCTGGAAATTTTATAAAATGATTTACTAATTTTAAAGTGCCTAAAACACCCGGATCTTGCTTCATTTTTCATAAATCGAGGTTTGCTCAGATAAATCTAAAATTTTTTGGGTATACTCTCATAACATGTATGAACCTATTGTAAAAATTTCGGAATTTTCTAGTATATACACAGTGAGAAATTCGAGTATTAATATTTAGAAGTCCTTTACGGAAATAGCCATTACGTACAACCTATAAATCGAAACGCGTATGCTCTTTTTCCTACACGTAGATAACTTCTTAAGGTAACTCTGTGATTTTTTTCAGATTTTTAAAAGACTTGCAACTGCCCGAAACAGCCTCAAGAAAAACAGGAATAGTAGCTTTTTAGGGTTTTGAAACTTTAACTTTCTAAGTGGACTATTTTGGGGAAAACAGCCCTTATGGCTTCAATACTTGCTAGATTTGTGTTCTACCACTTGGGTTTACTAGATAACTCATGTATCTAGCATCCCCCTTTGACGGATCACAAATCCAAGTTGTAAAACTTGAGTTACACAAGATTTAGTGGAAGAAAAACAAGGGTTTCACCCCTTGGAGAACATATGCTCATTTTCTTCCTCTAAGCCTTTGATCTAACACTCAAGATACTTAGTTCCATACATGATGATATGTAGAACTAGGGTATCTTGAGTATTAGTTCATAATCCCAACAAAACTCAAGCTATAATACAAAGTAGAAGAAGAAGATGAAGATTAGGTTATACCTTGATTTAGAGGCAACCTTCCTTGATTTACCAAAGTAGAGTATAAACTTAGGGTGCATAATCAAACTAGCACACCTCTCTCTCTCTCTCACTAAAAATCGAACCCTCTCTCTCTTTTCTCTTGTATGTTGCTAGCTTGAGAGAAAAAGAAGAAGAAGGGGAATAAGAGAAATAAAAATTATCTAGCAAATGAATGGGTGATTAACTATTATCCCCCATACTTTTATTGTCCCGTGGATAAAAGACTACACATTATCTCTTCAATTGGCCTAATCATGTGATTAAGGGCGCTTAATAGATTTGCAACCAATGGGAGATTGACATACATGTACTTGTGTGTAAGATTTCTACTTATAGACATTGATTAGCATAATTTGTTGCCTTAAAAGGCCTAATGGGGCCAGCTATATATATGCCCACTAATTCCTTCATTTAGCCTTTATTTTAATGCATAAATTAGATAAATCAAAGGTCTAAAATACCCTTAATCAAGTGGACTAAGTTTGGGCTTGCATTTTATTTCTTTTGGGCTTCTCCTTTAATTGTTTTGGGCCATGTAATGAATATAGTCTAACAATTTTAATACATGCTACCCAAATTGTTTATTTAGGATTTCCATTCCCAATCTTATGAAATTTAATTACTTATACGTGTTACTTTAGCTCATAACCTAATTAGGTTTACTAGAAATAGGTTTAAAATTATTAGTCACTTGAAATAACAAGATTATCCACATAAGTTAGTATACATATTAAATACTAACCTTTTCTTATTACCATAACCCTTAGGTTATTTAATTATCTCACCTAATGTATAATTAGGTTACAAAGCTTTCATTTAGGGTTTAAAATAAAATAAAATTAGTTCCTAAAATTTATAATTAGGGTTTTCTTAATTTGATTAGGGATCTAATCATACATGAACATTAGGGTATTATATAATAATTATAATTATCCTTGCTAATCTAGCAATTAGGATTTATAATTAATAAATAGGATTTCAAGAAATTAATAAATCTAAATGTTAATTAGGGTTGACCTAATCAATCAAAAAAAAAATATAAATTAGGGTTTCCCACAGTAAAACTAGGGTTTGACATAATAATAGTCTTAAACTCACAATTGAGTTTTAAATTAGGGTTTCCCACAGTAAAACTAGGGTTTGACATAATACACCATAACTGACCAATCATTGTCAGTCCACATACACATAGTATATAATTATAGCACTAAAAATCAAAATATAAATAATATTATATTATTATTCTTATTCCTTGATCAAAATTCAAAATTAGGGTTTGAATTCCATATCTGATTTATCTGTCATACTTAACATTATTAATTAAGTTAAAATAATTAACTTAATAATCTGTACTAAAATTCATATAATAAAATAATTATTATAATTATAAAAAAAATCATTTCATATATTATATAAATAATATATGATTATATTTTCATGAAAAATAATTAATAAAAATATTTCTACTATAAAATTAATTATTATAATAATATAGTTTATAACAATCCAAAATTTTAAAATAAAATTATTTAAAATCATTCATGTAATAAATATATCACATAAATACATACACACATTATCTTGGCACATATTCCTCATATTTAAAAATAAAATTATACGCAAAATTTCTAATTTATTTGTATAAAAAATATCGGGTTGTTACACCGCTCAACAACAGCGGCATCCCTACGAGCTAATGCCTCGTATCTCTCTAATAGAGTTGCATCTCTCTCATCAAGGGCAGTCAACATCAAAGATCGAGCCTGATCTCTCTCGAAGGTCATCAGATGAAGACGCTGCTCAAAGTACTGTGCTGAATGCTGAATCACAACAATACTGGTACTGGGAGAATCTAAAAGAGATGCTGGCAACCCGGCACCTAACTCCTCCTCGATGTGGGAATCAATGTCCTCCATGGGCTCTACATCTTCTGAATCAATACTCGGCACTGTGGATACTGCCACAGCCAATGAAATCTCTGTCTCCATCCATGCGGAATACTCTGTAGAACAACCTGGATGACTAATAGAGAAAGCAGCTATCTCACGCTGATCCCAACAAGCGTACACCCGGGATCGGTCCTCTGCTGAAAGATAGCAAGAAGCTGAACGCTGACCTAGCGCCCCCTCGAAAGGATGAAAGTCCTGAAACTGGTCAAACTGCGACATCACGGCCAGCAGGTGATAGGTAGTCACGACCCTCAATCCAGACAGACGGAGGTAATCCATGCTCGGAGCATGAGTAATAAAGCTGTAAGGTGAGCTGAGCCCCGAACACGGCAATATGACAAATGGATCTCTGATATATCCACCAAGAACATAGACCAAGACATAACATCTGTACACTCCGATGGCTGAAAGGAGTACGACATGGCTATATCATGGGTGAACCAATACCCATGCCGTCTAAGAGTGCCAATCGGTCTCAAGTGTGACATAAACCACATGTATAGCATGACCGAGCTGCCCGTGAACACTCCTGTCAGATAAGTGCAGCAGTATATGGCTGACCTCAAAGTCTCTGCTATAATCATCGGTATAATGGTACGACCCTCCCTGAGAACTCTCACTGCCATGATGACTCCAATGTCTATCTCATCCATGTACCATGGCATATAGACATATGACAGTACGCACAATAGTAGGACATCCACCCTGGCTAAACGCCAATGATCCTTCGGTGTGGTGAAATCCCTAGAATGTCGTGAATAACTATCCTCTGAGCCAAATCTGTCAAACAGAAAATGCTGGGATATAACGTGGCCAGATGTCAGCTCATCCTGCACCACTCTACGCCTCAATCCAGTGAGGGTCATGAACCGTTGACTCATGTCCCCCAAAGCCATATACACGTAAGTTCTGTCCAGCGGTAGCATCGTCAACCGTGCATACTCCTCCAGAGTGGGAGTTAACTCCTGGGTCCCAAATCGAAAAACCTGCCTCTCCGATACCCAGTGCTCCAGCATGCCATCCACGAATCATGTGGGAACCTGAAACATCAACAAGGTCATAATATGCTGCAACATGTGATCTACGGTCACCCTGTCTGATGGTGACATGCTATCATACCACGATCACATACCAGATACCACCAATGATGGTGGGGTATGATCAATATGGCTAACTGTCAAAGAAGATATCTGTACGGGCCGTGTCATAAGACCATCCAGGGGTCAATACTGAATATCTGTGGACATACATACATATGCATAACATGATACATGCATAACAGATAATAGATGTCAACATGATATAGGGAATGAAAAACTGTGCATACATTTCTAAGTATATCATCATCTAATACATTATCTCTGTACAGCTACAAATACAGGAAAATGGGGCACAGACGCCCTACTACTAATAGAAGCCTATCAAAAGATATAACAAGAATGGGGCACAACCACCCAATAGCTAACAGAGGCCTCTCAAAAGAGATAACGAGAATACATATCAGAAGAAGACAATGGTGTCAATGTCCACATCATCAATCCTGTCCACCTGATGTAACTCCTGAGCCACTGGATCTCTATCAACAGGGATGTCAGGCCGATACAAAGGAGGATTTGCGCTGACAAAACCAAATGGGTCATCTGAGGGGCCAACGCCTGAGCTGGAAGGATCAAACAAATCTGCCTCTGCCTGATCTCTGCCCAAATGCTGGATAAAGAAATGTGCCTGGTCCAACTGCCGGGTCAAACTATCAATCTGTGCCACATGAGTCGGATCTCGGACACAGGCTATCCAATCCGTCTTCATCACGGATCCTGGAACTATATCCCCCATGAACTGAGTGGCGCGGGACTGGGCTCCAATAGTACGAGGGGACCACCAACGCTGGAACGTCTCCTGAGTACATGGACCCTCTAATAATGTAATACCGTCAACCCCCAATAATGGGATATCAGTGACGGGTGACTGCGATACAGGCCAATGATTTAAGACCCCAACTTTTATGAATAAAGAATAATTTTTTTCAAAATATATTTTTGAATATTATGGTGTAGATTTGATTAATGTTATAGTTGTGGGTAATATTTACAAATTTTGCAAAGTAAGCAAGTGGTTATATAATATTCGATTGGTCGGGGAATATTCGTTTTAATAGGAAATATTCGTACGACAGCACAATCATTGGTGGACCCCACAACGGAAGTATTGTCGTAGTTAGAAAACGACATAATTATCTTTTTATAAAAATAATGGCAAAAGTGTTACCGTTAAAACTGTTGAATTACCCGGTAGTAAAAGTACAGTAATATGCTGTATAGTAGCACACGTTATTGATTATTAATGTTTACGTGAGAAGTCACTTAGTTATACTCAATTATTGCTACAATAATTGATGCATCATATTATTGATTCAATTATTATCACAGTATCATCTGTATAATATTTTATATTATTAAATCAATAATTGAGACGACAAAGTTATTAATATTATTATTTACAATATTGACAATGCCTAGAAAGTTCTGTCAAGGAGAGGTTTGGTCATCTAATTGCACGCCAATAGGGAGAAATCCTTATCGAAAAGCACCCTCTTTCCTGGAAATGATCTGGTTGTTAAATATTGTGAGTTATAATATTAATGATGAATAAGTTCGTGTTGATTAAAGATGAAATTGATATTTCCGTTATGTTGGGATTATTTGTGTTAGTGGAAATCGATATTTATTTCAATAATAGTTGATGTCTGGAAGTTACACTGACCAGTCGGGTAATTAATCGGATAAATAAACAATTAATTTCTATTAATTCACATGACTATAACTATTTCTTCACATGTGCGTACTATTGATTCACATTCTTATATTATTAGGGGTGGTGGTGTAAGATTGATAATACTTGCATGACTAAATTAAAAATGGAGGTATAGATGAAAGTACTGTACTATAATTAGTTTTTTCACATGATTTTACTATTAAGTCACATGAATGAACTATTAATTCACATTATTTACTATTAGGAGAGGTGGTGCAAGTTTGATAATACTTGCAGGACTAAATTAAAAATGAAGAAAAAGAGGAAGGTATTATACTGTAATATTTTGAGCCCCAAAACGTGCAATTATTGAAACTATATTTTCCTATAAATAGAAGCTCATTCTTCTTTCATTCTCACCAATTCACTAAGTCTCACAAGAGCAATTATGATAGAGAGAAATTATAGAGAGAAAGAAGAAGAGAAGTCTGCTACCTCACTATTCTAGTATCCAGTTCTTCTAAGGTAAGGGATATTATTCTTTCGTATTTATGAAGAGAGTTATTTTCTTTCAATACTCGTAAGGGTTGTTATTCCATTCTTTATTGTTATGTTGGAATAACCTGTCTATGCAAAGTACCGCATACATGGTGAAATTCTTCTGTTATTCTATTCTTTATTATTCTGTTGGAATAACCTGTCTGTGCGGTCTATCGCATGCCTGGTGAATTCTGTTATTATTCCATTCTTTATTATTCTGTTGGAATATCCTGTCTATGCGAAGCACGCATGACCTGGTTCTATTCTTTATTATTCTGTTGGAATAACCTGTCTGTGCGGTCTATCGCATGCCTGGTGAATTATGTTGTTATTCCATTCTTTATTATTCTATTGGAATACCCTGTCTTTGCGGATTATGCATGACCTGGTTCCATTCTTTATTATTCTGTTAGAATATCTTGGATATTTGAGCTTCATCCAGTATCTGTTCATGGAAATATTCTTCTGAGCATTCTTGAATTTTACTCCACAAAGCAGTATCATGTTGACAATTTGAACGTTATTGATTTTTGGATAAATTAAATTATAAATCTTTAAAATTTATCTTGAACTTGTTTTATTGAATTATTATGTCATTATCATCATCCTCATGCTTATATTATGTTGAAAGTCATCTATGGACTATAGTGCATAGATGGACTTGGTATGATTATGACAAGGGATTATTCGGTATAATCATGACCGAAATGTTACAAATGATGTGGTAAATGCCCTCATTGGCCCATAGTGCATTGAGAGACAGTTGTTGAAATGATCATGACCATTGATGAAAACACGAATATCCTTGGCCTGTAGTGCATGGAAAATTATGGTTGTGATACTAATGAATATCCTTAGCCGTAGTGCATGGATGATGTAGATTATTTATTAAGCTGAGTCTCAGCGATAAAACTGTTAATAAACTTTTTAAATCATAGAAGATAGTAGATTTCATGTACTACTTGACTATTCTAAAGGATTGCTTATTCCGCTACAGTTAAATTTGATGTTTGTTATATTTTATCAGTTTAACACTGTTGAAGGCTAACGATAAATTATTCTGCATTATCTTAGTCATAATATTTCTTACTGGACTAGTTAAGTTCACCCTTTTACTTTTATTGTTCTCTTCAGGAAATGATAACATATGTGAGACCCCAGATTTTATGAATAAAGATTTAAATTTCTCGAAATATTTTTTTTTAATATTAAGGTGTGGATTTGATATAATATTATAGTTATGGGTAATATTTATAAATTTTGCAAAGTAAGCAAGTTGTTATAATATTCGATTGGTTGGAGAATATTTGTTTTAACAGAAAATATTCGTACGATGACACAATCATTGGTGGATCCCACAACGGAAGTATTATCGTAGTTAGAAAACAAAAGAATTATCATTTTATAAAAATAACGGCGGAAGTTTTACCGTTAACCTGTTGAACTACCCGGTAGTAAAAGTACAGTTATACGCGTGATTGCATAGTAGCACACGGTATTGATTATGGATGCTTACGTAAGAAGTCACTTAGTTATACTCAATTATTGCTAACAGTAATTGCTACATCATATCTCTCATATTATTGATTCAATTATTGTCACAGTATCATCTGTATAATATGTTATATATTTAAATCAATAATTGAGACGACAAAGTTATTCATATTATTATTTACAATATTGACAATGTCTAGAAGTTCTGTCAAGGAGAGGTTTGGTCACCTAATTGCGCGCTAATAAGGAGAAATCCTTATCTGAAAGCCCTCTCTTTCCTGGGAACGACCTGGTTGTTAAATATTGTGAGTTATAATATTAATGATGGATAAGTTCGTGTTGATTAAGGATGAAATTGATAGTTCCATTGTGTTGAAATTATTAGTGTTAGTGAAAATCAACATTCATTTCGATAATAATTAATATATGGAGGTTATATTGACCAATCGGGTAATTCACAGGATAAATGAGCAATTAATTGCTATTAATTCACATGCTTATAACTATGTGTTCATATTTGTGTACTATTGATTCACATGATTTACTATTAGGGGAGTTGGTGCAAGATTGATAATACTTGCATGACTAAATTAAAAATATAGATATAGATGAAGTAACTATACTATAATTAATTTTTTCACATGTTTAGAACTATTGAGTCTCACGATTTACTATTGATTCACATGATTTACTATTAGGGGAGGTGGTGCAAGTTTGATAATACTTGCAGGACTAAATTATAAATGAAGAAAAAGAGAAAGGTACTATATTGTAATATTTCGAGCCCCAAAATGTGCAATTATCGAAACTATATTTTTCTATAAATAGAAGCCCATTCTTCCTTCATTTCTCACCAATTCACTAAAGCTATAGAGCAATTATTATAGAGAGAAATTATAGAGAGAAAGAAAAAGAGAAGTCTGCTACCTCACTATTCCAGTATCCAGTTTCTTCTAAGGTAAGGGGTATTATTCCTTCATATTCATAAAGAGAGTTATTTTCTTTCAATACTCGTAAGGGTTGTTATTCCATTATTTATTATTATGTTAGAATAACCTGTCTATGCGAAGTACCGCATACATGGTGAAATTCTTCTGTTATTTTATTCTTTATTATTCTGTTGGAATAACCTGTCTATGCGGTCTATCGCATGCCTGGTGAATTCTGTTGTTATTCCATTCTTTATTATTCTGTTGGAATATCCTGTCTGTGCAGATTACGCATGACCTGGTTCCATTCTTTATTATTCTGTTAGAATATCCTGTCTGTGCTGATTACGCATGACCTGGTTCCATTCTTTATTATTTTGTTGGAATATACTGTATGTGCGGATTATGCATGACCTGGTTCTATTTGTTATTATTCTGTTGGAATATCATGTCTGTGCGTATTACGCATGACCTGGTTCTATTATTTATTATTCTGTTGGAATAACTTGTCTGTGCGGTCTGTCGCATGCCTGGTGAATTCTTCTGTTATTCCATTCTTTATTATTCTGTTGGAATAACCTGTCTATGTGGATTACCGCATGCATGGTGAATGATCTTTCGTATTCATTTTTTTATTAAATTGTAAAAATGATCTGTCTACGTGGATTACCGCATGGCAGATAAAAATCCATTTACAGTTTTGTACATTCTATTATACTCGTATGGGATATCATTTCTTTTGTACTCGTCATGAAATATCATTTTATTTGGTATTTTATTTACGAGTTACTATTCACGAGTTACTATTCACGAGTTACTAGTCACCCGGTTGTACAATTAAGTTGTATTTGAATTTATGTACCATGTATCTGGCGACTCAACATGGGTGATGTATACCTGTTTTGGGGGCGTCACAGTTGGTATCAAAGCTTAGGGATATGATCCCTGGCTGAGATGTGAAACAAGAACTAGGAGGGGAGAGACGGGGTATTCTTTCGCTAGTATGACCTACCTAAGTTTATTTGGTATTTAATTGGTCGGTCAGAGTATAGGGATAATATGTGATATGTTAATTAACCCTTGTTTTGTGGCAGTATTTGAAAATGGCATCCGAAAATGTTGAGATAAGCAATGAAGCACATGAGACCGTTGAGTCACCACAGATTAATACCCAGGATAATGTGTAACAGGAAGACAATAATCCTCAGGTAAACAACAACACCGATCAGATGATGAACGATGGGATGTTCAGAGGCTTTATGCAATTCATGCAACATCAGGCGAGAGAGACTCCTGTTCATAATACATATGGAAACAATGGCAACCCACGGCTGGTCACTACTAAGCAGTTCAAGGAGCTGGGACCGCCGGAGTTTTTGGGAAAGCCAGAACCACTTAAGGCAGAGACGTGGTTAAAGAAGATCACCAAGATATTTGATGTCTTGGGATGCTCAGAAGAGCAAAAGGTTCCCTTTGCCACCTTTATGTTGCGTGAAGAGGCAGATTACTGGTGGAAATCTGTAAAACGTACCCAGCCTGACGCACTCAAGATGTCTTGGGAGAAGTTCCTAGAGCTGTTCAACGACAAGTACTTTCCCGAAAGTATTCGTCACATGAAGGAGGTGGGGTTTATCAAGTTGGAGCAAAACAATGTGACCGTGTCGCAATTCGAGGCTAAATTTGCCGAGTTATCCCGGTTTGCATCCTATTTGGTCGATAATGAGAAGCGAATGACGCGAATGTTTCTAAGAGGTTTGAAACCCGATATATGTCAATACCTCATTTCTCACAAACTTTGTTTATATTCAGATGTTGTGAATAGGGCTCAGTTATTAGAGCGTGATAATGACTCAGAACAACCAAAAGGCAACGACCAACAACACGATAATAATCATACCGGTGGCAACAGCCATCGGAACAATGATAACCATCGTGGGGGAAATTATCATGCCAAGAATGGTAACCACTTCGGTGGTAATCATGGCCAAGATAATAGGAGTGGAAATTTCAAGAAGAGAAGGTTCAACAACGATGGAAAGATAGCAGCACCAACACCCGTTTTCAAGGAATGAGAACGACCACCAATTGCATGCTTCAAATGCAGAAGGGAGGGACATATCAGTCCAAGCTGCACGATACAGTCCAAAGCATGTTATAATTATGGAAAAGAAGGTCACCTAGCCCAATTTTGTTGTGCACCAAAGTCAAGTCCAGCTGGGACGGTGGCACCAAAGGCGGATACCGACAAAACAAAGTCGGTGATTTCAGGAAGAGCGTTTTTCGTGACTTCTCAAAAAGTGAGTAACCCAAACGAAGTCAGCACGTGTTAGTTAATTATAAATTCTTGCGAAGTCTATACCTTATTAGATACCGGTTCAACCCATTCTTTTATCTCTCTTACTTGCGCTCAACATTTAAATTTGACTCCGGGGAAATTAGACTTTGACTTATCGGTTGAAACTCCGTTGGGAGAAACCTTCGTTACCTCTACTGTTTATAAATCTTGTTTGATTCAAATCGACACTTTCATGTTACTTGTCGATCTTATCTCTTTAAAAATACTTGTCTTTGATGCAATTTTAGGAATCGATTGGTTAACTACTCATCATGCTTTTCGTAAGGTTGTTAGCTTTCATATTCCTAACCAACCTGTTATGCGAATTCAAGCAACCAAACCACTAAAGTCAAGCATTGTCATATCAAGCCATAAGTAAAGAGCCCTGAACCTTTCGCTGGTGACTTCCAAGTCTTGGAATACACCGAAGCCAGAATATCTGTAGGTGACGTCGTGAATAACGGTGGCAAGTTGATAGGTATCAATGTGACGTGCTATCCAAGTCTTGGATGAGAGTCATAGTTTTTTTTTCTATCGTTAATAAATTTCCTGACGTATTCCTGAAGAACTTCCTAGCCTACCCCTAGTGCGTGAAATCGAATTTTGTATTGACCCCAGTACAAAATCCATTTCTAAAACCCTTAAATATTTCTTTAACCAAAACGAATGTATCATGCGCCAAGGATGTTGACTTGAGCTGTTGAAGATTACAACTATACCATTCAATATCATCGTGGAAGAGCAAACGTAGTAGCTGACGTGTTGAGTAGAAGATCGTATGCGTTTATGAGTGCGATGTTGTTAACATAAAAACCTATTTCGTATAACTTACAAATGATGAAGATAGAGTTAAAGACTCTAGGGACCCACGTGAAGATAACAAATATACGATTTGAACCAACTTTAAATCGATAAAGATAAAGCCGCTCAAGCTACACACCCGGAGCTAATGAATACAAGGAAGAAGGTTCAAGAGGGCGTTATTCTAGAAGCAAGAGTCGATCTCAACCCTCGATTTAGTTGGCCCATTTGAAATTCTCGATCGAGTAGGAACTGTGGCCTATAGACTGGTTTTACTGCCAAGTATGTCGCGTGTTCATGATATTTTTCACGTATCGATGTTACGTAATTATGTGGATGACCCAAACAACATTATGGAATTAGAACTAGATCAGAAGATTTAACGTATGATGAGATACGTGTTAAAATCTTGGATAAGAAAGATCATATTCGACACTCAAAGGTTATATCTCAAGAGTTGAAATATGAAATGAAGTCAAGGTATCCTCTCCTCTTCGGCATACCAGGTACGTACGTAAATTTTGAGGGTGAAATTTCATAAGGAGGGGAGATTATCTGACCCCAGATTTTATGAATAAAGATTTAAATTTCTCAAAATATATTTTTTAATATTAAGGTGTGGATTTGATATAATGTTATAGTTGTGGGTAATATTTATAAAATTTATAAAGTAAGCAAGTTGTTATAATATTCGATTGGTTGGAGAATATTCATTTTAACAGGGAATATTCGTACGACGACACAATCATTGGTGGACCCCACAACGAAAGTATTGTCGTAGTTAGAAAACGACAGAATTATCATTTTATAAAAATAACGGCGAAAGTTTTACCGTTAAACTGTTGAACTACCTGGTAGTAAAAGTACAGTAATACGCGTGGTTGCATAGTAGCACACGGTATTGATTATTGATGCTTATATAAGAAGTCACTTAGTTATACTCAATTATTGCTAACAGTAATTGCTGCATCATATCTCTCATATTATTGATTCAATTATTGTCGCAGTATCATCTGTATAATATGTTATATATTTAAATCAATAATTGAGACGGTAAAGTTATTCATATTATTATTTGCAAATAGAAGTTCTGTCAAGGAGAGGTTTGGTCACCTAATTGCGCGCTAATAAAGAGAAATCCTTATCGAAAAGCCCCCTCTTTCCTGGGAACGACATGGTTGTTAAATATTGTGAGTTATAATATTAATGATAGATAAGTTCGTGTTGAGTAAGGATGAAATTGATATTTCCATTGTGTTGAAATTATTAGTGTTAGTGAAAATTGACATTTATTTCGATAATAATTAATGTCTGAATGTTATATTGACCAATCGGGTAATTCACCGGATAAATGAGCAATTAATTGCTATTAATTCACATGCTTATAACTATGTGTTCACATGTGTGTACTATTGATTCACATGATTTACTATTAGGGGAGTTGGTACAAGATTGATAATACTTGCATGACTAAATTAAAAACGGAGGTATAGATGAAGGTACTATACTGTAATTAATTTTTTCACATGTTTAGAACTATTGAGTCACATGATTTACTATTAGGGGAGGTGGTGCAAGTTTGATAATACTTGCAGGACTAAATTACAAATGAAGAAAAAGAGGAAGGTATTATACTGTAATATTTCGAGCCCCAAAACGTGCAATTATCGAAACTATATTTTCCTATAAATAGAAGCTCATTCTTCCTTTATTTCTCACCAATTCACTAAAGCTATAAAGTAATTATTATAGAGAGAAAGAAGAAGAGAAATCTGCTACCTCACTATTCTAGTATCCAGTTTCTTCTAAGGTAAGGGGTATTATTCCTTCGTATTCATGAAGAGAGTTATTTTCTTTTAATACTCGTAAGGGTTGTTGTTCCATTCTTTATTATTATGTTGGAATAACCTGTCTATGCGAAGTACCGCATACATGGTGAAATTCTTCTGTTATTCCATTCTTTATTATTCTGTTGGAATAACCTGTCTATACGGTCTATCGCATGCCTGGTGAATTCTGGTGTTATTTTATTCTTTATTATTCTGTTGGAATATCCTGTCTGTGCAGATTACTCATGACCTGGTTCCATTCTTTATTATTTTGTTCGAATATCCTGTCTGTGAGGATTACGCATGACCTAGTTTCATTCTTTATTATTCTGTTGGAATATACTGTCTGTGTAGATTACGCATGACCTGGTTCCATTCTTTATTTTTTTGTTGGAATATCCTGTCTGTGCGTATTACCCATGACCTGGTTCCATTATTTATTATTCTATTGGAATAACCTGTCTGTGCGGTCTATTACATGCCTGGTGAATTCTTCTGTTATTCCATTCTTTATTATTCTGTTAGAATAACCTGTCTATGTGGATTACCGCATGCATGGTGAATGATCCTTCGTATTCATTCTTTATTAAATTTTGAAAATGATCTGTCTACGCGGATTACCGCATGGCGAAAAAAAATCCATTTACAGTTTCGTACATTCTATTATACTCGTATGAGATATCATTTCTTTTATACTCGTCATGAAATATCATTTTATTTGGTATTTTATTTACGAGTTACTATTCACAGGTTACTATTCACCCAATTACTATTCACCCAGTTACTATTCACCCTAGTATTATTCACTCGGGTATTCGAGACACTTTTTGTGTCAGAGTACTATTCACGAGTTACTATTCATGGGTTACTATTCACCTGAATATTAGTCACTCGGGTATTTGGGGTACTTTTTATGTCGGGGTACTATTCATGAGGTACTATTTCTGAAGTACTATTTACGGGATACTATTTACCCGAAAAATATATTTTTTTTCTGTCCAAATTATTTTTGGTACATGAATATTATTCTTGAATTTTACTCCACAAAGTAGTATCATGTTTACAATTTGGACATTATTGATTTCTGGATAAATTAAATTATAATTCTTTAAAATTTATCCTTGAACTTGTTTTATTGAATTATTATGTCATTGTCATCATCCTCATGCTTATATTGTGATGAAAGTCATCTTTGGCTTACGTGCAGAGATGGACTTGGTATGATTATGACCAGGGATTATTCGGTATAATCATGACCGTAATGTGACGAATGATGTGGTGAAAGTCCTTATTGGCATGTAGTTCATTGATGGACAGTTGTTGGTATGATTATGACCAGAGATTATTCGGTATAATCATGACCATTGATGATTACATGAATATCATTGGCCGTGGTGCAGGGATGATTTGATTTTATTTATTAAGCTGAGTCTCAGCGATAAAGTTGATGAAAAACTTTTTAAATCATAGAAGATAGTAGATTTTATGCTCTACTTGACTCTTCTAATGGATTGCTTATTCCGCTGCAGTTGTTGATCTAAAACTTGTTGTCTATTATATTCTATCAGTTGTTATGCTGTTGAAGGCTAAGGATAATTTATTCTGCATTATCTTAGTCATAATATTTCTTACTGGGCTAGTTGAGCTCACCCTTTCTTTCATTGTTCTCTTCAGGAAATGAGAATATAGCTGGGACGAGTTGGGAAATGGAGTGATGGTCCAGGATAAATGGCTTTAGTAGTCCTCACTATTCTACGGAATAATGTGATAATAATTGTAATGAGGACACCATTGAGTGTGGATATTGTCTAGATGACAATATTCTTGTTTAAACTCTCAGCTATGTTTTGTCGTATTTTACACGACTGTTGTATAATTAAGTTGTATTTGAATTTATGTACCATGTATCTGGCGACTCATGATGGGTGATGTATACCTGTTTTGGGGGCGTCACAACGTAGCCGGGACTAGTCGGGAAACGGAGTGACAGTCCAGATGTTTGCCATAGTAGTCCTCATTATTTTGTGAAATAGTGGGAAAATAAATGTAATAATGTTGAATTTTAGTTTGTATATTGTCTAGACGACAATATTTATATTAAAACTCACAGCTTATGTTTTGTCGTATTTTACACGACTGTTGTATAATTAAGTTGTTTTTGAACTTTGTACCATGTATTTGACGACCCAAGATGGGTGATGTATACCTATTTTGGGGGCGTCACAGTTGGTATCAAAGCTTAGGGATATGATCCTTGGCTAAGATGTGAGACTAGAACTAGGAGGGGAGAGACGGGGAATTCCTTCGCTTGTATGACCTACCTAAGTTTATTTGGTATTTAATTGGTCGGTCAGATTATAGGATAATATGTGATATGTTAATTAACCCTTGTTTTGTGGTAGTATTTGAAAATGACATCCGAGAATATTGAGAGTAACAATGGAGCACAAGAGACCGTTGAGTCACCACAGATCAATACCTAGGATAATATGCAACAGGAAGACAATAATCCTCAGGTAAACAACAATGATCAAATGATGAACGATGGAATGTTCAGAGGCTTTATGCAATTCATGCAAAATCAGGCTAGAGTGGCTCCTGTCCAAAATTTAGGTGGAAACACCAGAAACTCTCAGATGGTCACCGCTAAACAGTTCAAGAAGCTGGGACCACCGGAGTTTATTGGAGAGCCAAAACCATTTAAGGCGGAGACGTGGATAAAGTAGATCACCAAGTGCTTGATGTCTTAGGATGCTCCGAGGAGCAAAAGGTTCCCTTTGCCACTTTTATGTTGCGAGGAGAGGCAGACTACTGGTGGGAATCAGTAAAGCGTACTCAACCTGCCGCACTAAAGATGTCTTGAGAGAAGTTCCAAGAACTATTCAACGACAAGTACTTTCCCGAAAGTATTCGTCACATGAAAGAGGTAGAGTTCATCAAGTTGGAGCAGAATAATATGACCGTGTCGTAGTACGAAGCTAAGTTTACCGAGTTGTCCCGATTTGTGTCCCACTTGGTTGATAATGAGGAGAGAATGACGCGGATATTTTTAAGGGGTTTGAAACCGGAGATACGTCAATATCTTATTTCTCATAAACTATGTTTGTATTCAGATGTTGTAAATAGGGCTCAGTTATTGGAGCGCGATAACGAGTCAACGCAACCAAGAGAAAGCAGCCGGCAGAATGAAAATACCAGTGGTAACAGTCATCGATGCGGTGATAACAAACGTGGAGGGAATCAACATGCCAGAAATGGTAACCACTTTGGTGAAAATCATGGCCAAGATAATAGAAGTGGAAATTTCAAGAAGAGGAGATTCAACAATGATGGAAAGACGTCAGCACCAACACCTGTTGTCAAGGAAGGAGAATGACCGCCGGTCGTATGTTACAAATGTGGAGGGGAGGGACACATCAGCCCAAACTGTACGCAGCAGTCCAAGTCATGTTACAATTGTGGAAGAGAAGGTCACCTAGTCCGATTTTGTCGTGCACCGAAGACAAGTCCAGCTGAAATGGAGGCACCAAAGGCCGTCCTGGAAAAGTCAAAGTTGGTAGTTTAAGGGAGAGCGTTTACCGTGACCTCCCAGAAAATAAGGAACCCGAACGAGGTGATCACGGGTAAGCTAATCATAAACTTTAGTGAAGTATATACCTTATTTGATACCGGTTCTACCCATTCTTTTATTTCTCCTACTTGCGCTCAACGTTTAAATTTGACTCCGGAGAAATTAGACTTTGACTTATCTATTGAAACTCCGTTGGGAGAAACCTTCATTACATCCACTATTTATAAGTCTTGTTTGGTTCAAATCGGTACTCTCACATTACTCGTCGATCTTATTTCATTGAAAATACTTGCATTTGACGTGATTCTAGGTATTGATTGGTTAACTTCTCATCATACAAAAATTGATTATTTTCATAAGGTTGTTAGCTTTCATATTCCTAACTAACCTATTATGCGAATTCAAGCAACCAAACCATTAAAATCAATCACTATCATCTCAAGCCATAAAGCTATTCGTTTATTTAAAAATGGATGTCAAGCTTTCTTAGCTCATGTCACGGATTTAAACAAAAATACGTCAGTTTTGAATGATATTTCTATTATTAATAAATTTCCTGACGTATTCCCTGAAGAACTTCCTGGCCTACCCCCAGAGCGTGAAATTGAATTTTGTATTGACCTTGAACCCGGTACAAAACCCATTTCCAAAGCTCCATATCGAATGGCTCCTATTAAACTTCAGGAGTTAAAAACCCAACTACAGGAATTGTTAAATATCGGTTTCATTCGTCCCAGTACGTCTCCTTGGGGTGCTCCTATTCTATTTGTGAAGAAGAAAGATGGGAGTATGCGACTTTGTATTGACTACTGGGAATTGAACCATGTCACCATCAAGAATAGGTATCCGTTACCTCGCATTGATGACCTGTTTGACCAGTTACAAGGAGCATAATTTTTTTCAAAGATCGATCTTCATTCTGGATATCATCAGCTGAAGGTTAAAACTGAGGATATTCTAAAGACTGCCTTCAGAACTCGGTACGGGCATTATGAATTCTTAATCATGTCTTTTGGATTGACTAATGCTTCTGCTGCTTTTATATACATGATGAATCGAGTATTCACGGAATATTTGGATCATTTCGTGGTCGTCTTTATTGATGACATCCTCATATATTCCAAAAGTCGTGAAGATCATGAGCAACACTTGAGGCTGATACTCCAAAAACTTCGTGAAAATAAGCTTTATGCCAAGTTGAAGAAATACGAGTTCTGGCTTGAGGAAGTAGCATTCCTTGGTCACGTAGTATCAAGTCATGGAATATCTGTTAACCCGGCAAAGATTGAAGCTATTCAAAGCTGGGAACAACCTAAATCAGTGACCGAAGTACGTAGCTTTCTCGGCTTAGCTGGTTATTATCGGAGATTCGTAGAAGGGTTTTCTCAAATTGCTACTCCATTAACTCAGCTGACTCTAAAAGATACAAAATTCGGTTGGAGCGTGGAATGTGAGAAGAGTTTTCAAGAACTCAAGAGGACATTCACTTCAATACCTGTTCTGACAATACCATCTGGCTCGGAGGGATTTGTCATCTACAGTGATGCTTCGGACAAAGGGTTAGGATGTGTTCTCATGCAACATGAGAAAGTCATAGCCTATGCCTCACGACAACTCAAAGAATATGAGAGGAATTATCGTACTCATGATCTAGAGTTGGCAGCATTCATTTTTGCACTAAAGATTTGGAGGCATTACCTTTATGGAGAGAAGGTAGATATCTATATGGATCATAAAAGCCTTAAATATTTCTTCACTCAAAAGGAACTCAACATGTGACAACGACGATGGCTTGAGCTATTGAAAGATTACGATCATACCATTCAATACCATCATGGAAAAGCGAACATAGTAGCTGATGTATTGAGTAGAAGATCATATGCGGGTACGAGTGCATTATTGTCAACGCAAAGACCCATTTTATAGGACTTACAAAGGATGGAGATAGAGTTAAAGACTCCAGGGACCCATGTGATGATGGCGAATATACGAGTACAACTGACTTTAATCGATAAAGTTAAAGTTGCTCAAACTATAGACCTGGAGCTGATGCGTATGAGGAAGAAAGTTCAAGAAGGTGTTATTCCTGAAGCAAGAATCGATGAAGAAGGAATACTTCGAGTCAACTCCAGACTTTGTGTTCCTAACAATTCTGACTTGAAGTATAAAATCATGATGGAGGCACACAACACACCGTTTGCAATCCATCTTGGGAGTACCAAAATGTATCATGATCTTCGACATATATTTTGGTGGAGCAATATGAAGAGAGAGACCGCGAAGTTTATCTCAAGGTGTCTAACTTGTCAACGAGTCAATGCGTAGCATCAAGTGCCAAAAGGTCCATTGCAACCACTTAAAATTCCTGAATGGAAGTGGGAGCACATTACCATAGATTTCGTTACTGGTCTTCCCAAGGTTTCTCAAGGTATAGTGCGATTTGGGTCATTATTGATAGATTGACCAAGTCTGCCATTTCTTACCGATACGAGAAACTTATACACTTGAACGTCTTGCTAGTATGTACATAAACGAGATTGTAAGATTGCATGGTATGCAAGTATCCATAGTTTCTGATCGAGACCCAAGATTCACTTCAAGATTTTGGGTTAGTTTGCAAAAAGCTATGGGCACGAATTTATGATTTAGTTCGGCTTATCATCCTCAAACGGACGGGCAGCCAGAGAGGAGTATTCAAACTCTTGAAGATCTATTAAGACTCTGTGTCATTGACTTCAAGGGAAATTAGGACAAGTTCTTACCATTAGTGAAGTTTTCCTACAACAATAGTTATCAAGCAAGTATTGGCATGACTCCATTTGAGGCATTGTATGGAAGAAAGTGTTGTTCTCTAGTATGCTGGGATGAGGTGGGTGAAGCAACGTTATTGGGACCGGAGTTGGTACGTATGACTATGAAAAAGATTCAAACGATCCTACAACGTATAAAAATCTCACAAGATCGACAAAAGAGTTATGCTGATCTTCATCGAAAGGACGTGGAATTCAATATTGGAGATCATGTGTTGTTACGTGTTGCTCCATGTAAAGGAGTTACGAGATTTGGAAAGAGAGAAAAGCTCAATCCTCGATTTATTGGCCCATTTTTAATCCTCGATCGAGTAGGAACTGTGTCCTATAGACTCGCCTTATCGCCAAGTATGTCTCGTGTTCATAACGTGTTTCATATATCTATGTTACGAAAATATGTGAAAGACCCGAACAACATTATTGAATTAGAACCAGACGAGATAGAGGAAGATTTAATATATGAAGAGTTACCTGTTAAAATCTTGGATAAGAAAGATCATATTCTACGCTCCAAGGTTATACCTTAAGTCAAAGTTTTGTGGAGAAACCACAATGTTGAGGAAATGACCTGGGAGTTAGAATCTAAAATGAAATCAAGGTATCCTTATCTCTTCAACATACTAGGTACGCACCCTAATTTCGAGGACGAAATTTCATAAGAAGGGGAGGTTGTAAGACCCCAACTTTTATGAATAAAGAATAATTTTTCTCGAAATATATTTTTGAATATTATGGTGTGGATTCGATATAATGTTATAGTTGTGGGTAATATTTACAAATTTTATAAAGTAAGCAAGTGGTTATATAATATTCGATTGGTCGGGGAATATTCGTTTTAACAGGGAATATTCGTACGATGGCACAATCATTGGTGGACCCCACAGCGGAAGTATTGTCGTAGTTAGAAAACGACAAAATTATCTTTATATAAAAATAACAGCAAAAGTGTTATCGTTAAAACTGTTGAACTACCCGGTAGTAAAAATACAGTAATACGTGTAGTTGCATAATAGCACACGGTATTGATTATTGATACTTACGTGAGAAGTCACTTAGTTATACTCAATTATTGCTACAGTAATTGCTGCATCATATTATTGATTCAATTATTGTCACAGTATCATCTGCATAATATTTTATATTATTAAATCAATAATTGAGACGACAAAGTTATTAATATTATTATTTGCAATATTGACAATGCCTAGAAAGTTCTGTCAAGGAGAGGTTTGGTCATCTAATTGCACGCCAATAGGGAGAAATCCTTATCGAAAAGCACCATCTTTCCTGGGAATGATCTGGTTGTTAAATATTGTGAGTTATAATATTAATGATGAATAAGTTCGTGTTGATTAAAGATGAAATTGATATTTCCATTGTGTTGGGATTATTTGTGTTAGTGGAAATCGACATTTATTTCGATAATAGTTGATGTCTGGAAGTTACACTGACCAGTCGGGTAATTAATCGGATAAATGAGCAATTAATTGCTATTAATTCACATGATTATTACTATTTGTTCATATGTGTTTACTATTGATTCACATTCTTGTACTATTAGAGGTGGTGGTCCAAGATTGATAATACTTGTATGAATAAATTAAAAATAGAGGTATAGATGAAGGTACTATACTGTAATTAATTTTTTCCCATGATTTTACTATTAAGTCACATGAATGAACTATTAATTCACATTATTTACTATTAGGGGAGGTGGTGCAAGTTTGATAATACTTGCAGGACTAAATTAAAAATGAAGAAAAAGATGAAGGTATTATACTGTAATATTTCGAGCCCCAAAACATGCAATTATCAAAACTATATTTTCCTATAAGTAGAAGCTCATTCTTCTTTCATTCTCACCAATTCACTAAGTCTCACAAGAGCAATTATTATAGAGAGAAATTATAGAGAGAAAGAAGAAGAGAAGTCTGCTACCTCACTATTCTAGTATCCAGTTTTTTCTAAGGTAAGAGATATTATTCTTTCGTATTCATGAAGAGAGTTATTTTCTTTCAGTACTCGTAAGGGTTGTTATTCCATTCTTTATTGTTATGTTAGAATAACCTGTCTATGCGAAGTACCGCATACATGGTGAAATTCTTCTGTTATTCCATTCTTTATTATTCTGTTGGAATAACCTGTCTGTGAGGTCTATCGCATGCCTGGTGAATTCTGTTGTTATTCCTCTCCTGGTGGAAATCACATACTCGACGCCAGTCAGATACCCATCCTCAAAACCGATGGCCAAATGTTCCCCAGAATAGGGAATCCATGTGATAATCTCAGCTGTCAACAACTTCAGCTGCAGGCGGCAGTGAGTGAAACCCTCAGCTACATGGACCTCCGCCAAAATAGAATGATTCCATCGTCGTCCTCGTGGATAGGTATCTAAAACTAACACACTCACATGACGCAAGCATGGGAGCCTCTCACAGGCCCAAAACTGCTAACACAACGACAAAACATCTGTGGTCAATAAACACTCTTTGTAAGACCCCAACTTTTATAAATAAAGACGAATTTTCTATAAATATCATTTTTGAATATTATGAAGTTAATTTGATATAATGTTATAGTTGTGGGTAATATTTATAAATTTTGCAAAGTACGCAAGTTGTTATATAATATTCGATTGGTCGGAGAATATTCGTTTTAATAGGGAATATTCGTACAACGGCATAATCATTGGTGGACCCCACAACGGAATTATTGTCGGATTGAGAAAACGACAAAAATATTTTATTAAAAATAACGACGGAAGTTTTACCATTGATACTGTTGAACTACTCGATAGTAAAAGTACAGTAATACGTGTGGTTGCATAATAGCACACGGTATTGATTATTAATACTTATGTGAGAAGTCACTCAGTTTGATTCAATTATTGTCAGTTAATAATATGAATTATTTAGCGATAATGACGTTTTGTTTTATTCGTATTATTAACGTAATAAAACAGAAACATCTTTTTATATAAAATAGAATACTTTATTAAAGTTATTCTATAAATAGAATATATTATATTTTATTTAAAAGATTTTTCTTTAAATATGGATCGTCAAATTAAAGTAATCAATCTGGGCCGTTCATGGATTAGTTACTATGCATTCTATTTTTCTATAAATAGCAGCTCATTCCTTCATTATTTCTTACGAATTCACTGAACTCTAGAGAGAGAAACTATAGAGAGAAACTATAGAGAGAGAAAAGAAGAGTATTCTACTACTTAACTACTTCCTTATTTCAGCTCTTCTTTAAAACAGTAAGGGGTGTTATTCTTTCTTATTCATGAAGAGAACTGTTGTTATTCCATTTCTTATTATTCTGTTGGAATAACCTGTATACGCGGTCTACCCTATACTTGGTGACATTCTTCTATTATTCTGTTGGAACATCCTGTCTGTGTGATTTACACCGGACCTGGTTCCGTTTTTATTATTATTCTGTTGGAACATCCTGTCTGTGTGTTTTACACCGGACCTGGTTCCATTATTTATTATTCTGTCGGAATATCCTGTCTGTGCGTTTACGCCGGACCTGGTTCCATTATTTATTATTCTGTTGGAATAACCTGTCTGTGCGGTCTATCGCATGCCGGGTGATTTCTTTTGTTATTCTATTCTTTATTATACTCAGTTGGTTAAGTTTTGAATTCTATACTCCATGAAATTTGCGGAATATCCTTGATAATTACGTTTCATCCAGTATCTTTTCATGAAAATATTCTTCTATGCATTCTTGAATTTTACTCCACAAAGCAGTATCATGTTGACAATTTGGACGTTGTTAATTCTTGGATAATTTAATTCTTGAACTTGTTTTATTGAATTCTTATATTATTGTCATCATCCTCATGTTTATAAAATGTTGAAAGTCATCTGTGGCCTGTAGTGCATAGATGGACTTGATATGATTATGACCAGGGATTATTCGGTATAATCATGACCGTAATGTTACAAATGATGTGGTAAAAGTCCTCATTGGCCCGTAGTGCATTGATGGACAGTTGTTGGCATGATCATGACCATTAATGAATACACGAATATCCTTGGCCGTAGTGCAGGGGTGATTCGATGATGTGGATTATTTTATTAAGCTGAGTCCCAGTGATCACAATGTTGAAAAACCTTTTAAATCATAAAAGATAGTAGAGTTTATTTTCTACTTGACTCTTTTAATGGGTTGCTTGTTCCGCTGCAGTTAAACTTGATGTCTATTATATTTTATCAGTTTAACATTGTTGAATGCTAATGATAATTTACTCTGCATTATCTTAGTCATAATATTTCTTACTGGGCTAGTTGAGCTCACCCTTTCTTTCACTGTTCTCTTCAGGAAATGAGAACGTAGCTGGGGCAAGTCGGGGAATGGAGTGATGGTTCGAATGATAGTATTAGTTAGTAGTCCTCACTATTCTATGTAATAGTGTGTTAATAAATGTAATGAGGACTCCTTTTGAGTATGAATACTCTCTAAAAGATAATATTTGTATTCAAACTCGCAGTTTATGTTTTGTCGTATTGTACACGACAGTTGTATTAGTAAGTTGTATTTGTATTCAGTACCATGTATCTGGCGACCCAAGATGGGTGATGTATACCTAATTTTGGGGGCGTCACAGTTGGTATCAGAGCTTAGGGATATGATCCTTGGCTAAGATGTGAGAATAGAACTAGGAGGGGAGAGACGGGGAATTCCTTCGCTAGTATGACCTACCTAAGTTTATTTGCATGGCATTTAATTGGTCGGCCATAATATAAGGATAATATATGACATATCAATTAACTTTTATTTTGTGGCAGTATCTGAAAATGGCATCTGAGAATGTTGAGAATAGCAATGGAGCACAGGCGACTGTTGATTCACCACACATCAATAATCAGGATAATGTGCATCAGGAAGGTGACAATCCTCATGCAAACAACAACACTGACCAGATGATGAATGATGGAATGTTCAGAAACTTTATGCAGTTCATGCAACAGTAGGCGAGAGCGGCTCCTGACCAAAATATAGGTGGAAACACTGAAAACTCTCGGGCGGTCACCAGAGGAAATAGGCGAAGGTGTATGAACCCCAATCATACTCTCCAATACAGTCCACATGACGCGTGGCGCTGATCAAAGCGAACGACACCGTAAAGGAATTATCTGCTATGAAGCAGCCCCTAATGATTATCAGGAACAATCGCCGAAGAATGCGATCCCTGACTTTGACATCATCTGGCATGGGATCGCTCACCAGCCCACTCATAGCATCTACGCTCAAAGGACCTATACGGACAGTCCTGCCCTTGAGTGCCTCCGTCGGAACTCCTAACAAGGACCAGACGGAAGTAGGGGTAATGTTTGCCATGCAAGGCACTAGCTCCCCTCCAAACTCCATACCTGTGATAAACTACCAATCCATCGGCGTCATCATCACCTCACAGTCCATCAAATGGAGTGACTGAGTCTGGTTAAACCACCGCTCAGACAATGCCCTGAGGTAACCCCAGGGACAACGCCGGGGAAGGATGGAGAAGTGTAACGACCGAGAAATTCGGATCTTATTGTAAAATGATTTTATTGATTTAAATAATATTAATATCTTATCCTATGTGTTATCAAGATGGTTGTCGTTATATAACCTAGTGACGTTAGAATGTCGTAGTATTTGAGCTACGTGGATGAATTAAAGTGTTTGAATTTCCAAGACGAAAATAAAAGTTTTTCGAGAAATTTTCTGAAAAACACTATTCATCGGTATTTGCTCGGGATATAATTTTGGATTTCCGAGAAATACGTAATGATGGAATAATAAGGTGAGATGGATTATGTAATAAAAATCTAGTTATGGAAAAAAATGATATTTCGCTTGTGGACTTAATTTATAAACGTTAAGGAAGGCAAAATAGTAATGAATATGTAATAATGGTATGATACTTATGTATTGTACAAAAAAATGGAAATGAGTATAATACAAAGTATTATACGAGTTTGTATGAAGGATGAAAAACGCTATACAAATTCTATAGGAATTAGAATACAAGAATAATGCATAAACTATAAGTATATGTATTAAAGTAATGTTAAGGGACTTGAAAGGATTGGCTAGGATTTTGTATAAAGCCAAGTGAATTAAAGGGTTAAGGCCCAAACATAAAATAATAAACCAATGGGAGTTATTAATGCAAAGCCCAAAGGATTTATAAATCCAAGCCCAAGCTAGATTAAAATGAATTGGTTGACCCATAGGGCAAAACCATATTAATATGGTAAATGTGTGATGACCAAGATAAGTGGTGACCAAGAATGTGTGGTGATCAAGTAAGTGTGATGATCAAGTAGGAGTATTGACCAAGACTTTTAATTAATGACCAAGTGTAGGATTAAAGTTGTGCTAGGCAAGTAATGAATAGTAAGGAGGTGGGATATTTTAAAGACTAAAATGCCCTAACTTTGGAAAGTCTATAAATAGAAGAGCCTGCAAGTCATTTTGTTGGTTGTTCAAATAATCCAAAGTGCTTAAGTGTTAGAGAGAATAAGCTAGCAATAAGTCATTTCATAAGTAAGAAGAAGAAGCAAGCTACCTTACCAAGACAACAAAAGTAAGATTTCTTCTCCAATTATCTTCTATCTCTACCATGATAGGTTGATAAGAAAAGTTGGATTAAGAAACATAAATGAGTAATTAATGAACTTAAGCCAATTAAGTTGGCAATAAGTCATTTAAGCTAACATAAGTTATAACTTATGAGAAAATAATATGAATTTATAAAGAGGTTATTTAGAGAATTGATATGAAGATAAAATAATGTATATGATCATGTGTATCATGTATACCTAAGTTGAGTTATATGTTGAGAACATATAAGAAATGATGTTTAAGAAACTTAAATTGTCATAAGTCATTAACAATGAAATCTTAAGTAGTTTATAAATTGACAAGTTATAAGCTCATGAAGAATAAGTTAAAATCCAACAATGAACATAAGTATGTTGAGATGTTCACATGAAGAATAGACTTCACTTGTAATGTTGAACAAATCATAAGAAGGAAGATTTGCCGGAAATTACACGATTGGACAACAATCGTCGAATTCGTAAAATTCTCGGAATGGAAGTCAAATTTTGTGGTTGATCACGGAATTATTGCTTTACAATGGAGTTAAGTCATATTTGGCATTTAAGAGTTGCGGACTCTAAAATGACCGGATTCCGACTTAGAACGAAGAAACGAGCGTTGAACGTTCACGAACGTTTATCGTTTTCGTTGAAAATGAACCAATAGGGGAATTTTTAGCAAACAAAGTTAAATAGATAAAATTCTTGGATGATCATGTAGATTACGTAATTTGTGAATCGTATGCTTTTGAACGAGCCAATTCGGACTTATAACGAAGAAGTTATGCGTCCGGGAAGTTCGCAAAATTTCAAAACTGTAATTTTTTTTCTGGTGCACAGAGTTGGCGCTGCGGTGCCAACCCCAGGCAAATGACCAGCGCCCCAACGCCATGCACAATACAAGACCTTCTGGAGAGTGGCGTCGCAGCGCGGCCCATTACATAAGGACTCGCGCCCCAGCGCCAAGTTCGAGACATGCTAGAATAGGGCTCGCGCCGCAGCGCGAGATGTAAGTATAGGATCGGCGCCGCAGCGCCAGTCTCAGAACAAGGATGATCAAGAATATTCTAAGTACAAAGAAAGGAAATGGAAATAAACACAAACTTAAGGAAGGTAATGTAACATTGTTTAAACTTTGTTAAACCTTAAGGAATGTAATGTAAAGGTTAAGATAGCCTAGTCAAGGATAAATGCAATGGTAATGATAAACCGGAACGAATAGTAATTGAATCTAATACACAATTAGATTGAGAAGAAAGGTAAGATATAGTCGTATACATACTTGATTATATATGACCTAATGTAATGCATTATGTGATCATGTACTGTAGGGACTTGAAAGACTTAAACATAAAGATAATATATGGTAGCAGACGCTAAAGGCAAGTATTCTAACTCTTGTTTCAGTTCAATCTGAACAAGTTTAAGATTCATGTATTCTTTCGCATGGATTGAGGTATGTTGAGGTTAAAGCCAATCCCTTTGGCTAAACTTGATAATCTACTCTTGTATTATCAAATGTTGCTGTCTTTTGTCAACTACTTGATATGGTTTTCAATAGAAGACTGAAATGTTAAACAAATATTTTGTCGATAAAACGACAGGCACGTGAGGTTGCCAAATGATTAAACGTACATACGTTTAATGGATGTAGTGTTGATCAACATAGAGTATAATAGGCTGATCACCTAGAAGTGCTCGTAAGTAATATCGGGCTTACAGAATTCGTTCTGGGTTGTCCTTTTTCAAATAAAGAAGGAATACTCGAGGTCTCTGACCAGGGTGAATGTTTTACTAAATCTTGTTGTTATTGTAACACATTTTGAAAGAAAAGATGAAGTGCTATTTTGAATTATCAATAGTACTTCATAACTATTGTTCAGTTATTAAAGATATACGATTCGTATGTGTCAAGCATGTTGTTATTGAATTGTTATACTTGATGAGCTAGCCATGCTCACTCTTGCTTGAACCATATGAATGCAGCTAAGACTGAACGTCCTGAAGGATCAAAAAGGGATAAAGGAAAAGCTAAGGCAGATTGTTAAGCTGTCTTGTAATAGTATAGGTCTATTGTTGTAATGTAACTGATATTATGGCAAAGAACCTTTGTAATGGGTATAGAACCTGGGAAATTGTAAATATTACTTTAATATATAGAAGTTATTTTCGTTCTTTGAGATTATTCAATTGGATGAATGTATAAATGTTGTACAGTATAGCACCATCTGTCGGGTTGAAAGATACCCGGATTTGGGGGCGCTACAAGTTGGTATCAGAGCCTAGGTTATAAAACTTAAGGGGGAAAATAGAACCTTAAGTCATAACCTTAAGAAAGAATAAAGAAGTAAAAGATGGAAAGTAACACTATAAAAATACATTATATTATGTTATGTGTTTCTATTATTTCACTGACGTGTACTAATCAAACTATGTTGTTTTATTGTAGATGTCAGGAGAAAATGATATGTATAGAGATATACATGTAGTGAGCGAGGATTCGGTTAATCGGGTAGAGATACTACCAAATCCTGTAGCCGTAGAACCAGAAGTGGTGACAATTGAGTCCGGAGACTCAGACGATTTAGACTATATGTCTATATTTGATGGCATGATAGAGGAGGAGGTGGACGTGATGTCCTCTGATCAGGTTCCACCTACAGAGGAATTGTCTACGGGAGAATCAATGAAGGCATTGTTTATGTCAGTATTGGATAGAAATATCCATTACTGCCAAGAGGTTAAGGAGTTGAAAGAGGAACTCCAAGCTGTCCGGGAGGACAAGGCTAGTATGGAAGGAATGTGGGAAGAGGAGCACGATGATAGAGTCCTAGCTATGGACAAGGTCCGAGATTTGAAAGAAGAAATGTTTGAGCTCAAACAAGAGCTAAAGACTAAACAGTGGAAGTTGGAGAGGATGTCCTATATACATAGGAGTTCTCATGTAGATTTCCAGCAGCAGTTAGCTGGATATCAGATAGAAGCAGGACAGACCCGTCATACCATCAGTAGAGATGTTGTTGCCGGTTTGGCCAGAGCAGACTTTGAGAATGCCTTACGGAAGATGTAATCTAGCAATAGCTGGAGTAGCTTAGATATGTAAATATTATATATCTAGTAGTGACGTAAAACCCTCTTTTGTATAAACAAAGGGTAGTCTTTTGTAAATCCCAATTTTTGAAGTAATTACGGATGGTAATGTAATCAGCTAAGGCTGAGTAATGTAAACAATGTAGTGTTATACTACAAGTTATGAATCAATATAAGCCTTTTCTTGGAAAATATTAAGTAATGAGTATGAGTTATTGTTTTATTATAAATAATAACAAACCAACAAGAATAAGGTAATAATGATGTGTTATTTTCTTAACAGCAAAATACCGCCAAGAAGGAGACAACGAAATCAAGATGCTAATGTTAACCAACCGGAGGGTGGTCTGGTTAATCTAATGCAGGAGTTCGTTAATCTTTTAACGGCTGCATTTAATTGAACGGGGGCTAATATACCTGTGATTCCTGGAGTAGTACGAGCTACTACTTTTAAGGACTTTAAAAGTGTAGGTTCGCCGGAGTTCAAGGGAACTACGGACCCTATAGAAGCCCAGACTTGGGTAAAAGAAATCGAGAAAGCATTTGTAATAGCAAATATTGAGGAGGGTCAAAAGGTTGCCTTTGCAACCTATTTGATGAAAGGAGAGGCCAACTTCTGGTGGGAGGCAAACCAGGCTAGGGCCAATATAAGAAATCTAACGTGGGAAAGGTTTAAGGAGATTTTCTTCGAGAACTATTTTCCCACGAGTATGCAAGGAAGGATGGAAATGAGGTTTCTTGAATTGAAACAATATGACAGTTCCCCAGTATGCTGCCAAGTTTAATGAATTGGCACGATTCGCTCCACATCAAGTGGACACTGAAGTGAGAAAGGCTAGAAGGTTTGAGCAAGGCTTGAAACCCTGGCTCTATAGCCGAATCTTGGTGTTCCAAAGTACTTCCTTTGGAACCATACTAGAAAAGGAAATCATTGCCGAAGGTGGGAATGAGGCTCTTAGCCAGTACCACAAGGATAAAAAAAATAAGGGCAAGGATGATGGAGGATCCAAGACCGAGGGAGCCAGTGGAAGTGGCAACGGTCAAAATAGGAAGGGCTTTAACTCTGGGAATGCTGGAGTAAAACAAGGGGATTCTAAGAGAAGGATGGAGGCCTGTAAAACCTGCGGGAAGACTCACTTAGGAGTCTATCTCAAAGGAAAGGCAGTATGTTATAATTGTGGACAGGAAGGGCACATTTCGCCTAACTGTCCAAATCCAAAGAAAAATCATGGATTCTTTGTATGTGGATCAATTGACCACATAGAAAAGAACTGCCCGAAGAAGGGGACGGAAGGAAATAAGGGAACTAATAGCGGTAAGTTAGCTATTAGTGGTCCAACTCAGATGGGGAAATCAATGGTCCGCACTTTTAATATGACGGTCCAAGATGCGGTGGCATCAGGGGATGTAGTTGCAGGTATTATTCCGATCAATAACATAAATGCATACGTGCTTTTTGATTCAGGTGCTACTTGTTCGTTTATAGCATGTGATTTTGCTAAACGACTAGAATTATTTCCCGAAAAATTACATATACCTTTTAACATTAAGGTAGCAAATGAGGAGATAATTCCTGTTGAAAATATTCATAGGAGTTGTTGCGTAGAGGTACGGGGTTGTAAGTTATCGGTAGATTTAATACCGATAAAGTTAGGAGAATTCGACGTAATTCTCGGAATGGATTGGTTAATTAATCATGGAGCAATTATAGATTGTCAAAAGAAATGTGTGAGAATCAAGTCGTGGAAGCAACCTCCTATAGTATTTTACGGTAGTAAGTTGCCGGGACGTCCGTGTTGCCTTACGATGACACAAACTAGAAAATTATTAAGGAAGGGTTGCGTAGGTTACCTATGCCATGTTGTGGATACCCAAAGAGTGGGACCAACCATGGAACAAATACCTATAGTAAATGAGTTCATGGATGTATTTCCAAGTGAGTTACCGGGGTTACCGCCGGATAGGGAAATCGAATTTGTGATAGACGTTGTGCCAGGAGTGGCACCAGTCTCAAGGGCACCGTATCGTATGGCGCCTGTGGAAATGAAAGAACTAATGGTTCAGTTACAAGAACTATTGGATAGAAAGTACATTCAACCAAGTGTTTCTCCGTGGGGGGCACCAATGTTGTTTGTCAAGAAGAAAGACGGATCGTTAAGGCTTTGTATCGACTATCGGGAGTTGAACAAGTTAACGATAAAGAATAAATACCCATTGCCCAGGATCGATGATCTCTTTGATCAATTAAAAGGGGCAAAGTATTTTTCTAAAATAGATTTGCGGATGGGGTATCATCAGTTGAAAGTTAGGAAGGAAGATGTACCAAAAACGGCATTCAGGACTCGTTATGGTCATTACGAGTTTCTGGTAATGTCATTTGGGTTGACGAATGCACCAGCTGCATTTATGGATATGATGAACAGAGTGTTCAAACCATATTTGGACCAGCTCGTCGTTGTGTTTATCGATGATATTCTAGTCTATTCTAAGACGCCAGAAGATCATGCTGAACACTTAAGATTAGTGTTGGAAACACTAAGGAAGGAGAAGTTATATGCGAAATTCACAAAATGTGAATTTTGGCTGGAAAAGGTGCAGTTTTTAGGTCATGTCATTGACCAAGAGGGGATTTCAGTAGATCCAGTGAAGGTAGAAGCAATGATGAATTGGGAATAGCCGAAAACGCCGACTGAGGTGCGGTGTTTCCTAGGGTTAGCAGGGTACTATCGAAGATTTATCCAAGATTTTTCGAAGATAGCTACCCCGTTGACAAATTTAACAAGAAAGACGGTAAAATATGTATGGACGGATAAATGTGAAGACAGTTTCAAGAACTAAAGAAAAGATTAAGTGAAGCGCCTGTTTTGTCCTTGCCAGATGACACGGGAAGTTTTGTAGTATATAGTGATGCTTCGCATAGAGGACTTGGTTGTATGCTTATGCAGCATGGCAAAGTCATTGCGTATGCGTCACGACAGTTGAAGGATTATGAGAAAGTTTATCCTACTCATGATCTGGAACTGGCCGCAGTAGTGTTTGCCCTAAAGATATGGAGACATTATCTTTATGGGGAAAAATATGAGATATATACGGACCATAAAAGTCTAAAGTATATCTTCACTCAGAAGGAGTTGAATATGAGACAGAGGAGATGGCTAGAGTTGATAAAGGATTATGATTGTGAAATCATGTATCACCCTGAAAAAGCCAATGTAGTTGTCAACGCCTTAAGTATGAAGGGTCGGGAAAAGTTGTCTATGTTAACGGCTCAAAATGAGTTAATAACAGAGATGGCTAGGATGGAATTAGAGGTAAAGTTGCCAATTGAGGCAGATCAGAGACTGTTTGCGACGGAGATGCAGTCTACCATCGTAGAAAGAGTCAAGGAAGTATAACTCACGACAGACAAGTGTAATCAAATGAAGAAGCGGTTATCCGAGAAGGAAGATGCTAAGTATAATCTTGATAAGGAAGGATTATTAAGATTTGAGGGAAGAATTTGGGTTCCGAATGAGACAGAATTAAAGGGGCAAGTGTTGCAAGAAGCTCATAATTCGAGGTACTCGATACATCCTGGTAGCACTAAGATGTATCAAGACCTTCGACAGAGTTTTTGGTGGCCGAACATGAAGAGAAAAATAACAGAGTATGTGAGTAGGTGCTTGACTCGTCAAAAAGTTAAGGCTGAACATCAACGACCCAGTGGCTTATTACAGTCATTGGAGATTCCAAAATGGAAGTGGGAGCATATCACGATGGACTTCGTGGTGGGACTTCCGACAACACAAAAAGGGTACGATTCGATTTGGGTAATAGTGGACCGGTTGACGAAGTCGGCTCACTTTTTGCCAATAAGGGTCAAGTATAACTTAGACTAATTAGCTAAACTTTATGTTAAGGAAGTCATTTCTAGACATGGAGTACCGGTATCGATTGTGTCAGATCGTGATCCACGATTCACATCGAACTTTTGGAGGAGTTTGCAAGAGCAGTTGGGAACACAGCTGAAGTTAAGCACAGCTTATCATCCTCAGACTGATGGGCAGAGCAAGAGAACAATTCAGACGTTAGAAGACATGTTAAGGTCTTGCGTCATGGATTTCAAGGGTAGTTGGGATGATCACCTACCACTAGTAGAGTTTGTGTATAACAATAGTTATCATGCAAGCATAGGTATGTCGTCGTACGAAGCTTTGTATGGAAGAAAATGTAGAACACCTTTGTGTTGGGATGAGGTGGGAGAACGCCGTATGCTAGGACCAGAATTGGTGCAGCAGACAGCGGAGGTGGTAAAGTTAATTCGGATGCGTCTCGTCACAGCTCAGGACAGACAGAAAAAGTATGCGGACTCACATAGACTAAGTCGAGAGTTTAAAGTGGGTTCGTATGTGTTTCTAAAAGTATCTCTCTGGAAAGGAAAGATACGTTTTGGAAAGAAAGAAAAGTTAAGTCCATGGTTTATAGGACCTTTTGAGGTGTTAAAACGGGTGGGAGAGGTAGCATCTATGATAGCATTACCTCCAGACCTAGAGCGGATACATAACGTGTTTCACGTATCTGTATTACGTCCATATAAGCCGGACTATAAACATGTAATCGAGTATGAGCCAATTCATATCGAGAAAGATTTAACATATGAAGAGTTGCCGATGCAAATCATTGATAGAAAAGAACAAGTTCTGAGGAACAAGGTAATACCATCAGTGAAGGTATTATGGAGGAACCACGATGCTGGAGAAGCAACGTGGGAACTTGAAGAAAAGATGAAGAAAAATTTTACACATCTATTTGATTAAAGTAAGACGAGATTCTGGGGACAGAATCTTTATAAGGGGGGAAGAATGTAACGATCGAGAAATTCGGATCTTATTGTAAAATGATTTTATTAATTTCAATAATAATAATATCTTATCCTATGTGTTATCAAGATGGTTGTCGTTATATAACCTAGTGACATTGGAATGTCGTAGTATTTGAGCTACGTGGATGAATTAAAGTGTTTGAATTTTCAAGATAAAAATAAAAGTTTTCCGAGAAATTTTCCGAAAAATACTATTCATCGGTATTTGCTCGAGATATAATTTTGGATTTCCGAGAAATACGTAATGATGGAATAATAAGGTGAGATGGATTATGTAATAAAAATCTAGTTACGGAAAAAATGATATTTCGCTTGTGGACTTAATTTATAAACGTTAAGGAAGGCGAAATAGTAATGAATATGTAATAATGGTATGATACTTATGTATTGTACAAAAAAATGAAAATGAGTATAATACGAAGTATTATACGAGTTTGTATGAAGGATGAAAAACGGTATACAAATTTTATAGGAATTAGAATACAAGAATAATGCATAAACTATAAGTATATGTATTAAAGTAATGTTAAGGGACTTGAAAGGATTGGCTAGGATTTTGTATAAAGCCAAGTGAATTAAAGGGTTAAGGCCCAAACATAAATTAATAAACCAATGAGAGTTATTAATGCAAAGCCCAAAGGATTTATAAATCCAAGCCCAAGCTAGATTAAAATGAATTGGTTGACCCATAGGGCAAAACCATATTAATATGGTAAATGTGTGATGACCAAGATAAGTGGTCACCAAGAATGTGTGGTGATCAAGTAAGTGTGATGATCAAGTAGGAGTATTGACCAAGACTTTTAATTAATGACCAAGTGTAGGATTAAAGTTGTGCTAGGCAAGTAATGAATAGTAAGGAGGTGGGATATTTTAAAGACTAAAATGCCCTAACTTTGGAAAGTCTATAAATAGAAGAGCTTGCAAGTCATTTTGTTGGTTGTTCAAATAATCCAAAGTGCTTAAGTGTTAGAGAGAATAAGCTACCAATAAGTCATTCCATAAGTAAGAAGAAGAAGCAAGCTACGTTACCAAGACAACAAAAGTAAGATTTCTTCTCCAATTATCTTCTATCTCTACCATGATAGGTTGATAAGAAAAGTTGGATTAAGAAACATAAATGAGTAATTAATGAACTTAAGCCAATTAAGTTGGCAATAAGTCATTTAAGCTAATATAAGTTATAACTTATGAGAAAATAATATGAATTTATAAGGAGGTTATTAAGAGAATTGATATGAAGATAAAAGAATTTATATGAACATGTGTATCATGTATACCTAAGTTGAGTTATATGTTGAGAACATATAAGAAATGATGTTTAAGAAACTTAAATTGTCATAAGTCATTAACAATGAAATCTTAAGTAGTTTATAAATTGACAAGTTATAAGCTCATGAAGAATAAGTTAAAATCCAACAATGAACATAAGTATGTTGAGATGTTCACATGAAGAATAGACTTCACTTGTAATGTTGAACAAATCATAAGAAGGAAGATTTGCCGAAAATTGCACGATTGGACGACAATCGTCGAATTCGTAAAATTCTCGGAATGAAAGTCAAATTTTGTGGTTGATCATGGAATTATTGCTTTACAATGGAGTTAAATCATATTTGGCATTTAAGAGTTGCGGACTCGAAAATGACCGGATTCCTACTTAGAACGAAGAAACGAGCGTTGAACGTTCACGAACGTTTATCGTTTTCGTTAAAAATGAACTAATAGGGGAATTTTTAGCAAACAAAGTCAAATAGATAAAATTCTTGGATGATCATGTAGATTACGTAATTTGTGAACCGTAGGCTTTTGAACGAGCCAATTCGGACTTATAACGAAGAAGTTATGCGTCCAGGAAGTTCGCAAAATTTGAAAACTTCAATTTTTTTTCTGGTGCACAGAGTTGGCGCGGCAGCGCCAACCCCAGGCAAATGACCGGCGCCCCAGCGCCATGCATAGTACAAGACCTTCTGGAGAGTGGCACCGCAGCGCGGCCCATTACAAAAGGACTCGCGCCCCAGCGCCAAGTCCGACACATGCTAGAATAGGGCTCGCGCCGCAGCGCGAGATGTATGTATAGGACCGGCGCCGCAGCACCAGTCTCAGAACAAGGATGATCAAGAATGTTCTAAGTACAAAGAAAGGAAATAAAAATAAACACAAACTTAAAGAAGGTAATGTAACATTGTTTAAACTTTGTTAAACCTTAAGGAATGTAATGTAATGGTTAAGATAGCCTAGTCAAGGATAAATGTAATGGTAATGATAAACCGGAACGAATAGTAACTGAATCTAATACACAATTAGATTGAGAAGAAAGGTAAGATATAGTCGTATACATACTTGATTATATGTGACCTAATGTAATGCATTATGTGATCATGTATTGTAGGGACTTGAAAGACTTAAACACAAAGTTAATATACGGTAGCAGACGCTAAAGGAAAGTATTCTAACTCTTGTTTCAGTTCAATCTGAACAAGTTTAAGATTCATGTATTCTTTCGCATGGATTGAGGTATGTTGAGGTTAAAGCAAATCCCTTTGGCTAAACTTGATAATCTACTCTTGTATTATCAAATGTTGCTGTCTTTTGTCAACTACTTGATATGGTTTTCAAAAGAAGACTGAAATGTTAAACAAATGTTTTGTAGGTAAAACGACAGGCACGTGAGGTTGCCAAATGATTAAACGTACATATGTTTAATGGATGTAGTGTTGATCAACATAGAGTACAATAGGTTGATCACCTAGAAGTGCTCGTAAGTAATATCGGGCTTACGGAATTCGTTCCGGGTTATCCTTTTTCAAATAAAGAAGGAATACTCGAGGTCTCTGACCAGGGTGAATGTTTTACTAAATCTTGTTGTTATTGTAACACATTTTGAAAGAAAAGACGAAGTGCTATTTTGAATTATCAATAGTACTTCATAACTATTGTTCAGTTATTGAAGATATATGATTCGTATGTGTCAAGCATGTTGTTATTGAATTGTTATACTTGCTGAGCTAGCCATGCTCACTCTTGCTTGAACCATATGAATGCAGCTAAGACTGAACGTCCCGAAGGATCAAAAAGGGATAAAGGAAAAGCTAAGGCAGATTGTTAAGCTGTCTTGTAATAGTATAGGTCTATTGTTGTAATGTAATTGATATTATGACAAATAACCTTTGTAATGGGTATAGAACCTGGGAAATTGTAAATATTACTTTAATATATAGAAGTTATATTCGTTCTTTGAGACTATTCAATTGGATGAATGTATAAATGTTGTACAGTATAGCACCATCTGTCGGGTTGGAAGATACCCGGATTTGGGGGCGCTACAAGAAGAATGCCCCGAATCCCTAGTCATGCACTACTGCTCTATAGTCGGGATGAAGAGCCTAATACATGGAGTGTATACTAAACCAATTCCCTCGAGGCTGTGTAAAGCCGGGAACCTGCGTACAATACAAATCAACATCAAAACCCTTTAACCCTCGTCAATAGGAAAGAAGGAAGATTAAGATCTAACGTCATACCTTGTTAGCATGCAAGTACATCGAGGGATGTCTGCTCAAATTACCCAGAAGCTCTGGGTTTGCCACCTGAATGCAAGGAAGCTCCCTACGGGGAACATGTGCAGCAGGAACGGAGTCCGCAATCGGAACATCCTCCTCCTCTTTCTCGACGTCCGGAACATCTGCCCGGACTGGATGTATCACCGCCTCCACCAATCGACGAGGTTGTCTCACAGAACGGGGATGAGGCACTTCAGAAGCCCTCCTCCGTACACCAGAAGTGGTCCTACGGGAACTACTCGGCTGATCCGGATCCATAATATCTGGACAACAAGTCTCCAAATCACCTCAGAAAGGGTGTGGTATTTTCTAACCTGGAGCCTTTCTAAATGCATCTTATGACTACATGCATGCATGCATTTACTTTAACATACAATAGAGTTAAAATGCATGACTACCCAATGCCTACATTTTGGAAATTTTTTTGCCATAGTCCCCTTTGTAAATAGGACTATCCACATGCACATAGGCATGACTAGGTGGCCATTCAGTAGCACATCTGCCCCAAAGTCATATACAAAATATATGCATTAAAAATCATAGTCATCATGCATAAGGCTAACCTTAATACCAGAAGTATTTTGCCTTTTTACCTTTTGCTCATATGTCCTCAAATGGGATAAAAATAGCAGAAAAAGGTGCCAATTTGACTGTCTTAAAAGTTAAATTTTTTCACATTATTATGTTCAGCATGGTTTAATACTAATATTTACTATGTTGAATATTTTTTATCAAGTCATTTGTGCATACATAATCACTACTATGTGTTTAGATGCATTTCGTGCGATAAGTCATTTTTCAACGGATAAAAACTGGAAAAAATACATGCATACGTTACCAGGATAGTGCAGAACACTTGTACGGTGATAGAATTTGCAGAAAATCGCCCGAACTCAGTAGATTTGAAGGAGATATTCAGATTTTTCTTCGCAATACAAGTTGAAAGTGACTTGTGAGACCAACCTGTAGGATATTAGTATCCACGGTTGGCCGCAGGTCCATCTACGGCTGAAGCAGGTATACCTACAGCACCCCTATGTGGGCCCCACCCCTCCGACTCGGTCCAGTTCGAGTTGCAAAGGAGTTTTCACAGACTGAAAAGGTCAAATCAGGAATAAGAACGCTACGCGATTGAGCAGAATAACCTACAATCCTGGTCTTCTCAGATAGAACCTTGAGTCTGTACATCAGTCTTTGGTATTCACCCGAGCACGAGGTATACTATGCCAATGATCTTAGTTGTTACAAAACGCATTCGGCAATACCTTGCACAGGTCCAATGCCGCCAACTCCTGGTCATTACCCTAAAGATCAATGTGAGTCCCCGACGGGGGTTACAACGTCAGTCCCTGACGGGGGTTACAACATGAGTCCTCGACGGGGGTTACAACGTGAGTCCCCGACGGGGGTTACAACATCAGTCCCCGACGGGGGTTACAATGTTAGTCCCCGACGGGGGTTACAACGTCAGTCCCAGACAGGGGTTACAACGCACATTCAGCCGTTGACACATATATCAACGAAGGTCAAGTAGCCTTGACGTTATTTCAGCCGATGGCGATTAAACCTATAGAAGCTCGAGAGCTGTTCGAGGATTTCATGCTCAAGTACTCATATTCCCCAGCGGATCCCCGGCGGGGGTCACAACGTAATGTTCCGTTAATTCACACGTCATCAAAGGTCAAGCAGCCTTGACAATTATCCCCACAAGGTTTTCAGTCGTTGATTCACATGCCGGTGAAGTACATGTCAACGAAGGTCAGGCAACCCTGACAGCATTTGCTGTTGGCAGTAAATTCAATAGAATCCTGACATATACTGACGATACAAACCATGAGAGGTCAACGTCATCGAGGAGGATTGATGATGGAATATGTTATACACATCCTCAAATAGACAAAGCTTTATCCCCACAGATCTCTTATACGTAAGAGGCACTTCTTCGAAATCAAGTCTGTATCAAGGATTAAAGACTTTGGTGATAGTCCCAATGTTAGCATCCTCAAAGATTTGGATCACACACATCCAATCTGGTCATCATTGCCAAATCCCTAGTTGAAGCAACAGGGAGCCAGCAATCATCCCCATCATGTTGGGCAACAACCCCGTACACATACATCATACATTTGCATCATGTTACTACATATGATATCATGTTTATCTTGTGGCATTTCAAGTGTCTAGGTTCTTTATCCTACGCATGCATCGCATTGCATGAATATGATAAAGAGGGGCATCTGTAGACACTCGAAATTTTTTGTTCACCTGTCACTAACATTACAGGATGACAGATTCATCTTTCAAGAGGGAACCCTGGAAGACAGTTCATATCCAGTCCGGATACTATCGCAAGTTCAGCATCAACCCCGGAATACATACCGGGAGTAACAATTCTAACCTCGGAGATAACCCCGAGGCATGCAGATCCAATACCGGAATACACACCGGAGAAGACCGATTAATCTCGGAGATAACCCCGAGGTATCTAGTCTCAGTCCCAACCGTGAGAATAGTTACTAACCTTGGTGATAACCCCAAGGAATGCTGTTTCGGAGATAACCCCAGAAATGCTTGTTTTAAATAGAATCAGCTTCAATCTCGGTGCTCACAATGAGATACTCAGTACCAGCCTGGACAGAACACCGAGAGGACAGGCACACCTCAAAGATGACACTGAGGACCTTCAACACTTGCAGCAGTCCAATCTCAGCGAAGCCCTGAGCAACGCCTGCTTTATCAGCCCAAACCGGCGATAACACCGGTGAGGGGCAACATCGTCATCTCGCCAACGCAATGCCACATCACGTCATCTCAACATCACATTTCTACACAACGACATCGCACAAGAGCCAAGAAAAATCAATCCCGAGTGACTATTGCACAGGATAACGAATAGAATTTGAAGCTGAAGACCGGAGGGCACCGTCCCATCTTCATGACTTCGTACAACCTCTAATCCCATGTTATTGCGTAACTCTAGACAACGACGGTCTGAAATAGGTCTGATATACCTCAGTCGGATGCCCAAATTACAATTTTAAAAGTTTGAGCGGACATTACAGTGTCCGAGTGCACGTACTACGAGATGACGCGACCGGCAAAACCTGGGGCAACCCAGGTAGCCTCTGGTACACCTGCAGCTCCAGCCGTAGGTACACCTGTGGCTCCCCCCTCTATAAATAGAGGGCTTGGGGTGGTCATTTTAAGAAGATAAAGAGTGAGGAAGCCCTGTCCAATTTGCTCCGTACTTGCAATATACTGAGTGCTTTTCCATTTTAAACATCTGTGAGCTCACATATAGCTATTTTTGTACCGGCGGGAGCCGAGTTTTATCCACTTTAAAGATATAGAAGTCTTCTTTGGCAGCCCACTGTAAGCCTTCTCACACCCTTTAGAGCCTTTCTCTCCATCTTTGTACACACCCTTCTTCAAGTTGAGACTCGTGTTGCGTGTGTTTGCCCGGACTTCGGTCCGTCATTTTATTTCAGTTTGTATATACATATATATATATATATATATGTATATATATATATATATATATATATATATATATATTTATATATATGGACTGACATTATCGAGTTATGCCTCGATTGATCCTAGACTTCGGTCTGGAGCGTTTATTTGCTTATATATTTATGAACTGTGTGTCGAACTTTGTTCGATGAGCATAGACTTCGATCTGGAGCGTTTATTGCTTTAATATATATACTTATATATATTAACTGTGGTCGGACTCTGTTCGATGAGCCTAGATTTTACATCCGGAGCGTTTACTTACTTTATATATATATATATGAACTATTGTCGAACTCTGTTCGATGAGCCTGGATTTTACATCCGGGGTGTTTATTTGCTTATATATATATATATATATATATATATATATATATATATATATATATATATATATATACTTATATATATGAACTATTGTCGAACTCTGTTCGATGAGCCTGGATTTTATGTGACGCCCCCAAAATAGGTCCATTCCATCCAACCCATTCTGAGTCGCCAAATACATGGTACATAAAACAACTACAACTTTATTACAGCAATTGTCGTGCAAAATACAACAACACATAAGCGGTGAGTTTTGATACAAATATATACCAACTGTGACTCATGTTCCAACCGTGGACAGCACGTCACAATGACACCTTCGTACATGGGAGGCCATGCGTCTAGGTTTTTATAGATATCATATTGCCATAGAATTATTCTTGGTTGACCCAATAGACCCCAAAGAAAAACAAGAAGATTACTATCGTATTCTTCCCAATGGTGTGTCTTCTCTTGACATATCATTATCTCCATCGTCTCTAATTGAGAATTATACTTCAACCAAACTCCAAGATTATATAGGTAGTGCTCGTATATATACTCAGCAAGTGAATGAGCACATCCCTGTCTTATGATGACACAAGATTGTATGTCATTAGACATCTTGTATGATAGTGGCAAAACACCCTTCCAAGTTAAATTCACCTCACCCTCAACATCTATAGACCACCGTTCTATTCCCCTGTTATCCCTCGCTTGACCCAGCTACACTTTTATTACCTGCAAGGAATTGTGAAGCAAAAGGGTGAGCACAACTAGCTCAGTAAAGAATATCATGACTAAAGATAAATAAATTATCAATAGCCTTCAACAGTAATAAATCAGAGATTTAGAGCATATGGTAGATGATAAAACTTTTCAACCATAGTTGCAGCGGAATGAGCAATCCATTAGAAGAGTCAAATAGACCATAAAGTCTATTATCTTCTCCATGTTAAAAGTCCACCAACAATGTTTTAACCCTGTAACATCAATCAACAGTTCCTGTCCATAATCATGTGAATAACTCATAATCATAATTGTAGTTCTAAATTCCTTTTCGCATTCAAGACGAAGATAATTTTTATCACATGTCTTTACCTGAAATGTAAGACCCCAACTTTTATAAATAAAGATGAATTTTCTATAAATATCATTTTTGAATATTATGGAGTTAATTTGATATAATGTTATAGTTGTGGGTAATATTTATAAATTTTGCAAAGTACGCAAGTTGTTATATAATATTCGATTGGTCGGGGAATATTCGTTTTAACAGGGAATATTCGTACAACGGCACAATCATTGGTGGACCCCACAACGGAATTATTGTCGGATTGAGAAAACGATAAAAATATTTTATTAAAAATAACGGCGGAAGTTTTACCATTGTTACTGTTGAACTACTCGGTAGTAAAAGTACAGTAATACGTGTGGTTGTATAGTAGCACACGGTATTGATTATTAATGCTTATGTGATAAGTCACTCAGTTTGATTCAATTATTGTTAGTTAATAATATGAATTATTTAGCGATAATGACGTTTTGTTTTATTCGTATTATTAACGTAATAAAACATAAACATCTTTTTATATAAAACAGAATATTTTATTAAAGTTATTCTATAAATAGAATATATTATATTTTATTTAAAAGATTTTTCTTTAAATATGGACCGTCAGATTAAAGTAATCAATCTGGACCGTTCATAGATTAGTTACTATGCATTCTATTTTTCTATAAATAGCAGCTCATTCCTTCATTATTTCTTACGAATTCACTGAACTCTAGAGAGAGAAACTATAGAGAGAAACTATAGAGAGAGAGAGAGAAGAAGAGTATTCTGCTACTTAACTACTTTCTTATATTCAGTTTCTTTTACGGTAGAGAATATTATTTCTTTCTTTCATCTTCATAAAGAGAACTTCTGTTGTTCCATTCTTTGTTATTATGTTGGAATAATCTGTTTATGCGAAGTACCGCATACTTGGTGAAATTCTTCTATTATTCCATTCCTTATTATTCTGCTGGAACATCCTGTCGGTGTGTTCTACGCCGGACCTAGTTCCATTATTTATTATTCTGTTGGAACATCCTGTCTGTGCGTTCTATGCCGGACCTGGTTCCGTCTTTACTATTATGTTGGAATATCCTGTCTGTGCGTTCTACGCCAGACCTGGTTCCGTCTTTACTATTCTATTGGAATATCCTATCTGTGCGTTCTACACTGGACCTGGTTCCGTCTTTACTATTCTGTTGGAATATCCTGTCTGTGCGTTCTACGCTGGACCTGGTTCCGTCTTTACTATTCTGTTGGAATATCCTGTCTGTGCAGTTTACGCCGGACCTGGTTCCGTTATTTATTATTCTGTTGGAATAACCTGCCTATGCGGTCTATCGCATGCCTGATGATTTCTTTTGTTATTCCATTCTTTATTATACTCAGTTGGTTAAATTTTTGACTTCTATACTCCATGAAATTAGTGGAATATCCTTTATATTTGCGCTTCATCCAGTATCTTTTCATGGAAATATTCTTTTGAGCATTCTTGAATTTTACTCCACAAAGCAGTATCATATTGACAATTTGGACGTTATCAGTTCCTGGATAAATTAATTCTTGAACTTGTTTTATTGAATTCGTATATCATTGTCATTATTCTCATGATTATATTTTGTTGAAAGTCATCTGTGGCCTGTAGTGCATAGATAGACTTGGTATGATTATGACCAGGGATTATTCGGTGTAATCATGACCGTAATGTTACAAATGATGTGGTAAAAATCCTCATTTGTCGTAGTGCATTGATGGACAGTTTTTGGTATGAGTATGGCTATGGATTCTCTTTGGCCGTAGTGCAAAGATGAATTGTTTTATGGCATGATCAAGACCGTTGATGAAAACATGATTATCTTTAGACGTGGTGCATGGATAATTCGTGGTCGTGATACTAAAGAATATCCTTGGCCGTAGTGCAGGGGTGATTCGATGATGTGGATTATTTATTAAGCTGAGTCCCAGCGATAAAAGTCATGAAAAACCTTTTAAATCATAAAAGATAGTAGATTTTATTTTTTACTTAACTCTTTTAATGGATTGCTTGTTCCGCTGCAGTTAAACTTGATGTCTATTATATTTTATTAGTTTAACATTGTTGGAGACTAATGATAATTTATTCTGCATTATCTTAGTCATAATATTTCTTACTGGGCTACTTGAGCTCACCCTTTTGCTTTTATTGTTCTCTTTAGGAAATGAGAATATAGCTGGGACGAGTCGGGGAACGGAGTGATGGTCCAGAGAATAGCATTATTAGTCCTCACTATTCTGTGAAATAGTGTGATAATAATTGTAATGAGGATTCTTTTTGAGTTTGTATAATCTCTAGTAGACAATATTTGTATTCAAACTCACAGTTTATGTTTTGTCGTGTTGTACACGACAGTTGTATTAGTAAGATGTATTTGTATTCAGTACCATGTATCTGGCGACCCAAGATGGGTGATGTATACCTAATTTTGGGGGCGTCACAGTTGGTATCAGAGCTTAGGGATATGATCCCTGGCTAAGATGTGAGAATAGAACTAGGAGGGGAGAGACGGGGAATTCCTTCGCTAGTATGACCTACCTAAGTTTATTTGCATGGTATTTAATTGGTCGGCCATAATATAAGGATAATATATGACATATCAATTAACTTTTATTTTGTGGCAGTATCTGAAAATGGCATCTGAGAATGTTGAGAATAGCAATGGAGCACAGGCGACTGTTGATTCACCACATATCAATAATCAGGATAATGTGCATCAGGAAGGTGACAATCCTCATGTAAACAATAACACTGACCAGATGATGAATGATGGAATGTTCAGAAACTTTATGCAGTTCATGCAACAGCAGGCGAGAGCGGCTCCTGTCCAAAATATAGGTGGAAACACTGAAAACTCTCGGACGGTCACCGCTAAACAGTTCAAGGAGCTGGGACCACCAGAGTTTAAGGGAGAGCCAAAACCACTTATAGCGGAAACCTGAATAAAGCAGATTACCAAGATATTTGATGTCTTGGGATGCTCCGAGGAGCAAAAGGTTCCCTTTGCCGCCTTTATGTTGCGAGGAAAGGCAGATTACTGGTGGGAATCGATTAAGCGTACTCAACCTGCCGCACTGAAGATGTCTTGGGAGAAGTTCCAAGAGCTGTTCAATGACAAATACTTTCCCGAAAGTGTTCATCACATGAAGGAGGTGGAGTTCATCAAATTGGAGCAGAATAATATGACTGTGTCGCAGTATGAGGCTAAATTTGCTGAGTTGTCCCGGTTTGCATCCCACTTGGTGGATAATGAAGAGCGAATGACGCGAATGTTTTTACGAGGTTTGAAACCTGAGATACGTCAACATCTTATTTCTCATAAACTGTGTTTGTATTCAGATGTTGTGAATAGGGCTCAGTTAGTGGAGCGCGATAACGAGTCAACGCAACCAAAAGAGAGCAATCGGCAAAATGATAATACCAGTGAGAGCAGTCATCGAAGCGGTGACAACAAGCGTGGAGGGAATCAACAGGCCAGAAATGGTAACCACTTCGGTGGTAATCAGGGCCAAAATAATAAGAATGGTCATTTCAAGAAAAGGAGATTCAACAATGATGGAAAGACGTCAGCACCAGCACCCGTTGTTAAGGAAGGAGAACGACCACCTATCATATGTTTCAAATGCGGAGGGGAGGGGCACATCAGTCCAAACTGCGCGATGCCGTCTAAAGCATGTTATAATTGTGGAAGAGAAGGTCATTTAGCTCGATTTTGTCGTTTACCAAAAACAAGTTCAGCCAAGATGGAGACACCAAAGGCCGTCCCAGAAAAGTCAAAACCGGTAGTGCAAGGGAAAGCGTTTGTTGTGACCTCCCAGAAAGCAAGGAACCCGAATGAGGTCATCACGGGTAAGCTTATCATAAACTCTAACGAAGTCTATACTTTATTTGATACCGGTTCTACCCATTCTTTTATTTCTCCTACTTGCGCTCATCGATTAAATTTGACTCCGGAGAAATTAGACTTTGATTTATCTGTTGAAACTCCATTGGGAGAAACCTTCATTACATCCACGGTTTATAAGTCTTGTTTGGTTCAAGTTGGTACCCACACATTACCTGTCGATCTGATTTCATTAAAAATACTTGCATTTGACGTGATTCTAGGGATTGATTGGTTAACTACTCATCATGCAAAAATTGATTATTTTCGTAAGGTTGTTAGCTTTCATATTCCTAATCGACCTGTTATGCAAATTCAAGCAACCAAACCACTAAAGTCAATCATTATCATATCAAGCCATAAGTAAAGATCTCCGTTCCTTTCGTTGTTGACTTCCTGGTGTGGAATGCACCGAAGCCAGACTTTTCGTAGGAGACGTTGTAAATGACGATGACAAGTTGATAGGTATCAATGTGACGTGTTATCCAAGTCTGGGATGAGAGTCACAGTTTTGAATGATATTTCTATTGTTAATAAATTTCCTGACGTATTCTTGAAGACTTCCTAGCCTACCCCTAGAGCGTGAAATCAAATTTTATATTGACCCCCAATACAAAACCCATTTCTTAAACCCTCAAATATTTCTTTACTTAAAACGAACGTATCATGCGCCAAAGACGTTGGCTCGAGCTGTTAAAGATTACGATCGTACCATTTAATATCATCGTGGAAAAGCGAACGTGGTAGCTGACGCATTGAGTAGAAAATCGTATGCGTTTACAAGTGCGAATATACGAACCCACGTGAAGATAAAGAATATACGAGTAGAATCGACTTTAATCGATAAAGTTAAAGTCGCTCAAGCTACATACTCAGAGCAGATGAATGAAGAAGGTTCAAGAGGGCATTATTCTAGAAGCAAGAATCGATGATGAAGAAATACTTCGAGTCAACTCCAGACTTTGTGTTCCTAACGATCCTGAGTTAAAGTATAAAATCATGATGGAGGCGCACAACACACCGTTTGCAATCCATCCTGGAAGTACCAAAATGTATCATGATCTTCGTCATACATTTTGGTGGAGCAATATGAAGAGAAAGATAACGTTGTTTATCTCAAGGTGTCTAACTTGTCAACGAGTCAAAGCAGAGCATCAAGTACCAAAAGGTCCGTTGTAACCACTTAAAATTCCAGAATGGAAGTAGGAGCACATTACCATGGATTTCGTTACCGGTCTTCCTGAGGTTTCTCAAGGTATAGATGCGATTTGGGTCATTGTTGATAGATTGACCAAGTCTGCTCATTTCTTACCGATACGAGAAACTTATACACTTGAACGTCTTGCTCGTATGTACATAAACGAGATTGTAAGACTGCATGGTATGCCAGTATCCATAGTTTCTGATCGAGACCCAAGATTCACTTCACGATTTTAGGTTAGTTTACAAAAAGCTATGGGCACGGATTTACGATATAGTTCGGCATATCATCCTCAGACGGACGGACAATCAGAGAGGACTATTCAAACTCTAGAAGATTTATTAAGACATTGTGTCCTTGACTTCAAGGGAAGTTGGGACAAGTTCTTACCATTGGTGGAGTTTTCCTACAACAACAGTTATCAAGCAAGTATTGGCATGGCTCCATTCGAAGCATTGTATGGAAAAAAATGTCGTTCTCTAGTATGCTGGGATGAGGTGGGTGATGCAACGTTGTTGGGACCGGAGTTGGTACGTATAACTACATAAAAGATTCAAACAATCCGACAACGTATAAAAACCTCACAAGATCGACAAAAGAGTTATGCTGATCTTCATCGAAAGGACGTGAAATTTGATATAGGAGATCATGTGTTCTTACGTGTTGCTCCATGGAAAGGAGTTACGAGATTTGGAAAAAGAGGAAAGCTCAATCCTCGATTCATTGGTCCATTTTTAATCCTCGATCGAGTAGGAACTGTGGCTTATAGACTCGCTTTACCGCCAAGTATGTCTCGTGTTCATAACGTTTTTCACATATCTATGTTACGTAAATATGTGAAAGACCCGAACCACATTATTAAGTTAGAACCGAACGAAATAGCAGAAGATTTGACGTATGAAAAAGTTCCTGTTCAAATCTTGGATAAGAAGGAACATATTCTACGCTCCAAGGTTATACCTCAAGTTAAAGTTTTGTGGAAAAACCACGATGTTGAGGAAATGACTTGGGAGTTAGAATCTGAAATGAAATCAAGGTATCCTTACCTCTTCGACATACCATGTACGTACCCTAATTTCGATGGCGAAATTTCATAAGAAGGGGAGGTTGTAAGACCCCAACTTTTATAAATAAAGATGAATTTTCTATAAATATCATTTTTGAATATTATGGAGTTAATTTGATATAATGTTATAGTTGTGGGTAATATTTATAAATTTTGCAAAGTACGCAAGTTGTTATATAATATTCGATTGGTCGGGAAAAATTCATTTTAACAGGGAATATTCGTACAACGGCACAATTATTGGTGGACCCCACAACGAAATTATTGTCGGATTGAGAAAACGACAAAAATATTTTATTAAAAATAACGGCGGAAGTTTTACCATTGTTGTTGTTGAACTACTCGGTAGTAAAAGTACAGTAATACGTGTGGTTGTATAGTAGCACACGGTACTGATTATTAATGCTTATGTGATATGTCACTCAGTTTGATTCAATTATTGTCAGTTAATAATATGAATTATTTAGCGATAATGACGTTTTGTTTTATTCGTATTATTAACGTAATAAAACATAAACATCTTTTTATATAAAACAGAATACTTTATTAAAGTTATTCTATAAATAGAATATATTATATTTTATTTAAAAGATTTTTCTTTAAATATGGACCGTCAGATTAAAGTAATCAATCTGGATCGTTCATAGATTAGTTACTATGCATTCTATTTTTCTATAAATAGCAGCTCATTCTTTCATTATTTCTTACGAATTCACTAAACTCTAGAGAGAGAAACTATAGAGAGAAACTATAGAGAGAGAGAGAAGAAGAGTATTCTGCTACTTAACTACTTTCTTATATTCAGTTTCTTTTACGGTAGAGAATATTATTTCTTTCTTTCATCTTCATAAAGAGAACTTCTGTTGTTCCATTCTTTGTTATTATGTTGGAATAATCTGTTTATGCGAAGTACCGCATACTTGGTGAAATTCTTCTATTATTCTATTCCTTATTATTCTGCTGGAACATCCTGTCGGTGCGTTCTATGCTGGACCTGGTTCCATTATTTATTATTCTGTTGGAATATCCTGTCTGTGCGTTCTACGACGGACCTGGTTCCGTCTTTACTATTATGTTGGAATATCCTGTCTGTGCATTCTACGCCGGACCTGGTTCCGTCTTTACTATTTTGTTGGAATATCCTGTCTGTGCGTTCTACGCCGGACCTGGTTCCGTCTTTACTATTATGTTAGAATATCATGTCTGTGCGGTTTATGCCGGACCTGGTTCCATTATTTATTATTCTGTTGGAATAACCTGCCTATGCGGTCTATCGCATGCCTGATGATTTCTTTTGTTATTCCATTCCTTATTATACTCAGTTGGTTAAAGTTTTGACTTCTATACTCCATGAAATTAGGGGAATATCCTTTATATTTGCGATTCATCCAGTATCTTTTCATTGAAATATTCTTCTGAGCATTCTTGAATTTTACTCCACAAAGCAGTATCATATTGACAATTTGGACGTTATCAGTTCCTGGATAAATTAATTCTTGAACTTGTTTTATTGAATTCGTATATCATTGTCATTATCCTCATGATTATATTTTGTTGAAAGTCATCTGTGGCCTGTAGTGCATAGATGGACTTGGTACGATTATCACCAGGGATTATTCGGTGTAATCATGACCGTAATGTTACAAATGATGTGGTAAAAATCCTCATTTGTCGCAGTGCATTGATGGACAGTTTTTGGTATGATTATGGCTATGGATTCTCTTTGGCCGTAGTGTAAAGATGAATTGTTTTATGGCATGATCAGGACCGTTGATGAAATCATGATTATCTTTAGCCGTAGTGCATGGATAATTCGTGGTCGTAACACTAAAGAATATCCTTGGTCATAGTGCAGGTGTGATTCGATGATGTGGATTATTTATTAAGCTGAGTCTCAGCGATAAAAGTCATGAAAAACCTTTTAAATCATAAAAGATAGTAGATTTTATTTTTTACTTAACTCTTTTAATGGATTGCTTGTTCCGTTGCAGTTAAACTTGATGTCTATTATATTTTATTAGTTTAACATTGTTGGAGACTAATGATAATTTATTCTGCATTATCTTAGTCATAATATTTCTTACTGGGCTACTTGAGCTCACCCTTTTGCTTTCATTGTTCTCTTCAGAAAATGAGAATATAGCTGGGACGAATCAGGGAACAGAGTGATGGTCCAGAGAATAGCGTTAGTAGTCCTCACTATTCTATGAAATAGTGTGATAATAATTGTAATGAGGACTCCTTTTGAGTTTGTATAATCTCTAGTAGACAATATTTGTATTCAAACTCACAGTTTATGTTTTGTCGTGTTGTACACGACAGTTGTATTAGTAAGATGTATTTGTATTCAGTACCATGTATCTGGCGACCCAAGATGGGTGATGTATACCTAATTTTTGGGGCGTCACATGAAACATCAAAGATCATGGTTATACCAAATCACAGTTCCTGTTCATAATCATACTAATAAATTCATCTTTGCACTACAGGCCAAAGATATTCATCAACAGACCATCTTTGCACTACAGGCCAAAGATATTCAACAACAGGTCATCTTTGCACTACGGGCCAAAGATATTCATCAACAATTCATCTTTGCACTACAAGCCAAAGATATTCCTCAACAGTTCATATTTGCACTACTGGCCAAATATATTAATATCTCAAAGAAATATATAATCATTTCAGAATTTATCTAAACAATAATTATAACCATGTTGATCATTTCACCTTTGCACTTAAGCTAAAGATATTCAATTATAAATTCAATGGTCATGATCATACCAGTCAACAATTCAACTTTGCACTACTGGCCAAAGAGAACTCATAGTCATGATCATACCAAAAATCTACTAATCTTTACACTCAAGTCAAAGAGAAATATCATCATTATGGTTATAAAAATATTATATATGATAATAAAAATAATATAATCAATATATAATTTTAATCTCAAGAGTAATATTCATAAATCAACTCTAATTTGGTCAGAGAAAAAAACTAACTTTATCGTGAATAGTACCTGTGAATAGTAACTTGTGAATAGTAACTCATGAATAGTAACTCATGAATAGTAACTCGTGAATAGTAATCCCGACATGAAAAAGGTAGAAATTTCACAATAAAATTCATACCAATATTTCGGTATAATGATATTGAAAGAATAATATTTCTTAAACTTATAAACAATTTATTTTAATTGTTTACACTTTACTAAATAATGCATTTAATCATCTTAAAATGTCAAACTCATAAGATTTCATCACCAATAACCAAAACCCTCATCAAAAATCTGCATATACCTCATATAGGATTCTCAAGCCATAAAATTCTATTTTTTTAATTTTCTTACTTCACATAACATATTTAATTCATTTATTCATAACTAGTCCATTTTCATGAAAAATACCAAATCAGTTTCAAAAATATTTCTTTTCTAAGATTTATCAGAATGTAGTCCCATATTGAATATATATTTTTCTCAGAATTTTTAAAATTTATTTATTATTTTTCATATGGCCAAAATCGCCGAATATTTAGACATTTATCATAAATTGTACATTTATCCAAAAATTCTGAAATTGACAGAGTATACTGATATTATATAGATATAGTTCCAATAAAAATTTTATCAATTTTGGAGTGAACCACAAGGAGTTATAAGCGGTTACTTTTAAAATAGTCTTTTCCCGTAAAATTCATAACTCTTAATATATACATCCAAAAATCACTATTTTTGGACACAATCAATAAAACTCAACAAAATATCATTTTAAATTTTTTCAGAATTTTCTAAAGGTCGAAAGAAGTACGAAACCTGAAAAACATAATAACCCATTTGTGACGCCCCCAAAATAGGTATACAACACCTATTCTGAGTCGCCAAATACATGGTACAGAAAGCAAACTACAACTTCAATAATACAATTGTCGTGCAAAATACGACAATACATACTGTGAGTTTAAATACAAATATTGTCTTCTGGACAATATCCACACTCAAATAAATCCTCATTACAATTATTCAAACACTATTTTACAGAAATAGTGAGGACTGCTAAAATATCTTTCTAGAACCATCACTCTATACCCTGACTAGATCCTGCTATGTTCTCACCTCCTGAGAAGAAAAATGGAACAAAAAGAAAAAGGGTGAGCTCAACTAGCCCAGTAAAGAATATTATGACTAAGATAATATACAACAAATTATCGTTAGTCTTCAACAGGGAAAAATCTGATAGAATATAATCGACAATAAGTTTTAGATCAACAACTGCAGCGGAAATAGCAAACTATTAGAAGAGTCAAGTAGAGAAAGAATTCTACTATCTTCTAAGATTTAAAAGTCCATCATCAATATTTTATCCCTGTAACATCAATTAATAATCATCTTTATCCAAATATTCATCTTTGCACGACAGGCCAAAGATATTCATTTGTATCACCCGTCAGTCATGTTTATCTCAACACCTGTTCATCTTTGCACTACAAGCTAAAGATATTCATCAAGTAATCATACATCTTTGCACTACAGGCCAAAGATATTCAGTAATATCATCATTTAGGACTGAGGATGATGAAAAATATCTTAAAGAGAACGAATCCAGTGAGACAGAAGGACAAATAGTAGGGATTCGTATAACAGTTTATCCAAGATCAATAATATTTCATAATAATCAATTGTGAAGCAGAATTCAAAAATAAAGATCAAAACATGGATACAATCAAAGATAGTAACCATAATAGACATCTTGGACAAAAAGAAAAAATTTTATTTTTCGGTGAATAGTGCCGTATTCGTGAATAGTACCGTATACGTGAATAGTGCCGTATACGTGAATAGTAACCCCGACACAAAAAGTTCCAAATTTGATAAAAACTCATATCAATATTTCAGCATAATGATATTGAAGAAAATAATATCATTAAGAAGAAAATAATATCCCTTACCTCAAAATATCAGTACTTCTGGTCGGAATACCGGTATAAGACTGAAAGAAACTTGCTCTGATGAATAGAAACTCTCAAAGTATCTAAATACTCACAAAATATACTCAATAATATAGATAGAGAAAGAGAGAAAACTTATTTCTGGTGTGATTTTCAATTCTAACTTAGCCCTCTATTTATAGGAAAGTGTTAGCACGCCGAAGCAGACTTAACCTGCAACCTAATGACTTTACCTGCTACTATTCCCACCCACCACATTTGAATAAAAATCTCAGCACATTTCTTTACCAACTGAGAGTGGGGCCCACCAATTCTAGAATTTTCCATCAAAATGATAAACTCCGAAAATTTAACAATTTCTGAACCAGTCATCTCGTAAAATTCATAATAAATCATACGTTCATTTTTAACGGTTCAAAATTTGTGGACATATACTCAACTTATATATGTATAACATATCCAAAAATTGTCACGATCCAACGGTCGGATTAAAAATTATAACCCCCGCAAAATATCTCAAAACCCCTGATTTTTAATACCTCCATTTCGACAAAAATACTGATAAAAATCTCAACATTAACTCCTTTATTTTGAACCACAAAAATATATCCCTCATTTATATCCACATAAAATAAATATTTTTTTATCATATGAATCAATAATTAATTATTCACAAATAATATTACAGAATCACATTTATGACAACCAGGCCGTTCCCAGGAAAGAGGGGGCTTTCCAATAAGGATTTCTCCTTACTGGCGCGCAATTAGATGACCAAACCTCTCCTTAGACATAACTTTCTAGACATTGCCAATAATGTTATCTAGTAATATAATTCAAATAATATGAATTATTGATCTGATAAAGAAAAATATTGTGCAGCAACAATTATTGAAACAACAATAATATAAAATATCAACGTAGCAATTATTGAATCAATAAAATAAAATATTGAATAATAACTACTGTAACAATTATTGAGTAGTGACTTCTTACGTAAGATTCAATAATTGGTGCAATACCGTGTGCTACTGTATTTTAACCACCGGGTATTCCAACAGTATTAACGGTAACAACTACGCCGTTATTTATAAACAACACAATTTTTGTCGTTATCTTCATCCAATCGTTTTTCGTTATGGGGCCCACAAATAGATGCGCCGTCGTACGAATATTCCCCGACAGAAAGAATATTCCACGACCAAACGAATATTCTCCGACAAAATAAATATTTTATAACCACTTGTTTATTTTGAAAAATTTGCACATTTCATCCATAACCAAAATATTATATCAAATTAACACCTTATTATTCACAATAATAATTAGAGAAAATTTGATTTTATTCATTAATAAGTTGGGGTCTTACACCATTAAAATCACTTACTATCTCTTACCTCAAAAGAGTAGTACTTCTGACTGGAATAACGCTGAACGAACTTGCACCGTATAGCAACACTCAAGATATCAAAATACTCATAAGAATACACTCGATAATATAGAGAGAGAAATAGAGAGAAAACTTCAGTTTCTGGTGTGATTTTCAATTCTAACCTAAGCACCCTATTTATAGAAAAATGCTTAGAATACCAAAGTAGAAAATTTAATAAAATAATATTATTAATTAAAATTTTCCTACGCCCACCTTAGAATTCTAAACTCAGCACATTTTCAATACAAGTGGGGCCCACCAACAATGATAAACATGTTTTTCTTAATAAAAATTATTAAAACTTTAAAAATTAATTATTCCGGAACTTCAATAATTCATAATAAGTAGTCCTTTTATCAAAAAATTCGAATCTCGCAATTTTTTTTTATAGAAAATTCAATTCTCTACAACTTTGCAGAAGAAAATTTTTCCAAATTCCAAACAGAAATTGACCGAAATTCATAAACGGACGATTTTACAGGCTATAATCAAATTTCAGTCAAGAAATGGGTCCACCAACATGTTTAACATGTTTTTAGTATTTATTGCAATAAAAATACTCCTCCTCCTCATTTACTCATATATCACATTCATTGTAAAACTATCACCATTATTATATTATAATAATATAATAAAATATTATTTTATCAGAAAAGATAAAATATCGATTTTCAATAATTGTCACTTTAAAAATTTTCTCCATCTATATCCACATAAAATGAATATTTTTCTCATCATATAAATCAATAATTAATTATTCACAAATAATATTACAGAATCACAATGTTGACAACCAGGCTGTTCCTATGAAAGAGGGGGCTTTCCAATAAGGATCTCTCCTTACTGGCGCGCAATTAGGTTACCAAACCTCTCCTTAGACAGAACTTTCTAGACATTGCCAAAAATATTATCTAATAATATTATTCAGATAATATGAATTATTGCTCCGATAATAGAAAATATTGTGCAGTGACAATTAAAACAACAATAATATAAACTATCAACGCAGCAATTATTGAATCAAAAATAAAATATTGAGCAGTAATTACTGTAACAATTATTGACTAGTGACTTTTTACATAAGAATCAATAATTGGTATAATACTGTGTGCTACTGTGCAACAACGCGTATTACTGTGTTTTAGCCACCGGGTATTCCAACAGTATTAACGGTAACAACTACGCCGTTATTTGTAAACAACTTATACTTGTCGTTTTCTTCATCCAATCACTTTCCGTTATGGGCCCACAAAAGACTGCGCCGTCGTACGAATATTCCCCGACAGCAAGAATATTTCACGACCAAACGAATATTCCCCGACAACAATAAATATTTTATAACCACTTATTTATTTTAAAAAAAAATTCATATATCAACCTTAACTTTAAACTTTTATCAATTTAACCATTTACTGAATAGTAATTATAAGAAAAATTGAATACTTTTATTTCATAAAATTCGGGGTCTTACATTTTACATCCAGTGCGTTTATCGCTTATATATATATATATATATATATATATATATTTCATCCCACCTAGAGTTTACTTCGTAATGGTTGATCGCTTTTACAGCTTTCTTTATATTTTGTCCCTCCTGGAGTTTCCTCCCTGGCGGTTGACCGTCTTTACAAGTTTTTTTTACATTTTGTCCCGTCTGGAGTTTCCTCCGTGGCGGTTGACCGTCTTTACAGCTTTATTTACGTTTCATCCCGCCTGGAGTTTTCTCCGTTGCGGTTGATAGCTTTTACAGCTATATTTATATTTCTGATCCCCCATGAAGGTACTTCGTGGTTGGTGATCATGTCTGTATATATATATATTTACAGCTTTTATATATATACCTTCTTACTGCTTTATATCAAATTGCGACATCATGTGAGCCTAGGAATCATGTGATCACAGATTCAGCCCATTGGATCTAGATTCGGTTCCCGTGATTGGCCTTTTCAGCTGTAAGCAGCTTGTAAATTTATCTACGGTGTCTAAATTTTCTCAGATGATTTTCATACCCACGAGGAAGTCGGTATTATTTTGTACATTATTTTTCTGATAGATGTTTCGCATCTCGTAAATAAAATCAATCAAGCCGAATACAGAATAAAATGGAAGTATCAAATGCCTCAATTACTATTGAGCATAAGGATTTGAAAAACCTCTTTTATAAAACATCACTGCTATATCTTGTTTAAAATTGAATTTTTACATAAATTCAAACCCTTTGCATATAGGTGCGAACGAGGCATAACACTACTTCCAAATAACAGCATATTGACCCACCCACACACACACACACTTAGATAATAGTTTCTTGAAAAGAGGCGGTCACCGTGGTAACACGGATGTCGAGGGGTGCCTAAAACCTTCCCTCCGCATAATCAAGTCCCCGGACCCTAATGAATCTCGATTTCATCGACCCGTTTAGCAGTGTCACATCACTGGGTCAATGTGCAAACCTTTTCTCGGTTGTGTTGGTACAACCATTTAAAAAACTAATTGACGACTCTTAACAGTCCATCGTCGACATTATACATGTCGGACCTTTTTCACTTGTTTTTTCAAATAAATCTCACCTAAAATGAGAACACCAAAGAACAAGTAACGGAAAGGGACATCTAAAAATTCCGACGTCGACAGTCATTAAGGATATATATGAAATTTTTTTACTAATTTTTTTCTATCTTACTTTTCTTGATTTGTGTAAAAATTAAAAAATGAATTTATGTCATCCTTTTGAGAATAAATTAAAATAATACTATTTTAATTTTTATCTATGTAAGTAAATCGTTATTTAATATTTTGACATAATATTTTTGTCATAAATAACAAAATCTATTATGAAATTACAAATTTTCTTTAATTTTATAAACATAATTTTATTATCTTGTTACTATTACTAACTTTTTGAACCACATAATAATTAGCTTTTTCTTAGCGGACGATCTAGCCTTCTTTTCTATGCAAAGACGGTTTATAATTCTTGAAGATTGTTTTTGAGAAATGTAAACTCATACAATTTGAGTCTAAGGTGGTTGATAAAATTAAGTAATTAAGATATAAATAATTAGTATATATTAATAAATTAGATTACCTAAGTAAAATAACATCTATAAAAAGGTTTTAGTAACTAAAAAATATAAATATCTAAATTACTTTTAAATTTAAAATTTAAAAATATTTCAAATTAATTTTTCAAAAATTAATAATGATCTTAAAATTTAGAATTGAGGGAGTACAATATTTTAGAGGCTCCATATATTTAAATTTTCCATTAAGAGACAACTCTTAATAATTTGAATTTATATATTACTCTTACCAATTAAAAAACGATAAAAGACAAAAAAAATTTTACCAAACAAATTTATCCTCTTACCAAATCAAATGTGGTGCTGTTAAGAGATATTAAGATGTAAACAAACACTACCTAAATCGGATTTTGGGGTAAGTGTTCGGGTTCTCCCTCGTTATTTGGTTCATTAGTACAGTTTATGACTGTTTCATGTTGCTTGTTATGCTACGTTTGGATTGCAGTAATTAAGGTGAGAATGAAATTACTCATTCCCACGAAATGAAAAAAATAATAATCATTATACTCTTCATTCCATTCTCCTCTCTATTTCATTCCGTCAACCATTCTATTCCTCCAATTTAAACGTAGCACTAAGGTTTCGTTCGTTTTTCTAATTTCTTCTACTTCCTTTTCGACAATCAAAGAAGTGTAATCCTCAACTAATCAAATTCAAATTTAAGAACTTGGGTGAGTGGCGCTAGGAGGCAGTTGAGCTAGCTTTACAATGGAACGTGCAATTTATAATATGGGAATGTGTTTAGAAAACTTGTGTCTAATTCTTGCTCTCAGGGGCGAATCCATGAATTTTTTCTAGTAGAGGATTTTAACTAATTCTTTTGTTGAAGTTAAATAAAGAAAATCTGAATAAATCATAATATTCACTAGTCATAATAATTTTTACAAATTACAGTGTTATCTTTTTAGACCTCATAGTTTGAAAATGTTCTAAGATAACTTTATTATCAATAGTTTCAAATACAACTCAAAGTAAGGAACCAAACAATTATTCAACCATTTATTGCTCATTTGGTTTCGAATAGTGATTTTAATAATATTCATTGTTGAAAATATCCTCTCCACCGTGGCAGTAACAACATGCAAAGTTAAAGCCAATTTAACAACAAATAAATCCGAGGATACAAATCAATCTTATTATTCTTAACCAATTTTTGAGCAAGTTCCCAATCCCTTTCACATTACAAAATTCAAAATCATTTTTCATATCTGCAATGTAAATTTCAAGTTCATTATCAATCCCCCAAAGATCTATATCTTGAAATTCCAATGGGTAAAATTTTGTAAATTGAATCAACCGTTCCTTGTCAAATGTTGAGAAAGAGTTACTTGGATTAAGACACGACATACATGAGAGCAACTCTGTATTAACATTGTCAAATCGATCATTCAATTTTTGAAGTTGACTATATATCACTGTATCAAGTAACTCAACCTGAAAGTGATGAAGATTGGTAACTTTTTCACCTCGACGTGATCTCCCTTGAACCAAAAAGATATATTCCATTTCTCGAACGACTATTGTTGACTTATTCATATTCTAATATTAATGTTTTGATGATGACTTGATTTTTGTACTAAATTACTTATTGTGAAATTTCAGGAACTTGATAAAAGGATCTTTGGTGATTTGTTCAAAGAATTTGAAGACATATATGTTCTAGGATTAAATGTAAAGTCATTACAAATATTTAATTTTTCAATTCAAAGTTCTAGATTATTTTATGTGCATTTAATATGACAACTATTATATGCATGCTTAAAAATTGAGAGGAATCTTAAAATGAAATGAAATGTTGACTGATCCGTGATTTGCAAAATTAATTGGTTAGCATATATATGGGTACTGCCGTTAAAAATTCATACGTAGCTATCACTCTGTTATCCGAGATAGTCCTAATTCAATAGTTAGCATGATACACGTGTAAGAAGTTTTAATGGGCATTAGTTGTATAGTGACGTGCATATCTCATATTTGCAAAAATCTTGGAAGTTGTTTTGCTAGCTTGTGACGACAATTTTATTAAGAGTCATGATTGCTTTCAAATTACTTTAGTGGATTATCTTTCAAGAAGTCAAATATAATAATAAGACTCAATGTATATGCTTGACACGTTTATGGAGATTGATATGGTTAGTATATACATCATCTTATCTTATCTTCCTCTGAGATATATGTTACATGGTATACTCCTAAAAATTTTCAACGGGCAGTAAATGAGAGATATCCACTTAATATTTTAACAGGAAGATTATGTTCTGATTTGCTGACAACAGTAATATCTTAAGGCCATAAATTCAATTGAGATATCAATTTATTAAAATACACACGAATTACTATTGCACTATTATACATTGAAAAGTTATAAAATTATTTTGGTGCGATTACTCGGCTGCTGCAATTAAAATTCAGATTATATTTAGTAAATTTTCGTGAGCTCTAAATTGGTAATATCTCTTTACTCTTTGATCATTGTATTCATTAGTTGAGTCTTACATTGTTAAATTGATTATTTGCTTTGATAATTAGACCTCTATATTTGTAATTCTTTTTATTTAGACTAAGTATTGTCTAAAGGTATTTAATTCGGGTGGATTAAGAATTGTTTACAAACTGGTTCAAGGAAGTATAGGTGCTTAAAGAATGCATTGGTGCACAAGGAGCAAAAATGCTCAAGTGAATTTTTGTAATTCAAGTTTTTGAAAGAATCTATTTTGTAAAAGGAGTCAATTTAAAGAAATAAAGTGAGTCTTCAATACTAGTTTGTGATGCCCCCAAAATAGGTATACATCACTCATCTTGGGTCGCCAGATACAAGGTACTGAATACACATACAAACTAATTATACAACAGTCGTGTAAAATACGACAAAACATAGGCGGTGAGTTTGAATACAAATATTGTCATCTAGACAATATCCACACTCAATGGAGTCCTCATTACATTTATTATCACACTATTTTACAGAATAATGAGGACTACTAATGCATCATCTAGGACCATCACTCTGTTCCCCGACTAGTACCAACTACGTTCTCATTTCCTGAAGAGAACAATGAAAGCAAAAGGGTGAGCTCAACTAGCCCAGTTAGATATATTATGACTAAGATAATGCAGAATAAGTTATCATTAGCCTTCAACAGTATAACAACTGATAGAATATAATAGACAACAAGTTTTAGATCAAAAACTGCAGCGAAATAAGCAATCCATTAGAAGAGTTAAGTAAAGTATAAAATCTAATATATTCTATGATTTAAAAAGTTTTTTATCAGCTTTATCGTTGAGACTCAGCTTAATAAATAAAATAGAATCATCCTTGCACCACGACCAAGGATATTCATGTAATCATCAATGGTCATGACTATACCGAATAATTCCTGGTCATAATCATACCAACAACTGTCCACCAAATATGATCATACCACATCATTCGTCACATTACGGTCATGATTATACCGAATAATCCCTGGTCATAATTATACCAAGTCCATCTATGCACGTAAGCCAAAGATGACTTTCATCACAATATAAGCATGAGGATGATGACAATGACATAATAATTCAATAAAACAAGTTCAAGAATAAATTTTAAGGATTTATAAATTAATTTATCCAGGAACCAATAACGTCCAGATTGTCAACATGATACTGCTTTGTAGAGTAAAATTCAAGAATGCTCAGAAGAATATTTCCATGAAAAGATACTGGATGAAGCGCAAATATCAAGGATATTCCACTAATTTCATGGAGTATAGAAGCCAAAGCTTTAACCAACTGAGTATAATAGAATATATGAAACTGCAAATGGATTTTCACCCGCCATGCGGTAATCCATGTAGACAGATCATTTTCACAATTTAATAAGAAATGAATACGAATGATCATTCACCATGCATGTGGTAATCTACATAGATAGGTTATTCCAACAGAATAATAAAGAATGAAACCAGGTCATGCGTAATCCGCACAGACAGGATATTCTAACAGAATAATAAAGAATTGAACCAGGTCATGCGTAATCCGCACAGACAGGATATTCCAACAGAATAATAAAGAATGGAATATCAAGAGAATTCACCAGGAATGCGATAGACCGCACAGACAGGTTATTCCAACAGAATAATAAAGAATATAATAATTGAAGAATTTCACCATGTATGCGGTACTTCGCATAAACAAGTTATTCTAACATAATAATAAAGAATAGAATAACAGAAGCTCTCTTCATGAATACAAAAAAAATAATGCCCCTTACGAGTACAACAAATAATATCCATTACCTTAGAAAAACTGAATACTAGAGTAGTGAAGTAGCAGAATACTTTTCTTCTTTCTCTCTATAGTTTCTCTATCTAGAGTTTCAGTGAATTCGTAAGAAATAATGAAGGAATGAGCTTCTATTTCTAGAAGAACTAAAACTAGCTCTTGGTCTTAACGAGGGTCAAAATGACTCCTGGTAATATTGAAGAGACAACTACTATTTGCAAAGGGGCAATTAACTCTTGGAACACCGAAGAGACAAGTAACTCTTGAAAAATCGAAGGGACAAGTAACTCTTGAAAAACCGAAGGGACAAGTAACTCTTGGAAAACCGAATGGACAAGTATCTATTAAAATTTTAAACCAACGATCCATATTGATTTACTATTATAATTTCAACCAACTGTCTGAAAAATTATCACATTTTCTCATGGAATAATATTGTACTCAAGAATGATTTGGACCGAAAAGAAATATATTTTTTGGGTGAATAGTACCACGTGAATAGTACTTCGAGAATAGTACCCCGAGAATAGTACTCCGACACGAAAAGTGTCCCGAATACCCGATTGGTTAATATAACCTCCAGACATCAATTATTATCGAAATAAATATCGATTTCTACTAACACTAATAATTCCCACACAATAGAACTATCAATTTTATCTTTAATCAACACGAACTTATTCATCATTAATATTATAATTCATAATATTTAACAACTAGGTCGTTCCCAGGAAAGAGGGGGCTTTTCGATAAGGATTTCTCTTTATTGGCGAGCAATTAGGTGACCAAACTTGTGATAAGCCGGGATTTTGAATAATCAAAATTTTACGAATAATTTTTTTTAATTAATATTATTATTAATTATCATTATTGTGTTGTGTATCTGTGATACGAGCTGTGAGACTTAGTCAATTTGGGTATTGACTAATAAATTAAGAGTAGAGTTATGCTTAACGGAGAATAGAAACCCTAACCCTATTTTTCGGATAGGGATTCGATAGAAAATATAATTAAAATAATTATATTAATGAGTACGCGTTTGTATTGTTTAGAATTTTTGATCAGTGATTGATCGGATAAGGTTTAATATTAATAAACTCTAATAAGAGATTAGAAACCCTAATCTCAGGATTATAAACCCTAACGTACCGTTAGAAACCCTAATTATACGCCTAGAAACCCTAATTTAAAATTTGAGAATCTTAAACCCTAATTAGGAAATCCTAATCCTAATTAGCAAGCCTAATGTGTTTAGTAAATGTCAATATAATTAGGAAACCCTAATTATACTTTAGAAATATTAATTTCTATTTAAAGCCCTAATTTTATTTTAGAAATCTAAATTTTTCTTTTTAGAAACCCTAATTAGAAAATTATAGAATTAAAGTTTGTAAAACCTAAGGGTTAGAACCTTAGGGTTAAACCCTAAGGGTTTGAGCAATTGACCATCATGTCATTAAAATTATAAGAACAATGACCAAAATGCCCTTTATGGGATTTTTATTAGATAACTTGTAAAAATTGCCAAAGGTTTAGTTGTTCACCAACTATTTTGACTTGGTAACTCATTTATCAGCAGCTCAGCCCTTGTATTGCCATCAAACTCAGCTATATACATTGTATTTATATGATATAAGGATTTAAAGAGAGAGAAAGTGTAATCATTTTGCTTATTTTCTCTCCAAGCTCTTACCAACTCCCTCTCACACAAAAACCTACGAAAATCATAAGTGAATCAGTCCCTAGATCACCAAGAACAACTAAGGAGATCTAAGATCAAAGCATATTCAAGAAGAGGTATAAAGCTAATTTTTATTTTTGATCCAAGTTGCTAAGAAAATTTTTATGTTTATGTGTTTAGATCTTTGATAGATGATGTTTAATGATGATCTATGTTGATATAACATAGATCCATAGCATCAAAATGCTTTAAAATCGAGTTTTTCCAAAACTGTCAAGAACACGATTTGTGGTCTGACAAGCTAATGTCAGGAGCCACAGATCCATGTTTGTTTACTATTTTTGTTGTTTGATGTTTTGGATTAGTAGTCTTGTATGAGGTTTTTATTCTGCAAAAGAAATCACAACCATTACATGTCTAGATTTCATGTTATTCATGGTCAAAGAGGGTTGACCGAGCATGACCAGCCACTTTCTGGGTAACCCAGAAAGTGAAAAATCGAGCTGACAAGATTTTCGAAGGCCTTTATCTGACAAACGTTACATGATATGTTAATGTTATGATAACCATGTTGTAGCCTATACACTGAACTATAGATCTGGGTCTTTAGATATTTTAAACCATCAATAGATCGAACGTTAAAGGTGGTCAAACTAGACCATCCGTTCACGGACACAATTTCTGGAAAACCCAGAAACAGATGAACTACGTTTCTGACAGCCTTTGACCAAGATGTAACTTGTGATGTTGTTGTTGTTTAGTTGATCTGTTGTTTTAGTATTGTTCCTTGTCATTTATACTACGGACAAGAACCAAGAAAGAAACAAAATCATGACCCGAACACGAAGATTATTGAGCTTGAAAGTAGTACCTCGAGACTGTCTGGGTTTTTGGGTAACCCAGAAAACCTAGATAATGTCTGATAGCTACTTTGACGCTCTAGATCTTGTAGAATTGGTGTTGTATGATCGAGATAATGCTTGCATGTTGTAGTACTACATGTAGACTACATGATCGATGCACAAGGTAGCCCAGAACATGATCAGACTATGACCCTTGTACTGCCGGCTGTCAGTGTTCTTGAGGCTCAAGAACACCAACAGCGACGTAAAGTGTCTCTATAGTCAATTAGCGACGGTTTTGATTTTTTTTAATTGATGAATTTTCGGTAATTAATTAAAAATAGAAAATAAATTATAAAAATTAATAAAAATAGTTTTAAAAATTATTTTAAATTATGAAAAATAATTTTTGACCAATTGGGATATTTTGCTTTAATATTTATATTTATTTAAATATTAAAGGTATTTAATTTATTTACTTAGTATATTAAATAAGTTAGAGGAAAATGATTTAATATTATAAAAAATCATTTTAAATAAAAATAAAGTATTTAAAAATATTTTGAGTTATAAAATGTGACTTTTAATATTTTTAGAGAATTTTCATTAATAATCTAATATTAATTATATTAGATTTATTTAATTAATAAATTAAATAAATAAGATAAAAATGATTTTAATGATTTAAAAATCATTTTAAATAAGAATAAAGTGTTAGAAAATATTTTGATTTATAAAATATATATTTCAATATTTTTGGAGAATTCTCATTAATAAATTAATATTAATGATATTAGATTTATTTAATTGTTATATTAAATAAATGAATTAAAAATAATTTTATTGATTTAAAAATCATTTAAAAATGAGAAAAATATTTTAAGTTATAATTAAGGACTTTTAATATTTTGAGGATAATTTCATTAATATTTAAATATTAATGGTAATGATTTAATAATGATTTTAATTATTTTAAAAATTATTTAAGTAGAATATTGATGATTTAAAAATATTTTAAGTTATTAACAATAACTTTAATATTTTAACAAGTATAACATTAATATTTTTATATTATTAACTATTAATGATGATAAGATTATTTGATAATTAAATCATTTAAAAATGATTTCGATGTTTGAAAAATTATTATAAATTATAATAATTGTTTAAATATTATTAAAAGCTTTCGAGAAATATTATAAACGATTTTTGACTTATCTAAATATAATATTGAAGCTTAGAGACCAAAATTAATTGACAATATAAGTGTTAATTGTCGGACAGGGTGATCAGTACACCGAGATGAGACCAAAGTCCAACTAGACTGAAATAGTTAGACTTGATAAGTGTTTATATAGGTTATAAACACTAATGTGACTATGTGCTAATGTGCCTATAAGACAGATTGATTGTGAATTACAGTGTTATGTGTTATAAATTATTGTGTTAATTGTGAGACCGATATTATTGGTTATAGGTCTTACGAACGCAGATAAGTATATTGTGTAGCAGTAATCAACGCGGAAGGCAAGTTTCCTAACTCAACCTTGAGTTATGTTCATTCAATTATTATAGTGGTTAATTATTGCTAATTATATCACGTCCAGGGATTTATTGTTGATTATTCGCAGCTAGTGCATGTTTAATAATTCAAATTGAATTACTGATTCGGAGAATATACATTTGTAGAATAGCTGTTATTGGATATTCATATTCGTAGAAGATAGAATTGACAGTACAGATAATTCCTGTTTATTGTCAAATTATGTTGAGAAATGTCTTAGCTAATTATTCTGGCTAGACGAACATTTGTTAGAACTCGATAAGTTCGAGAAGAGAAGAGAAGAGAATTTAATTATTATTGATAGATCAATGCCCGTTGTATCGGCTAGATCGAAAACTTGATAGGTTTGAGAAGAGAAGAGAAGTGATTAGATATTGAAATCTTTGCATTTCGTTGTTAAATCAAATTTTGATTCAAAGACTGAGAAGAACAACCTTTTATATAAAGGGAACATTTTAGGTCATATATTCGGTCATTGCGCACTGTTAAGTATTATGCATAATATAGGGTATAATAAAGCTGATCACTTGTTATACTTGCAGAGGGATATGATTTAATCTTTATGGTTACCTGATACTCTTGGGTATGTATCAAAGTAAATCTTTGATAGATACCCGAGAAGAGAAGTTCTAGATCTTGTGAGATCACTCAGCATAAATCTAGAAAATATTCTACTTTGTTATTGCGTAGAATTGATTCTTGTTTATTCAATAGAATATCGTAGAAACTTTGAAAGTGTTGTACTATTTCATTATCATATTATTACGTTGCCTAGAATACGAGAAGACTTGTTATTGATTAACGATTTGTTCAGCTATTTTAAAGTTCCCCAAACTTTGGTGTCATTCTATCAAAATAGATAGTCTATTATTCTGATACTTATACATTCATTGTATATCTTAATTTGCGGGGGCAAATTTGTTGCTTACCCTTGCTAAATAAAACTTTTTAGCTAGGGACGAAGTTGTAGAAGATGCTGTGAAGAATAGAGGGAAAATGCTGGAGTAGTTATTATAAGCATATTAATTATGTTGTTTGTAAACCCTTTTTGTATATCTAAGAGGTATGTTTGTAATGTTAAGGTTAACGGACCTGGGACTAATGTATTACCAACCTCTGTTAATGACTTATGTATTACTATTCCAATATAAATGGGTAGTTAGATGATATTATATTGTGGATCGTGAGCACCAAACTCGGGGGTCAGGTAACCCGAATTTGGGGGTGTCACAAGACCCCTCCTTGGTAGAACTTCTAGACATTGTCAATATTGCAAATAATAATATGAATAACTTTGTCGTCTCAATTATTAATTTAATAATATATCATATTATGCAGATGATACTGTGACAATAATTGAATCAATAACATGAGAGATATGATGCAACTGTTACTGTAGCAATAATTGAGTATAACTGAGTGACTTCTCACGTAAGCATCAATAATCAATACCGTGTGCTACTATGCAACCACGCATATTACTGTACTTTTACTACCAGGTAGTTCAACAATTTTAACGGTAACACCTCCGCCGTTATTTTTATAAAAAGATAATTCTGTCATTTTCTAACTACGACAATACTTCTGTTGTGGGGTCCACCAATGATTGTGCCATCATATGAATATTCCCTGTTAAAACAAATATTCCCCAACCAATCGAATATTATATAACCACTTGCTTACTTTGCATAATTTATAAATATTACCCACAACTATAACATTATATCAAATCCACACCATAATATTCAAAAATATATTTCGAGAAAATTATTCTTTATTCATAAAAGTTGGGGTCTTACAACCTTCCCTTCTTATAAAATTTCATTCTCAAAATTAGGGTAAATACCTGGTATATCGAAGAGATGAGGATACCTTGACTTCATCTCAGATTCTAACTCCCAAGTCATTTCCTCCGCATCGTGGATTGTCCACAAAACTTTGACTCGAGGTATAACCTTGGAGCGTAGAACATGATCCTTCTTATCCAAGATTTTAATAGGTAACTCTTCATACGTTAAATCTTCTTCTATCTCGTCTGGTTCTAACTCAATAATGTGGTTCAGGTCTTTTACATATTTACGTAACATAGATATGTGAAAAACGTTATGAACACGAGACATACTTGGCGGTAAGGCGAGTCTATAGGCCACAGTTCCTACTCGCTCGAGGATTAAAAATGGGCCAATGAATCAAGGATTGAGCTTTCCTCTTTTTCTAAATCTCGTAACTCCTTTCCATGGAGCAACACGTAACAACACATGATCTCCAATATTGAATTCTACGTCCTTTCAATAAAGATCAGCATAACTCTTTTGTTGATCTTGTGAGGTTTTTATTGTTGTCAGATCGTTTGAATCTTTTCTGTAGTCATACGTACCAACTCCGGTCCCAACGACGTTTCTTCACCCACCTCATCCCAACATACTGGAGAACGACACTTTCTCCCATACAATGCCTCAAATAGAGCCATGACAATACTTGCTTGATAATTGTTGTTGTAGAAAAACTCCACCAATGGTAAGAACTTGTCCCAACTTTCCTTGAAGTCAAGGACACAGAGTCTTAATAAATCTTCAAGAGTTTGAATAGTCCTTTCTGACTGCCCATCCGTTTGAGGATGATATGCCGAACTAAATTGTAAATCCGTGCCCATAGCGTTTTGCAAACTAACCCAAAATCTTGTAGTGAATCTTGGGTCTCGATCAGAAACTATGAATACTAGCATACCATGCAATCTTACAATCTCGTTTATGTACATACTAGCAAGACGTTCAAGTGTATAAGAAATGAGCAGACTTGGTCAATCTATCAACAATAACCCAAATCGCATCTATGCCTTGAGAAACCTTGGGAAGACCAGTAACGAAATCCATGGTAATGTACTCCCACTTCCATTCTAGAATTTCAAGTGGTTGCAATGGACCTTTTGGCACTTGATGCTCCGCCTTGACTCATTGACAAGTTAGACACCTTGAGATAAATCCCGCTATCTCTCTCTTAATATTGCTCCACCAAAATGTATATCGAAGATCACGATACATTTTGGTACTCCCAGGATGGATTACAAACGGTGTGTTGTGTGCCTTCATCATGATTTTATACTTCAAGTCAGAATCGTTAGGAACACAAAGTCTGGAGTTGACTCGAAGTATTCCTTCTTCATCGATTCTTGCTTTCGGAATAGCACCTTCTTGCACTTTCTTCCTCATGTGCATCAGCTCTAGGTCTGTAGCTTGAGCAGCTTTAACTTTATCGATTAAAGTCAGTTCTACTCGTATATTCGCCATCATCACATGGGTCCCTGGAGTCTTTAACTCTATCTTCATCCTTTGTAAGTTATACAAAATAGGTCTTTGCATTGACAATATCGCACTCATACCCGCATATGACCTTCGACTCAATACGTCAGCTACCACGTTCGCTTTACCAGGATGGTATTGAATGGTATGATCATAATCTTTCAATAGTTTAAGCCAATGTCGTTGTCGCATGTTGAGTTCCTTTTGGGTGAAGAAATATTTGAGGCTTTTATGATCTGTAAAGATCTCCACTTTCTCTCCATACAGGTAATGCCTCCAAATCTTAAGCGCAAAAACAACTGCTGCCAACTCTAGATCATGAGTAGGATAATTTCTCTCATATTATTTGAGTTGTCGCGAGGCATAGGCTATGACTTTTCCATGTTGCATGAGAACACATCCTAAACCTTTGCCTGAAGCATCACTGTAGTTGACAAATCCCTCCGAGCCAGATGGTATTGTCAGAACAGGTGCTGAAATGAGTCTTCTCTTGAGTTCTTGAAAAATCTTCTCACATTCCTCTCTCTAACCGAATTTTGTATCTTTCCGACTCAGCTGAGTTAATGGAGTAGTGATTCGAGAAAATCCTTCCATGAACCTCCGATAATAACCAGCTAAGCCAAGAAAGCTACGTACTTCAGTCACTGACTTTGGTTGCTCCCAGCTTTGAATTTCTTCAATCTTCGCTGGGTCAACAGATATTCCATGATTTGATATCACATGCCCAAGGAATGCAACTTCCTTAAGCCAGAACTCACATTTCTTCAACTTAGCATAAAGCTTGTTTTCACGAAGCTTTTGGAGTATCAGCCTCAAGTGTTGCTCATGATCTTCACGACTTTTGGAGTATATGAGAATGTCATCAATAAAGACGACCCCAAAATGATGCAAATATTCCTTGAATACTCGGTTCATCATGTCCATGAAAGCAGCAGGAGCATTAGTCAATCTAAAAGACATGACTAAAAATTCATAATGCCCGTACCGAGTTCTGAATGCAGTCTTTGGAATATCCTCAGTTTTAACCTTCAACTAATGATATCCAGAACGAAGATCGATCTTTGAAAAGAATTGTTCTCCTTGCAACTGGTCAAACATGTCATCAATGCGAGGCAACGGATACCTATTCTTGATGGTGACATGGTTCAATTCCCGGTAGTCAATACAAAGTTGCATACTCCCATCTTTCTTCTTCATGAATAGAACAGGAGCACCCCAATGAGACGTACTAGGACGAATGAAACCAATGTCTAATAATTCCTGTAATTGGGTCTTTAACTCCTGAAGTTCAATAGGAGCCATTCGATATGGGGCTTTGGAAATGGGTTTTATACTGGGTTCAAGGTCGATACAAAATTTAATTTCACGCTCTGGGGGTAGGCCAGGAAGTTCTTCAGGGAATACGTCAGGAAATTTATTAACAATAGAAATATCCTTCAAATCTGACGTATTTTTATTTAAATCCGTGACATAAGCTAAAAAAGCTTGACATCCGTTTTTCAATAAATGAATAGCTTTATGGCTTGAGATGACAGTGATTAATTTTAATGGTTTGGTTGATGAATTCGCATAATAGGTTGGTTAGGAATATGAAAGCTAACAACCTTACGAAAACAATCAATTTTAGCATGATGAGTAGTTAACCAATCAATCCCTAGAATCACGTCAAATGTAAGTATTTTTAATGAGATAAGATCAACAGGTAACGTGCGGTTACCAATTTGAATCAAACAAGACTTATACACAGTGGATATAATGAAGGTTTCTCCCAACGGAGTTTCAACAGATAAGTCAAAGTCAAACTTCTCCGGAGTCAAATTTAAACGTTGAGCTCAAGTAGGAGAAATAAAAGAATGGGCAGAACCGGTATAAAATAAGGTATAGACTTCGCTAGAGTTTATGATAAGCTTACCCGTGATGACCTCGTTCGGGTTCTTTGCTTTCTGGGAGGTCATGGAAAACGCTCTCCCTTGAACTACTGGCTTTGACTTTTCTGGGATGGCCTTTGGTGCCTCCATCCCAGCTGAAGTTGTCTTCAGTGCACGACAAAATCGGGCTAGGTGACCTTCTCTTCCATAATTATAACACGCTTTGGACTGCATCGCGTAGTTTGGATTGATGTGTCCCTCCCCTCCGCATTTGAAGCATATGGTAGGTGGTCGTTCTCCTTCCTTAACAACGGGTGCTGGTGCTGACGTCTTTCTATCATTGTTGAATCTCCTCTTCTTGAAATGTCAACTCTTATTGTCTTGGCCATGATTACCACCAAAGTGGTTACCATTTCTGGCATGTTGATTCCCTCCACGTTTGTTGTCACCGCTTCGATGACTGTTACCACTGGTATTTTCATTCTACCGGCTGCTTTCTCTTGGTTGCGTCGACTCGTTATCACGCTCCAATAACTGAGCCCTATTTACAACATCTGAATATAAACACAGTTTATGAGAAATAAGATATTGACGTATCTCTGGTTTCAAACCTCTTATAAACATCCGCGTCATTCTCTCTTCATTATCAACCAAGTGGGACGCAAACCGGGACAACTCGACAAACTTAGCTTCGTACTATGACACGGTCATATTATTCTGCTCTAACTTGATGAACTCTACCTCTTTCATGTGACGAATACTTTCGGAAAAGTACTTGTCATTGAATAGTTCTTGGAACTTCTCCCAAGACATCCTTAGTGCGGCAGGTTGAGTACGCTTTACCGATTTTTACCAGTAATCTGCCTCTCCTCGCAACATAAAAGTGGCAAAGGGAACCTTTTGCTCCTCGTAGCATCCCAAGACATCAAATATCTTGGTGATCTGCTTTATCCACGTCTCCACATTAAATGGTTTTGGCTCTCCAATAAACTTCGGTGGTCCCAACCCCTTGAATTGTTTAGCGGTGACCGTCCGAGAGTTGCTAGTGTTTCCACCTGTATTTTGGACAGGAGTTTCTCTTGCCTAATGTTGTACGAATTGCAGAAAGCTCCTAAACATTCCGTCGTTCGCCATTTGGTCGGTGTTGTTGTTCACCTGAGGATTATTGTCTTCCTGTTGCACATTATCCTGGGTATTAATCTGTGGTGACTCCACGATCTCATGTGCTTCATTGCTTATCTTAACATTTTCGGATGCCATTTTCCAATACTGCCACAAAACAAGGGTTAATTAACATATCACATATTATCCCTATACTCTGACCGACTAATTAAATACCAAATAAACTTAGGTAGGTCATACTAGCGAAGAAATTCCCCGTTTCTTCCCTCCTAGTTCTTGTCTCACATCTCAGCCAGGGATCATATCCCTAAGTTTTGATACCAACTGTGACGCCCCCAAAATAGGTATACATCACCCATCTTGGGTCGCCAGATACAAGGTACTGAATACACATACAAACTAATTATACAATAGTCGTGTAAAATACGACAAAACGTAGGTTGTGAGTTTTAATACAAATATTGTCATCTAGACAATATCCACACTCAATGGAGTCCTTATTACATTTATTATCACACTATTTCACAGAATAGTGAGGACTACTAATGCACCATCTAGGACCATCACTCTGTTCCCCGACTAGTCCCAGCTACGTTTTCATTTCCTGAAGAGAACAATGAAAGCAAAAGGGTGAGCTCAACTAGCCCAGTAAGAAATATTATGACTAAGATAATGCAGAATAAGTTATCATTAGCTTTCAACAGTATAACAACTGATAGAATATAATAGACAACAAGTTTTAGATCAAAAACTGCAGCGGAATAAGCAATCCATTAGAACAGTCAAGTAAAGTATAAAATCTACTATCTTCTATGATTTAAAAAGTTTTTCATCAACACTATCGCTGAGACTCAGCTTAATAAATAAAATTGAATCATCCCTACACCACGGCCAAGGATATTCATGTAATCATCAATGGTCATGACTATACCAAATAATTCCTGGTCATAATCATACCAACAACTGTCCACCAATGAATTACAGGCCAATGAGGACTTTTACCACATCATTCATCACATTACGGTCATGATTATATCGAATAATCCCTGGTCATAATCATACCAAGTCCATCTATGCACGTAAGCCAAAGATGACTTTCATCATAATATAAGCATGAGGATGATGACAATGACATAATAATTCAATAAAACAAGTTCAAGAATAAATTTTAAAGATTTATAAATTAATTTATCCAGGAACCAATAACGTCCAAATTGTCAACATGATACTGCTTTGTAGAGTAAAATTCAAGAATGCTCAGAAGAATATTTCTATGAAAAGATACTGGATGAAGCGCAAATATCAAGGATATTCCACTAATTTCATGGAGTATAGAAGCCAAAGCTTTAACCAACTGAGTATAATAGAATATATGAAACTACAAATGAATTTTTGCCCACCATGCGATAATCCACGTAGACAGATCATTTCCATAATTTAATAAGGAATGAATACGAATGATCATTCACCATGCATGTGGTAATCCATATAGACAGGTTATTCTAACAAAATAATAAAGAATGGAACCAGGTCATGCGTAATCCGCACAGACAGGATATTCCAACAGAATAATAAAGAATGGAACTAGGTCATGCGTAATCCGCACAGATAGGATACTCCAATAGAATAATAAAGAATGAAATATCAACAGAATTCACCAGGAATGCGATAGACCGCACAGACATGTTATTCCAACAGAATAATAAAGAATGGAATAGTAGAAGAATTTCACTATGTATGCGGTACTTCGCATAAACAGGTTATTCCAATATAATAATAAATAATGGAATAACAGAAGCTCTATTCATGAATACGAAAGAAATAATACCCCTTACGAGTACAACAAATAATATCCCTTACCTTAGAAAAACTGAATACTGGAGTAGTGAAGTAGCAGAATACTTTTCTTCTTTCTCTCTATAGTTTCTCTCTCTAGAGTTTCAGTGAATTTGTAAGAAATAATGAAGGAATGAGCTTCTATTTATAGAAGAATTGAAAGTAGCTCTTGGTCTTAACGAAGGGTCAAAATGACTCCTGGTAATATTGAAGAGACAACTACTATTTACGAAGGGTCAATTAACTCTTGGAACACCGAAGAGACAAGTAACTCTTGGAAAATCGAAGGGACAAGTAACTCTTGGAAAACCGAAGGGACAAGTAACTATTAAAACTTTAAACCAACGATCCATATTGATTTACTATTATAATTTCAACTAACTGTCTGAAAAATTATCACATCATCTCATGGAATAATATTGTACTCAAAACTGATTTGGACCGAAAAGAAATATATTTTTTGGGTGAATAGTATCCCGTGAATAGTACTTTAGGAATAGTACCCTGTAAATAGTAATCCGACACGAAAAGTGCCCCGAATACCCGATTGGTCAATATAACCTCCAGACATCAATTATTATTGAAATAAATATCAGTTTCTACTAACACTAATAATTCCCACACAATGGAACTATCAATTTCATCTTTAATCAACACGAACTTATTCATCATTAATATTATAATTCATAATATTTAACAACCAGGTTGTTCCCAGGAAAGAGGGGGTTTTCCGATAAGGATTTTTACTTATTGGCGCGTAATTAGGTGACCAAACCTCTCCTTGACAGAACTTCTAGACATTGTCAATATTGCAAATAATAATATGAATAACTTTATCATCTCAATTATTGATTTAATAATATATCAAATTATGCAGATGATATTGTGACAATAATTGAATTAATAATATGAGAGATATGATGCAGCAATTACTGTAGTAATAATTGAGTATAACTGAGTGACTTCTCACATAAACATCAATAATCAATACCGTGTGCTACTATGCAACCACGCGTATTACTGTACTTTTACTACCGGGTAGTTTAACAGTTTTAACGGTAACATCTCCGCCATTATTTTTATAAAAAGATAATTCTGTCGTTTTCTAACTACGACAATACTTCCGTTATGGGGTCCACCAATGATTGTGCCGTCGTACGAATATTCTCTATTAAAACGAATATTCCCCAACCAATCGAATATTATATAACCACTTGCTTACTTTGCAAAATTTGTAAATATTACCCACAACTATAACATTATATCAAATTTACACCATAATATTCAAAAATATATTTCGAGAAAATTATTCTTTATTCATAAAAGTTGGGGTTTTACATAGTTGGTATTGGACGTGGACGTGGACGTGGACGTGGACGTGGACTAGGCTATTATTATAGAGGGTAATAGCTGAACCACATAAAAAATCTTGGTGTTCATTTTATTACTTGCTTTACTTTATTTGCTTCAAAAGTTTTTTAATTATATTGATAATTAAAGTTTGGATATTTTCATTATCTTAAGAAACTTTATTGAGACTTAGTATTTTTACAAGGATATAAATTCAAGCAAGTTATTTTCATTCAACAATAAAATCAAAGACTCAATCCAGTAGGCTATATTTATCCAACAAACTGAATTCATTAATCCAGTAGGCTGAATTCTGTGGTTTGGTTTAAAATAAAAATTGGTCATAGTTTTTTCCCACACTTATTCAACCGTCCCCTTCTAAGTATGCCTTATCTGAATTTCAACTATCCCATGCACATTACAAAATTCAGTAGTTTCTGCCAACAAACTCTCCCAACCCAAATCTCTTGTGACACCCCCAAAATAGACATCACCCATCTTGAGTCGCCAAATACTTGGTACAAAATTTAAATACAACTTAATAATACAACAGTCGTGTAAAATATGACAAACCATAGTTTAAGAGTTTTAATAAGAATATTGTCATCCAGACAATATCCATACTCAATGGAGTTCTCATTACATTTATTGTCACACTATTGTATAGAATAGTGAGGACTACTAAAACAACCATCTAGACCGTCAATCCGTTCCTAGACTCGTCCCAGCTATATTCTCATTTCCTGAAGAGAACAATGAAAGAAAGAGTGAGCTCAACTAGCCCAGTAAGAAATATTATGACTAAGATAATGCATAATAAATTATCCTTAGCCTTCAACAATATAACAACTAGTAGAATATAATAGACAACAAGTTTTAGATCAACAACTGCAGCGGAATAAGCAATCCATTAGAAGAGTCAAGAAGAGCACAAAATCTACTATCTTCTATGATTTAAAAAGTTTATCATCAATTTTATCGCTGAGACTCAGCTTAATAAATAATCCACATCATCGAATCACCCTTACACTACGGCCAAGGATATTCTTTAGTATCACGACCACAAATTATCCATGCACTACGGGCCAAGAATATTCTTGTATTCATCAATGGTCATGATCATGCCAACAACTGTCCATCAATGCACTACGGCCAATAAGGACTTTTACCACATCATTTGTAACATTACGGTCATGATTATACCGAATAATCCCTAGTCATAATCATACCAAGTCCATCTATGCACTACAGGCCACAGATGACTTTCAACATATTATAAACATGAGGATGATGACAATGATATAAGAATTCAATAAAACAAGTTCAAGGATAAATTTTTAAAGATTTATAATTTAATTTATCCAAAAATCAATAACGTCCAAATTGTCAACATGATACTGCTTTGTGGAGTAAAATTCAAGAATAATATTCATGTACCAAAAATAATTTGGACAGAAAAGAAATATATTTTTCAGGTGAATAGTATCCCGTGAATAGTGCTTTGGAAATAGTACCCCGTAAATAGTATCTCGACACGAAAAGTGTCCCGAATACCCGAGTGAATGATACTAGAGTGAATAGTAATCGGGTGAATAGTAACCCGTGAATAGTAACTCGTAAAAGAAAAAAGTACCAAAGAAAATGATATTTCATGACGAGCACAAAAAAAATGATATCTCATATAAGTATAATAGAATATATGAAACTGCAAATAGATTTTCACCTGCCATGCGGTAATCCACGTAGACAGATCATTTCTATAATTTAATAAAGAATGAATTCGAATGATCATTCACCATGTATGCAGTAATCCACATAGACAGGTTATTCCAACAAAATAATAAAGAATAGAACCAGGTCATGCGAAATCCACATAGACAGGATATTCCAACAGAATAATAAAGAACGGAACCAGGTCATGCGTAATCCGCACAAACATGATATTCCAACAGAATAATAAAGAATGGAATAACAACAGAATTCATCAGGTATGCGATAGACCGCACAGACAGGTTATTCCAACAGAATAATAAAGAATGGAATAACAGAAGAATTTCACCATGTATGCGGTACTTCACATAGACAGGTTATTCCAATATAATAATAAAGAATGAAATAACAACCCTTACAAGTATTGAAATAAAATAACTCTCTTTATGAATACGAAAGAATAATACCCCTTACCTTAGAAGAAACTGGATATTGAAATAGTGAGGTAGCAGACTTCTCTTCTTCTTTCTCTCTATAATTTCTCTCTATAATAATTGCTCTAAAGCTTTAGTGAATTGGTGAGAAATGAAGGAAGAATGAGCTTCTATTTATAGAAAAATATTTCAATAATTGCACGTTTTGGGGCTCGAAATATTACAGTATAATACCTTCCTCTTTTTCTTTATTTTTAATTTAGTTCTGCAAGTATTATCAAACTTGCACCACCTCCCCTAATAGTAAATAGTTTTAATTAATAGTAAATCATGTGACTCAATAGTTCTAAACATGTGAAAAAATTAATTATAGTATAGTACCTTCAACTATACCTCCATTTCTAATTTAGTCATATACGTATTATCAATCTTACACCACCTTCCCTAATAGTACATGAATGTGAATCAATAGTACACACATGTGAACACATAGTTATAAGCATATGAAATAATAGTAATTAATTTTTTATTTATCCGATTAATTATCCGATTGGTCAATATAACCTCCAGACATCAATTATTATCGAAATAAATGTTGATTTTCACTAACACTAATAATCTAAACACAATAGAACTATCAATTTCATCTTTAATCAACACGAACTTATTCATCATTAATATTATAACTCATAATATTTAACAACCAGATCATTCCCAAGAAAGAGGGGGCCTTTCGATAAGGATTTCTCCTTAATGGTGCACAATTAGGTGACCAAACCTCTCCTTGATAGAACTTCTAGACATTGTTAATATTGCAAATAATAATATGAATAACTTTGCTGTCTCAATTATTGATTTAATAATATATCATATTATTAAATATCAAATATCTTGGTGATCTGCTTTAACCACGTCTCTGCCTTAAGTGGTTCTGGCTTTCCCAAAAACTCCGGCGGTCCCAGCTCCTTGAACTGCTTAGCAGTGACCAGCCGTGTGTTTCCATTGTTTGCACTTGCATTTTGAATAGGAGTCTCTCTCACTTGATGTTGGATGAATTGCATAAAGCTTCTGAACATCCCATCGTTCATCATTTAATCGGTGTTGTTATTTACCTGAGGATTATTGTCTTCTGTTGCACATTATCCTAGGTATTGATCGTTGGTGACTCAACGGTCTCATGTGCTTCATTGCTTATCTCAACATTTTCAGATGCCATTTTCAAATACTGTCACAAAACAAGGGTTAATTGACATGTCACATATTATCCTTATACTCTGACCGACCAATTAAATACCAAATAAACTTAGGTAGGTCGTACTAGCGAACAAATTCCCCATCTCTCCCCTTCTAGTTTTTGTCTCAAATCTCAGCCAGTGATCATATCCCTAAGCTTCGGTACCAACTGTGACGCACCCAAAACAGGTATACATCACCCATCTTGAGTCGCCAAATACATGATACAAAATTCAAATACAACTTAATAATACAACAATCGTGTAAAATACGACAAAACATAATCTAAGAGTTTTAATAAGAATATTATTATCTAGACAATATCCATACTCAATGGAGTCCTCATTATATTTATTGTCACACTATTTTATAGAATAGTGATGACTACTAAAACAACCATCTGGACCGTCAATCCGTTCCCCGATTCGTCCTAGCTATATTCTCATTTCCTGAAGAGAATAGTGAAAGAAAGGGTGAGCTCAACTAGCCTAGTAAGAAATATTATGACTAAGATAATGCAGAATAAATTATCCATAGCCTTCAACAGTATAACAACTGATAGAATATAATAGACAACAAGTTTTAGATCAACAACTGCAGCGGAATAAGCAATCCATTAGAAGAGTCAAGAAGAGCACAAAATCTACTATCTTCTATGATTTAAAAAGTTTATCATCAATTTTATCGCTGAGACTCAGCTTAATAAATAATCCACATCATCGAATAACCCTGCACTACGGCCAAGGATATTTTTTAGTATCATGACCACAAATTATCCATGCACTACGGGCCAAGGATATTCGTGTATTCATCAATGGTCATGATCATGCCAACAACTGTCCATCAATGCACTACGGCCAATGAGGACTTTTACCACATCATTTGTAACATTACGGTCATGATTATACCGAATAATCCCTGGTCATAATCATACCAAGTCCATCTATGCACTACAGGCCATAGATGACTTTCAACATACTATAAACATGAGGATGATGACAATGATATATGAATTCAATAAAATAAGTTCAAGGATAAATTTTTTAAGATTTATAATTTAATTTATCTAAAAATCAATAACGTCCAAATTGTCAACATGATACTGCTTTGTGGAGTAAAATTCAAGAATAATATTTATGTACCAAAAATAATTTGGCCAGAAAAGAAATATATTTTCTGGGTGAATAGTACCCCGTGAATAGTACTTCGGGAATAATACCCCGTGAATAGTACCCCGACAAGAAAAGTGCCCCGAATACTCGAGTGAATGATACTAGAGTGAATAGTAATCGGGTGAATAGTAACCCATGAATAGTAACTCATAAAAAAATACCAAAGAAAATGATATTTCATGACGAGTACAAAAAAAATGATATCTCATATAAGTATAATAGAATATACGAAACTGCAAATGGATTTTCACCTGCCATGCGGTAATCCACGTAGACAGATCATTTCCACAATTTAATAAAGAATGAATACGAAGGATCATTCACCATGAATGCAGTAATCCACATAGACAGGTTATTCCAACAAAATAATAAAAAATGGAACCAGGTCATGCGTAATCCGCACAGACAGGATATTCCAACAGAATAATAAAGTACGGAACCAAGTCATGCGTAATCCGCACAGACAGGATATTCCAATAGAATAATAAAGAAGGGAATAACAACAAAATTTACCAGGTATGCGATAGACCGCACAGACAGGTTATTCTAACAGAATAATAAAGAATGGAATAACAGAAGAATTTTACCATGTATGCGGTACTTCGCATAGACAGGTTATTTCAACATAATAATAAAGAATGGAATAACAACCCTTACGAGTATTGAAATAAAATAACTCTCTTCATGAATACGAAAGAATAATACCCCTTACTTTAGAAGAAACTGGATACTGGAATAGTGAGGTAGCAGACTTCTCTTCTCTATAATTTCTCTCTATAATAATTGCTCTAAAGCTTTAGTGAATAGGTGAGAAATGAAGGAAGAATGAGCTTATAGTTTCAATAATTGCACGTTTTGGGGCTCAAAATATTACAGTATAATACCTTCCTCTTTTTCTCTATTTTTAATTTAGTCCTGCAAGTATTATCAAACTTGCATCCCCTCACCTAATAGTAAATAATATGAATTAATAGTAAATCATGTGACTCAATAGTTCTAAACATGTGAAAAAATTAATTATAGTATAGTACATTCAACTATACCTCTATTTCTAATTTAGTCATGTAAGTATTATCAAACTTGCACCACCTCCCCTAATAGTATATGAATGTGAATCAATTGTACACACATGTGAACACATAGTTATAAGCATGTGAAATAATAGCAATTAATTTCTCATTTATCCGATTAATTACCCGATTGGTCAATATAACCTCCAGACATCAATTATTATCGAAATAAATGTCGATTTTTACTAACATTAATAATCTCAACACAATGGAACTATCAATTTCATCTTTAATCAACACGAACTTATTCATCATTAATATTATAACTCACAATATTTAACAACCAGATCATTCCCAGGAAAGAGGAGGCTTTTCGATAAGGATTTCTCCTTATTGGCGCGCAATTAGGAGATCAAACCTCTCCTTGACAGAACTTCTAGACATTGTCAATATTACAAATAATAATATGAATAACTTTGCCGTCTCAATTATTGATTTAATAATATAAAATATTATGCACTCTGACAATAATTAAATCAATAATATGAGAGATATGATGCATCAATTACTGTAGCAATAATTGAGTATAACTGAGTGTCTTCTCACGTAAGCATCAATAATAAATACCATGTGCTACTATACAACCACGCGTATTACTATACTTTTACCACCAGGTAGTTCAACAGTTTAACGGTAAAATTTTTCCGTTATTTTTATAAAAGATAATTCTGTCGTTTTTTAACTACGACAATACTTTCGTTGTGGGGTTCACCAATGATTGTGTCGTCGTACGAATATTTCCTGTTAAAACGAATATTCCCTGACCAATCGAATATTATATAACCACTTGCTTACTTTGTAAAATTTATAAATAATACCCACAACTATAATATTATATCAAACCCACACCATATTATTCATAAACATATTTCGAGAAAAATTAATCTTTATTCATAAAAGTTGGGGTCTTACATCCCTCATACTTTGTAACCGTTGCTTTGAGATAATAACTAAAGCCACTGCATTTACGAGATTTTGGTATTTCTTTTGTAATGCTTGTGACAAGGTATTCGTGATTCCTAAAACTTTTTTCATTAAATGCAACAAGAATACAAACTCAAAATCTCGCATGAAATGCAGCAAAGTACTTGTTTCTGTACTTTTATCCCTGGATGTATCATCTTCTACTATCTCAAGCACTTCAATTATTTCAGAAAAAAAAGTTAATAACACTAAGAATTGTGTCATAATGTGAGCTACACCGCGTGTCTTCGGGCCGCTTCAAGGTCGCTTCATGATTCAACCCATACCTAGTCTTGATTTCCCTAGAAGAAATTCCTTGAATTATTTTTTCTTTGTGCTTCACTCGAAGAACTTCCTTACGCTTGCAAGAAGTTCCAACAACATTTACCAAAATTTCAAGATAATCAAAGAATGATTTATGTTTTTTTGCAACTGCTACAAGTGTCAATTGAAGTTGATGAGCGAAACAATGAACATAAAAAACAAACTTGTTCTCTAACAAAATCAAACTTTTGAGACCCATTGAATTCCCCTCGCATGTTACTAGCTCCATCATATCCTTGCCCACGTACACATAACATGCTCAATCCATGTGTTACAAAAAGTGACTCAATAGCCTCTTTAAATGTTCAAGCACATGTATTTACTACATGAACAATGCCAAGAAAACACTCAATAACGCACCCATACTTGTTCACATAACGTAAATCAACATCCATTTGTTCTTAAATTGATGAATCACGAGTCACGTTAACCAAAAAAGAGAAAAAATTATCCCCGATCTTCATAACTATAACTTTTATGGTCAAAAATGCAGCAGCACTACAAATGTCTTTTTGGATTCAAGGTGATGTCAGTTTGTGGTTTCCTGGAGCATTTTTCAACACAATCTTATTCACTTCATCATTGTTCTCGGATAAAAACTTTAGAATAGAAAGAAATAAACTTTGCTATTTTGAAGCATCTAATTCATCATGGCTACAGAACGGCAACCCCTCACTTAAAAGAAACCAAAAACACTTAATAGATGAAAGCAAACGAAGCTTGTAATTATTTTTTTCTTGTTCAGATATATTGGGAAGTTTTATATCTATGTGTTTTTTTCGGTTCCTCAAATCTTGACAAGCTAACATCCATCAACTATGAATACTATTGGGTGACTTTCCAACATGTTCATATAAGTATTCTGTTTTCCTCAAATTATTAAATCCCTTACCGATAAATGTATTCCCACCCCCCCTTGACCACCAATATCAGCTTTGAATAGATAACAATATGAGCAAAATACTACATCTTCCTTTTCACTATATTCCAACCAACTAGCATACTTTTAGTACCATTCGGAATTAAATCTATGTTTCTCTCCATAAATAACAGTTTGAGGGAATTTGGAAAGCATTGGTTGATGAAAGCCCTTAAGCAAATATCATCGACGAATACTCTATCTCTCTATCTTGTTAGCATCATATGCCATAATCGATGGTCTTAGTCCCAAATCTGTAACAAGTTCCTCTTCTAAATTGAATTCAACTTGGGATTGAGAATTAATATTTTGAGATGGTTCTTTGATGGGTATTTCATTTGAGAGATTTGAGTAGTGTCATCGACTCGGATGGAGTGTGATGTTGATGATTCATTATTGGAACGTTTGAATTTCGACCACATGTCATTAATGCCTAAATCAATCAAAATATAAGTATATAACAACCCCAAAAAAACAATTATTTTTAGCACTATAAATAGAATTATATAATATACAAAAAATAAATATTCATAATGCAAACAAAAATAAGAATTTCAAATAAAAAAACATTTAAATATAATTTAGAAACTTTCTTCGTTTAATTGTCATACTTTAATTTGAATGATTCCCCAAATGCTCAAAGCCTCCTACCAAATTTTCTTTGTAACAACCTAATATTTTTTATATAAATAAATAAGAAATTTTGTGTATAATTTTTTTTTATTTTAAAGATGAGGATTTGTACAAGATAATGTGTATATATATTTATGTGGTAAATAAGAATATATTTATTACATGAATAGTTCACAAATAATTTTTATTTTAGAATTATTGATTATTATAAAGTATATTCTTATAATAATTAACTTTATAGTAGAAATGTTTTATTAATTATTTTCCATGAAAATATAAGTATATATTATTTAAATAATATATGAAATGATTTTTAAAATTATTATAATAACTATTTATTTTATTATATGAATTTATGATAGAGTAATTAAGTTAATTATTATTTTTACTTAATTAATAAAGTTATATATGAAGAAGAAATCAGATATGAAATCCAAACCCTAATTTTGGATTTTTAATAAGGAATGAGAATAATAATATAATATTAATTATATTTTAATTTTTCAGTGCTATAAATATGTACTGTATGTATACGGACTGACAATGGTTGGTCAATTATGATGTATTATGTCAAGCCCTAGTTTTACTGTGCAAAACCTTAATTTGAGATCCAAATTAGAGTAGAAAATTGTTTTGTAATTATGTATTGTGATTTATGACAATTATTATTAATATTAACATTAATTAGGAAAACTCTAATTGGTGGGAACCCTAATCGTGAAATTAGAAACCCTAATTTCCTAAGTGAAAACCCTAAATTAATATTTTGAAATCCTAATTTTTATATTAGGTAACCCTAATTAATAATTATAAAACTTAATTGCTAATGGTAACCCCTAATTGCTAAATTAGCAAAGTTAGCGATAATTATTATATTTTAACCCTAATATTTCTGTATAAAGTAATTAGAAAACTAATCTAATTAATAAACCCTAATTTTCTAATTGTAGAAACTAATTTTTATTTTATTTTTTTAAAACCCTAAAATAGAAATCCTAAAAAATTACTTTTGGAAAACCTTAGGTTTAAACCCTAAGGGTCAAACCCTAAGGGTTTGCCAATTGCCCAAAATGCCATTAAATTGGAAAGCCAATTGACCATTTTGCCCTTTTGTGAATTATTTAAAGCTAGTTAATAGGTTTTGACAATAGGTGAAGTTGGTGAACTACTTCAACCACCCCATGTGACAAATCTCAGCAGATTAACTCTATATCTCAGCCATTATATGTATCTAGCACTTGTAAATATAGATTTGAGAGAGAGAAAATTCATTTGTTAGCTAACTTTTGGCATAAACACTCAACTCATCTCTCTCAAGCTCTCACCTCCAAAATTTGTTAGTATATCAGTCCCAAATCAAAGCCCCGCGAACACCATAACCAAATCAGAAGCCTAGAATCAAAGATTTTTCATAAGAGGTATAAACCCTAGCCATGAAATCTGTCCATCGATCTGTTGTTAGATGTTAGATTTTTGTTTTTGTTAAACATGTTATATAAGGTGCATATTGATGATCTGGGTTGCTAGATGTTAGATCCATAACATCTAGAGGCTCGGATTTGAAGATTTGCAAAATCTGGAAATTTTTTAAAAAGTCATCTTACAACGAATGTCTGGCCTTGTAGATCTCATCCTGTTTATGTAATTTGCTGTTTAAATGTTTTAACATGGAGTATGCTATGATATATTTGCTCTGGAACTCGAATCAGGGTCAGATCGGTTGTATCTTGCAAGATATGGATGGTCAAACACCGTTGACCAACCATGACAGGACAAGTTCTGGGTAACCCAGAACGTGCCCAGAAATCTCTGACAGGATTTTTAAGAGCTTGGATCTGGCCGTGGTTTGATGTTATGTTATAGTTCGTGCATCTAAGTTGTAGTACGTTTGTTAGACTTCATTGTTGTGCCTTAATATCACTTAAAAAGTTAACAGGTGTAGCATAGTCGACAGTCAAACCAAGCCAGACGAGCATGAAAGCCGTTTTCTGGGTAACCCAGAAAATGCTTGACCATGTCGTCTGACATTGGTTGACTGGCATGGATCTGCTAACTCAGTGGTTGTTATGTTGGTTTTATGTAATGGATCTCTACACTTGCATGTTGACTACATATTGAAGCTTTTAGATCATAAAACCATTACAAGATCAACAAGTTATGGAAGCCCAAAACTAGCCAGTCGAACTGTTCTTCATTTCTGGGTAACCCAGAAAATGAAGAACAGCTCTGATAGCTTGTTCATGGCTCCAGATCTCCTTTGTTATGTGTTGTTTGGCCATGTTTGTTATTGGATCTTGTAGTCGTGCATTAGTACTACAATATATGACAAACAACATGCCCAGAAACACAGCACACACTAAATTATACCTGGTCAAACTTGGTCACTCAGTAACTGACTTGATGTTCTGGGTTTCATGAAGAACACCTCAAGAACACCTATAGCAATAGTTTTGTCGCTATAGGGTCCTTTAGCGACAGATATTTTTAGAAATTAATTATTTTTATTAAATAATTATAGAAAATTAGTTTTTAATTATTAAAAATACAAAATAAATTATTAAAAATTATTTTAAAGTCTAAAAATTAGTTTTTAATTATTTTTAATATATTTCATAAATATTTAATATTTATGAAATAATAAAAGTATTTAATTTATTTAATTATTATATTAAATAAATTATTTAAAAATTATTTTAATATTTAAAAAATCATTTAAAATTATATTATGGTATAAGAAAATATTTTAATTTATTTTTAATGACTTTTAATATTTTGTGATGAAATTTATTTCTAAATTAATATTAATGATAATTAAGTTATTTATTAAATGAATTAAATAAATAAATTAAAAATGATTTTATAAATCATTTTAAATAATAATAAGGTATTTAATAATATTTTAAGTTATAAAATATAACTTTCAATATTTAAAGGTAAATTTTATTAATTAATTATTATTAATGATATTAAAATTATTTAATAATTATATTAAATAATTTAGTTTAAAAGTGATTTTAATATTATAATAATCATTTTAAATGAAAATAAAGTGTTTAAAGATATTTTAAGTTATAAAATATAACTTTTAATATTTAAAGAATAATTTTATTAATAATTTAATATTAATGATATTAATTTAATATTAAATGATATTAAATTTATTTAATAATTATATTAAATAAATAGTTTAAAATTAATTTTATTACTTTAAAAATCATTTAAAAAGGATATAAATAAATTAAAAATATTTTAAGTTATGCTTAATGACTTTTAATATTTTGATAAATAAAATATTAATACTTTAATATTAATGATAGTTATTTAAAAATGATTTTAAATGTTTTAAAAATCATTTAAGGGTCATATAAATACTTTAAAAATATTCTAAGTTATTATAAGTAACTTTAATATTTTGGCAATGGTTTCATTAATAGTTTAATATGAATTAAATATTAATGATAATAGAATTATTTAATATTTAAATCATTTAATAATGATTCCGGTGTTTGAAAATTTATGATAAATTATAATAAATATTTAAAAATTATTATAAATCATTTAAAAATAATATGACTGATACTAAGTTACAGGATAGAGTCTTAGACTCGATAAATACCCGATAAAGCTGTTGGTACACAGACACATTTCAGAAATTGATCTGAACTTAGATAATGTGATTAGATATGTGATTATTTATGATTCAATGGTTGTTAAACTTACATGACAATGTGATTAGGTTATGTGCTGACTACAAATAATAGTACAATATGATATCATATGTTATTCTAATCGAACGAATGATCTATTTAATGATAGGGCTTGATAAAAAAGATAAATCTAAGTTGTGTAAGCAGCAGACATGGTAAGTATCTAACCCTTTGCATTTACTTTATGCAACAGACATGCGTATGATAATATCTGAACTATTTATTTCAATTGTTCAAATATTTCAACCTTTGTATACACTTATGCAATGATTCTGTATAAGTTAGTTATTAAATTATAATTGTTGTACAAGTTCCTTTTATTCTGTTATTGTAAATCAAGATATATATTCTGTTCGTTAATTTCTAAACATGGTTATACAAGTGTCCTCACTTGGATAATCATTATATTTTATCACATGTTGATACATACTTATCGGTGTCTAGTATGTATACGTTGAATATTAAGCTGTCTAAGTTATTTGATCCGGCTAGACACAAATTTAAAAATTATTGTTGAACAAGATAAGAACTTTATTGTTATCCAACTGAATTATTTTGGTTTGGATTCTAGACTGGTATGAACATCCCAAATCTGGGAAACTTTTATGTGCCTAAGGCGGATATGCTGGATGAAAATATCGTCCTTGAATGTAGTATTAATCAATACAGGGCATAACGGGCTGATCACCCCCGTGTCCGTAAGTTATGACGGTTTACAGATGAAGTTTTGTGTAACCTTTTCGAAAATAGAAAATAATATTCATAGTCCATCAACTGATCCTCATTTATAGTCATTACGTAGTTTTAAAAATATTTGAAATCGAAATGATATGTTATTTATTACTGGTTCAGCTTACTTCACAACTGTTGATTCATTGTAGAAGTATTGTTCAAAGAAAATATTTAATTCGTTCAGCTAACTATTATTGTTTCCATTACTTGCTGGGCACTCTAATGCTCATCCTTGCTTAATTTAAATATTTTCAGCTAAGTGTGATCAACCTGAAGGCTCTACCAAGAACAAAGGAAAAGGGAACGTTGCTGAATGAATGATAATGCTATCTTTTGTAATAACTAGACTTTATTAGGATAATGATGATATATATTAATTATCATGTAGTGTAACGAATGTTTAAAGGTTTCGTACTTGGGATTGAAAACTCTGATAATATGTAAATTATATTTGATATCTATATTATTGTTATTATTATTAGTAATATTTTGCTCATAAAAATCGTATTGTGAAGCACCGAGTTCGGGTTTCAAGTACCTGAAATTGGGCCTGAATTTGGGGGCGTCACAGGTTGGTATCAGAGCTTAGGGTTAAAAATCTTAGGTGGGATAGACCTTAGGCTATAACCTTAGAATAGAGGGAAACATTGAAAATATAAATAACTCATATAGAGTTTAAAAAGAGATGAATTGAATAAATTCATCGACAAATAAAATAAAAGATAACCTATACAACATTATTGTTTGTTATATGTATATATTACATACTAATTAGGATAATTTATGTGTGTAGATGTCAAGTGAAAAAGGATTAGGATACCCTTGGATCGTAAAGAAGGAGTCACTATCAAAGCCAATAGCTGAAATAAAGGCTCAAAGTGAAGGCAACCTCGATGAGGTGGTGATTGTGGAAAATATAATACCAGATCCGAAAATGGTGAAATTGACAGATAGTGATTCGGACATTGAAGTTGGAGCTGATCAAGCATCAACCGAAGTACAGAATCTACGGGACCAGGTTTCCTCTTTGGAAAAGTTGTGGGAAATAGAAAAACTACTAAATAGCCAACTGCGAAAAGCATTAATAGAAACAATGGAAGAACAAGATAAGCTTAAAATCTAAATTGACCAAATTGGAGCTAAAAGCAACAAAGATTGTGCAGCTCCGAGCCAGAAGGGGAAAAGAAAGATGAAAGACCGTGTTATAAGAAATCCTGATAACAGCCAAGAAAAAATTAATCGAATAGAAAGGTGTGCAAATTGTGACAAGAAACATGAAGGTGTATGCAGAAAAGGGGAATATGTTTGCTACAATTGCGGACAGAAGGGACATTTCTCTGCTCATTGTCCTAGTCCAACGCAATGTGTCTGTTTGAATTGTGGAATAGGAGGTCATCAGGCAAAAAGTTGTCCAAGGTCAAGAAAAAAGCGCAGTGAATAGGTAGTATAGGTTCTGTGGTGTGTGTCTGTTTAATGTAATATGTATGCTTAGTATTTCTGTGTAAGGTAATATTTTCAACTTTTGTATAAGTCAAAGCTGTAAATCCCAACTTTTGTGGTCACAAAGGGATATTAGTATGAGCTATGTTATGTAAATTACTTTGAATTAATGAATATGAACTTATGTTTGAATAATGAAACAAGTTTAATATATTAAACTTATATGATAAGGTTTAGAATGTAAGCTAAATTATGTTTTATTTAATTAGATAATGCCGCCAAGACGTCAAACTAGAAATAAAAGGGCAGAAGAATCTGTCAACAACGCTGGGGGACAACAACCAGATCCAACGCAGCAATTTGCAAACATGGTAGCTCAGGCAATGCAACAAGGAATTCCAGCCACAGGGAACCAGCCAAACAACCTCTTGGAAAACTTCAAGGACTTCAAGGCTGTGGGACCTCCAGAATTCAAAGGTACAACTGACCCTGTTGAAGCCCAAACTTGGGTTAAGAAAATCAAAAAGGCGTTCGTTATAGCTAGGGTAGCTGAGGGGCAAAAGACCGCTTTTGCCACCTACATGATGAAGGGTGAGGCAAATTTTTGGTGGGAAGCTAATAAGGCGAGGGCAGGAGAAGGTATAGTTACTTGGGAAAGATTTAAAACTCTATTTTTTGAAAACTATTTTTCATCTACTATACGTCTAGGATGGAGGTAAAATTTCTGGAATTAAAACAGGAAAATATGACGGTGTCAGAATACGCCGCTAAGTTTAATGAGTTGGCTAGGTTTGCTCCGCATCAAGCTGATACGGAGGCTAAGAAAGCCAGAAGGTTTGAGTTGGGATTAAAATCCTGTCTCTACAACAAGGTGACAGTGTTGCAAATCCCTACAGTTGCAACACTCATGGAGAAAGCTATTATTGCTAAGGAGGAGAGTGAGGCCATGAGCCTCTACAACAAGGAAAAAAGGAACAAGAGTAAGGTTCAGGGAGCTGGGAAGGTAGGAACAAACAGTGGGAATAGGAATGAAAAGAGGAATGGAAACAACTTTGGGGGTATGCAGGTGAAGCAGGAAGGTACAAAGAAGAAGTAGGTGGTGCAATGTGGAAACTGTGGAAAGAACCATTTGGGGGAATGTTTGAAAGGTAAATTTGCATGTTTTATGTGTGGGCAGGAGGGCCATATCTCTCCCAACTGCCCTAATCCTAGAACTATTAGTGGGTGTTTTCTGTGCGGATTAAAGGAGCATAAGGTGAAGGACTGTCCGAAAAGGAGGACGGAGGTAGAAAGCGTGAACATGGGGAAGCGGAGGAACTTTGGCGATCACAGGACCAACATCATCTAGCAAGCCGACAAAATCTACTGCAAGGGTCTTCAACATGACAGTCCAGGATACGGCGGTAGCTGGCAATGGAACTCCAGGTATTATTCATATAACTTTTATTTTATTATACATGATTTTCATATATATAGTAAATTATTTTATAAGGAAAATTTTCAAGGAGGAATTTGAGATCTTTTAGAAATCAAATTCCCGTTAATCAGAAAGACAAGCTTTATATATGTTAATAGTTAAAGATCAGTTCGGTCAAAGTTGATTGAGATCTACTTATAATGATTGTATATGCTATGTACCCTGGTATGTATAGGTTTTTAAAACGGTGATTCCAGGGATGGAATCTTTATAAGGGAGAGTGAATGTAACAACCCGATATTTTTTATATAAATAAATAAGAAATTTTGTGTATAATTTTTTTATTTTTATTTTAAAGATGAGGATTTGTACAAGATAATGTGTATACATATTTATGTGGTAAATAAGAATATATTTATTACATGAATAGTTCACAAATAATTTTTATTTTAGAATTATTGATTATTATAAAGTATATTCTTATAATAATTAACTTTATAGTAGAAATGTTTTATTAATTATTTTCCATGAAAATATAAACATGTATTATTTAAATAATATATGAAATAATTTTTAGAATTATTATAATAACTATTTATTTTATTATATGAATTTATGATAGAGTAATTAAGTTAATTATTTTTTTTACTTAATTAATAAAGTTATATATGAAGAAGAAATCAGATATGAAATCCAAACCCTAATTTTGGATTTTTAATAAGAAATGAGAATAATAATATAATATTAATTATATTTTGATTTTTCAGTACTATAAATATGTACTGTATGTATACGGACTGACAATGGTTGGTCAATTATGATGTATTATGTCAAACCCTAGTTTTACTGTGCAAAACCTTAATTTGAGATCCAAATTAGAGTACAAAATTGTTTCGTAATTGTGTATTGTGATTTATGACAATTATTATTAATATTAACATTAATTAGGAAAACTCTAATTGGTGGGAACCCTAATCGTGAAATTAGAAACCCTAATTTTCTAAGTGAAAACCCTAAATTAATATTTTGAAATCCTAATTTTTATATTAGGTAACCCTAATTAGTAATTATAAAACCTAATTGCTAATGGTAAACCCTAATTGCTAAATTAGTAAGGTTAACGATAATTATTACTCCCTTCGTTCCTTTATATAAGTCGTTTTAGAAAAATATTTTTGTTCCTAAATATAAGTCGTTTCAGAATTTCAAGTAAGCATTAATTGCTTAGTTTCCAATATTACCCCAAGTAATAAATATAACTTTGGTTCTCTCACTATTTTTTGCCCAATAAATAACACTCTCTTTTTCCAATACAAGGGCAATATAGACAATTGATAGTATATTTAATATTTTATAATTATTTTCTTAATACTTGTGCACAACTCTAAAACGACCTATATTAAGGAACGGAGGGAGTATATTTTAACCCTAATGTTTCTGTATAAAGTAATTAGAAAACTAATCTAATTAATAAATCCTAATTTTCTAATTGTATAAACTAATTTTTATTTTATTTTTTTTAAAATCCTAAATTAGAAATCCTAAAAAAGTACTTTTGGAAAACCTTAGGGTTAAACCCTAAGGGTCAAACCCTAAAGGTTTACCAATTGCCCAAAATGCTATTAAATTGGAAAGCCAATTGACCATTTTGCCCTTTTGTGAATTATTTGAAGCTAGTTAATTGGTTTTGACAATCGGTGAAGTTGGTGAACTACTTCAACCACCCCATGTGACAAATCTCAGCAGATCAACTCTATATCTCAGCCATCATATGTATCTAGCACTTGTATATATAGATTTGAGAGAGAGAAAATTCATTTGTTAGCTAACTTTTGGCACAAACACTTAATTCATCTTTCTCAAGTTCTCACCTCCGAAATTTGCTAGTATATCAGTCCCAAATCAAAACCCCACGAACACCATAACCAAATCAGAAGCCTAGAATCAAAGATTTTTCATAAGAGTTATAAACCCTAGCCATAAAATATGTCCATCGATCTATTGTTAGATGTTAGATTTTTTTTGTTAAACATGTTATATAAGGTGTATATTGATGATCTGGGTTGCTAGATGTTAGATCCATAACATCTAGAGGCTCGAATTTGAAGATTTGCAAAATCTGGAAAATTTTTAAAAAGTCGTCTGACAACGAATGTCAGACCTTGTAGATCTCATCCTGTTTATGTAATTTGCTGTTTAAAAGTTTTAACATGGAGTATGCTATGATATCTTTGCTCTAGAACTCAAATCAGGGTCAGATCGGTTGTATCTTCCAAGATATGGATGGTCAAACACCGTTGACCAACCATGACTGGACAAGTTATGGGTAACCCAGAACGTGCCCAGAAATCTCTGACAGGATTTTTAAGAGCTTGGATCTGGCCGTGGTTTGATGTTATGTTATAGTTCGTGCATCTAAGTTGTAGTATGTTTGTTAGACTTCATTGTTGTGCCTTAATATCACTTAAAAAGTTAACAGGTGTAGCGTAGTCGACAGTCAAACCAAGCCAGACGAGCATGAAAGCCGTTTTCTGGGTAACCCAGAAAACGCTTGACCATGTCGTCTGATATGGGTTAACCAGCATGGATCTGTTAACTCAGTGGTTGTTATGTTGGTTTTATGTAATGGATCTCTACACTTGCATGTTGGCTACATACTGAAGCTTTTAGATCACAAGACCATTACAGGATCAACAAGTTATGAAAGCCCAAAACTAGCTAGTCGAACTGTTCTTCATTTCAGGGTAACCCAGAAAATGAAGAATAGCTCTGACAGCTTGTTCATGGCTCCAGATCTCCTTTGTTATGTGTTGTTTGGCCATGTTTGTTATTGGATCTTGTTGTCGTGCATTAGTACTACAATATCTGACAAACAACATGCTCAGAAACACAGCACACACTAAATTAAACCTGGTCAAACTTGGTCACTCAGTAATTGATTTGATGTTCTAGGTTTCATGAAGAGCACCTCAAGAACACCTATAGCGACATTTTTGTCGCTATAGGGTCCTTTAGCGACATATATTTTTGAAAATTAATTATTTTTATTAATTAATTGTAGAAAATTAGTTTCTAATTATTAAAAATACAAAATAAATTATTAAAAATTATTTTAAAGTCTGAAAATTAGTTTTTAATTGTTTTTAATATATTTCATAAATATTTAATATTTTTGAAATAATAAAAGTATTTAATTTATTTAATTATTATATTAAATAAATTATTTAAAAATAATTTTAATATTTGAAAAATCACTTAAAATTATATTATGGTATAAGAAAATATTTTAAGTTATTTTTAATGACTTTTAATATTTTGTGATGAAATTTATTACTAAATTAATATTAATGATAATTAAGTTATTTAATAAATGAATTAAATAAATAAATTAAAAATTATTTTATAAATCATTTTAAATAATAATAAGGTATTTAATAATATTTTAAGTTATAAAATATAACTTTTAATATTTAAAGGTAAATTTCATTAATTAATTTTTATTAATGATATTAAAATTATTTAATAATTATATTAAATAATTTAGTTTAAAAATAATTTTAATATTATAATAATCATTTTAAATGAAAATAAAGTGTTTAAAGATATTTTAAGTTATAAAATATAACTTTTAATATTTAAAGAATAATTTCATTAATAATTTAATATTAATGATATTAATTTAATATTAAATGATATTAAATTTATTTAATAATTATATTAAATAAATAGTTTAAAAATAATTTTATTAATTTAAAAATCATTTAAAAAGGATATAAATAAATTAAAAATATTTTAAGTTATACCTAATAACTTTAAATATTTTGATAAATAAAATATTAATACTTCAATATTAATGATAGTTATTTAAAAATGATTTTAAATATTTTAAAAATCATTTAAGGGTCATATAAATACTTTAAAAATATTCTAAGTTATTATAAGTAACTTTAATAATTTGGCAATGGTTTCATTAATAGTTTAATATGAATTAAATATTAATGATAATAGAATTATTTAATATTTAAATTATTTAATAATGATTCCGATGTTTGAAAATTCATGATAAATTATAATAAATGTTTAAAAATTATTATAAGTCATTTAAAAATAATATGACTGATACTAAGTTACATGATAGAGTCTTAGACTCGATAAATACCCGATAAAGCTGTCAGTACACCGACACATTTCAAAAATTGATCTGAACTTAGATAATGTGATTAGATAAGTGATTATTTGTGATTCAATGGTTGTTAAACTTACATGACAATGCGATTAGGTTATGTGCTGACTACAAATAATAGTACAATATGATATCATATGTTATTCTAATCGAACGATTGATCTATTTAATGATAGGGCTTGATATAAAAGATAAATCTAAGTTGTGTAAGCAGCAGACCAGGCAAGTATCTTTCCCTTTACATTTACTTTATGCAACGAACATGCGTAAGATAGTATCTGAACTATTCATTTCAATTGTTTAAATATTTCAACCTTTGTATACACTTATGCAATGATTCTGTATAAGTAAGTTATTAAATTATAATTGTTGTACAAGTTTTTTTTATTCTGTTATTGTAAATCAAGATATATATTATGTTCGTTAATTTCTAAACATGGTTATACAAGTGTACTCACTTGAATAATTATTATATTTTATCAGATGTTGATACATACTTATCGGTGTCCAGTATGTATACGTTGAATTAAAAGCTGTCAAAGCTATTTGATCCGACTAGACACAAATTTAAAAATTATTGTTGAACAAGATAAGAACTTTATTGTTATCCAACTGAATTATTTTGGTTCGGATTCTAGACTGGTATGAACATCCCAAATATGGGAAACTTTTACGCGCCTAAGGTGGATATGCTCTACTTGACTCTTCAAATGTATTACTTATTAATCCGCTGCAATTGTTGATCTAAAACTTATTGTCTATTATATTCTATAAGTTGTTATACTGTTGAAGGCTAAGGATAATTTATTCTGCATTATCTTAGTCATAATATTTTTACTGGGCTAGTTGAGCTCACCCTTTTCTTTTATTGTTATCTTCAAGAAATGAGAATATAGTTGGGACGAGTCGGGAAATGGAGTGATGGTCCAGGATAAGTGGCTTTAGTAGTCCTCACTATTCTTTAAAATAGTGTGATAATAATTATAATGAGGACTCCATTGAGAGTGGATATTGTCTAGAAGGCAATATTCTTGTTTAAACTCTCAGCTATGTTTTGTCGTATAATACCCGACAGTTGTATAATTAAGTTTGTATTTGATTTATGTACCATGTATTTGCCGACTCAAGATGGGTGATGTTTACCTATTTTAGGGGCGTCACAGTTGGTATCAAAGCTTAGGGATATGATCCCTAGCTGAGATGTGAGACAAGAACTAAGAGGGGAGAGACGGAAAATTCCTTCGCTAGTATGACCTACCTAAGTTATTTGTTATTTAATTGATCGGTCAGAATATAGGGATAATATGTGGCATGTTAATTAACCCTTATTTTGAAGATATATTCTAGAATGATATCTGAAATACAGGAGATGAGCAATGGCAAAAATTATGATACAGAAGAAATAACCGGGAAGGTACAATCCGAAAAGAAAGCAAGGTATTCTCATCTTTTCGAACTACCAGGTACGTAAATTTTGAGGGCGAAATTTCATAAGGAGGGGAGATTGTAAGACCCCGAATTTTACAAAATAAAAGTATTCAATTTTTATGATTTCTATTCTATTTAGTAAATGGTTAAATTGAGAAAGGGATAAAGTTAAGGGTGATATTTGAATTTTTTTTCAAAGTAAGCAAGTTGTCATAAAATACCCGGTAGTAAAAGTACAGTAATACGCGTGGTTGCATATTAACACACGGTATTAATTATTGATGCTTACGTAAGAATTCACTCAGTTATACTCAATTATTGCTACAGTAATTGCTGCATCATATCTCTCATATTATTAATTTAATTATTATCATAGTATCATCTGTATAATATGTTATATTATTAAAGCAATAATTGAGATGACACCGTTATTCATATTATTATTTGTAATATTGACAATGTCTAGAAGTTCTGTCAAGGAGAGGTTTGTTCACCTAATTGTGCACCAATAAGGAGAAATCCTTATCGGAAAGCCCCCTCTTTCCTGGGAACAACCTGGTTGTTAAATATTGTGAATTATAATATTAATTATGAATAAGTTCGTGTTGATTAAAGATGAAATTGATAGTTCCATTGTGTGAGAATTATTAGTGTTAGTGAAAATCGACATTTATTTCGATAATAATTGATGTCTAGAGATTATATTGACTAATCGGTTAATTAACCAGATAAATGAGCAATTAATTACTATTAATTCACTTGCTTATAACTATGTGTTCACATGTGTGTACTATTGATTCACATGATTTACTATTAGGGGAGTTGGTGCAAGTTCGATAATACTTACATGACTAAGTTAAAAATAGAGGTATAGATGAAGGTACTATACTATAATTAATTTTTTTCACATGTTTAAAATTATTGAGTCACATGATTTACTATTGATTCACATGATTTACTATTAGGGGAGGTGGTGCAAGTTTGATAATACTTGCAGGACTAAATTAAAAATGAAAGAAAAGAGGAAGGTATTATACTGTAATATTTCGATCCCCAAAACGTGCAATTATCGAAACTATATTTTTCTATAAATAGAAGCTCATTATTTAATTATTTTTCACCAATTCACTAAAGCTATAGAGCAATTATTATAGAGAGAAATTATAGAGAGAAAGAAGAAGAGAAGTCTGCTACTTCACTATTCCAGTATCTAATTTTCTTCTAAGGTAAGGCATATTATTATTATAGTAAGGGGTATTATTTCTTTCGTATTCATGAAGACAGCTTCTGTTATTTCATTCTTTATTATTATGTTGGAATAACCTGTCTATGCGAAGTACCGCATACATGGTGAAATTCTTCTATTATTCCATTCTTTATTATTCTGTTGAAATATCCTGTCTGTGCGGATTACGCATGACCTGATTCCATTCTTTATTATTCTACTGGAATATCCTGTCTGTGCGTATTACGCATGTCCTGGTTCCGTTCTTTATTATTCTGTTGGAATAACCTTTCTATGCGGTCTATCGCATGCCTGGTGAATTCATCTGTTATTCCATTCTTTATTATTCTGTTGGAATAACCTGTCTATGTAGATTACCGCATGCATGGTGAATGACCTTTCGTATTCATTCTTTATTAAATTGTGGAAATGATCTGTCTACGTGGATTACCGCATGGCGGATGAAAATCCATTTGTAGTTTCGTATATTCTATTATACTCGTATGAGATATCATTTCTTTTGTACTCATCATAAAATATCATTTTATTTGGTATTTTATTTAAGAGTTACTATTCACGGGTTACTATTCACCTGATTACTATTCACTCTAGTATTATTCACTCGAATATTCGGGATATTTTTTGTGTCGGAGTACTATTCACGAGTTACTATTCATAAGTTATTATTCACCCAAATTACTATTCACCCAAATATTATTCACTCGGGTATTTGGAGTACTTTTTATGTCGGGGTACTATTCACGAGGTACTATTCACGGGATACTATTTATCCGAAAAATATATTTCTTTTCTGTCCAAATTATTTTTGGTACATGAATATTATTCTTGAATTTTACTCCACAAAGCAGTATCATGTTGACAATTTGGACGTTATTGATTTCAGGATAAATTAGATTATAAATCTTTAAAATTTATCAATGAACTTGTTTTATTGAATTATTATGTCATTGTCATCATCCTCATGCTTATATTGTGATGAAAGTCAGCTTTGGCTTACGTGCATAGAAGGACATGGTATGATTATGACCAGGGATTATTTGGTATAATCATGAACGTAATGTAACGAATGATGTGGTAAAAGTCCTCATTGGCCTGTAGTTCATTGATGGACAGTTGTTGGTATGATTATGACCATGAATTATTCGGTATAATCATGACCATTGATGAATACACGAATATCCTTGGCTCATAGTGCATGGATAATTTGTGGTCGTCATACTAAAGAATATCCTTGGCCGTAGTGCAGGGGTGATTCGATGATGTGGATTATTTATTAAGCTGTGTCCCAGCGATAAAGTTGATGAAAAACTTTTTAAATCATAGAAGATAGTAGATTTTATACTCTACTTGACTCTTCTAATGGATTGCTTATTCCGCTGCAGTTAAACTTGATGTTTATTATAATTTATCAGTTTAACACTGTTTATCTTTAGGAAATAAGAATATAGTTGGGACGAGTCGAGAAATGGAGTGATGGTCTAGAATATAGTGTGATAATAATTGTAATGAGGACTCCATTGAGAGTGGATATTGTCTAGAAGGCAATATTCTTGTTTAAACTCTCAGCTATGTTTTGTCGTATAATACCCGACAGTTGTATAATTAAGTTTGTATTTGATTTATATACCATTTATTTGGTGACTCAAGATGGGTGATGTATACCTGTTTTGGGGGCGTCACAGAGAGTTTCAACACGGATAATGTCTCGTAGAGAGTATCCAAACTCAAATAAAGTCCTCATTACAATTATTATCATACTATTTCACTGAATAGTGAGGACTACTAATGCAAACAGCTGGACCGTCACTCTGTTTCTCGACTAGTCCCAGATATATTCTCATTTCCTGAAGAGAATAATGAAAACAAAGGGTGAGCTCAACTAGCCCAGTAAGAAATATTATGACTAAGATAATGCAGAATAAATTATCGTTAGCCTTCAACAGTTTTAAACTGATAAAATATAATAAACATCAAGTTTAACTACAGCGGAACAAGCAATCCATTATAAGAGTCAAGTAGAGCATAATATCTACTATCTTCTATGATTTAAAAAGTTTATCATCAATTTTATCGTTGAGACTCAGCTTAATAAATAAACCACATCATTGAATCATCCCTGCACTACGGGCCAAGGATATTCATGTAATCTTCAATGGTCATGATTATACCGAATAATCCCTGGTCATAATCATACCAACAACTGTCCAACAATGCACTACAGGCCAATGAGAAATTTTACCACATCATTTATAATATTACGGTCATGATTATACCGAATAATCACTGGTTATAAGCATACCAATCAATAGTACATATATGCACGTAAGCCACAGATGACTTTTATCACAATATAAGCATGAGGATGATGACAATGATATAAGAATTCAATTAAAAAAAAGCAAAGGATAAATTTTAAAAGATTTATAACTTAATTTATCCAGAATTCAATAATGTCCAAATTGTCAACATGATACTGCTTTGTGGAGTTCAATTCAAGAATAATATTGTATCAAAAATAATTTGGATAGCAAAGAAATCAATTTTTATCATGAATAATTCCCTGGGTGAATAGTACCCGAGTGAATATTATCCTGTGAATAGTACTTCGAAAATAGTATCCCGTGAATAGTATTTTGTTAATAGTACTCGTGAATAGTACTTTGTGAATAGTACTTGTGAATAGTACTTTGTGAATAGTATCCCGTGAATAGTACTTTATGAATAATTTCCCGTGAATAGTACTTTATGAATAGTACCGTAAAAATGAATACTACTCATGGACAGTACTCCGGCATGAAAAGCTTAAAATTTAACAAGAATGTGTAGAAAATATCTTTGTGTAACGATACTAGATGAAACACAAATTTCAAGGATATTCTACTAATTTCACGGAGTATAGAAGTAATACTTTAACAAAATGAGGGTATAATCAGGAATACGAGACGAAATGATATTACTCACATACTACAGAGTATGAAAGAAAATATTATTCCTATGAATACTGAACAAAATAATATCCCTTACCTCAGAAGAAGACTGGATACTGGAATACTGAAGTAGTAGACTTCTCTTCTTCGTTCTCTCTATAGCTTCTCTCTCTATAATTGCTCTTGTGAGTCTTAGTGAATTGGTGAGAATGAAAGAAGAATGAGCTCTATTTATAGAAAAATATAGTTTCGATAATTGCACGTTTTGGGGCTCGAAATATTACAGTATAATACCTTCATCTTTTCCTTTTTTTAATTTAGTCCGGCAAGTATTATCAAACTTGCACCACCTCCCCTAAAAGTACATCTTCTGAATCAATAATCAATAGTACAATCATGTGAAAAAAATAATTACAGTATAATACCTTCATCTATACCTCCTTTTTTAATTTAGCCATGCAAGTATTATCAATCTTGCACCACCTCCCCTAATAGTACATGCATGTGAATCAATAGTACACACATGTGAACAAATAGTTATAAGCATGTGAATTAATAGCAATTAATTACTTATTTATCCGATTAATTACCCGATTGGTCAATATAACCTCCAGATATCCATTATTATCAAAATAGTTGTCGATTTCCACTAACACTAATAATCCCAACATAATGAAAATATCAATTTCATCTTTAATCAACACGAACTTATTCATCATTAATATTATAACTCACAATATTTAACATCCAGATCATTCTCAGGAAAGTGGAGGCTTTCCGATAAGGATTTCTCCCTATTGGCGCGCAATTAGGTGACCAAACCTCTTCTTGACAAAACTTTCTAGACATTGTCAATATTGTAAATAATAATATGAATAACGGTGTCGTCTCAATTATTGATTTAATAATATAAAATATTATACAGATGATACTGTGACAATAATTGAATCAATAATATAAAAGATATTATGCTGCAATTACTGTAGTAATAATTGAATATAACTGAGTGACTTCTCACGTAAGCATCAATAATCAATACCGCGTGCTACTATGCAATCACGCGTATTACTGTACTTTTACCACCGGAAAGTTCAACAGTTTAACGATAAAACTTTCGCCATTATTTTTATAAAAAGATAATTCTATCGTTTTCTAACCACGACAATACTTTAGTTGTGGGGTTCACCAATGATTGTGCCGTCGTACGAATATTCCCTGTTAAAACGAATATTCCCCGACCAATCGAATATTATATAACCACTTATTTATTTTGCAAAGTAAATAATACCCACAACTATATTATTATATCAAATCCATACCATAATATTCAAAAATATATTTCGAGAAAAATTAATCTTTATTCATAAAAGTTGGGGTCTTACAACCTCCCCTTCTTATGAAATTTCGTCCTCGAAATTAGGGTGCGTACCTGGTATGTCGAAGAGGTGAAATACCTTGACTTCATTTTAGATTCTAACTCTCAGGTCATTTCCTTAACATCGTGGTTTCTCTACAAAACTTTGACTTGAGGTATATCATTGGAGCGTAGAATATGATCCTTCTTATCCAAGATTTTAACAGGTACCTCTTCATACGTTAAATCTTCAGCTATCTCGTCCAGTTCTAATTCAATAATGTGGTTCGAGTCTTTCACATATTTACGTAACATAGATATGTAAAAAACGTTATGAACACGAGACATATTTGGCGGTAAGGCGAGTCTATAGGCCACAGTTCCTACTCGATCGAGGATTATAAATGGACCAATGAATCGAGGATTGAGCTTTCCCCTCTTTCCAAATCTCGTAATTCCTTTTCATGGAGCAACACGTAACAACACATGATCTCCAATATTGAATTCCTCATCCTTTCGATGAAGATTAACATAACTCTTTTGTCGATCTTGTGAGATTTTTATACGTTGTCGGATCGTTTGAATCATTTTCGTAATCATACGTACCAACTCCGGTCCCAACAACGTTACTTCACCCACCTCATCCCATCATACTGGAGAATGGCACTTTCTTCCATATAACGCCTCAAATGGAGCCATGTCAATACTTGCTTGATAACAGTTGTTATAGGAAAACTCCACCAATGGTAAGAACTTGCCCCAACTTCCTTTGAAGTCAAGGACACAGAGTCTTAATAAATCTTCAAGAGTTTGAATAGTCCTCTCCGACTGCCCGTCCGTTTGAGGATGATATACCGAACTAAATCGTAAATCCGAGCCCATATCTTTTTGGAAACTAACCCAAAATCGTGAAGTGAATCTTGGATCTCGATCAAAAACTATGGATACTGGCATACCATGCAATCTTACAATCTTGTTTATATACATACGAGAAAGACGTTTAAGTGTATAAGTTTCTCGTATCGATAAGAAATGATCAGACTTGGTCAATCTATCAATAATGACCCAAATAGCATCTATGCCTTGAGAAACCTTGGGAAGACCAGTAACAAAATCCATGGCAATGTGCTCCCACTTCCATTCTAGAATTTCAAGTGGTTGCAATAGACCTTTTGGCGCTTGATGCTCTGCCTTGACTCGTTGACAAGTTAGACACCTTGAGATAAACCCCGCTATCTCTCTCTTCATATTTCTCCACCAAAATATATGTCGAAGATCATGATACATTTTGGTACTCCCAAGATGGATTGCAAATTGTGTGTTCTGCGCCTCCATCATGATTTTATACTTCAAGTTAGAATCGTTAGGAACACAAAGTCTGGAGTTGACTCGAAGTATTCCTTCTTCATCGATTCTTGCTTCTGGAATAGCACCTTTTTACACTTTCTTCCTCATACGCATCAGCTCCAGGTCTATAGCTTGAGCAAGTTTAACTTTATCGATTAAAGTCGGTTCTACTCGTATATTGGCCATCATCACATGGGTCCTTGGAGTCTTTAACTCTATCTCCATCCTTTGTAAGTCATACAAAATGGGCCTTTGCGTTGACAATATTGCACTCGTATCCGCATATGATCTTCTACTCAATGCGTCAGCTACTACGTTCGCTTTTCCAGGATGGTATTGAATGGTATGATCGTAATCTTTCAATAGCTCAAGCCATCGTCGTTGCTACATGTTGAGTTCCTTTTGAGTGAAGAAATATTTGAGGCTTTTATGATCCGTATAGATATCCACCTTCTCTCCATACAGGTAATGCCTCTAAATCTTAAGAGCAAAAACGACAGCTGCCAACTCTAGATCATGAGTAGGATAATTTCTCTCATATTCTTTGAGTTGTCGTGAGGCATAAGCTATGACTTTTCCATGTTGCATGTGAACACACCCTAAACCTTTGCCTGAAGCATCACTGTATATGATAAATCCCTCCAAACCAGCTGGTATTATCAAAACAGGTGCTGAAATGAGCCTCCTCTTGAGTTCTTGAAAACTCTTCTCACATTCTTCACTCCAACCGAATTTTGTATCTTTTCGAGTAAGCTGAGTTAATGGAGTAGCGATTCGAGAAAATCCTTCCACGAACCTCCGATAATAACCAGCTAAGCCCAAAAAACTACGTACTTCGGTCACTAACTTAGGTTGCTCCCAGCTTTAAATTGCTTCAATCTTTGCCGGGTCAACAGATATTCCGTGATTTGATATTACGTGCCCAAGGAATGCTACTTCCTCAAGCCATAACTCGCATTTCTTCAAATTGGCATATAACTTATTTTCACGAAGCTTTTGGAGTATCAGCCTCAAGTGTTGCTCATGATCTTTACGGCTTTTGGAGTAAATGAGAATGTCATCAATAAAGACGACCACAAAGTAATCTAAATATTTCTTGAATACTCGGTTCATCATATCCATGAAGGCAGTAGGAGCATTAGTTAATCCAAAAGACATGACTAGGAATTCGTAATGCCCGTACAGAGTTCTGAAAGCAGTCTTTGGAATGTCATTAGTTTTAATCTTTAATTGATGATATCCGAAACGAAGATCGATCTTTGAAAAGAATTTGGCACCTTGCAACTGGTCAAACAGATCATTAATACGAGGCAACGGGTACCTATTTTTGATGGTGACATGATTCAACTCCTGATAATCAATACAAAGTCGCATACTTTCATCTTTCTTCTTCACGAATAGAACAGGAGCACCCCAAGGAGATGTACTAGGACGAATGAAACTGATGTCTAACAATTCATGTAGTTGGGGTTTTTAACTCCTGAAGTTCAATAGGAGTCATTCAATATGGGGCTTTGGAAATGGGTTTTGTACCGAATTCAAGGTCGATACAAAATTCAATTTCACGCTCTGGGGGTAGGCCAGGAAGTTCTTTAGGGAATACGTCAGGAAATTTATTAACAATAGAAATATCATTCAAATCTGACGTATTTCTGTTTAAATCCGTGACATGTGCTAAGAAAGCTTAACATCCATTTTTCAATAAATGAATAGCTTTATGACTTGATATTACAGTGATTGACTTTAGTGGTTTGGTTGCTTGAATTCGCATAATAGGTTGGTTAGGAATATGAAAACTAACAACCTTACGAAAACAATCGATTTTAGCATGATGAGTAGTTAGCCAATCAATTCCTAAAATCACATCAAATGCAAGTATTTTCAAAGAGATAAGATCGACAGGTAACGTGTGGTTACCGATTTGAATCAAACAAGACTTATAAATAGTGGATGTAATGAAGGTTTCTCCCAACGGAGTTTCAACAGATAAATCAAAGTCTAATTTCTCCAGAGTTAAATTTAAACATTGAGCGCAAGTAGGAGAAATAAAAGAATGGGTAGAACCGGTATCAAATAAGGTATAGACTTCGCTAGAGTTTATGAATAGCTTATCCGTGATCACCTCGTTTGGATTCCTCGCTTTTTGGGAGGTTACAACAAACGCTCTCCCTTGAACTACCGATTTTGTCTTGTCTTGGATGGCCTTTGATGCCTCCATCCCAGCTGGACTTGACTTCAGTGCACGACAAAATAGTGCTAGGTGACCTTCTCTTCCACAATTGTAACATGCTTTGGACTGCTGCGTACAATTTGGACTGATGTGTCCCTCCCCTCCATATTTGTAACATACGACCGGCGGTCATTCTCCTTCCTTAACAACAGGTGCTGGTGCTAACGTCCTTCCATCATTATTGAATCTTCTCTTCTTGAAATTCTCACTTTTATTATCTTGGCCATGATTACCACCGAAGTGGTTACCATTTCTGGCATGTTGACTTCCACCACGTTTTTTGTCACCGCTTCGATGACTGCTACCACTGGTATTATCATTTTGTCGGCTTCTCTCTCTTGGTTGGGTTGACTCGTTATCACGCTCCAATAATTGAGCCCTATTACAACATCTGAATACAAACACAGTTTGTGAGAAATTAGATATTGACGTATCTCGGGTTTCCAACCTCTTAGAAACATCCGCGTCATTCTCTTCTCATTATTAACCAAGTGGGATGCAAACCGGAACAACTTGGCAAACTTAGCTTCGTACTGCGACACGGTCATATTGTTTTGCTCCAACTTGATAAACTCTACATCCTTCATGTGACGAATACTTTTGGGAAAGTACTTGTCGTTGAACAGTTCTTGGAACTTCTCCCAAGACATCTTCTGTGCGGCAGATTGAGTATGCTTTACCGATTTCCACCAGTAATCTGCCTCTCCTCGCAACATAAAGGTGGCAAAAGGAACCTTTTGCTCCTCAGAGCATCCCAAGACATCAAGTATCTTGGTGATCTGCTTTATCCACGTCTCCGCTTTAAGTGGTTTTGGCTCTCCAATAAACTCTGGTGGTCCCAACTCCTTGAACTGTTTAGCAGTGACTATCCAAGAGTTGCCAGTGTTTCCACCTGCATTTTGAACAGGAGTCGTTCTCGCCTGATGTTGCATGAATTGCATAAAGCCTTTGAACATCCCATCATTCATCATTTGGTCAGCGTTGTTATTTTTTTGAGGATTATTGCCATCCTGATGCACATTATCCTGGGTATTGATCGTTGGTGACTCAACGGTCTTATGTGCTTCATTGCTTATCTCAACATTTTCGGATGCCATTTTCAAATACTGTCATAAAACAAGGGTTAATTGACATGTCACATATTATCCCTATACTTTGACTGACTAATTAAATACCAAATAAACATAGGTAGGTCATACTAGCGAAAGAATTCCCCGTCTCTCCCCTCCTAGTTCTTGCCTCACATCTCAGTCAAGGATCATATCCCTAAGCTTTGATACCAACTGTGACGCCCCCAAAATAGGTATACATCACCCATCATAAGTCGCCAAATACATGGTACATAATTTAAATACAAACTTCTTTTATACAGTACGACAAAACGTAGCTGAGAGTTTCAACATGGATAATGTCTCGTAGAGAGTATCCAAACTCAAATAAAGTCCTCATTACAATTATTATCACACTATTTCACTGAATAGTGAGGACTACTAATGCAAACAGCTGGACCGTCACTCCGTTCCCCGACTAGTCCCAGCTATATTCTCATTTCCTGAAAAGAACAATGAAAACAAAGGGTGAGCTCAACTAGCTCAGTACGAAATATTATGACTAAGATAATGCAGAATAAATTATCGTTAGACTTCAACAGTGTTAAACTGATAAAATATAATAAACATCAAGTTTAACTGCAGCAGAACAAACAATCCATTAGAAGAGTCAAGTAGAGCATGATATCTACTATCTTCTATGATTTAAAAAGTTTATCAGCAATTTTATCACTGAGACTCAGCTTAATAAATAAACCACATCATTGAATCATCCTTGCACTACGGGCCAAGGATATTCATGAAATCATTAATGGTCATGATTATACCGAATAATCCCTGGTCATAATCATACCAACAACTGTCCATCAATGCACTACAGGCCAATGAGTATTTTTACCACATCATTTGTAATATTACGTCATGATTAAACCGAATAATTCCTGGTCATAATCATACTAATCAATAGTACATCTATGCACGTAAGCCACACATAACTTTTATCACAATATAAGCATGAGGATGATGACAATGATATAAGAATTCAATTAAAAGAAAGGAAATGATAAATTTTTAAAGATTTATAACTTAATTTATCCAGAATTCAATAATGTCCAAATTGTCAACATGATACTGCTTTGTGGAGTAAAATTCAAGAATAATATTGTATCAAAAATGATTTGGACAGTAAAGAAATCAATTTTTGTCATAAAAAATTCTCCGGGTGAATAGTACCCGAGTGAATAGAACTTCAGGAATAGTACCCTGTGAATAGTACTTTATAAATAGTAGTCGCGAATAGTACTTTATGAATAGTACCTGTAAATAGTACTTTATGAATAGTACCCCGTGAATAGTACTTTGTAAATAGTACCCCGTGAATAGTACTTTATGAATAGTACCATAAAAATGAATACTACTCATGGACAGTACTCCGGCATGAAAAGCTTAAAATTTAACAAGAATGTGTAGAAAATATCCTTGTGAAATGATACTAGATGAAGCGCAAATTTCAAGGATATTCTACTAATTTCACGGAGTATAGAAGCTGTACTTTAACAAAATGAGGGTATAATCAGGAATACGAGACGAAATAATATTACTCACATACTACAGAGTATGGAAGAAAATATTATTCCTATGAATACTGAACAAAATAATATCTCTTACCTCAGAAGAAGACTGGATACTGGAATAGTGAAGTAGCAGACTTCTCTTCTTCTTTCTCTATATAGCTTCTCTCTCTATAATTGCTCTTGTGAGTCTTAGTGAATTGGTGAGAATGAAAGAAGAATGAGTTTCTATTTATAGGAAAATATAGTTTCGATAATTGCACGTTTTGGGGCTCAAAATATTACAGTATAATACCTTCATCTTTTCCTTCATTTTTAATTTAGTCCTGCAAGTATTATCAAACTTGCACCACCTCCCCTAATAGTACTTCTTTTGAATCAATAGTCAATCATGTGAAAAAAATAATTACAGTATAGTACCTTCATCTATACCTCTATTTTTAATTTAGTCATGCACGTATTATCAATCTTGCACGACCTCCCCTAATAGTACATAGTACACACATGTGAATAAATAGTTATAAGCATGTGCATTAATAGCAATTAATTGCTTATGTATCCGATTAATTACCCGATTGGTCAATATAACCTCCAGACATCCATTATTATCGAAATAGATGTCGATTTCCACTAACACTAATAATCCCAACATAATGGAAATATTAATTTCATCTTTAATCAATACGACCTTATTCATCATTAATATTATAACTCACAATATTTAACAACCAGATCATTCCCAGAAAAGAGGGGGCTTTCCGATAAGGATTTCTCCCTATTGGCGCGTAATTAGGTGACCAAACCTCTCCTTGACAGAACTTTCTAGACATTGTCAATATTGCAAATAATAATATGAATAACTGCGTCGTCTCAATTATTGATTTAATAATATAAAATATTATGTAGATGATACTGTGATAATAATTGAATCAATAATATGAAAGATATTATGCAGCAATTACTGTAGCAATAATTGAGTATAACTGAGTGACTTCTCACGTAAGCATCAATAATCAATACCGTGTGCTACTATGCAACCACGCGTATTACTGTACTTTTACCACCGGGTAGTTTAACGGTAAAACTTTCGCCGTTATTTTTATAAAAAGATAATTCTGTCGTTTTCTAACTACGACAATACTTTCATTGTGGGATCTACCAATGATTGTGCCGTCGTACGAATATTCCCTGTTAAAACGAATATTCTCTGACCAATCGAATATTATATAACCACTTGCTTATTTTGCAAAATTTATAAATAATACCCACAACTATAACATTATATCAAATCCATACCATAATATTCAAAAATATATTTCGAGAAAAATTAATCTTTATTCATAAAAGTTGGGGTCTTACAAATAATAAGAGAATAGTCAACTATAAACCTACAGTGCAGTAAAATCTGTATTAGAAGAAAGAACCTTAGTACTTTACACAGTTACACCATTTTTAAAAGATTGAGAATTAATAATTAGAAAGTTCTACTACTAACATTAGTACATTACCATAGTAGGCAGAACAAAATTTGAATTAACAATTGTAACGTATGCCTGATGCGGTGATGCCTCTATATATTGATGAGTGAATTTTATACCTATAATTTGGACATCTTTGAGTCTTAATTCTTTTTTAAATTGAAGTATTTTTAGTTTCATTTTACTTGTTTTTGTGTTTGTGTTTGTGTTGTAGGAAATGACATCGGAAGGTCAAAACATTAAAAATGGAGCTTAGTGGCATTTCTGTAATTTTTAATTAGGAAATTCCTAGTATAAAAAAGCCCGCCGGGGCCAAGTTAAAAAGTTACCCCCACCGGGGCGGCACTTTCCTAGTACAAAAAGCCCACCGGGGTGGGCTTAATTGTCGAAAAAAAAAACCTATTTTCAGAAGTTGAGACAAAGAAGGATTGCTTGAGCTGATGGTTGACTTAAACGAGGGCTAAAAGACACGTGAAGAAGGATATAAAGGGAGGAGAATCACAAGGATAAAAGGAGATCATTCCATTAGATTAGATTAGATTAGGAAAAAAACTAGTTTAAATTAGATTTGGAGAATGAAGTAACTTAGAGACCATTGAAGATCAAGAGCAGGAGCAAGATGGAGCATAAGATTTGCTGACAACAGATTTTATTCTTTTATCTATTGTTATATTTATCTTTTAATGTTTATTCAGTTGTGGATTGTTGATTTTAATTCAATAAATATGAACTAAATTCTTGTTTAAGATTTCAATGGATCTTATTGCGTAGTTTATTTTAATGTGCTCCTTTATTAAGTGTTGTGATCTATTTTGGGGATTGTCTATTATGATTTGGACTTAATTATTCAATTATCTAGCTAAACAATTACTGTGATAATCTATATGAACTCGAGAGATGGATTATAGATTTAGATATGATCATAATAACATGTGATTGTGTTTTCTGTATGGCGTTGGAATTCATTATTTATGTCTAGGATAGAGATATACCTATACATCGCATGTAATCTGATAGAGAACGTGTGCTTAAAATCCTATTTAATTATAATTCACATAGAGATATAGTGAATTAGTTAATTAGGGTGTTCTTTTTAATTCTATCGTCTGTGGATTTAAGTTGATTTGAGTACGATGCATTGAGAGATGACTATATTTATTTTTGTGTTCTTGATTAATAATTCAGAATAGTGAGCATAATTGATAAGAAGTGTATTAATTTAAGTGAATCAATAAGTAAAGTTGTGATCTTAAATCTACATAATCTGATTTTTAACTAGTGGTAATTAGAATTAGTTTAATTAAATAATTTAATTCAAAACCCTAAATTGATTGTTTAAATAAAATTAGTTTGATTAAGAGTTAGTATTTGGTAATTTTTATTAATAATTTCTCGTGGGAAAAATACTCTGCTTTCACTTTATTACTTGTTGACCGTGTATACTTGCACGCATATATTGATTGTGAAAACGACCAACATATATATTATTCCTTTTAGAAAAGATAAAAGCTATCAAATAATGTCTACAATAAATATTATATGAACAAATTAATGAAACACAAATCCAGTGGAGGAAAATAGATTCATAATACAAATATCAAAATTGCCATAATAAAATTTGAATATAATATAAAGTTTCAACTTATATAGTTATATACATGTTTAATGTTATTATTGTTCAAGCAACACGATTTTAGGTGAATAAGCTTTGCAATTTGTAAACTGAAGCAGGAAGCCAGGAAGGAGAAAACATATATAATCTAATAATAGTGAAACTTTAAACTATTAAACAAAAAAAAGCCCTAATTAGTAACCTATTAAGTCCAAAATATAATAAATATATCAAATAAATTGAATTGAGTTTAATAACAAGTCCCAAACCAATAACAAATTCAAACAAACTACTAATTTTAAATTATCAAACAAAAAAGCCATAATTTAGCTACCTTTTAAGTTTGATTACTCTAATATGCGTAAGAAGTGTGGCGCATATTGGAGATGTAGTAGAAAATAACTTAAACAAGAAGGAGTGGGTGAAGGCAGAGAAGAAGCAACTAGAAGCACTGAAGCAAGAGGAGTATGAAAAGCAAAATGAGAATATGTAACCTTTAGAGGTGTAGAATGAAAAGTGAGAAAAGGCAAAGAAGTAAGAACTCTGTAGTTCAGTCATCAGTGCTTGTAGTTAGACTTTAGTAATTTAGAATTGATTTATGGATTTTATTTTGACTCTTCTAAGTTAAACCCTTCCATTAATCTGCCCCCTTAAGTTTATTAACTTACATATTTGACCCTAATTTTATACCTATTAGGGAAAAAAAATTAAGCATAGGCAGATGTCTATGTTGCCACTTAATAGGTCCTCTCCTATTTGCTATCTGAGTATCAACATAAAATGGTGGCACCATCAAGGGAATCTGAAGATCATCATAGCTTGGATTATGGCAACAAAGTGGGGGATTTAAAGAATTAAAAGGAGTTTAGATTGAGCAGTGCCAATTTTAGAAATGTTTTTCCTCAGTTATCTTACTTCCTTATTCCTATTTTTAGTATTATAGTTAATTTTCAGTCTAGTTTTCTTCAATATTTTCATCTTTTTGTAATTCCAGTACCAATTTCGGATTTAAATAAATAATCTCTGCCCCATTTTAGTGGTGTTGTAGTTGAAGTTACTCTTGTGTTCATTTAATCTCCATAATTGTTACACTTGGCATCAAAACAAACCATCCTTGGATTTGTTTTTGGGTAGACAAACATGGCTGATGATACAAGATGGAAGGCTTTGGATGAACGACTCAGTACTTCTCAGGAGACGCGTATCACTGGGATGAATGATTTAATCAAACAGAACGGGGAGATTGTGAATCAACGAATGGAGAAATTTGAAGATACATTGAAGGACATGAAAAAATTGATTTAGAGGTTGAAACCAAAGGAAGAAGCCGATATGGAATCTAGCTCAGTCAATAGTAATGGTGATGAAGTAGAAACTAGCTATAATGGAGTGCCGAAGGGAGCAACCTTTACCCCTTACCAGCCCTTTCCAGGAATAACAACCTTCCACCTCATTTTTTCTAGTAAAATTTCACACCAAACCAAAACCAAGCTTCCCAGACTATACATAATTCCAACTGTGGTCCTCACAAGCCGCCTAAGATTGATTTCCCAAAATTTGATGGTTATGACCTTAGAAGATGGGTAATGTGTTGTGATAAGTATTTTGACTTCAATCCCATGGAAGAAGTGCATAAAACCAAATTTGCCTCTATTCATTTTGAAGGAAAAGCTTGATTGTGGTACCAATTTTACCAATTTGACCATAGAGGGTGTTCATTAATGATTTGATTATAAGATTTGGTGCTACTGACCATTTGGATGCTCAGGCTAAATTCAACAAACTTTCGTAGACTTCTACGGTGGAGGCTTATCAAGATGAATTTGAGGAGCTAAGGGTTATGATTGTGACTAAGCAAAGAGGTTTGACGGAGGAATACTTGTAACATCCCCAAATCCGGGTTCCTTGAACCTCAGACCTGGTATGTCACGGTACTACCTTCATCTCAATTATTTATAATTTAATGAACACAACCTTGCTTTGATACTAATTAATACATTAATTTCTTCTATTCCAGAATCTATAACCCTCACAATCAATTATTACAAGTGTAGATCTTTCATGATCTAAGTTATACATATTAAACTATAAACAATATGTTTCATACTGATACATTAATTGCGAGTATTCATTAGCTCATAATCCAAATTTAAATGTTCTTTTGTGCCGTGTTATTTAACTACACAACTATAATATATAATATTAATGTTCTTTTGTGCAGTGTTACAATAATGTTTTAGTTTGTTACTGTTAGGTTTCTATATAACACGATAATGCAATAAAATTATATAAAGGTGCGGAAGAGCGATAAAATAGGAATTTAAAATTTTCATACAAACCCATCACCATGATCATACTTTGTGCATAATTATCAATCTATAGAAAAGAGAAGGAGATCAGATTCATACCCTTGTAGAAACTAGTTTCCTCAAGTACGAGTTTACCTCCAATTCCTTTTCACGTTCAACTTGAATTCACCAAGTTTGATTTATTCCTTTTATTAACGTTAGCCACCCAAGTATTTGGTCTCTAGAGGTGATTCACTAAGGAAGAATAAGTATTCAAGAAGCTAAGATGGGTATTTGGCAAAGCCCTAATTCTATCTCTGTAGAATATTATGTACTCTCCCAACTTTTGAAATTTTTAGTCTGTGTTGTGAAAACATCAACCCCTACCCATAATAAGACTCTTCTTATTTATAGATGTAGGCAAATCTCCTAAACAATTTAAGAATTGGGTTTTATTTTAATTTATTAAACTCCTTTAATTAATTAGGCTCCTAATCTTATTAGGAATAATTAAGTAAACTCTTTTAATTAATTAGCCTCCTAATCTTATTAGAAATATATAAGAGTACATTTTATTAATTAATTTCCAAACTCCTTTAGGAATTAAATAATAATTATAGTAATAATAATAATAATAAGACTCTTCTTATTAATTTATATTTAATATTTCTAAAATATTAAACTATTTAATTTATTCTATCACCATAGATTAAATTAAATACACTTAACTTATTATTACGATTATGTCATTTTCTTCTTAAATAAATATTCTTCCTTTTGCGGTTTGGCCCTTTAGGTTTCCATATTAAACTGGTTGTGAGTAAATCAATTAAAATAATTCTAATCTTATTTAAATAAATAAATTAATATAATAATTTATTTAAATAAATTACATTTATTCTACAATAAGGATAAGTCTCCTTAGCGATCAATGACTTTCTAAAAAATATAGATTTTAACATTAATCATAAAAGAACCTTTGAGTAAATAGTTACCGTACAATTCAATCCTTCCACCATACAATGTCCCAATTAAATATAAGACATTAAATTACTGTCAAGTCTTATTTTATTTAATTATATATGTTTCGATTCTTAAATGCACAACTCCAAATAATGCAAATTAGAAACTCCTTTCTAATTTTATTCTACCTTGGCTAAGGACTACTGGGTTGTCATTTATCGAATCACATAGGACATTTTCTTCTTTTACTAGAAGCGGTAGATTCTTTATTGATTTTATATTATCTCTCTGTACAACTTATTATACTTGTAGACACTCGAAATTTCGTTTTCCTGTTACTAACTATGCAGGAGGACAAAATCAACTTTTTCACACTCCAGAGATAACCCTGGAGGACCACAACATCAATTCCAACCCCGAAGATAGCCACAAGAGATCCAATTTTTCAACCCCGAAGATAACCCCGGGAAATCAGGTTTTAAACCTCGGATATAACCCAGGGAAAGTCAGTTTCAACCTCGGAGATAACCCCGGGGGATCAAGATCAAAGCCTGGAGACAGCCCCAGGAGATCAAGCCAACCTCAGAGATGACCCTGAGGCTAGTCAAAGTCAACAGCAGGCCAACCTCAGAGACAACCTTGAGAAAAGACTGCTGCAACTGCGCGAAAATTGGAGATAATCCCGGGAGGGGTAAAATGGTCATTTTGCCAACTCAACTTCACTTCAAATCAAATACACTTATTTCAACTCAAATTACTTCAAAGTAAGTCCCACAGGAACCATATCTTAACTTCCGAGCACAAACTACGCAAAACGGCTCAACGGACTGCCTGACGGAAACCCGGGAATGCCATTTCGGTCATGGACCCATCTTTCTGGAATCAAAAAAGGTTAAATCAAATATCATTTTGTAGCTCTCAGAAAGAGTTTTCCGGAATGACACGCTTCCATCAGACTCCCGGATTGAAAGTTATGAGCGACCGAGAGAACAACGCGTACGTACTTCGACACGGCAGGACCCACACTGCCCGGGGCAACCCGGGCAGCCTCTGGTACACCTACGGCCCAGCAGCAGGTACACCTGCAGCTCCAACCTCTATAATTAGAGGGCTTGGGGTGGCCATTTTGCAAGAGAAACTGACGGGGAAACCCTGCACAATTCGCTCCGCACTCGACCCATACAGTGTATTTGCCAATTTAAACACCTGTGAGCTCATATATAGCCTCTTTTGTACCCACAAAAGCCAGTGTTTACCCACTCTAAAGATATAGAAGCCTTTTTTAGCAGTCAGCTGTAAGCCTTCTCACACACTTTAGAGTCTCTCTTTATCTTTGCACACACCCTTCTACACGTTGAGAGTCGTGTTGCTTGCTTTTACCCGGACTTCGGTCCGTGGTTTCATTCCAGTCTGTATATTATATATATATATATATATATATATATATATATATATATATATATATATATATATATATATATATATATATCTATTTATATATATATCGACTAACATTATCGATTTATGCCTCGATTGAGCCTAGACTTCGGTCTGAAGCGTTTACTGCTTTAATATATATATATATATATATATATATATATATATATATATATATATATATATATATATATATTAACTGTGTGTCGAACTTTGTTCGATGAGCCTAAACTTCGGTTTGGTGCGTTTACTTACTTTCCTATATATATATACTTATATATATGAACTGTGGTCGAACTCTGTTCAATGAGCCTGGATTTTATATCCGGTGCGTTTACTCGCTTTTATATATATATACTTATATATATGAACTATGGTCGAAGTATGTTCGATGAGCCTGGATTTTATATCCGGTGCGTTTATTCGCTTATATATATATATATATATATATATATATATATATATATATATACATTTCATCCTTCCTGGAGTTCACTTCGTGGCAGTTGATCGCTTTGTACAGCTTTCTTTATGTTTCGTCCCGCCTGGAGTTTCCTTCGTGGCGGTTGACTGTATTTACTGCTTTACTTACGTTTTGTCCCGCCTGGAGTTTCCTCCGTGGCGGTTGATAGCTTTTACAGCTTTATTTATATTTCTGATCCCCCATGGAGATGCTTTATAGTTGGTGATCATGTCTGTATATATATATATATATATATATATATATATATATATATATTTACAGCTTTTATATATATACCTACTTACTGCTTTCATACAAACTGCAGTATCATGTGAGCCTAGGAATCATGTGATCACAGATCCATCCCATTGGATCTAGATTCGGTTCCCATGATGGACATTTCCAGCTGTAAGCAGCTTGTAAATTATTCTGCGGTGTCTGAATTTCCTCAGATGATTTCCATACCCACGAGGGAGTCGGCATCATTTTGTACATTATTTTCGTACGGATGCTTCGCATCTGTCAAATAAAATCAACCAAGCCGACCACTTAATAAAATGGGAGTGTAAAAGGTCTCAATTACTATTGAGCATCAGGGTTTGAAAAATATTTTTTTTTATAAAACATCACTGCCATATCTTGCTAAAATTGAATTTTCACATAAATTCAAACCCTGTGTATATAGGTGCGAATGAGGCCTCGTACCACTTCCAAATAACAACACATTGACCCACACACACACACACATTCAGATAATAGTTTCTTGAAAAGAGACGGTCACCGTGGTAACACGGATGTTGGGGGGGTGCCTAACACCTTCCCCCCGCATAACCAAGTCCTCGGACCCTAAATGAATCTCGGTTTCACCGACCCATATAGCAGTGTCACATCATTGGGTCAATGTGCAAACCTTTTCTCGGTTGTGTTGGTACAACCATTTAAAAAACCAACTGTCGACTCTTAACAGTCCATCGTCGACATGATACATGTCGGACCTTTTTCTCTTGTTTTTTCAAACAAATCTTACCTAAAATGAGAACACCAAAGAACAAGTAACGGAAAGGGACATCCAAAAATCCCGACGTCGACAGGTGGCGACTCAGCTGAGGACTCCAGTAAGAGGACTTAAGCTGCTATTACAATTTTTTCAAAAATATTATCTGCTTGTGTGTAGATATTGCATTTACATTGGATGAATGTGTACGAATGCATATCTTGTTTACACTTAGTGCTTCGTATCATATCTGCGTATAATGTTAGTGCTTCGCACTATAAACTGCTTGTGATATTAGTGCTTCGTACATATCATCATTTCATACGGTGAGACGTGATGTATATGAATGTATGTTGTGTGGTCCCTCCACCAGGAGGCTATCCCATCGGTGTTTGATTACTGGACTTGTGAGAAGCCTGATTCTCCGAGGCTCAGGAAAGGCACCACCCAAATTCGCTCCAGTTGAAAGACCGGATTAAATTCCCGTCAAGTAGATTGCGATGATTTGGGAGCTTTCATGCCAAAAATCTGCGAGAGTAACCTAAGATAGGTCAGCCTCTGATAAACCCAAAACGGAGGAAAGTCTCTTCATGCTCTCATTTCAAATTACACAAATTCATGCCATATATATCTCCATGTAATGAGAAATATGAAGAAATGTGTACACATACATACATGCTACAAACAGCTGACATCCGTCTTGCAGGATAAAAATTCCTAGAATGGACACATCACATAACATGTCATTATACACATCCCCTAAAGACTAAACTATGCAAGTCTATTGCAGGGAATCAATCGGACCTACCACCCGTTCAAAGTCCAAAAAGGCAACATGCCTATAGGCAATCATGTCGTCATCCGACCAGACTGAACTTAATCCAATTTCTCGCAAGGAATTTGACGGATTAAGCAAACAAATTGCAGATTTGGTTGTTCTACTCAAAGAATTACACCAGTCTAATCAGGGTCCCAAAATACCCGTACATGCTGAATCCTCCACATAAGGGGGAACCCAGGTCATTACAATACCTGAACTCCAGTTGGATATGACCAACAAAACTCGTGATGCTGCCCATCCCACCGGAGACCCAGACATTGGTGACCTCAAAAAGAGAGTCCTCTAAATGGAAGAGACCCTTCGTGCTATCAAAGGGACTGGAAATTATGGGAGTGTCACCTATTCAGATCTCTGTATATTCCCAGGGGCTCAATATCCAACCAAATTCAAAGTCCCAGAGTTTGAAAAGTACAATGGAGCAGGCGATCCCTATACGCAAATAAAAGTGTACATTGGCGAACTGGGGTCCTATGCTAAAAATGAAAGCCTCAGAATGCAACTTTTTCAAAAAAGTCTCACTGGAGAAGCTAAAGCTTGGTATGCCTGACTTGACATTGCCAAAATCCACAACTGGGAAGAATTGGCCCACGCCTTTCTAAATCAGTACAGTTTTCAGTCACAAATGGCACCGGATCGATATCAAGTGACTAAAGTGAAAAAGCAAAGTACTGAATCTTTCCGAGAATATGCCCAAAGGTGGAGACATCTAGCAGCGCGCAAGTCATTCCATCAATGACAGAAATTGAGATGGTAATGACATTTATTGATATCCAAGAGGCTCCTTACTATGAAAGGATCCTAGCAGGCATAGGAAAGCCATTCTCAGAAATGATCAAACACGGCAAAATGGCTGAGATGGACCTGAAGGCAGGAAAGATTAAAGACTTCACTGCCTTGGAAGCAGTCGCCAAGCATATACAGACTGGCAAATATGCAAGCGAACCCAAGAATGTACCCGATAAAGGCATTAAAGATGTATCCCTTGTTGTACAGGGGCAAGCTAGGAGACCAACATACAGTCCCCCCATTTGGAAAATATAAGACAATCTGCCATCTCAACAACAAGCCACATTCAACCAATGCCCAGACAGGAAAAGAAAATTTGAAAGAACGGAAAATCGGGTATTCACTCCACTGGGCGATTCCCTTGAACATGTATTGGCGATATTAATGGATCACAAGAAAATTACCGAATTAGCCCCACCTCTGGAATCAGGGAGCAAAAAATACAATCCAAGCTAGAGATATGCTTACCACTCAGGGTCTCCAGGACACGATACACAGGATTGTTGGTCCTTAAAACATAAGATTCAAAATCTGATCGAAAGTAGCAGTATTGTCGTCGAACAACCTGACCAACAAAATATCAACACCAACCTTCCGTTGAGACATAATTCGGAAGAAGTAAACATGATCGGGTCAGGAAGCGCTAAAAGGTATCCAATTCGGAAGTACATACGAAGGATGGAGGAATACTTCCATATGCACATAACAAATGTCCTAGAGTAGGAAAACTCGGAGGAGGGTATACCAGTAATACAAAAATTGGATGCGATCCAGAATCAAGTAAACCTGCTGGCTAGGCTTATAGTGCGCCAACATCAGAAAACAAAGCAATTTTTCACTCAACTATCAGAAAGCCAAGAGAAAAAGGACTCCACGATGAGCCAGCTAAATGAAGAAGATCAAAGCAGGCTGAAAATACAAGAAAAAGGGGATGATAAAATTGCTAGAAGATCTCGCCAGCGGAAGAACCGATTGAGGGAATGCAAATTCTCAAAGATGAAAGATCAAACAACCTCCAAAAGAGTTCAAAAATTCACCCTTCTGAGCAAATCCAATGAAGAAATGTTACACTTTCTGATAAGCGAAGGAAGGATTATTGAGTTGCAACCTCCTATAAAAGCCCAAGATAAAGAGTTATGACTCCACCAAGATATGTCTCTACCATTCTAACTCACTTGGACATACGACTGAAGAATGTTGGTCTTTGCGACATAAAATCCGGGATCTCATTGAAAATGGAGAGCTGGATATAGAATTTCCCATGACCAAAAAAGGCAAAAAGGAAATAAAAAGCTTAAGATGTCCATTCGAGACAGGCAATTCAAATGAGGTAAAGGCTATGAGCGATAATTCTGCTAGCACACAAGGTGGACTGATCCTAATGCAAGAAATGACAGAAGAGACAAAGGCATCCCCAAAGGGGATTCCCCCGCCAACATCAAACGTCCTATGGTTCCATGATATCAGCCATGTTCCTGTTTTTATCACGTTGGATGATGCGGAGGAAACACTAATCCTTTCCAAGGAAGAAAAAGCCAAAAGGAGAGTTCTTTGCAGGAAATGCAACAACAGTTCGAGGGAGATTTCATGGTTGAATCCTTTGAAACCCATGAAGAAGGCGAAGGAATAGATGAAGAAAAAGGTGGTGAGATTGTTGGGGAATCCAACCCATTAAAGAATCCAGAGTTCATCCCTTTTTGCGATGCGTCCATTTTAAGCGTCCCTGAGGAGTGTACTAAATCAGGAAGCGATTAAGTTATGGCCACAAGCGAAGACATTCAGAATCCAGGGGTAACCTCTATCACGAGCCCTGAAGGCAACCTAATCACTGACAACTGGACTATCAGGCCTCAACTAGCTAAGAAGATGTAGATCCAGGGGATAAAGTTGTGAGTTCTAGAAAATGTTGGAACGATATCACTTTCTTCGTAGTATGCCTTTTATTTCCATGCATGTGAATAAATAAACAAAACAAAAAACATCTCTACACTCTTCTTACCACTCACCCCTTTGAACCTTTTCAAACCAAAGCCTGAACTACGAAAGACCTGATCTCCTCTCCAATAGGAGTACGTAGGCAGCCATCAATGGTGCGGTCAAACTAAACAAAAACCCAAACAAACACTTCTCAAACAGATACACCCCAGACGATGATTGCCCATATGTAATGGTCATCATTCTGGAGAAGGAAGTTGATGATAGCCCCTCCATCACTTCAGTCCACCAAGACTTTGCCCTCGATAATTAGAGCAGCACTCTTTGCATTTGCCGACGAGGGTAAAAAGGGAAGAAACTCTCTCTGCCTTGTAGATAGCAATAACTGCTTACTTTTTCTGTATAGTATTAGTAGTTACTTTTGTCATTACATGCTAACACTTTGTGTGACTAAACAGCTTCATATATACTAAGTAAAAGCATATTTTGTTTCAGAACTCTGAATTTAGATGTGCCTGTACTTGCTGATGAGGTGCCTATTCTCCACAAGGATTGTAACTTTGATGTAAAGTCGGACTCAGACTTGATGGAAATACAAGAGGACTATGAGATACCTCAGGAGATCAAAGAATGGGTCGAAGATAAACCCAAGCCAAATCTTGATCAAACCACCTTTTTCAAACCTCGAAACCTTAGAAAACCCCAAACAAATCCAGATTGGTACGGACCTCACTCCAAACCAAAGGAATGACATAGGTACTCTATTGACCCTATTCTAGGATGTGTTTGCATGGTCTCACTAAGACATGGTCTGTTTATCCACTGACATTGTCATTCATCGCATTCCCATCAAAGGGGAATTTAAGCAAGTCAGGCAGAAGCTCAGGCAATTAAAACCTGAGTGGAGGTTACAAGTTAAAGAGGAAATTGTGAAACAATTTTAAGCCGGCATCATCATGGTGTCAACATACCCTGAATGGCTATTCGACATAGTCCCCGTGCCGAAACCCGGTGGAGATGTGCGATTTTGCGTGGATTACAGTGATCTGAACAAAGCTTGTCTCAAAGATAGCTTTCCCGTCCCATTCATCCACATACTCATTGACAATACGACATGTACTCCTTTGCTGATTGCTTTGCAAGGTACCATCAAATCATGGTTGCTGAGGAAGATCGTGAGAAAATTATTTTCATCACTCCTTGGAGAATCTTTTGCTAGCAGACGATTGTCCTTCAGCCTCATCAATGCCGGAGCTACCTATCAGTGAGCCGTATGGCTCTTTTCCACGATCTAATGCATAAAAAAAAGAAAAAAGAAGAAAAAAGAAAAAGAAAAAAAATTTCTCTTCAACAGGTTCTACATTTGCTGCCTTACCATCGGCAGGTTCTACAGATGGTTTTGGAGTTCGAAGAAATCTCCTTTCTACACATTCCACGTAATAGGAATGACTTTACAGACACGTTAGCAACTTTGGCCTCCTTGATTCACATACATGACAAGGAAGACATGCCAACCCTCACATTTACACAACAAAAGGCTCCAGCCTATGAAAGTTACATTGGAGAAGTATCAGATGACTTACCTCCCATCTAGCATCCTTGGTATCGACACATCAAGGAGTACTTACGAGATGGATCTACACATGCTGAGGCGAGCCTGACTAAGAAAAGGCGGATCCATCGACTTGCTATGAAATTCTACCTGAGCAGAGATGCACTCTACAAAAAGAATGCAGGACGAGGTTTCCTCAAATGTCTGGATGAGGACCAAGATCAGAGGTTCATATCCATGTGGGAGTATGTGGCCCACAAATAAGCGGCCTTCTTCTTGTAAAGAAGATCCTACAACGAAAAAGTCTGACAACGACAGTTCAAACAACACGACTTAGTTTTGAAAAAAGATCGTTGACAACCAAGCCCAGTCTAAAGGAAAATTCTCCCCGAGCTGGGAAGACCCGTTTATTGTCAAGGAGGCATTGACAGGAGGCGCTCTCAGATTACAGGAAATGGACGACAATGAATGTTCGCAACGCATTAATTTGGACATCGTGAAACGGTACTATGTCTGAGGTTATCATCAAGCGAATATCCTGGTTTTGGATCATCAAATCACCAGTCATTTCAGGTTCTTTAACCCTCACTACATACCGCATTTCCTTTTTACCCAATCACCCCTCAGGGAAACATCCTTTCAATCTAGCAGCCTGGCTTCACTACGATCATAACACTTAGGTCATCCCACCGCGAATTGTACCTCTTACATTTGCAGTTTGGCTACCCATACATGGGATCAAACTTCTCACACCTTCAGTTTATCCTCAACCTAGGATCAAATTTTCTCTTCCCTACAATCTAACCTACTCATGGGATCACGCTTTTCAACTCGCCCTGAGGGTGAACTACGCCGACCTGATCTCCCCAATACACGGGAGCACGTAGGCAGCCATGTTATATGGTCAGGTCTCACCACAAAAAAACAAAAACAATCATACTCCTATCTACAACCACATACAGAAACAAGTCCCAAGACACCAAAGATGGTAGGGAATACACATAGATCGACAATCCATTCTGAAAATCCTGAGACATCTCACTGTCCATCCATCAGGGAGGAGTTCAGAGTACATCTGGATCATAAAGTCCTGAAGAAATAAGCAAATATCAAGCAAATAACAAGGCACAACTAAAAGGGAAGTGAATCAACATATATTTCCCTGCCATATATAATGTTGTTTGATATATACAATGTGTACTGTACATGACAAAATGGCTAAGCTAGTCTGTGCAAGAAAATACCAAGCCCATCTACAAATCATTGTATATACGGGCTATCAAGTCCAACATGGATTCCCTCTCAGAATAAGGAGGTAACGATGTGATCTCCTGTCCAAGGGTTTCTACATGAGCCAACAGATCCACCGCTAACTACATGCAATATATCGGGTAGATATAGCGTCATCCTGCTCAACAACAACGATATCCCTATGAGTTAGAGCATCATCTCTTTAACAAAGCGACATCCTTATCAGAAAGAGCTGTCAACATCAAGGCCCACATCCACTACCCGTTCACCAGATGGTAAAGAAGTAAAAGCCTCTTGCGATCTCGGCGACTTACCACCTCATCTATCAAAACAACTATCCCAGACAACAAGCTAGGCTGGGGCAATTTTAAATTTGGCGACAACCGGATATTGGGTCCCTTACAACAAGATTGGGGCAATCTCAGAAGCAGCGACAACTCAACACTGGGGCATTTATCAACCATCCTAAAGTGGAAAATACACCAGTCAGCGCCATCAGTATGGTCCATCAACATCTCAATGGCGATTCAGATATTATTCACTCGCAATGAATCCTCGACGACAACATGCGAAAGGACTGGGGCATTTTCTAATTTCCAAAAAGGGAAGGAGGTACAGCGAGATAAATCCTCATTATCAAATGTGCCAACCAGCGTTAAGTCCTCATCAGTTGAGGCCTCTACAACGAAGTTCAAATCTGAGCAGCGAAAGAATGAGTTGCACACTTCAGCGATGTTAGCGGCATTCAAGTCATCAGTTCAATCGGGTTGCAAATCAAATGCTCAAGGAAATGGGGTACCTGCCCCCAACAACGAAAGAAAATTCCAAATCACCTCAAAAAGGGTGAGCGAAGGTATCCGAAGATCCGGTATTCTAAACCATTGGCATCAATTCAGGGTAACATCAAGACAGTCCAGCGATGAAAGCTTCGTATACCACCGTTTGAGTGAGAGCCAAAACAGTGTGGCGATCAGCAGGGTAGGCACCGTTGTAAACTACCAGCGAATACGTCGGGAGGGTCTGGTGATTTTCAGAACGTCTTCCCCATCAGAGATGTGGAAAACATCTCAACTTATCTTCATCAAACAAGCATCAGCGATTAAATGCCAAACCATTGGAGTAAACACCAGCATATGCATTAGCGATGATCAGTAAAGGTAAAGCGATTAGCGAATACATTTTAACATTCATCATAACATTCATTACATTGCGATTTGCGATTTTGCGATATGCGATATGCGATTTGCGATGCGATATGCGAAATGCGATGTACGAGTTACGATGTGCGAATTGCGATGTGCGATTTGGCAAAATGCAAAAAGCGAAGTGCGAAATGCGATGTGCGATTTACGAACTGTGATTTGCGAAAACATTTTCACGTTCATCATAAACATTCACTACATTGCGATTTGTATCATTGAAAATACCTTGTCATGTTTCAAGTGTCTACTAATCTTTATCATATCCATTCCATTGCATTGGATGAACATGATAAAGAGGGGCATCTGTAGACACTCAAAATTTCATTTTTCTGTTACTAACTATGTAGGAGGACAAAAGCAACTTTTTCACACTCCAGAGATAACCCTGGTGGACCACAACATCAATTCCAACCCCGAAGATAGCCACAAGAGATCCAATTTTTCAACCACGAAGATAACCCCAGGAAATCAGGTTTTAAACCTCGGATATAACCCAGGGAAAGTCAATTTCAACCTCGGAGATAATCCCGAAAGATCAAGATCAAAGCTTGGAGACAGCCTCAGGAGATCAAGCCAACCTCAGAGATGACCCTGAGGATTGTCAAAGTCAACAGCAGGCCAACCTCAGAGATAACCTTGAGAAAAGACTGCTACAACTGCGTGAAAATCGGAGATAACCCCGGGAGGGGCAAAATAGTCATTTTGCCAACTCAACTTCACTTCAAATTAAATACACTCATTTCAACTCAAATTACTTCAAAGGAAGTTCCACAAGAACCATATCTTAACTTCCGAGCACAAACAACGCAAAACGGCTCAACGGACTGCCTGACGGAAACCCGGGAATGCCATTTTGGTCATGGACCCATCTTCCTGGAATTAAAAAAGGTTAAATCATATATCATTGTGTAGTTCTCAGAAAGAGCTTTCCGAAATGATATGGCACGCTTCTATCGGACTCCCGAATTGAAAGTTATGAGCGACCGAGCGAACATCGCATACATACTTCGACACAGCGGGACCCACACTGCCCGGGGCACCCCGGGCAGCCTCTGGTACACCTGTGGCCCAGCAGCAGGTACACCTGTGGCTCCAATCTCTATAAATAGAGGGCTTGAGGTGGCCATTTTGTAAGAGATACCGACGGGGAAACCCTGCACAATTCACTCCGCACTCGACCCATACAGTGTATTTGCCCATTTTAAACACCTGTGAGCTCATATATAGCCTCTTTTGTACCCACAAAAGCCAGTGTTTACCCACTCTAAAGATATATAAGCCTTTTTTAGCAGTCGGCTGTAAGCCTTCTCACACACTTTAGAGTCTTTCTCTTCATCTTTGCACACACCCTTCTACATGTTGAGAGTCGTGTTGCTTGCTTTTATCCGGACTTCGGTCCGTGGTTTCATTCCAGTCTGTATATATATATATATATATATATATATATATATATATATATATATATATATATATATATATATATATATATATATATATATATTATATTATATTAACTGTGTGTCGAACTTTGTTCGATGAGCCTAAACTTCGGTTTGGTGCGTTTACTTACTTTCCTATATATATATATATATATATATATATATATATATATATATATATATATATATATATATATATATATATATATATATATATGAACTGTGGTCGAACTCTGTTCGATGAGCCTGGATTTTATATCCGGTGCGTTTACTCGTTTTATATATATATACTTATATATATGAACTGTGGTCGAACTCTGTTCGATGAGCCTGGATTTTATATCCGGTGCGTTTATTCGTTTTTTTATATATATATGTATATATATATATATACATATATAAATTTCGGCCTGCCTGGAGTTCACTTCGTGGCAGTTGATCGCTTTGTACAGCTTTCTTTACGTTTCGTCCCGCCTGGAGTTTCCTTCGTGGCAGTTTACCGTATTTACTGCTTTACTTACGTTTTGTCCCGCCTGGAGTTTCCTCCGTGGCGGTTGATAGCTTTTAGAGCTTTATTTATATTTCTGATCCCCCATGGAGATGCTTCGTGGTTTGTGATCATGTCTGTATATATATATTTACAACTTTTATATATATACCTGCTTACTGCTTTCATATAAACTGCAGTATCATGTGAGCCTAGAAATCATGTGATCACAGATCCATCCCATTGGATCTAGATTCGGTTCCCATGATGGACATTTCCAGCTGTAAGCAGCTGATAAATTATTATGCGGTGTCTGAATTTCCTCAGATGGTTTCCATACCCACAAGGGAGTCGGCATCATTTTGTACATTTTTTTTGTACGGATGCTTCGCATCTGTCAAATAAAATCAACCAAGCTGATCACTTAATAAAATGGGAGTGTAAAAGGTCTCAATTACTATTGACCATCAGGGTTTGAAAAACCTTTTTTTTATAAAACATCACTGCCATATCTTGCTAAAATTGAATTTTCACATAAATTCAAACCCTGTGTATATAGGTGCGAACGAGGCCTCGCACCACTTTCAAATAACAACACATTGACCCACACACACACACACATTCAGATAATAGTTTTTTAAAAAGAGGCGGTCACCGTGGTAACACGGATGTCGGGGGGTGCCTAACACCTTCCCCCGCATAACCAAGTCCCCGGACCCTAAATAAATCTCGGTTTCACCGACCCGTATAGCAGTGTCACATCACTGGGTCAATGTGCAAACCTTTTCTCGGTTGTGTTGGTACAACCATTTAAAAAACCAACTGGCGACTCTTAACAGTCCATCGTCGACATGATACATGTCAGACCTTTTTCACTTATTTTTTCAAACAAATCTCACCTAAAATGAGAACACCAAAGAACAAGTAACGGAAAGGAACATCCAAAAATCCCGACGTCGACAATACCCAAGCATACCATCTGATATACTCTAAGGGTCTTAAAAAATAAGTCAAAGTATAACTCATCATACACAATATACTATGATGATCTCAAGTCTAAGGAACACTTGTACTACTATCACTTCAGGAATTTCTATTGACAGACAAGTAAAACTCCATTAGGTATTCCTTACCGAGCCATGTTTAGTAAAATTATTCTTCAATAAGCACCTAAATACTTGCTTTAGTGTCTCCACACAAATGATCATGAGATCAATCATCCTCATCCAATGAGCAAGCAACGTATGTACCAATCTATCCAGATTCACTAATTCCCTTTTTAGTAATCCAAGGATTAGGAAAAATTTTAGTTTGTGAGCTATCTAAGAATTTAGATCTCATTAGTATGATCATCATCATGATTCTAAAAGTATTGCTCAAAACTATGAGTTTATCACATATTATAAAACAGCATCATGTAGATAAATTAAAGCCTTTTAAATTAAATAATTCTTTTATTAATAAATAAATAAGATTGTTACAAAGTATATGTTTTATCATCAAACATGATTGGCTTGTGTGCATACTACTTTCAATCTACCACTTGCACTAAAGCCAATCGCCATGGTATCTCATACCCTTCTTCTCTAAGTGGTGATCATTCTATTGTTGGATAAGCTTCAATTAATGGATATATAATATTATTTTTGAGAGTCCACTATCTCTATAGTAATTACTCATCTTTTAATAATTCTCTAATCAAATGAAAGTGACGCAACACATGTTTAGATCCAAGATGAGACTTAAGAACTATTCCTAGTTTTGTAATGAACTTTTCATCCAAATAATTAACTTGAAGCTTCGTTTACAGCTATATACTTTGTCTTTATCACTAAACCTGCACCTCTTTGTTGTTTCGAACCTTTCATATTCACTGCACCACCGTTTAAGGTAAAGATTTGCCCTCAAGTAGATTTGCTATCGTCTTGGTCAGTCTAAAAAAAACTTGAGTCTGTTAAGCCCTCTAGTTTTAATTCAGACCCACCATGAATCATGATCACATCCTTAGTACCGGTTAAGTAATTTTAAGATTTTTTTCACTTTCTTACAGTGATCTTCTCCTGAATATGACCGATCAACATCAGGTCTCATACATTTTATTTCATACATGATAGTTACTCATGCAATCTCTCTTTTAGGAGTCTATGAGGACCATTAAGAGAGATACACTCCAGGGCTCATCAACATTAGACATCTCTTGAAGTTTGCCATACTAAACGGCTTTAGCATCAAATGAGTGTACGTTCCTTGGGTTAAGCCGATCATCCTTTTAAATCTATCTATATAGATTTATATCCCCAATTAAGATACTCTTCCCAAATCATTCATGGAGAAATATTTAGATAACTTTATCTTTGTTGATTGTAGCATTAGTATGTCATTCCTTATCCGTAGTATATCAACATATAATATTAAGAATATCACGACGCTCCCACTAACCATTTTGTACACACTAGGTTCATTCTTATTTTTGATAAAGTCAAATTATTTTGATTGTCTTATCAAAACGAATGTTCTATTTTTAAGAAGTTTACTTTAATCTATTTCTCTGAGTGTCTACAACTCTTACCTCATCATATGTAACTTGATCATCATCTTCTATGATGCGTATCTCATCATCATCGTCTATGATGAATCCATACCTCCTAGGTATCTTCGGTACTATTTTAGATTTACGATTCGGTTGTGGTACAATAGGTCTATATACATGTTTCTCTTATTTGACTTATAGTGCTTTGTGGTTCTTGAACTCTTCAAGATTCTATTATCCTCCCACTAGCCCTTTCAATGATAAACACTTTTATCTTAGAAGGCAACGTGTTTCGCAACAAACACCTTTTGCTAAGTAGGATTATAGAACATATACCCTAAACTTATTTTAGGATGTCCCACGAATTTGAACTTGTCAAATCTTGTCTCAAGCTTATCTTTTTGAAAACTTTTCACATAAGCTGGACAAACCCTTATCTTAACATACTTACGATTAGAAATCATCCTTGTCCATAACTCTAATGTAGTCTTTGGGCCAAATTTTGAGGTTACCTTTTCGTAGATATGTAGTCATTTCTAGGGTATTACCCTAGAATGATACTGGAATGTCGGTAAAACTCATTATGGACCGCTCGATGTCTAACAAGGTAATATTTTTCCTTTCAAATACACCAATAATTATTGCGTATCAGGAGGCATCCATTATGAGAAAATCATTTGAAATGATCTAGAAACTTATTGCACAAATATTCCTTCCTTGATCTAATCAAAGAATCTTAATACTTTGCAAATTTGTTTCATTTCTAAATTCTTTGAACCTTTCAAATGTTTCAGACTTGTATTTCATCAAATACACACATTCAGCTATTTGAATTATCATCTTCTTTTTTTATACTACTTTGTTCAATTTTCAAAATAAATTTTTTCATGTAAATTAAGTATACAAAATTCATTAAGTAATATTCCAATTCTATACAAAATATTATTATTATAAATAGAACAACAATTGTTCTTAAATATAATACTAAGAATTTTATTGTCCAACAACAAAATAGAAATAATATTTTTAACGAGAACTAGAATACAATAACAACTTATTGACTTAATAGACTTGTCTGTAAGTAATGCTAAACTATAAGTTCCTATGGCTACCGCAACAACTTTTGCTTTATTTTCGACACATAGGATTACTTATCTCTTGTTTAGCTTTCTACTTCTGCTTGGTCCCTTCATAAATCTATATTATGAGAACCAAATCCGGTATCCAATACCCAGGTAGAACCTTGACTTAAAGAATAATTTATTGCAATCATGAGCAAACCTGTATATGTAACTGAAGTTTCACTAAGCTTCTTCTGGTTAGACTCTACAAGATGTTTCTCGCAGTTTCTTTTCCATTATCCAAGCTTATTCCAACGGAAGCAAACTCCTTTGCTATCCGTATCATTTTTGTTCTTATTATCCTTTGTTTTTTCCTTTCTACTTACCTTCTTTGAATCATTCTTTTTTTAGAAGATCCTTCGGCCCTTACCAGTAAGACTTGGTCTTTCTTGGTTGGAAAGTTACTCTCAACATTTTTCAATATGTTAAGTAAATTAGCGATGTAAGACCCCAATATTTATGAATAAAGATTAATTTTTCTCGAAATATATTTTTGAATATTATGGTATGGATTTGATATAATGTTAGAGTTATGGGTATTATTTACAAATTTTGCAAAATAAGCAAGTGGTTATATAATATTCGATTGGTCGGGGAATATTCGTTTTAACAGGGAATATTCGTACGACGGCACAATCATTAGTGGACCCCACAACGAAAGTATTGTCGTAGTTAGAAAATGACAGAATTATCTTTTTATAAAAATAATGACGAAAGTTTTACCGTTAAACTGTTGAACTACCCGGTGGTAAAAGTACAGTAATACGCGTGGTTGAATAGTAGCACACGGTATTGATTGTTGATGCTTACGTGAGAAGTCACTCAGTTATATTCAATTATTGCTACTGTAATTGCTGCATAATATCTTTCATATTATTGATTCAATTATTGTCACAGTATCATCTGCATAATATTTTATATTATTAAATCAATAATTGAGACGACACAATTATTCATATTATTATTTTCAATATTGACAATGTCTAGAAAGTTCTATCAAGGAGAGGTTTGGTCACCTAATTGAGCGCCAATACGGAGAAATCCTTATCGGAATGCCCCCACTTTCCTGGGAATGATCTAGGTGTTAAATATTGTGAGTTGTAATATTAATGATGAATAAGTTTGTGTTGATTAAAGATGAAATTAATATTTCAATTATGTTGGGATTATTAGTGTTAGTGGAAATCGACATCTATTTCGATAATAATGGATGTTTGGAGGTTGTATTGACCAATCGGATAATTAATCGGATAAATAAGCAATTAATTGCTATTAATTCACATGCTTATAACTATTTGTTCACATGTGTATACTATTGATTTACATGCATGTACTATTAGGGGAGGTGGTGCAAGATTGATAATACTTGCATGACTAAATTAAAAATGGAGGTATGGATGAAGGTACTATACTGTAATTATTTTTTCACATGATTGTACTATTGATTCAGAAGATGTACTATTAGGGGAGGTGGTGCAAGTTTGATAACACTTGCAGGACTAAATTAAAAATGAAGAAAAAGATAAAGGTATTATATTGTAATATTTTGAGCTTCAAAACATGCAATTATCGAAACTATATTTTCCTATAAATAGAAGCTCATTCTTCTTTCATTCTCACCAATTCACTAAGACTCACAAGAGCAATTATATATAGAAAGAGAAGCTATAGAGAAAAAGAATAAGAGAAGTCTGCTACTTCACTATTCTAGTATCTAGTCTTTTTCTGAGGTAAGGGATTTTATTTTGTTCAGTATTCATAGGAATAATATTTTCTTCCATACTCTGTAGTATGTGAGTAATATTATTTCGTCTCGTATTCCTGATTATACCCTCATTTTGTTAAAGTATTGCTTCTATACTCCGTAAAATTAGTAGAATATCCTTGAAATTTGCGCTTCATCTAGTATCGTTTCACAATGATATTTTCTACACATTCTTGTTAAATTTTAAGCTTTTCATGCCGGAGTATTGTCCATGAGTAGTATTCATTTTTACGGTACTATTCATAAAGTACTATCCACGGGATACTATTCACAAAGTGCTATTCACGGGTACTATTCATAAAGTACTATTCACGAGTACTATTCATAAAATACTATTTATGGGGTACTATTCCTGAAGTACTATTCACGGGGTGCTATTCACCTGGGGAATTATTCGTGACAAAAATTGATTTCTTTGTTGTCCAAATCATTTTTGATACAATATTATTCTTGAATTTTACTCCACAAAGCAGTATCATATTAACAATTTGGACATTATTGAATTCAGGATAAATTAAGTTATAAATCTTTAAAAATTTAGCCTTTGCTTTCTTTTAATTGAATTTTTATATCATTGTCATTATCATCATGCTTATATTGTGATAAAAGTTATCTGTGGCTTACGTGCATAGATGTTGTAAGACCCCAACTTTTATGAATAAAGATTAATTTTTTTTTGAAATATATTTTTAAATATTATGGTGTGGATTTGATATAATGTTATAGTCGTGGGTATTATTTACAAATTTTGCAAAGTAAGCAAGTGGTTATATAATATTCGATTGGTCAGAGAATATTCGTTTTAGCAGGGAATATTCGTAGGACGACACAATTATTGGTGGACCCCACAACGGAAGTATTGTCGTAGTTATTAAACGGCAAAATTATCTTTTATAAAAATAAAGGCGAAAGTTTTACCATTAAACTGTTGAACTACTCGGTGGTAAAAGTACAGTAATACACGTGGTTGCATAGTAGCACACGATATTGATTATTGATGCTTACGTGAGAAGTCACTCAGTTATATTCAATTATTACTACAGTAATTGCTGCATCATATCTCTCATATTATTAATTTAATTATTGTCACAGTATCATCTGCATAATATTTTATATTATTAAATCAATAATTAAGACGACAAAGTTATTCATATTATTATTTACAATATTGACAATGTCTAGAAGTTCTGTCAAGGTGAGGTTTGGTCACCTAATTGCGCGCCAATAAGGAGATATCCTTATCGAAAAGCCCTCTCTTTCCTAGGAACGACCTGGTTGTTAAATATTATGAGTTGTAATATTAATGATGAATAAGTTTATGTTGATTAAAGATGAAATTGATAGTTCAATTGTGTTGAGATTATTAGTGTTAGTGGAAATCGATATTTATTTCGATAATAATTGATGTCTAGAGGTTATATTAACCAATCGGGTAATTAATCGGATAAATGAGCAATTAATTGCTTTTATTTCACATGCTTATAACTATGTGTTCACATGTGTGTACTATTGATTCACATTCATGTACTATTAGGGGAGGTGGTGCAAGATTGATAATACTTGCATGACCAAATTAAAAATAGAGGTATAGATGAAGGTACTATATTATAATTAGTTTTTTCACATGATTATACTATTAAGTCACATGAATGAACTATTAATTCACATTATTTACTATTAGGGGAGGTGGTGCAAGTTTGATAATACTTGCAGGACTAAATTAAAAATGAAGAAAAAGAGGGAGGTATTATACTGTAATATTTTGAGCCCCAAAATGTGCAATTATTGAAACTATATTTTTTTATAAATAAAAGCTCATTCTTCCTTCATTTCTCACCAATTCACTAAAGCTTTAGAGCAATTATTATAGAGAGAAAGAAGAAGAGAAGTCTGCTACCTCACTATTTCAGTATCCAGTTTCTTATAAGGTAAGGGGTATTATTCTTTCGTATTCATGAAGAGAGTTATTTTCTTTCAATACACGTAAGGGTTGTTATTCCATTCTTTATTATTATGTTGGAATAACCTGTCTATGCGAAGTACCGCATACATGGTGAAATTCTTCTGTTATTCCATTCATTATTATTCTATTGAAATAACCTGTCTGTGCTGTCTATCACATTCCTGGTGAATTCTGTTGTTATTCCATTCTTTATTATTATGTTGAAATATCCTGTCTGTGCGGATTACGCATGACCTGGTTCCGTTCTTTATTATTCTGTTAGAATATCCTGTCTGTGCGGATTACGCATGACCTGGTTTCATTCTTTATTATTCTATTGGAATAATCTGTCTATGTGGACTACCGCATGCATGGTGAATGATCCTTCGTATTCATTTCTTATTAAATTATGGAAATAATCTGTCTATGTGGATTACCGCATGGCGGGCAAAAATTAATTTACAGTTTCATATATTCTATTATACTCATTTGGTTAAAGTTTTGGCTTCTATACTCCATGAAATTAGTAGAATATCCTGGATATTTGTGCTTCATCCAGTATCTTTTTATGAAAATATTCTTCTGAGCATTTTTGAATTTTACTCCACAAAACAGTATCATGTTGACAATTTGGACGTTATTGATTTCTGGATAAATTAAATTATAAATCTTTAAAAATTTATCCTTGAACTTATTTTATTGAATTTCTTATATCATTGTCATCATCCTCATGGTTATAATATGTTGAAAGTCATCTGTGACCTGTAATGAATAGATGGACTTGGTATGATTATGACCAGGGATTATTCGGTATAATCATGACCGTAATGTTACATATGATGTGGTAAAAGTCCTCATTGGCCGTAGTGCATTGATGGACAATTGTTGGCATGATCATGACCATTGATGAATACACGAATATCCTTGGCCCGTACTGCATGGATAATTTATGGTCGTGATGCTAATGAATATCCTTGGCTGTAGTGCAGGGATGATGTGGTTTATTTATTAAGTTGAGTCGCAGTGATAAAAGTGATGAAAAACCTTTTAAATCATAGAAGAAAGTAGATTTTATTCTATACTTGACTCTTCTAATGGATTGCTTGTTCCGCTGCAGTTAAACTATATGTTTGTTATATTTTATTAGTTTAACACTGTTGAAGGCTAACGATAAATTATTCTGCATTATCTTAGTCATAATATTTATTACTGGGCTAGTTGAGTTCACCCTTTATTTCACTGTTCTCTTCAGGAAATGAGAATATAGTTGGGACGAGTCGGGGAACGGATTGACGGTCCAGATGGTTGTTTTAGTAGTCCTCACTATTCTATAAAATAGTGTGACAATAAATATAATGAGGACTTCATTGAGTATGGATATTGTCTAGATGACAATATTCTTATTAAAACTCTTAGATTATGTTTTGTTGTATTTTACATGACTGTTGTATAATTAAGTTGTATTTGAATTTTGTATCATGTATTTGGCGACTCAAGATGGGTGATGTATACCTATTTTGGGGGCGTCACAGATGAACTATTGATTGGTATGATTATTGTAAGACTCTAACTTTTAATAAATAAAATCGAATTTTTTCTAATTATTGTGAATAATAAGGTGTTAATTTGATATAATGCTTTGGTTATGGGTGAAATGTGCAAATTTTGCAAAATAAGCAAGTGGTTATAAAATATTCATTGTTGTCAGGGAATATTCATTTGGTCGTGGAATATTCTTTCTGTCGGGGAATATTCGTACGACGGCGCAGCCATTTGTGGACTCCATAACGGAAAACGGTCGGATGAAGAAAACAGCAAGTTTGAGTTTTTATAAATAACGGCGTAGTCGTTACCGTTAACACTATTGGAATACCCGGTGGTTAAAATACAGTAATACGCGTGGTTGCACAGTAGCACTCGGTAATGCATAATATTTTTAAATTATTGATTCTTACGTAAGAAGGCACTAATCAATAATTGATACAGTAATTACTATTCAATTTTTTATTTTATTGATTCAGTAATTGCTACTTTGATATTTTATATTATTATTATTTCAATAATTGTCTCTGCACAGTATCTCCATTATCATATCAATAATTCATATTATTTGACTAATATTGTCAGATAGCATTATTGGCAATGTCTAAGAAAGTTCTGTCTAAGAAAGAGGTTTGGTCACCTAATTACGCGCTAATAAGGAGAAATCTTTATCGGAAAGCCCCCTGTTTCCTGGGAACGACCTGGTTGTAATAATTGTGATTCTGTAATATTATTTGTGAATAATTAATTATTAATTTATATGATAAGAAAATATTTATTTTATATGGATATAAATGATGGATATATTTTATGTGGACATAAATGAAGGAATTAATGCTGAGGTATTTTATCAGTGTTTTGTCGGAATGGAGGTTTTGAAAATTGTCTATATGTAGATTTCTATCATTTTTCGTTTGGAATTTGAAAAAACTTAAATATACAAAGTTGTAGAGAATTTAATTTCCTATGGAATTGACATAAAATTCGTATTTTTTTTGATAAAAGGACTATTTATTATGAATTATTGAAGTTTTGGAAATAAATATTTTTATTAAAAATATGGTGGGCCCTACTTTTGGTTGGTGAGAAATGAAATGTGCTGGAATTTATTTTCAAAAGTGGTGGGCATGAATAGTAGCAAGTAAAGCCATCAGGTAGCAGGTTAGTCTGCTATAGCGTTCTAAGCATTTTCCTATAAATAGGGTGCTTAGTTAGAATTGAAAATCACGCCAGAAACAAGTTTTCTCTCTTTTTCTCTCTATATTATCGAGCGTATTTTGTGAGTATTTAGATACTTTGTGAGTTACTATTTATCAGTACAAGTTTCCTTCAGCCTTATACCTGATATTTCAGCCGGAAGTACTGTTCTTTTTGAGGCAAGGGATGTTATTTTTTTCATAATGATGTTATTCTTTCAATATCTTTATATCAAAATATTGGTATAGATTTTATTATGAAATTTCTACCTTTTTGTGTTGGGGTTACTATTCACGTATATGACACTATTCACGTATACGGCACTATTCACAGAAAAAATAAAATTTTCTTTTCTTTGTCTAAGTTGTCTATTATGGTTACTATCTTTGATTGTATCTATGTTTTGATCTTTATTCTTGAATTTTGCTCCACAATTGATTATTATAAGGTATTTTTGAACTTGGATAAACTAAAGTATGAATCCCTAATCTTTGATCTTTTATCTCACTGGATTCGTTTTCTTTAATATATTTTTTATCATCCTCAGTGCTAAATGATGATATTACTGAATATCTTTGGCCTGTAGTGCAAAGATGAATGATTACCTAATAAATATCTTTTGCCCGTAGTGCAAAGATGAACAGGTGTTGAGATGAACATGACCAACTGGTGATACAAATGAATATCTTTGGCTTGTAGTGCAAAGATGAATATTTGATTTAAGATGTATATTGATTGATGTTATAGGGATAAAATATTGATGATGAACTTTTAAATCTTAGAAGATAGTAGAATTCATTCTCTACTTGACTCTTCTAATGGATTGATGTTTCCGCTGCTGTTGTTGATCTAAAACTTGTTGTCTATTATGTTCTATCAGATTTTTTCCTGTTGAAGACTAATGATAATTTATTGTATATTATCTTAGTCATAATATTCTTTACTGGGCTAGTTGAGCTCACCCTCTTCCTTTTTGTTCTATTTTTCTTCTCAGGAGGTGAGAACATAGCAGGAACTAGCCGGGGTATGGAGTGATGGTTCAGGATAGTTGTTTTAGTAGTCCTCACTATTTTGTAAAATAGTTTATCAATAATTGTAATGAGGACTCCTTTTGAGTTTGTATACTGTCTATTAGACAATATTTGTATTCAAACTCACAGTATATGTGTTATCGTATTTTTCACGACAATTGTATTACTGAAGTTGTATTTGTTTCTGTACCATGTATTTGGCAACTCAGAATAGGTGATGTATACATATTTTGGGGGCATCACAGTTGGTATCAGATCCATAAGTAAAGAGCCCTGAGCCTCTATCTGGTGACTTTATGTTGATGGGGGATGCACCGAAGCTAGACTCTCCGTAGGGGACGCCGTTCTGTGGTGGCAAACTGATAGGTATCATTGTGAGGTGCTGTCCACGATTGGGACATGAGTCACAGTTGGTATCAGAGCTTAGGGATATGGTCTCTGGCGGAGATCGGGGAATAGAACTAGGAGGGGAGAGACGAGTAATCCTTCGCTAGTGTGTCATCCCTAAGCTTATTTGGTTGGTTAGTCGGAGCATATGGTTAATATGTGATATGTTAATTTGTTAATTAACCCTTGTTTTGTGGCAATATTTGAGAATGGCAACTGAAAATATTAAAAATGGAGTGAATGAGACCGTGGAGATACCTTTAATCACCACCCAGGAGAACGTGCAACAGGAAGACAATATTCCTCCTATAAACAACACTACCGAACAAATGATGAATGATGAGATGTTTAGAAGTTTTTTGCAGTTCATACAAAATCAGACGAGGGAGACTCGTGTATAAAATACGGGTGGAAATGATAGCAATGCGCGGCTTGTCACAACTAAGCAGTTCAAAGAGTTGAGACCACCAGAATTTGCGGGAAAGTCGAATCCGATCAAGGCGGCAACGTGGGTTAAACAAATTACCAAGATATTTGATGTCTTGGGATGAACGAAGGAACATAATGTTTCATTTGCCACCTTTATGTTCCGCGGTGAGGCAGATTACTGGTGGGAATTTATGAAGCGTACCTAACCTGCCACAGTCAACATGTCTTGGAAAACATTTCAGAAACTGTTTAACGACATGTACTTTCCTGAAAGCATTCATCATATGAAGGAGGTAGAGTTTATTAGACTGGAATAAAACAACATGACGGTGTCCCAGTATGAGGAGAAGTTCGCAGAGTTATCCAGGTTTGCACCTCATTTGGTAGAGAATGAGGAACGAATGACGCGGATATTTCTGATAGGTTTAAAACCCGAGATTCGTCAATATCTTATCTCTCATAAATTTTCTTTATATTCAGATGTTGTAAACATGACTCAATTATTAAAGCGAGATAATGAGTATGTTCAACCAAGGGACCACAACCAGGGTCATACCGGTGGCAGTGGTCATCAGAGCAATGACAACCAGTGAGGATGAAAATATTTGGACAAAAGCGGTAACCACTCTGGTGGTAATCGTGGCCATGATGGTAGAAGAAGCGAGTCAGGGGGAGATTTCAAGAAGAAAAGGTACAAAAATGATAATGTGAAGATGTTAACACAAACATCAACTGTTTCTAGGGGAGGAGATCGAGCACCGGTCGTTTGTTATAAATACGGGAATGAGAGACACATCAGCCCAAACTGCCCACAATAATCCAAGGTGTGTTATAACTGTGGAAAGGAAGGTCATATAGCTAGAGATTATCTTGTTGCGAAACCAAGTTCAACGGGGATGGTGACTCCAAAGGCTGTCCCGGACAAGTCAAAGTCAGTGGTTCCTGGAAGGGTGTTTGTCGTGACTGCTCAAAACGTGAGGAACCCAAACGAGGTGATCACGGGTAAGCTAATCATAAACTCTTGCGAAGTTTATACCTTATTAGATACCGTTTCTTCCCATTCTTTTATCTCTCCTGCTTGTGCTCAACGTTTGTGCTCAACGTTTGAACTTGACTCCGGAGAAATTAGACCTTGACTTATCTGTTGAGACTCCGTTAGGAGAAACTTTTATTACATCTACTATTTATAAATCTTTCTTGATTCAAGTTGGTACCATCACATTACCTGCTGATCTTATTTCATTGAAAATACTTGCATTTGATGTGATTTTAGGGATTGATTGGTTAACCACTCATCATGCTAAAATTGATTATTTTCGTAAGGTTGTTAGTTTTCATATTCCTAACCAACCTATTATGTGAATTCTAACAACCAAACCACTAAAGTCAATCACTATCATATCAAGCCATAAAGCTATCCGTTTATTGAAAAACGGATGTCAAGCTTTCTTAGCCTATGTCACGGACTTGAACAAAAAAACGTCAGATTTGAATAACATTTCTATTGTTAGTGAATTTCCTAACGTATTTCCTGAAGAACTTTCCGGTCTACCCCCAGAACGTGAAGTTGAATTCTTTATTGACCTTGAACCTGGTACAAAGCCCATTTCTAAAACCCCATATCGAATGACTCCTATTGAACTTCAGGAGTTAAAGGTCTAACTACAGGAGTTGTTGGACATCGGTTTCAGTCGTCCTAGTGCATCTCATTGGGGTGCTCCTGTGTTATTCGTAAAGAAGAAAGACGGGAGTATGCAACTTTATATTGACTACCGGGAATTGAAGCATGTCACCATCAAGAATAGGTATCTACTACCTCACATTGATGACTTGTTTGACCAGTTGTAATGAGCACAATTCTTTTCAAAGATCGATCTTCCTTCTGGATATCATCAGCTGAAGATTAAAACTGAGGATATTCTGAAGACTGCCTTCAGAACTCGGTACGTGCATTATGAATTCTTAGTCATGTCTTTTGGATTGACTAATGCTCCTGCTGCTTTCATGGATATGATGAACCGTGTGTTCAAAGATTATTTGGATCAGTTCGTTGTTGTCTTTATTGATGACATCCTCATCTATTCCAAAAGCCGTGAAGATCATGAGCACCATTTGAAGCTGGTACTGCAAAGGCTTTGTGACAACAAGCTATATGCCAAGCTGAAGAAATGCGAGTTCTAGCTTGAGAAAGTAGCATTCCTTGGGCATGTGGTGTCAAAACATAGAGTATCTGTTGACCCAATGAAGATTGAAGCAATACAAAGTTAGGAGCAACCGAAGTCGATGATCGAAGTACGTAGCTTTCTAGGCTTAGTTGGTTACTATCGGAGATTCGTGGAAAGATTTTCTCGAATCGCTACTCCGTTAACTCAGCTGACTCATAAATATATAAAATTTGTATGGAGCTAGGAATGCGAGAAGAGTTTTCAAGAGCTCAAGAGGAGACTCATTTCGACACCTGTTCTAACAATACTATCTGGTTCGGATGGATTTGTTATCTACAACGATGCTTCAGGCAAAGGGTTAAGATGTGTTCTCATGCAACATGAGAAAGTCATAGCCTATGCCTCGCGACAACTCAAAGAATATGAGAGGAATTATTCTACTCATGATCTGGAGTTGGCAGCAGTCATTTTTGCGTTGAAGATCTGGAGACACTACCTGTATGGGGAGAAAGTGGATATCTATATAGATCATAAAAGCCTCAAATATTTCTTCACCCAAAAGGAACTCAATATGCGACAACGACGTTGGCTCGAGTTGTTGAAAGATTACGGTCATACCATCCAATATCATCCTGGAAAAGCAAACGTGGTAGCTGACGCATTGAGTAGAAGATCATATGCGGGTACGAGTGCGATGTGGTTAACACAAAGGTCTATTTTGCATGACTTGCAAAGGATGGAGATAGAGGTAAAGGCTCCAAGTACCCATGCGATGATATCAAGCATACAAGTAGAACCGACTTTAATCGATAAAGTTAAAGCTGCTCAAGCTACGGACCTGGAGTTGATGCGTATGAAGAAGAAAGTGCAAGAAGGTGCTATTCCAGAAGCAAGAATCGATGTGGAAAGAATACTTCGAGTCAACTCCAGACTTTGTGTTCCTAACGAATCTGACTTGAAGCATTGAATCATGATGGAGGCACACAACACACCGTTTGTAATCCATCCTGGTAGTACCAAAATGTATCATGATCTTTAACATACATTTTGGTGGAGCAATATGAAGAGAGAGATCACGGAGTTTATCTCGAGGTGTTTAACTTGTCAACGTGTAAAGGCAGAGCATCAAGTGCCAAAGGGTCCATTGTAATCACTTGAGATTCTGAAATGGAAGTGGGAACACATTACTATGGATTTCGTTAGGGGTCTTCCCAAGGTTTCTCAAGACATAAATGCGATTTGGGTCATTGTTGATAGATTAACCAAGTCTGCTCATTTATTGTCTATACGGGATACTTATTCCCTTGAACGTCTTGCTTATATATACGTGAATGAGATTGTGAGATTGCATGGCATGCCAGTATCCATTGTTTCGGATCGTGACCCAAGATTCACTTCACGATTTTGGATTAGCTTGTAGAAAGCTATGGGCACGAATTTACAATTCAGTTTGGCATACCATCCTTAAATGGATGGTCAATCAGAGAGGACTATTCAAACTCTTGAAGATCTATTAAGACTCTGTGTCCTAGATTTCAAAGGGAGTTGGGATAAGTACCTACCATTGGTGGAATTCTCCTACAACAACAGTTATCATGCAAGTATAGGTGTGGCTCCATTTGAAGCATTGTATGGACGAAAGTGTCGCTCTTTAGTATGCTAGGATGAGGTGGGAGAAGCAACGTTGTTGGGACCAGAGTTGGTACAAATGACTACAGTGAAGATCCAAATGATCCAATAACGTATACAAACGGCACAGGAATGACAAAAGTGTTATGCGGATCTTCATCGAAAGAACGTGGAATTTAATATTAGGGATCATGTATTGTTACGTATTGCTCCATGGAAGGGAGTTACAAGATTTGGGAAGAAAGAAAAGCTCAATCCACGATTTGTTGGTCCATTTGAGATTCTTGACCGAATAAGAAATGTGGCCTATAGACTCGCATTACCTCCAAGCATGTCTCGTGTTCATAATATTTTTCACATATCTATGCTTCGTAAATATGTGAAAGACCCAAACCACATTATTGAGTTAGAACCAGATGTATAACCGAAGATTTAACGTACGAGGAGGTACTTGTTAAGATCTTGGATAGAAAAGAGCATGTCTTACGCATCAAGGTTATATCACAAGTTAAGATTTTGTGGAGAAACTATGCTATTGAAGAAATAACCTGGGAGTTGGAATCAGAAATGAAAGCAAGGTATCCTCACCTTTTCGAAACACCAGGTACGTACGTCAATTTCGAGGATAAAATTTCATAAGAAGGGAAGGTTGTAGGACCCCAACTTTTTATAAATAAAATTGAATTTTCTCTAATTATTATTGTGAATAATAAGGTGTTAATTTGATATAATGCTTTGGTTATGGGTGAAATGTGCAAATTTTGCAAAATAAGCAAGTGGTTATAAAATATTCATTTTTATCGGGGAATATTCGTTTGGTCGTGGAATATTCGTACGACGACGTAGCCATTTGTGGGCCCCATAACAAAAAACGATCGGATGAAGAAAATGACAAGTTTGAGTTTTTATAAATAACGGCGTAGTTGTTACCGTTAACACTGTTGGAATACCCGGTGGTTAAAATACAGTAATACGCGTGGTTGCAAAGTAGCACGCGGTATTGCACAGTATTTTTAAATTATTGATTCTTACGTAAGAAGGCACTACTTAATAATTGTTACAGTAATTACTGTTCAATATTTTATTTTATTGATTCAATAATTGCTACTTTGATATTTTATATTATTGTTATTTCAATAATTGTCACTGCACAGTATCTCCATTATCAGATCAATAATTCATATTATTTGAATAATATTGTCAGATAGCATTATTGGCAATGTCTAATGAAGTTCTGTCTAGGAAAGGAGTTTGGTCACCTAATTGCACGCTAATAAAGAGAAATCTTTATCGAAAAGCCCCCTCTTTCCTGGGAACGACCTGGTTGCCATAATTGTGATTCTGTAATATTATTTGTGAATAATTAATTATTAATTTATATGATAAGGAAATATTTGTTTTATGTGGATATAAATGATAAATATATTTTATGTGGACATAAATGAAGGAATTAATGCTGAGGTGATTTATCAGTATTTTGTCGGAATTGAGGTTTTGAAAATCGTTCGTATGTGGATTTCAGTCATTTTTCGATTGGAATTTGGAAAAACTTAAATCTATAAAGTTGTAGAGAATTAAATTTCTTAAGTAATGAACATAAAATTCGTATTTTTCTGATAAAAGGGCTATTTATTATAAATTATTGAAGTTTCGGAAGTAAATGTTTTTATTAAAAATATGGTGGGCCCCACTTTTGGTTGGTGAGAAATGAAATGTACTGGAATTTATTTTCAAAAGTGGCGGGTGTGAATAGTAGCAGGTAAAGCCATCAGGTAGCAGGTTAGTCTGCTATGGCGTTCTATGAATTTTCCTATAAATGGGTGCTTAGTTAGAATTGAAAATCACACCAGAAACAAGTTTTCTCTCTTTTTCTCTCTATATTATTGAGCGTATTTTGTGAGTATTTAGATACTTTGTGAGTTGCTATTCATCAGTGCAAGTATACTTCAGCCTTATACCTGATATTTCAGCCAGAAGTACTATTCTTTTGAGGTAAGGGATGTTATTTTCTTCATAATGATGTTATTCTTTCAATATCATTATATCGAAATATTGGTATAGATTTTAATATGGAATTTATACCTTTTTGTGTCGGAATTACTATTCACGTATACGGCAGTATTCACGTATACAGCACTATTTACGAATACGGCACTATTCACAGAAAAAATAAAATTTTCTTTTCTTTGTCCAAGTTGTCTATTATGGTTACTATCTTTGATTGTATCCATGTTTTGATCTTTATTCTTAAATTTTGCTCCACAATTGATTATTATAAGGTATTTTTGAACTTGGATAAATTAAAGTACGAATCCCTAATATTTGATCTTTTATCTCACTGGATTCGTTTTTTTTCAGATATTTTTCATCATTCTCAGTCCTAAATGATGATATTAGTGAATATCTTTGGCCTGTAGTGCAAAGATGAATGATTATCTAATGAATATCTTTGGCCCGTAGTGCAAAGATGAACAGGTGTTGAGATGAACATGACCAACTGGTGATACAAATGAATATCTTTGGCCTGTAGTGGAAAGATGAATATTTGATTTAAGATGTTTATTGATTGATGTTACAGGGATAAAATATTGATGATGGACTTTTAAATCTTAGAAGATAGTAGAATTTATTCTCTACTTGACTCTTCTAATGGATTGCTATTTTCGCTGCAGTTGTTGATCTAAAACTTGTTGTCTATTATGTTCTATAAGATTTTTCCCTGTTGAAGACTAATGATAATTTACTGTATATTATCTTAGTCATAATATTCTTTATTGGGCTAGTTGAGCTCACCCTTTTCTTTTTTGTTCTATTTTTCTTCTGAGGAGGTAAGAATATAGCAGAAACTAGCCGGGGTATGGAGTGATAGTTCAGGATAGTTGTTTTAGTAGTTCTCACTATTTTGTAAAAATAGTGTCTCAATAATTGTAATGAGAACTCCTTTTGAGTTTGTATACTGTCTATTAGACAATATTTGTATTCAAACTCACAGTATATGTATTGTCGTATTTTGCACGACAATTGTATTACTGAAGTTGTATTTATTTCTGTACGATGTATTTGTGACTCAGAATAGGTGATGTATACCAATTTTGGGGGCGTCACAATTATGACCAGGGATTATTCGGTATAATCATGACCGTAATGTTACAAATGATGTGGTAAATATCATCATTGGGCTGTAGTGCATTGATGGACAGTTGTTGGTATGATTATGACCAGGGATTATTCGGTATAATCATGACCATTGATGATTACCTGAATAATCTTAGCCCGTAGTACAGGGATGATTTAATGATGTGGTTTATTTATTAAGCTGAGTCTCAGCGATAAAATTGATGATAAACTTTTTAAATCATAGAAGATAGTAGATATCATGCTCTACTTGACTCTTCTAATGGATTGCTTATTCTGCTGCAGTTAAACTTGATATTTATTATATTTTATCAGTTTAACACTGTTGAAGGCTAATGATAATTTATTCTGCATTATCTTAGTTATAATATTTCTTACTTGGCTAGTTGAGCTCACCCTTTGTTTTCATTATTCTCTTCAGGAAATGAGAATATAGATGGGACTAGTTGGGGAACGGAGTGACGGTCCAGCTATTTGCATTAGTAGTCCTTACTATTCAGTAAAATAGTGTGATAATAATTATAATGAGGACTTTATTTGAGTTTGGATACTCTCTATGAGACATTATTCGTGTTGAAACTCTCAGCTACGTTTTGTCGTACTGTATAAAAGAAGTTTGTATTTAAATTCTGTATCATGTATTTGGCGACTCAAGAAAGGTGATGTATACCTATTTTGGGGGCGTCACAGTTGGTATCAAAGCTTAGGGATATGATCCCTGGCTGAGGTGTGAGAAAAAAACTAGGAGGGGAGAGACGGGAAATTCGTTCGCTAGTATGACATACCTAAGTTTATTTGGTATTTAATTGGTTAGTCAGAGTATAGGGATAATATGTGACATGTCAATTAACCCTTGTTTTGTGGTAATATTTGAAAATAGCATCCGAAAATGTTGAGATAAGCAATGAAGCACATGAGACCGTTGAGTCACCAACGATCAATACCCAGGATAATGTGCATCATGATGGCAATAATCCTCAGGAAAACAACAACGCTAACTAAATGATGAACGATGGGATGTTCAGAGGCTTTATGCAATTCATGCAACATCAGGCGAGAACGACTTCTGTTCAAAATGCAGGTGGAAACACTGGCAACTCTCGAACGGTCACCGCTAAACAGTTCAAGGAGTTGGGACCATCGGAGTTTATTGGAGAGCTAAAACCACTTACGGCGGAGACATGGATAAAGCAGATCACCAAGATATTTGATGTCTTGGGATGCTCTGAGGAGCAAAAGGTTCCCTTTTCCACCATTATGTTGCGAGGTGAGGCAGATTACTGGTGGGAATCGGTAAAGCGTACTCAACCTGCCGCACTGAAGATGTCTTGGGAGAAGTTCCAAGAACTGTTCAACGATAAGTACTTTTCCGAAAGTATTCGTTACATGAAGGAGGTAGAGTTTATCAAGTTGGAGCAAAACAATATGACCGTGTCGCAGTACGAAGCTAAGTTTGCCGAGTTGTCCTGGTTTGCGTCCCACTTAGTTGATAATGAGGAGAGAATGACGCGGATGTTTCTAAGAGGTTTGAAACCCGAGATACGTCAATATCTAATTTCTCACAAACTGTGTTTGTATTCAGATGTTGTAAATAGGGCTCAGTTATTGGAGCGCGATAACGAGTCAACCCAACCAAGAGAGAGCAGTCGGTAAAATGATAATACCAGTGGTAGCAGTCATCGAAGCGGTGACAACAAACGTGGTGGAAGTCAACATGCCAGAAATGGCAACCACTTCGGTGGTAATCACGGCCAAGATAATAAAAGTTGGAATTTCAAGAAGAGGAGATTCAATAATGATGGAAGGACGTCAGCCCCAGCACCTGTTTTTAAGGAAGGAGAACAACCGCCGGTCGTATGTTACAAATACAGAGGGGAGGGACATATCAGTCCAAACTGTACGCAGCAGTCCAAAGCATGTTACAATTGTGGAAGAGAATGTCACCTAGCACGATTTTGTCGTGCACCGAAGTCAAGTCCAGCTGGGATGAAGGCATCAAAGGCCGTCCCAGATAAGACAAAACCGGTAGTTCAAGGGAGATCGTTTGTCGTAACATCCCAAAAAGCGAGGAATCCAAATGAGGTGATCACGGGTAAGCTATTCATAAACTCTAGCAAAGTCTATACCTTATTTAATACCGGTTCTACCCATTCTTTTATTTGTCCTACTTGCGCTCAACGTTTAAATTTAACTCTAGAGAAATTAGACTTTGATTTATCTGTTAAAACTCCGTTGGTAGAAACCTTCATTACATCCACTGTTTATAAGTCTTATTTGATTCAAATCGGTAACCGCACGTTACCTGTCGATCTTATCTCTTTGAAAATACTTGCTGTCGACGTCGGGATTTTTAGATGTCCCTTTCCGTTACTTGTTCTTTGGTGTTCTCATTGTAGGTGAGATTTGTTTGAAAAAATAAGTGAAAAAGGTCCGACATGTATAATGTCGACGATGGACTGTTAAGAGTCGCCAGTTGGTTTTTTAAATGGTTGTACCAACACAACCGAGAAAATGTTTGCACATTGACCCAGTGATGTGACACTGCTATACGGGTCGGTGAAACCGAGATTCATTTAGGGTCCGGGGACTTGGTTATGCGGGGGGAAGGTGTTAGGCACCCCCCGACATCCGTGTTACCACAATGACCGCCTCTTTTCAAGAAACTAATATCTGAATATGTGTGTGTGTGTGTGTGTGTGTGTATGAGTCAATGTGCTGTTATTTGAAAGTGGTACGAGGCCTCATTCGCACCTATATACGCAGGGTTTGAATTTATGTAAAAATTCAATTTTAGCAAGATATGGCAATGATGTTTTATAAAAGAAGTTTTTTCAAACCCTGTCGCTCAATAGTAATTGAGGCCTTTTGCACTCCTATTTTATTCCGTATTCGGCTTGGTTGATTTTATTTTACGGCTGCGAAGCATCCGTACGAAAATAATGTACAAAATAATGCTGACTTCTTCGTAGGTATGGAAACCATCTGAGGAAATTCAGACACCGCAGAATAATTTACAAGCTGCTTACAGCTGAAAATGTCCATCACGGGAGCCGAATCTAGATCCAATGGGATGAATCTGTGATCACATGATTCCTAGGCTCACATGATACCGCAATTTGTATGAAAGCAGTAAGTAGATATATATATAAAAGCCGTAAATATATATATACAGACATGATCACCAACCACAAAGAACCTCCATGGGGGATCAGAAATGTAAAGAAAGCTGTTAAAAGCCATCAATCGCCACGGAGGAAACTCCAGGCGGGACAAAACGTAGATAAAACTGTAAAAACGGTCAACCACCACGAAGTAAATTCCAGGTGGGACGAAATGTAAATATATATATATATATATATATATATATATATATATATAAAAACTTGTAAACGCACCGGATATAAAATCCAGGCTCACCGAACAGAGTTCGATAGCAGTTCATATATATAAGTATATATATATAAAAGCGAGTAAACGCACCGGATATAAAATCCAGGCTCATCGAACGGAGTTCGACCACAGTTTATATATATAAGTATATATATATAAGAAAGCAATTAAACGCACCAAACCGAAGTTTAGGCTCATCGAACAAAGTCCGACACACAGTTAATATATATAAGTATATATATATTAAAGCAATAAACGCACCAAACCGAAGTTTAGGCTCAATCGAACAAAGTCCGATACACAGTTCATATATATATATATATATACATATATATATATATATATATATATATAACTCGGTAATGTTAGTCAATATATATATATATATATATATATATATATATATATATATATATAGACTGAAATGAAACCACGGACCGAAGTCCGGGCAAAAGCAAGCAACACGACTCTTAACGTGTAGAAGGGTGTGTGCAAAAATGAAGAGAAAGACTCTAAAGTGTGTGAGAAGGCTTACAGTGGGCTGCCAAAGAAGACTTCTATATCTTTAGAGTGAGTAAACCCAGACTTTTGTAGGTACAAAAGAGGGCTGTATATGAGCTCACATGTGTTTAAAATGGGAAAATACACTATATGGCAAGTGTAGAGCGAATTCTGCAGGGTTTTCCCGTCTTTTTTCTCTTAAAAATCAACACCCCAAGCCCTCTAGTTATAGACCAAAGCTGTCGCAGGTGTACCAGAGGTGGGTCGGGTCGGCCCGCTTTGGTCGAGTTGGGTCGTCTCAAAGTACGTGCACGCTGGCACTGTAATGTCCATTCGGTTTTTTTGAAGTGCAATCCGGGCATCCGTTTGAGGTATACATGACCTATTTTGGACCGCCGTTGTCGAAAGTTTGTACGATGGCATGGGATTAGAGTTTGTACGAAGTCTTTGAAGATGGGACGGTGCCCTCTGGTCTTCAAGCTTCAACTTTCATCTGTTACCCTGCACAATAGCAACTCAGGATTGGTTAGCCTTATGGCCGTTGTTGCGTAGATGTGTTGAGATAACTTGGTGTGGCATCGTGTTGGTCAGATGACGATGTTTCCCCTTACCGGGGTTATTGCCGGGTTGGGTCAATAAAGCAGACGTTGCTCAGCTTCGCTGGGATTGGACTGCTGCAATTGGTTAAAAGTCCTCATTGTCATCTTTGAGGTGTGTCTGTCTTCCCGATGTCATCGCCGGGCTGATACAGTGTATCTCATTGTGAGCGTCGAGATTGAAGATGGTTGCACTCATAACAAGCATTTTCGGGGTTAATGCCGAAACTGCATTCCTTGGGGCTATCACCAAGGTTGGAGGCTATTCCCATGTTTAGGGCTGAGACTGAATACCTCGGGGTTATCTCCGAGATTAATCAGTCTTCTCCGGTGTGTGTTCTGGTATTAATCTGTAGGCCTCGGGGTTACATCCGAGGTTGGATTGGTTACTCCCAGATTGCGATCTGGGGTTGATGTTGAACCTCCGGTAGTATCCGGTATGGTTATGAATTGTCTTTCAGGGTTCTCTCATAAAAGACGAATCTGCCTTCCTGCAATGTTAGTGTCAGTAATACAGAAAATTTTGAGTGTCTACAGATGCCCCTCTTTATCATACTCATGCATGGCGATGCATGGGTAGGATAAAGAATCCTAGACACTTAAAACGTAATAAGACGAACATGGTACTATGGATAGCAACATGATGTAGATGTATGATGAATGTGTACGGGGTTGTAGCCCAACACGCTGAGGATAATTGCTGGCACCCTGCTGCTTCGACTGGGGATTGGCAATGATGACCAGATTTGATGTATAATCTGAGTCTGTCAGGATGTTGATGTTGGAGTTATCATCAAATTCCTGGATAAGGACTGGATCCTATAGAGGTACCTCTTGTGTGTAAGAGATCTGTGGGGATAAAGCTTGATCTGTTTGAGGATGTGTATAACATATTCCATCATCCATCCTCCTTAATGACAATCTTCTGGTTTGTATCGTCAGGACATGTCAGGGTTCTGTTGGAGTTACTGCCAACAACAAATGCTGTCAGGGATGCCTGACCTTCGTTGACGTGTATTTCACCGATATGTGAATCAACGGCTGAAAAATCCTGTGGGATATACTGTCAAGGTTGCTTAACTTCCGCTGTCGTGTAGATCAACGGAACATTGCGTTGTGACCCCCCCCCCCCCCCCGCCGGGGAATATGGGTAATCGGGTGGTAAGAACCCCGAATGGCTCCAGAGCTCTGATAGGTTTAACCCTCTATCGGCTAGAATGATGTCACGGTTTTGCTTGCCTTCATTGATGTGTGTGTCAACGGTTTGAATGTACGTGGTGATCCCCTGCTGTGAATTCACGTTGTAAACCCCTCGGGAGATCTACTGGGGACGTATGCATTAATCAAACAACTGTGTTTGCTCTGATGGGTTTACTTGCCATCAGCTGAGATAATGTCAAGGCTGCTTGACCTTCGTTGATTTGTGTGTCAACGGATGAACAAGCGTTGTAACCCCCGCTGGGGATCTACGTTATAACCCCTGTCGGGGATTCACATTGTAACCCCCATCAGGGACTCACGTTGTAACCCCCATTGGGGACTCACGTTGTAACCCCCGTCGGGGACTCATGTTGTAACCCCCGTCGGGGATCTAGGTTGACAAGGACGATGATCCTGAGAAAGCGGCATTGGACCTGTGTACGGTATTATCGAGCTTGACTGAGATCATTTGAGATCACTGGTATAGTGTACCCTGTGTGTGGGCGAATACCAATGCGTAATGTACCAATTCAAAGTCTCATCAGAGAAGACCAGAATTATATGCAGTTTTGCTCAATCGCGTGGCATTTTTATTCTCGATTTGACCTTTTTAATTCGTAAGACCTCCTTTGCAACTCGAACTGGACCGAGCCGAAGGGATGGGACCCACATGGGGGTGCCGCAGGTGTATGTGTTGCAGCCACAGATAGGCATGCGGCCAGGCGTGGATCATAAGTCACTTTCAACTTGTTTCGCTTAGAGAAAACCGCGAGCCATCTTTAGATCTACTGAGTTCGGGCCGCTTTCTGCAAATTCTGTCACCGTGCAAGTGTTCCACACTATCCTGGTAACGTATGCCTATATTTTCTTTAGTTTCTGTCCGTTAGATTGTGAGTTATCGCACGAAATGCATCTAAACACATAGTAGTGATTATGTATGCACAAATGACTTGATAAAAAATATTCAACATAGTAAATGTTAGTATTAAACCATGCTGAACATAATGATGCAAAAAAATTTAACTTTTGAGACAGTCAAATTGGCACCTTTTTCTGCTATTTTTTGTCCTATTTGAGGTCCAATGAGCAAAAGGTAGAAAGGCAAAGTACTCCTAGCATTGAGGTTGGCCTTATGCATGATGCTTTTGATTTTTAATGCATATATTGTGTATATGACTTTGGGGCAGGTGTGCTACTGAATGACCACCTAAACATGTCTAAGTGCATGTGGATAGTCCTATTTTCAAAGGGGACTATGACAAAATTTTCCAAAAGGCAGGCATTGGGTAGTCATGCATTTTAACTCTATTGTTTGTTAAAGTAAATGCATGCATGCATATAATCATAAATGCATTAGAGAAAGCTCCAGGTAAGGAAATAACACACCCTTTCTAAGGTGATTTGGAGACTTGTTGTCCAGATATTATGGATCCGGATCAGCCGAGTAGTTCCTATAGGACCGCTTCTGGCGTACGGCGGAGGGCTTCTGAACTGCCTCGTCCCTGTTCTGTCAGACAACCTCGTCGATTGGTGGAGGCTGTGATCCGTCCTGTCCAGTCAGATGTTCTGGACGTTGAGGACGAGGAAGTGGATATTGAGGACCCCGCTCCAACTGTATCTGTCCCTCGTAGGGAGCTTCCGAGCATTCAGGTAGCGAACCCTAAGTTGCTGGGTGATTTGGGCAGACATCCATCGATGTACTTACATGCTAACGAGGTATGGCATTAGACTTTGCTTTTCCTTCTTTCCTATTAATGATGATTAAAGGGTTCTAACGTAGATTTGTATTTCATGCAGGTTCCAGGTTTTACACAGCCTCAAGGGAACTAGTTTAGCATCCACTCCATGTACTAGGCGCTTCATCCTGATTATAGAGCAGTAGTGCATGAATGGGGATTTAGGGCATTCTTCTCCATCCTTCCCCGTCGTTGTCCCTGGGGTTACCTCAGGGGATTGTCTGAGCGGTGGTTTCACCAGACTCAGTCACTCCACCTGCTGGATTACGAGGTGATGATGACGCCGATGGATTGGCGATTTATCACCGGCGTGGAGTTTGGAGGGGAGTCAGTGCCTTGCATGACGAATATTACCCCAACAGCCGTCAGATCCTTGTTAGGAGTTCCGGCGGCGGCGCTCAAACGCAGGACCGTCCGTTCAGGTCCTTTGAGCGTGGATTCTATGAGCGGGCTATTGAGTGAGCCCATGCCTGATGATGTCAGGATCAGGGATCGCGTTCTGCGGCGGTTGTTCTTGATTATCATTCGAGGCTGCTTCGTAGCAGATAACTCTTCCACTGTATCTTTTGCTTTGGTCAGCGCTACGCGTGACGTGGACCGTATTGGAGAGTACAATTGGGGCTCCTATACCTTTGCCTATTTCCTTTGGGGCATGCATATGCGCTCATAGGGTTTGACCGAGGCTTGGCTAGGATTTTACCCATTTTTGCTGGTGAGTATTTCTCTTGTCTTTTCCCATTTATAGGTTAAGAGTGTTTACTGATAGCAGATGTCTTGCCATTGTGTTGGCAGTTTTGGGCCTATAAGAGGCTTCCCTGTTTACGTCCCATGAGTGTGTTAGGTTTAGATACCTATCCACGAGGACGAAGATGGCATCATTGGATTCTGCCGGAGGTCCCTGTAGCGGAGGGATTCACTCATTGCCGTATGCAGCTGGAGTTGCTGACGACCGACACCATCACCTGGCTTCCCTATTCTGGGGAACACTTGAAAGTGGGCTTTGAGGATGGATACCCGACTGGGGTTGAGTATTTGATTTCCACCAGGAGAGTTCCACTCTTCACAGATGGCGGTTGGGAGCTCTATCTAGGAGAGCGTACTATCAGGAGCACCACAGGGGAGATTCGTATACCGATCTTACCTCCTGTCAGGTGTCACTGGCCTATATCTTAGTCACCCGCCATTGATATCCCGTTGTTAGGTGTTGACGGATTTGCATTATCAGAGGGTCCATGTACTCAGGAGATATTCCAGCGTTGGTGGCTTCCTCGTACTATTGGAGCCCAGTCTCGCGCCACACAGTTTATGGGGGACATGGTTCCTGGATCCTTAATGATGGTGGATTGGATAGCTTGTGTTCAAGATCTGACTCATGTGACCCAGATTGATAGCTTGACCCGTCAGTTGGACCATGCACATATATTTATTCGGCACTTGGGTAGAGATCCAGCAGATGCGGAGTCATTTTTTCCTTCCAGCTCAGGCGCTGGTCCCTCGGACGACCCATTTGGTTTTGCCAGCGCAGATCCTCCTCTTTATAGGCCTGACATCCCTGTTGATAGAGATCCAGTGACTCAGGAGGAGTTACATCAGGTGGATAGGATTGATGATGTGGATATCGACACCATTGTCTTCTTCTGATGTATTCTCGTTATATCTTTGGATAGGCCTCTGTTAGATATTGGGTGGCTGTTCCCCATTCTCGCTATATCTTTTGATAGGCCTCTGTTAGTAGTAGGGCGTCTGTGCCCCATTTCCCTATATTTGTAGCTGTACAGAGCTGATGTATTAGATGATGATATACTTAGGAATGTATGCACAGTCTTTTCCATTCCCTATATCATATTGTCATCCATTATCTGTTATGCATGTATTATGTTATGCATATGTATGTATGTCCATAGATATTCGGCATTGACCCCTGGATGGTCTTATGACACGGCCCTCACAGATGTCTTCTTCGACAGTTAACCGTATAGATCATACCCCACCGTCAGTGGTGGCATCGGGTATGCGATCATGGTATGATAGTATGTCACCACTAGACAGGGTGACCGTAGATATATTACTGCAGCATACCATGACTCTTTGGGTATTTCAGGTTCCTGCAGGATTCGTAGATGGGATGCTAGAGCATTGACGACCTGACAGGCAGGTATTCCGCTTTGGCACCCATGAGTTGACTCCTACTCTGGAGGAGTATGCACGTTTGATGATGCTGCCCTTAGACAGACCTTGTGTGCATATGGCTCTGGGATACATGAGTAGACAATTCATGACTCTCACAGGATTGAGGCGCAGAGTCTTGCAGGATGAGCTGACATCTGGCCATGTGATCTCTCAGCATTTTTTGTACGACAGATTTGGCTCAGAGGACAGTTACTCACGACATTCTGGGGATTTCACCGCACCGGAGGATCATTGGCGTCTAGCCAAAGTTGACGTACTGATGTTATGTGTACTATCATATGTGTACATGTCGCGGTATATGGATGAGATAGATATAGGCGTTATCATGGTTGTGAGAGCTCTCAGGGAGGGTCATACCATTATGCCTATGATCTTGGCAGAGACTCTGCGGTTAGCATCCTACTACAGTACTTATCCATCAGGAGTGTTTACTGGGAGCTCAGTCCTTCTGTATGTGTGGTTTATGTCACACTTGAGACCGATTTGTACCCTTAGACGACATGGATATTAGTTTACCCACGATGTGTCCATGTCATACTCCTTTCATCCATCAGAGTGTATAGATGCTCAGTCCTGATCCGCATATTTGGCAGACATCAGAGACCCATTTAGCATATTGTTGTGCTCGTGGCTTAGCTCACCATACAGCTTTATTACTCATGCTCCGGGCATGGATTTCCTCCCTCTGGCCGACTTGAGGGGTGTGACTACTTATCACCCATTGGCCGTGATGTCGCAGTTCGACCAGTTTTAGGATTTTCATCCTTTCACAGGGGCGACAGGTCAGCGTTCAGCTGCCCGGTACCTCTCAATAGAGGACCGATCTCGTGTATACGCTTGTTGGGACCATCGTGAGGTAGCTGCTTTTTCAGTGAGCAGTCCAGGTTATTCCGCAGAGTATTTCGCCTTGATGGAGACGGAGGTTTTATCGGCTGCAGCAGTATATGTAGTACCGGATAGTGACGCAGAGGGTGTGGAGCCTGTGGAGGACATTGATACCCACTTCGAGGAGGAGCCCGCTGCTGGGTTGCCAGCATTTCTTTCGGATTCTCCTAGTACCAGCACTGTTGCGATTTAGCACTCGGCACAGTACTTAAAACAGAGTCTTCAGCTGATGACCTTTGGGAGAGATCAGGTTCGATCTATGATGTCGACTGCTCTGGAAGTGAGGGAGGCCGCTCTGTTGGAGAGAGATGAGGCCTTAGCTCGCAGGGATGCCGCTATTGTTAAGCGGGATGAGGCCAGATTAGCCAGAGATGCAGTGATAGTTGAGCGGGATAGTGCCATATCTGCCCGGGATGTAGCCGTCACAGACAGTACTGCAGCGAGGTCCCTTACCACTGACATAATCGTAGAGATGAGCGCATATATTGATGAGCATATGGTCATCATGCAGACGGCTTCTGATCTATTGGGTCGTGTGGATACTCTCATACAGGAGACCACAGCTTTACCTCCTTCTTCTGAGAGAGATGCTATGTTGGGCTTGCTAGCTCGCGTGTATCCTGACTCATAGATTAGCTTGTACTTACCTGCACAGACTAGCTTAGCCATTTTGTCATATACAGTTTAAATCATGTATATCAAATAGCATTGTATATGATAGAGAAATATATTTTTGGATCACTTCCCTTTTAGATACACCTTGCTATTTGTTTGATATTTTGCCTGCTGCTTCAGGGCTTGTGATCTTGATGTATTCTGAATTCCTCCTGGGTGGATGGACATTGAGCTGTCTCTGGATAGTTCAGAATGGATCATCGATCTGTGTATCCCTACCATCTTTTGGTGTCTTGGGACTGGTTTCTGTATGGAAATGTGGAGAGGAGTGTGGCTTTCCTCTCTGAGATTGACCGCACCACAGATGGTCGCCAGTACTTCTATTCAGGAGAAGCCTAGTTAATTCCATCTTTTATGGATTGGCGTTACTCTTCAAGGTATGACCGCAGTTTAGATGGTCGCCGAATCTCCTATTTGGGAGGAGAGGTTGGGTAATTCCATCCCTTTGGTCTGAAGCCGAATGAAACGTAGTGAATTGATGTTTGATCCCCGTACCAACTGACAAGGGTTTGTGTTTTGGTAGGGGGTGAGACCGCACCATGAATGGCTGCCTATGTACTCCTATTGAAGAGGAGATCAGGTCTGCATAGTTCGAACCTGGTGTAAGAGGTTCAACGCTGTGTGTGGCAGAAATGGTGTAGGAATATTTTTGTTATTTTTTTTTTGTGTTGCGACCGGGCCATATAAAATGGTTGCCTACGTACTCCTATTGAAGAGGAGATCAGGTCGACGTAGTTCGCCCCTCAGGGCGAGAAGAGAAAGCGTAATCCCATGTGCAAGTCAGAGTGCGGGGATGAGAAAGTTCAATCCTAAGTTGAGGATAAACTGCAGAGGAAAAGTTTGATCCCAGGTATGGGTAGCCAAACTATAAACGTAAGAGGTTCAATCCACGGTGGGATGACCTAAGTTGTATGAGCACAAAGGAAAGCCAGGTTGCTGGTTTGAAAAGTATGTTTCCTTGAGGGGCAAAGTGCAGAAAAGTTGTATGTGGTAAAGGGTTAAAAAATCGGAATGACTGGTGATCTGATGGTTTGACACCAGGGTATTTGCGAGTTACTTCAGACATAGTACCGTTTCACAGCGTCTGAGTTAATGAGTTATGGAAATTCATCACCGTCCATTTTTTGCAATCTAAGAGCGCCTCCCGTCAATACTTCTTTGACAATAAACGGGCCTTCCCAGTTAGGAGAGAATTTTCCCTTAGATTGATCTTGGTTGTCTAGGATTTTCTTCAAAATCAAGTCATATTGTTTAAATTGCCGTAGCCGGACTTTTTTGTTGTAGGATCGGGCGATCCTTTGCTGATATAACTGACCATGGAAGATAGCCGCAGTTCGCCTTTCGTCTATTAGAGACAATTGGTGATACCTGTCTTGTACCCATTGATCTTCATCCAGCTGAGCGTCTATCAACACTCTGAGGGATTCCATCTCAACTTCTATAGGGAGCACTGCTTCCATCCCATAGGTTAGTGCGTAGGGGGTTGCCCCAGTTAAAGTACGCATGGATGTTCTGTAGGCTAACAGAGTCAGAGGCAATACATCAGGCCAATCTTTGTGGTTGGCGGACATCTTTTGCATAATCTTCTTGATATTTTTGTTAGCCGCTTCCACAGCACCGTTCATCTTTGGACGATAGATGACTGAGTTGAGATGTTTGATGTGGAATTTACTGCACAATTCCTCCATCATCTTGTTGTTGAGGTTTTTGGCATTGTCTGACACAATCACCTCTGGTTGCCCATAACGACAAACAACATTGTTTCTGATGAAAGCAATGATGACTTCTTTAGCGACCCTGGGGAAGGAGGCTGCCTCTACCCACTTGGTGAAGTAGTCGATCATGGTGAATATAAACCGATGTCCATTACTGGCTTTAGGTTCAATGGGCCCGATAACATCCATTCCCCACATTGAGAAGGGCCAAGGTGAACTCATATTGTGGAGTTCCCGTGGAAGGGCGTGTATAGCATTCCCATGAATCTGGCACTGATAGCATCTTTTGACATGGTCATGGCAATCAGCTTTGAGAGATAGCCAATAATGCCCCGTTCTGAGGATTTTCTTGACAAGGAGGGGGCCACTCATGTGGGGGCCACATACTCCGCCATGGATTTCATCCATGAGCTTGATCTTTGTCTAAACACCAGAGGAGGCCTAATCCTGCATCTCTTTTGTAGAGCACATCTCCACTCAGGTAGAATTTCATTGCAAGTCGATGGATCCGCCTTTTCTCGGTCGGGCTCGCCTCAGCGGGTGTAGATCCAACTCGCAGATATTCCTTGATATGCTGATACCAAGGCTGTGGGATGGGAGGTAGCTCATCCGATACTTCTCCAACATAATTCCCGTAGGCTGGGGCCTTGTTCAAGGAAATTATGATGCTTGGCAATTGTTCCTTATCTGATATATGAACCAAGGAGGCCAAAGTTGCTAATGCGTCTGCAAAATCATTCCTATTAGGAGGAACATGTAGAAAGGAGATTTCTTCGAACTCCAAAGCCATCTTTAAAACCTGCCGATGGTAAGGCAGCAAATGTAGTTCCTTGGTTTGATAGATTCCGGTGGATTATCGGATTACCAACTCTGAATCTCCAAGGACAGTTAATCGTCTAATGCCCATTGAACGGGCAAGTTTTAGCCCCATGAGACAGCCTTCATACTCAGCCGTATTATTGGTGCTGTCAAACTGTAATTTGACTGCGACGGGATACTGCTCCCCCGTATCAAATACTAGAACTGTATCAGCTCCAGAACCTTCCATATTAACGGCTCCATCAAAATACATCTTCCATGATTGGCGCTTATCGTACTGATGGTGTTGTTGTACTGTCATTACTCCTTCATCAGGGAAATATGTTTCTAAGGGTTTGAAATCCCCTGAAGGTGCGGCGGTCAGTTGATCCGCAATTCCTTGACCTTTGATGGACTTTTGAGTCACATATACGATGTCAAATTGTTGTAGGATCAACTGCCATTTGGACAGCCGACAATTTAACATGGGTTTGTTGAACACGTACTTGAGAGGATCCACGCGGGATATAAGATGGGTTGTGTGACCATGGAGGTAATGCTGTAACCTCATGGAAGCCCATGCTAAAGCACAACACGTCTTTTCGATCAGAGTGTACTTGTGTTCACTACTGCTGAACCTTTTACTGAGGTAATAGATAGCTCGTTCTTGGCCTCTATCGTCCTTCTGCCCCAGCATGCAGCCCATAGCATTGTCACTTACGGACAGGTACATAAACAGGGGAACATCATCCCTGGGTGGTACCAACACACGAGCTTTGACTAGCTGTTTCTTGATTGTAAGGAAGGCATTCTGACACTCATCATTCCATTTCATGGAGGAGTTCTTCCTTAATAGTTTGAAGATTGGTTCACATGTTGCTGTGAGTTGGGAGATGAACCTGCTAATGAAGTTGATTCTTCCCAAAAATCCCCAGATTTCCTTTTCTATCTGAGGAATGGGCATTTCCGTGATGGCTTAGATTTTAGCAGGATCCAGCTCAATCCCGTTGTGGCTGACTAGAAATCCTAGCAACTTGCCTAATTTAACGCCAAAGGCGCATTTGGCTGGATTCAACTTCAAGTTGTATTTACGCAACCTGTTGAATAGCTTTCTGAGATGGTCTATATGGTGATCCTCCTTCCGGGACTTGACAATGATGTAATCCATGTAGATCTCAATCTCTTTGTGCATCATGTCGTGGAAGAGAGCCATCATTGCTCTCTGATAGGTAGCTCCGGCATTGATAAGGCCGAATGACAACCGTCTATAACAAAAAGTTCCCCAAGGAGTGATGAAGGCAGTCTTCTCTCGATCTTCCTCAGCAACCATGATTTGATGGTACCCCGCAAAGCAATCAGCAAAGGAGTACATGTCGTATTGCGCAGTATTGTCAATGAGAATGTGGATAAATGGCACGGGAAAGCTGTCTTTTAGGCAAGCTTTATTCAAGTCTCGGTAATCCACGCAAACTCGTACCTTCCCTCCAGGTTTAGGCACGGGTACGATATTGGATATCCACTTAGGATATGTAGACACCATGATGATGCCAGCCTGACATTGTTTCACAATTTCCTCTTTCACCTTTAAATTTCACTCAGGTTTCAATCGCCTGAGTTTCTGTTTGACTGGCTTAAATCCCTCTTTAATGGGAAGGCGATGAAGGACAATGTCAGTGGACAACCCCACCATGTCTTCATGAGACCATGCAAACACATCCTGGAATTGGGTTAATAGTGTAACCATGTCATTCCGTTGGTTTGGGGTAAGGTCTGAACCAATCTGGATTAATTTAGGGCTTTCTAAGGTTCCGAGATTGAAAGAAGTGGTTTGATCAAGGTTGGGTTTAAGTGTATCTTTGACCTATTCTTGAATTTCTGGAGGCACCTCAATGTCATCCTGTGTATCCATCAAGGCTAAATTCATCTCTAAATCAAAGGTACAATCCCTGTGTAGGAGAGGCATCGTATCAGCAAGTACAGGCACATCTAAATTCAGAGTCCTGAAACAAAATATGCTTTCACTTAGTATATATGAAACGTGTTTGATCATACACAGTGTTAGCATATACTGGCAAAATAAACTGTTAATACTGTACAGAAAAGTAAGCAGTTATTATATCTACAGGGTAGAAAGAACTTCTGCCCGCTTTACTCTTGACGACCAATGCAAGGAATGATGCTCCAATTGGCAAGAGCAAAGTTCGGGTGAACCGCAGTGATGGAGGGACTGTCATCATCCTCCCTGTCCCGAATGATGGCCATTATGTCTGTACAATCATCGTCTAGGGTGTATCGGTTGGTATGTTCGTCATGGACGATGATACGCATGCCCGACATTATTCGGACAACGTTCTCCTTGATTCTTCGCTCCTCTTCGTCGATTGCGGGATCTGGAATAACGATTTTGTTTTCCTCCACCGGTTTCGGCTTAGGAAATAACATAGCCATAACATTGGTTGACACCTTTATAGGAGGTTGTGCGGACTCAGCACTTGAAGGCGAAGATAAACGCCACATAGTTGAAGCTGAAGGAACCTGTGGATGTTTATGAGGGTTCCTGTGACTAGAGTTGGCCGAATAGCCTAGTCCAGTTGTTCCAGTGTGCTTGGTTAAGCGAATAGGGTACTTGATACCCTGAGAATCTTTACCCAACCCTTGTCCTGGTTTATGACCCAACAACATCATTTCTTGAGTGGCTGACATCACTTCGGCAGAAATCTGGGGTTCGGGCAGTGGTGCTCCAATAGCATGGTATTGGGTATTGTTTATTTCCAAAGCATAAAAACTGACTGGTTTAATGTCCGCATTAGCATTGATGACCGGTAAATCCCCGTGTTGAGGACACTCTGGTTTAGCGTTGACCGTGACCAGGCTATTGTTGATAATGTATTTTAATTGTTGATGAAGGGTGGAGGGGACTGCCCCAGCCATGTGGATCCATGGTCGTCCCAAGAGCAGGTTGTATCCCGACTCTATCTTGAGCACATGGAAGGATACGCAGAATGTATGAGGACCAATCTCAATTGGCAGCTCAATTACTCCAACCGAATTTCGGCGGGCTCCATCAAAAGCTTTGATGATAGTATGGCTACTCCGGATTCAATTAGGATTGATATTCATCTTCACCAAGGTAGCATATGGGCAGATATTTAGGAATGAGCCTCCATCTATCAGGACTCCAGCCACCATATATCCGGAGGACAAGACCGCGATGTGCAATGGTTTGCAATGACCGGTCCCTTCAAGCGGAATGTCATCATCAGTGAAGGATATCACATTGTCGTTGAAAATGTGATCAACCAGATGTTGAAATTTTTCCTCATCCACGGATATCGGGAGATAGGTTTCTTCTAAAACCTTTAACAAGATCTTCCGGTGATTCTCGGAAGTGAGGACCAAATCCAAAATTGATATCTGTTGTGGAGCTTCTTTCAAGCTTAAAACCACCATAGCTTCGTTATGACCCATAGTGTGGAGGAATTTTTCAATCTTCTCCGTGGGTATTTTTCCCTTTGATTTGACGGCAGATTTCATCACCCGTTGGGGAAGGTACAATGGATTTTCTTTCGACACTGCAGTAGTGGTATGTGAGGTGGATCCTTCACCTTCTCCATAATTCCACGAAACTTTATGCAAGCTAACAATAGGATATTGTGCTCTGCACGGCAAGTTGATTGGCTCAGGAGCGGCCACTTTCAAAGGATTATTGCTTCCTTTGAGTTGAATTATTGGCATGACGAGTGATTGATCAGCTTCAGTAGATATGATGGCTACCACACTCTTCTATTTAGTGGGACCTGCATTCTCACTGGCGCGTAGCACAGTGTCGTCATCTGCCAAGCGTAGTACGCCACTGTCGATTAGGTTCTGAATAAGGTGGCGGAGTGCCCAGCATTCTTCAGTGCTGTGACCACGAGATTGGGAATGATATTGACATACTCCCTCAGAATTGTACCGTCCCGAACGGGGGTTGATTGGAGGTAGAAGGGAACTGATTCTTCCTTCATTGATTAACATGTGAAGTATCTCCTCCATAGGTTGACCCAAATACGTGAATTCCCTTTTGTTGGCGAAATCCCGACGGGCCTTGGCATTTGCTCTCTTCGTCACTTTGTCTTCCAGCATTTCATTTTCTGAAAGTGAAGAGGGAATATTCATGACAATGGGAAGGAGACTGGCATGCTCCTGGCTGATTAGCTGACGAGTCACTTGATGCTGATAAGTCACCAGTTCTGCCAATTACTCAATTTGTTTGCAGAGAGCTTTCATTTTATGTTCCATTGTGAACTGGAACTTGGCATAATCCCATATGTTATCACCATCTTTGATGGTTTGGGAAGAATCACAGCTGAAGTTGGAACTCTGTCCACTGCTCCAATTAATCATGTTGACCTCTTCTTCTTTGTGTTGAGGAAAAGGGTTGTCTTGAATGTTAGGTTGATCTGGTTTAGTGACCACGATCTCACCGTTGTCTATCAGGTCTTGGATCTTGTGTTTCAAGGCACACCAATCCTGAGTATCATGTCTAGGTGCCCCGGCATGATAAGCACATTTTCGAGCAGCATTAAAACCCCTTCCATTTGGGTTGGCTGGTGGAAGTAGATGTGTAATCTTCTTTTGTGCTGTCAGAAGATTAAGGATATTCTCGAGGGTATCCCCTAAGGGTGTGAACACTCGAGGGCGTTTGGCTTCTCCACCTTTTGTTATTGGAGGGTTTACAGACTGTGCTGGAAAGGGAGTATAGTTTCTCCTCTGAACAAGCATATTTTGACTGCCTTTTTGACCCTGTAGTATCAAGGAAATATCTTCCTCTTTCTTTTTATGGACCCTCCTGGGGTTGTTCCCATAATTTCCAGACTGGATGTGATCAGCAACAGCTTTGAGTGCAGCTAGGTCTTGAATCTTTTTGGATTTCAATCCCATCTCAGCCATCTCCCCATGTTTGACCATTTCAGAAAACGGTTTGCTGATGCCGGCTAAAAATCTCTCATAGAAGGGAGCTTCTTGTATGTCTATGAATGTCATGACCATTTCTGATTCGGTTATGGAAGGATTCACTTGGGCAGCTAGGCGTCTCCACCTCTGGGCATACTCTCTAAAAGACTCGTTAGACTGTTTTTTGATCTTGGTAATTTGGTACCGATCAGGAGCCATTTGAGTTTGAAAGCTATATTGAGTGAGGAAGGCATGTGCTAGCTCTTCCCAGCTGTGGATTTTGGAGTTGTCTAATCTTGTGTACCATGAACGGGCTTCTCCAGTTAGACTCTTTTGGAATAATTGCATTCTGAGCTTTTCATCCTCTGCATAAGATCCAAGTTCTCCAATAAATACCTTTAAGTGTGTATAAGGATCTCCTAACCCGTCATATTTTTCAAAGTCAGGAGTTTTAAACTTTTCTGGATAATGAACACCAGGAAAAATACATAGATCAGCATATGAAACACTCCCGTGTGTTCCAATTCCTTTGATGGTACGAAGGGTCTCTTCCATTTGGAGGACTTTCTTTTTGATGTCGCCAGTGTCTGGGTCTCCAGTGGGATGGGTAGCATCATGAGTTTTGTTGGTAATATCCAACTGTAGTTCAGGTATGGTAATGACCGGACTCCCTCATTGGATGGAGGATTCATCATGTACGGGTATTTTCTGACCCTGTGTAGACTGGTGTAATTCTTTTAGCAGAACAACCAAATCTGCAATTTGTTTGCTTAATCCGTCGAATTCTTTGAGAGAAACTGGATTAAGTTCAGTCTGGTCGGATGACGACATAATTGACTGTAGGCCTGTTGCCTTTTTGGACTTTGAACGGGTAGTAGGCCCGATTGACTCCCTGCGAAAGACTTGCATAGTTTAGTCCTTAGGGAAGGTGAATATTAATATGCAATGTGATGAGTCCATTTTAGGAATTTTATCCTGCAAAAACGGATGTCAGCTATTTGTAGCATGTATGTATATGTGTACACATTCCTTCATATTTCTCATTACATGGAGATAGATATGTCATGAAATTGTGTAATTTAAAATGAGAGCATGAAGAGACTTTCCTCCGTTTTGGGTTTATCAGAGGCTGACCTATCTTAGGTTACTCTCGCGACTTTTTGGCATGAAGGTTCCCAAATCATCGCAATCTACTTGACGGGAAGTTAATCCGGTCTTTCAACTGGAGCGAATTTGGGTGGTGCCTTTCCTGAGCCTCGGAGAATCAGGCTTCTCACGAGTCCAGTAATCAAACACCGACAAGATAGCCTCCTGGTGGAGGGATCACACAACATACATTCACATACATCGCGTCTCACCGTATGAAATGATGACATGTGCGAAGCACTAATATCATGAGCAGTTTATAGTGTGAGGCACTAACATCACATGCAGTTTATAGTGCGAGGCACTAACATCACAGGCAGTTTATAGTGCGAGGCACTAAATAAACAAGACATGCATTCGTACACATTCATCCAATGTAAATGCAACATCCACACACAAGCAGATAACAATTTTGAAAAGATTGAAATAGCGGCTTAAGTCCTCTTACTGGAGTCCCCAGCAGAGTCGCCACCTGTCGACGTCGGGAATTTTAGGTGTCCCTTTCCGTTACTTGTTATTTGGTGTTCTCATTGTAGGTGAGATTTGTTTGAAAAAACAAGTAAAAAAGGTCCGACATGTATAATGTCGACGATGGACTGTTAAGAGTCGCCAGTTGGTTTTTTAAATGGTTGTACCAACACAACCGAGAAAATGTTTGCACATTGACCCAGTGATGTGACACTGCTATATGGGTCAGTGAAACCGAGATTCATTAAGGGTCCGGGGACTTGGTTATGCGGGGGAAAGGTGTTAGGCACCCCCCGACATCCGTGTTACCACGGTGACCGCCTCTTTTCAAGAAACTAATATCTGAATGTGTGTGTGTGTGTGTGTGTGTGTGCATATGAGTCAATGTGCTGTTATTTGAAAGTGGTACGAGGCCTCGTTCGCACCTATATACGCAGGGTTTGAATTTATGTAAAAATTCAATTTTACCAAGATATGGCAATGATGTTTTATAAAAGAGGTTTTTTCAAACCCTGTCGCTCAATAGTAATTGAGGCCTTTTGCACTCCTATTTTATTCCGTATTCGGCTTGGTTTATTTTATTTGACGGCTGCGAAGCATCCGTACGAAAATAATGTACAAAATAATGCCGACTTCCTCGTGGGTATGGAAACCATCTGAGGAAATTCAGACACCGCAGAATAATTTACAAGCTGCTTACAGCTGAAAATGTCCATCACGGGAACCGAATCTAGATTCAATGGGATGAATCTGTGATCACATGATTCCTAGGCTCACATGATACCGCAATTTGAATGAAAGCAGTAAGCAGATATATATTTATAAAAGCCATAAATATATATATATGCAGACATGATCACCAACCACGAAGAACCTCAATGGGGGATCAAAAATGTAAAGAAAGCTGTTAAAATCCATCAACCGCCACGGAGGAAACTCCAGGCGGGACAAAACGTAGATAAAGCTGTAAAAACGGTCAACTACCACGAAGTAAACTCCAGATGGGACGAAATGTATATATATATGTATATATATATATATATATATATATATATATATATATATATATATAAAAGCATGACGCACCAGATATAAAATCTAGGCTCACCGAACAGAGTTCGATAGCAGTTCATATATATAAGTATATATATATAAAAGCGAGTAAACGCACCGGATGTAAAATCCAGGCTCATCGAACGGAGTTCGACCACAGTTTATATATATAAGTATATATATATATAAGAAAGTAATTAAACGCACCAAACCGAAGTTTAGGCTCATCGAACAAAGTCCGACACACAGTTAATATATATAAGTATATATATATATATTAAAGCAATAAACGCACCAAACCGAAGTTTAGGCTCAATCGAACAAAGTCCGATACACAGTTCATATATATAAAATATATATATATATATATATATATATATATATATATATATATATATATATAGAAAAGCAAATAAACGCTCCAGACTGAAGTCTAGGCTCAACCGAGGCATAACTCGGTAATGTTAGTCAATATATATGTAAATATATATATATATATATATATATATATATATAGACTGAAATGAAACCACGGACCGAAGTCCGGGCAAAAGTAAGCAACATGACTCTCAACGTGTAGAAGGGTGTGTGCAAAAATGAAGAGAAAGACTCTAAAGTGTGTGAGAAGGCTTACAGTGGGCTGTCAAAGAAGACTTCTATAACTTTAGAGTGAGTAAACACAGACTTTTATAGGTACAAAAGAGGGTTGTATATGAGCTCACATGTGTTTAAAATGGGAAAATACACTGTATGGCAAGTGTAGAGCGAATTCTGTAGGGTTTCCCCGTCTTTTTTCTCTTAAAAATCAGCACCCCAAGCCCTATATTTATAGACCAAAGCTACCGCAGGTGTACCTGTGGCCTAGCCGCAGGTGTACCAGAGGCGGGTTGGGTCGGCCCAGTTTGGTCGAGTCGGGTCGTCTCGAAGTACGTGTACGCGGGCACTGTAATGTCCACTCAGTTTTTCTAAAGTGCAATCTGGGCATCCGTTTGAGGTATACAAGACCTATTTTGGACCGCCGTTGTCGAGAGTTTGTACGATGACATGGGATTAGAGTTTGTACGAAGTCTTTGAAGATGGGACGGTGCCCTCCGGTCTTTAAGCTTCAACTTTCATCCATTACCCCGCACAATAGCAACTCGGGATTGGTTAGCCTTGTGGCCGTTGTTGCGTAGATGTGTTGAGACGACTTGGCGTGGCATCGTGTTGGTCAGATGACGATGTTGCCCCTTATCGGGGTTATTGCCGGGTTGGGTCGATAAAGCAGATGTTGCTCAGCTTTGCTGAGATTGGACTGCTGCAATTGGTTGAAAGTCCTCATTGTCATCTTTGAGGTGTGTCTATCTTCCCGATGTCATCGCCGGGCTGATACAGTGTATCTCGTTGTGAGCGCCGAGATTGAAGTTGGTTGCACTTGTAACAAGCATTTCCGGGGTTAATGCCGAAACTGCATTCCTTGGGGCTATCACCAAGGTTGGAGGCTATTCCCATGTTTAGGGCTGAGACTGGATACCTTGGGGTTATCTCCGGGATTAATCGGTCTTCTCCGGTGTGTGTTCTGGTATTGATCTGCAGGCCTCGGGGTTACATCTGAGGTTGGATTGGTTACTCCCAGATTGCGATCTGGGGTTGATGCTGAACCTCCGGTAGTATCCATTATGGTTGTGGATTGTCTTTCAGGGTTCTCTCATAAAAGACGAATCTGCCTTCCTGCAATGTTAGTGTCAGTAATACAGAAAATTTTGAGTGTCTACATTTGCATTTGATGTGATTTTAGGAATTGATTGGTTAACTACTTATCATGCTAAAATCGATTATTTTTATAAGGTTGTTAGCTTTCATATTCCTAACTAACCTATTATGCGAATTCAAGCAACCAAACCACTAAAGTCAATCACTGTCATATCAAGCCATAAAGCTATTCGTTTATTGAAAAACGGTTGTCAAGCTTTCTTAGCACATGTCACGGATTTAAACAGAAATACGTCAGATTTGAATGATATTTCTATTGTTAATAAATTTCCTGACGTATTCCCTAAAGAATTTCCTAGCCTACCCCCAGAGCATGAAATTGAATTTTGTATCGACCTTGAATCCGGTACAAAACCCATTTCCAAAGCCCCATATCGAATGGCTCCTATTGAACTTTAGGAGTTAAAAACCCAACTACAAGAATTGTTAGACATCGGTTTCATTCGTCCTAGTACATCTCCTTGGGGTGCTCCTGTTCTATTCGTGAAGAAGAAATATGGAAGTATGCGACTTTGTATTGATTATCGGGAGTTAAATCATGTCACCATAAAAAATAAGTACCCGTTGCCTCGTATTGATGATCTGTTTGACCAGTTTCAAGGCGTCAAATTCTTTTCAAAGATCGATCTTCGTTCCGGATATCATCAATTAAAGATTAAAACTGATGACATTCCAAGACTGCTTTCAGAACTCGGTACGGGCATTACGAATTCCTAGTCATGTCTTTTGGATTGACTAATGCTCATGATGCCTTCATGGATATGATGAACCGAGTATTCAAGAAATATTTGGATCACTTTATGGTCATCTTTATTGATGACATTCTCATTTACTCTAAAAGTCGTAAAGATCATAAGCAACACCTGAGGCTGATACTCCAAAAGCTTCGTGAAAACAAGTTATATGCCAAGTTAAAGAAATGCGAGTTCTGGCTTGAGGAAGTAACATTCCTTGGGCACGTAATATCAAATCACAGATATCTATTGACCTGAGAAAGATTAAAGCAATTCAAAGCTGGGAGCAACCTAAGTCAATGACTGAAGTACGTAGCTTTTTGGGCTTAGCTGGTTATTATCAGAGGTTCGTGGAAGGATTTTCTCGAATCGCTACTCCATTAACTCAGCTGACTCGAAAAGATACAAAATACAGTTAGAGCGAGGAATCCGAGAAGAGTTTTCAAGAACTCAAGAGGAGGCTCATTTCAGCAACTGTTTTGACAATACCAGCTAGTTCGGAGGGATTTGTCATATACAACGATGCTTCAGGCAAAGGTTTAGGGTGTGTTCTCATGCAACATAGGAAAGCCATAGCCTATGCCTCACGACAACTCAAAGAATATGAGAGGAATTATCCTACTCATGATCTAGAGTTGGCAGCTATTATTTTTGCGCTTAAGATTTGGAGGCATTACCTGTATGGAGAGAAGGTGGAGATTTTTACGGATCATAAAAGCCTCAAATATTTCTTCACTCAAAAGGAACTCAACATGCGGCAACGACGATGGCTTGAGCTATTGAAAGATTACGATCATACCATTCAATACCATTCTGAAAAAGCGAACGTAGTAGCTGACGCATTGAGTAGAAGATCATATGCAGGTACGAGTGCGATATTGTCAACGTAATGGTCCATTTTGTATGACTTACAAAGGATGGAGATAGAGTTAAAGACTCCAGGGACCCATGTGATGATGGCGAATATACGAGTAGAACTGACTTTAATCGATAAAGTTAAAGCTGCTCATGCTACAGACCTGGAGCTGATGCGTATGAGTAAAAATATGCAAGAAGGTGCTATTTTGGAAGCAAGAATCGATGAAGAAGTAATACTTCGAGTCAACTCCAGACTTTGTGCTCCTAACGATTCTGACTTGAAGTATAAAATCATGATCGACGTGCACAACACACCATTTGCAATCCATCCTGAGAGTACCAAAATGTATCATGATCTTCGACATACATTTTGGTGGAGAAATATGAAGAGAGAGATAGCGGAGTTTATCTCAAGGTATCTAACTTGTCACCGAGTCAAGACGGAGCATCAAGTGCCAAAAGGTTCATTACAACCACTTGAAATTCCAGAATGGAAGTGAGAGCACAATATCATGGATTTCGTTACTGGTCTTCCCAAGGTTTCTCAAGGCATAGATGCGATTTGGGTCATTGTTGATAGATTGACCAAGTCTGCTCATTTCTTACCGATACGAGAAATTTATACACTTGAACGTCTTTCTCGTATGTACATAAACAAGATTGTAAGATTGCATGGTATGCCAGTATCCATAGTTTCTGATCGAGATCCAAGATTCACTTCACGATTTTGGGTTAGTTTGCAAAAAGCTATAGGCACGGATTTACGATTTAGTTCAGCATATCATCCTCAAACGGACGGGTAGTCGGAGAGGACTATTCAAACTCTTGAATATTTATTAAGACTCTGTGTCCTTGACTTCAAAGGAAGTTGGGACAAGTTCTTACCTTTGGTGGAGTTTTTCTATAACAACAGTTATCAAGTAAGTATTGGCATGGCTCCATTTGAGGCGTTGTATAGAAGAAAGTGTCGTTCTCTAGTATGATGGGATGAGGTGAGTGAAGCAACATTGTTGGGACCGAAGTTGGTACGTATAACTACAAAAAAGATTCAAACGATCCGACAACATATAAAAACCTCACAAGATCGACAAAAGAGTTATGCTGATCTTCATCGAAAGGATGTGGAATTCAATATTAGAGATCATATGTTGTTACGTGTTACTCCATGGAAAGAAGTTACGAGATTTGGAAAGAGGGAAAAGCTCAATTCTCGATTCATTGGTCCATTTATAATCCTCGATCGAGTAGGAACTGTGGCCTATAGACTCGCCTTACCGCCAAGTATGTCCCGTGTTCATAACGTTTTTCACATATCTATGTTACGTAAATATGTGAAAGACCCGAACCACATTATTGAATTAGAACCGGACGAGATAGCGGAAGATTTAATGTATGAAGAGGTACCTGTTAAAATCTTGGATAAGAAGGATCATATTCTACGCTCCAAGGTTATACCTCAAGACAATATTTTGTGGAGAAACCACGATGCTGAGGAAATGACCAGGGAGTTAGAATCTGAAATTAAGTCAAGGTATCCTTAAAAGTAGTATGCACACAAGCCAATCATGTTTGATGATAAAGCGTATACTTTGTAACAATCTTACTCATTTATTAATAAAAAGTATTAATTTATTAAAGACTTTTAATTATCTACATGATACTGCTTTATAATATGTGATAAACCCATAGTTTTAAGCAATGCTTTTAGAATAATGATGATGATCATTCTAATGAGATCTAAATTCTTAGAAAGCTTAAAACTAAAATAGTTCCCAATCGTTAGATTACTAAATTGGGGATTAGTGAATTCGGATAGATTGGTACATACGTTGCTTGCTCATTGAATGAGGATGATTGATCTCATGATCATTGTAATAACCGTGAATTTTAAGTCACTATATATGTATATACATTATTAATATTTAAAAACTTTGTGTTATACAGTGATTTAATATGTGACAACATATGTGAAATGGTGCATGGGTCAATTAACATGTATGTTATAGTTATGGATATATACATTTATAGGTTTCATTAAAAATGAAAGCCTCGTAACCTAATTATAAATTAGGTGAGACAATTAAATAATCTAAGGGTTATGGTAATAAGGAGATGTTAGTATTTAAAATATATACTAACTTAAGTGGATAATCTTATTATTTCAAGTGACTAATAATTTTAAACCTAATTCTTGTGAACCTAATTAGGTTATGAGCTAAAGTCACATGTATAGGTAATTAAATTTCATAAGATTAGGAATGGAAACCCTAAATAATTAAATTGGGTAACATATATTAAAATTGTTAGACTATGTTTATTACATAGCCCAAAACAATTAAAGGAGAAGCCCAAAAGAAATAAATGCAAGCCCAAACTTAGCCCACTTGATTAAGGGTATTTTAGACATTTGATTTATCTAATTTATGCATTAAAATAAAAGCTAAATGAAGGAGTTAGTGGACATAAATATGGCTGGCCACATTAGCCTTTTAAGGCAACTAATTAAGCTAAGCAAGGTCCATTTGTAGTAACTCTTACACAAAAGGACATGGTTGTCAAGCTCCCATTGGTTGCCACTTTATTAAGCATCCTTAATCATGATTAGACTAATTAAAGTGATAAGACAAAGCTTCTATCCATTGGTTAAAGAAAGTATGGGGGATAATAGCTAGATACACTAAGTGTATCTATATTTTTTGTAAGTATCCTTTTACTTCATCTTTTCATTTCATTTCATTTCTTCTCTCATTCTTCCTCTTATAATTTCTCCCAAGCTAGCCACTTCTAGAGAGAGAAAGGAGAGAGAGGTTTGGCCATATATATATAGAGAGAGAGAGGAGTGCTAGTTTGTTAATGCATCCAAAGTTCATCACTTACTTTGGTAAATCAAGGAAGGTTGCCATTAAATCAAGGTATAACCTAACCTTCATTTTCTTCTTCTACTTTGTTTTTTTTTCTTTAGCTTGAGTTTTGTTGGGGTTATGAACAAATACTCAAGATACCCTAGTCCTACATATGATCATGTATAGAACTAAGTATTTTGAGTGTTAGATCAAAGGCTTAGAGGAAGAATATGAGCATATGTTCTCCAAGGGTGAAAACTCTTGTTTTCTTCCACTAAATCTTGTGTAACTCAAGTTTTCTAACTTAGATTTGTGATCCGTTGAAGGGGGGGTGCTAGATACATGAGTTATCTAGTAAACCCAAGTGATAGAACACAAATCTAACAAGTTTTGAATCCTTTGGAGCTGATTTCCCCCAAAACAGCGCACTTAGAATGTTAAGGGTTCAAAAACCCTAAAATAGTTTCTGTCCTATTTTTCTTGGGTCTGTTTCGGACAATTTCATGTCCCTTAAAAATCTGGGAAAATTCACAGAGGTACCTTGAGAAGTTATCTACGTGAAGGAAAAAGAAAGGACACGTTTTGAGTTATAGATTGTGCGTAATGACTATTTCCGTAAAGGACTCCTAAACCTTTACCGTCAAATATCTCACTGTTTATACACTGGAAACTTCTGAAATTTTTACAGTAGGTTCATATATGTTAGAAGAACATACCTTGAAAATTTCAGATTTTTCTGAGCAAAACTCAATTTATTAAAAATAAAGCAAGATCCGAGTGTTTTGGGAACTTTAAAAATAGTAGATCATTTTCTAAAATTCCAGAAAAATTTGGGGATCCTTGTAGGTTCATATTGTGTCAAAGTACAGAAGCTGAGAATTTTTGGAGTAAGTTTACTATTTTTCCTAAAAATGGTTAAGTTATGAATAAAAGGAAATAAATAGTTAAATGATGTCTTTAATAAGAAAAATGTGATTTTTATGCTTGAATACTCATAATATATCATATCATGACTATCTTAGAGCATTTTGGTAATTTATGATAATAAATATTATTTATGACCTTTTATGGATATTAAATAAGAGGTTTAATAAATGATGAACAATTAGAATAAATTATTTATTAATCCAATAAATTATTAGAATATTATTATGATATTAATAATATTAGAATATGATATTGATAAGTAAATAAAAATATTAAGGATAAAATTTCTTTAAAATATTATTAAATGGTTAATAATATTTGATTTAAGCATTGATAAATGATTAAAGTATTATTAAATAATTAATAATATTAGTAATAGAATAAGATATTATTAAATGATTAATAATATTAGTAAATGAATAAAATATTATTAAATGATTAATAATATTAAATGATTAATGATACTAAAGCATAAGTAAGATATTATTAAAGTAATAATATTAATTAAAATATTATTAAGAGGATTAATAATATTAGTAAGGTATTAAAATATTATTAAGATGTTAATAATATTAGTAAGCAAATGAAAATATTATTAGGGAACTAATAATACTAAGAGGTGAATTAAATATTATCAAGATCAAGAATATTATGTGGTTATAGTAACATTATCAAGACATGATAATGTTTATAAGAACTAAATATAATGCATAATATTTATGTGATTACATAATCTAATGTTATACTATGACTAATTGAAAGATTAACTATAGGTATCTTAAAGGAAGATAATTTAACTGCATAGTGGATATAAATTAATTACGTAGCCGTAATCTACAGACGAGGCAAGTGTCCTAACTCAAACTCGAGTTATTATTTTCAAAGCATGTTAGTGAATAATTATTGATGATTATTCACATCTATATTGATTATTGAAATTCGTACTTTGTTCAATTGAATTCCTATTCTATTAGTATTGAACTGTGAATTAAATTAAAGTTCTTTCATTTACGAACTGTTTATGAGATAGATCTATGCTAATTGTATCAGCTAGATCAAGCATGTTTAAATTTGTTAAATCAAATGTATTTTAAAAAGCTGTTCTTATTAAATTGATATGATAAGAACTCTTGACTGAGAAAAGGACGAATTTGATTAAGGCATGATATCGATGCCGGAATATTAAGTGTTTATGCATAAATCACGGGGTATGAAAGGCTGATCCCCTTGAATACTAAAACTTATTAAGAGGTCCAGTTTAAATTACTGAGAACCTTGGCAAATGTTCATGGTTATCTCAAAACCACTCAGTTCATATTATTAAATTATTCGAATATTCAATTGTTGATTATTAATTCATGTTCCTTCACAACCTTATATTATTGTTGAACATTGAAAGCAAAACTTCTTTCTAGTCATGATATATCTCCCTTGTATATAAACTTGCTAAGCAAATTAGTTGCTTACCCTTGCTATATCATGACATTTATTTCAGCTAAGCCTGAAGGATCCAATACGAAGGACAAAGGCAAGGGCAAGATCCAGGAATAATTTGGAATGAATATTAATTATTATTATCTAATGGAAGTTCTTATGTAAACCTTTTGTAATATGAATGGTGTGTTTAAGTTAAGGTTAAGAAGACCTTGGGACCATGCTATGGAAACTTTATTATAATGAACAATGTATGTTTATTATTTCGTAATAGTTATAGAATGCTTATGATGATGATAGATCGTGAGCACCGAATCTGAGGTTAGAGAACCTGGATTTGGGGGCGTCACAGGTTGGTATCAAAGCTGTAGGTTATAAACAATAGGAATGCGAAACCTAGGTTATAACCTTAGTAGAAAACTCTTATAGAGTATGTTAGGAGATGGATTGTGGAAATTTATCGAGTTTGTGTTGTACTTAATAAAATATTATTTCATTTTATCAATGAATATATTTTATTGTGGTACTGATGTTGGTTTTATTTATGGTGATTGTAGGATGTCTGACGAGCGCCAGGACAGTCACTCAGTAGATCAGGAGGTCATTGAGCGTGAGGTTACGGAAGAAGCCCCTCAGGGTCCTCTTATAGGGGATTTGTTGAGGAGAATCAATCAATTGGAAGGCAGGGTGGGAGAACTGGAGGTTGAAAACCACACACTTCAGTTCACAGAAGGTCAATACAAGGAGGCGGCTTATCAAGCCCATATGGAGGTAGTCGAGCAGAAGGGAAAGTTGGATGAGTCCCAGTTGCAAGTTGAGATGCTGAGGGTACAGCTAGAGCATGCAAAGGCAAAGTTCGGAGAGCTGAGTATAGAGCATCTGGCGATGCGGGGCGAGTTTGACATGGAGATTGCAGACAAGATTCGCGTGAAGGAGGCATTTTATGAGTCAGCCCAGCGGGTGGACCAATTGGAGTTAGAACTGCAGGCCATGAAGGTCAGGGCCGAGACTTTAGGACTGGCGCTAGACACAGCGTATGAGGGCCAGCGCAGTGGGACTAGGAAAGCGCAGTTCGAGATAGGAGAGTCGAGTCGATCCGTTCCACGTAGAGCTATGGAGGGGTGGTTTCCCCCGGAGCCTGTTCAGGTGACCCAGCAGGGCCACCAGTGATGATTATGCTGTGGACTAGTTGTAGATAGAGGCATTAGTACCCCTTTTGTGTAATAGGGTTTTATGTTGATGTAAACCTCAGCAGGTGTGAGGTAGTAGGTAGTTAGGTAGTATCCCTATTTGTGTTTGTAGGGAAGTATCATTTTGAGTTAATCCCAACTTTTGTGTTTAAAATGGGATAGTAGTATTTATAAGAATATACCTGTATTAATCATGTGAGACACTAAAGATTGGTATATGAATATAAATGCATTATTATTATGATATGTGTTGAAAAATTTTAAATAGTAAATTGTCTATTTAATGTTATGTGAGTCTAGTAGACTGATTTGGAAAATTTTCTTTAAAAACAAACTTAACCCACTAATTAGGGAGAAAGACTTCCAAAATCTTGGTAATTTAAAACTCTCCCATAATGATCATATGATTGTTGAATACAGTAGCGTGTTACATGCTAAGTACTTATATGATAATAAAACCCGAGTAACGTGTTAGAATTTTGTTCCACTAGATAATGCCGCCCAGACGTGTACTAAGGAACCAAGAGATCGAAGAGTCAGTTAATAATGCAGCGGGAGCTCAACCAAACCCAATGCAAGACTTTATCAACATGATGACTGAAGCTATGAGGAATCAAGCTCAACCTGCAGGAAATCAGGCGGGAAACCAATTAGCCAACTTTAAGGACTTCAAGGCCGTAGGACCACCGGAGTTTAGAGGAACAGCAGACCCGTTAGAGGCGCAGACATGGATGAAGGAGATTGAGAAGGCCTTCATTATTGCTAGAGTAGCAGAAGAACAGAAAACAATTTTTGCTACCTACTTAATGAAGGGTGAGGCTAACTATTGGTGGGAGGCCAACCAGAACAAAGTCGGGACTGGAATCGTGACTTGGGAAGCGTTCAAGAAGTTGTTCTTTGAGAACTACTTCCCTGAGAGTACACAAGCGAGAATGGAGATCAAATTTTTGGAATTGAAGCAGGAGAATATGTCAGTGTCAGAGTACGCTGCAAAGTTTAATGAATTGGCCAGATTCGCTCCACATCAGGTAGACACGAAGGTGAGGAAAGCAAGAAGGTTCGAAAATGGACTAAAGCCGTGGATTTATAGTAAGGTAGCGGTTCTACAAATCACGTCATTCTCAACTCTGTTGGAGAAAGCTCTCATAGCAGAAGGTGGAAGCGAAGCAGTCTCAAAGTACAATCGGGAGAAGAATAAGAAGAAAGTAGAAGGTGGGAATCAAAATGTTAGCGGTGGCGGTAGCAACAACAAGAAGCGGAAATGGAGCAGCGGGGGTAGTAATTTGGAGATTCAGCAAGGAAGTGTCCAACAAAAGAAGTCAGTGTGTGGAAACTGTGGAAAGGGTCACTCGGGAGAGTGCTTGAAAGGAAAAACGGTATGTTATACCTGTGGACAAGAAGGGCATACCTCACCCAATTGTTCTAAGGTGAAGAAGGGAGGTTGTTTTAACTGTGGTGAATTGGGACATCGGATCAAGGATTGCCCAAAGAAGAAAAGCACAAATGGCGGAAACGGCAATAGGGGCAATAACACTAAGACAACCAGTGGAGGACCAACCCAGCCAAACAAGCCGACAGCGAGGACATTCAATATGACAGTGCAAGATGTCGTGGCATCCAGGGAGGTGGTGTCAGGTATAATTCCGATCAACGATATAAATGCCCATGTGTTATTCGATTCGGGAGCTTCATGTTCTTTTGTATCTGATGAATTTGCTCAAAGATTAAGTTTACCTCGTGAACTATTAGAACACCCAATGAATGTAGAAGTAGCAAACAAAGAAATTATTCCTGTAGACTACATACATAGGAACGGTTGTGCTGATGTACGAGGGTTTAAGCTTAACGTGGATTTGATACCGATTCATCTTGGAGAGTTTGATGTAATCCTCGGGATGGATTGGTTATCAAGTCACAGAGCGATCATTGACTGTAAGAAAAAGTGCGTACACCTAAAGACTCCGAATAAGTCAAAGGTGGTATTTTATGGCAGTAAATCGCCGAGACAATCTTGTTGTCTGACGATGATGCAAGCAAAGAAGTTGCTTAGGAAAGGTTGTATAGGTTATTTGGCTCACATTGTGGATACCCGCAAAGTCGAGGGTGAACTGGGTCAGATACCTATTGTAAGGGAATTCGTTGACGTCTTCCCAGATGAGATTCCGGGATTGCCACCAGATAGAGAGATAGAGTTTGTTATCGATTTGGCACCAGGGACATCACCGGTATACAAAGCGCCGTATCGTATGGCTCCGGTAGAAATGAAGGAACTGATGATTCAACTACAAGAATTGTTAGATAAGGGATACATTCGACCGAGCGTATCACCGTGGGGAGCACCAGTCTTATTCGTAAAGAAGAAGGATGGGTCATTAAGGCTTTGTATCGACTACCGGGAGTTGAACAAGGTCACCATTAAGAACAAGTACCCGTTGCCCAGGATCGACGATTTGTTTGATCAGTTGAAGGGGGCAAAATATTTTTCAAAAATCGACTTGAGGACCGGTTATCACCAACTGAAGGTGAGGCAGGAGGATGTTCCCAAGACGGCATTCAGAACTCGGTATGAACACTTTGAGTTTTTGGTAATGTCTTTTGGGTTGACGAATGCGCCAGCAGCATTCATGGACTTGATGAACAGAGTGTTTAAACTGTATTTGGATAAGTTTGTTGTCGTGTTCATCGATGACATTCTGGTATATTCAGAGACAGAGGAAGAGCACGCTGAACATCTAAGGATAGTGTTGGAGATGTTAAGGAGGGAGAAGTTGTATGCAAAGTTCTCTAAGTGTGAGTTTTGGTTGCGGAGAGTGCAGTTTTTGGGTCACGTTATCGACATGGATGGTGTTTCGGTGGATCCAGTAAAGGTAGAAGCGGTTATCAACTGGGAACAGCCAAAGACGCCGACAGAAATTAGGAGTTTCTTGGGATTAGCAGGATACTATCGGAGATTCATCCAAGATTTTTCAAAGATAGCATCACCGTTGACCAACCTTACCAGAAAGACAGTGAAGTTCATTTGGACGGAGAAATGTGAAGAGAGTTTCATGGAATTGAAGAAGAGGCTCAGTCAGGCACCTGTGTTGACTTTACCAGACAACACGGGAGGATTTGTAGTGTATAGTGATGCGTCACACAAGGGTCTTGGTTGTGTACTGATGCAGCATGGCAAGGTTATTGCGTACGCTTCACGTCAGCTGAAGGACTATGAGAAGGGTTATCCGACTCATGACCTGGAATTAGCAGCAGTAGTTTTTGCCTTGAAGATTTGGAGGCACTATTTGTATGGCGAGAAGTGTGTGATATATACAGATCACAAGAGTCTGAAGTATATCTTCACGCAGAAAGAGCTAAATATGAGGCAGCGCCGATGGCTAGAATTGATCAAGGATTATGATTGTGAGATTCTGTACCATCCAGGAAAAGCAAATGTAGTGGCAGATGCCCTGAGCAGAAAAGGCAGAGAGAAGTTACTGAAGTTGACCATTCAAGAGGAATTGGTGAAAGATTTCGAACGACTTGACTTAGAAGTTAAGTATTCGATGGAGACCAACGAGAAATTATTTACAGTAGCAGCGAGCCCGACTTTATTAGATAAGGTTAAAGAGGCTCAAGAGAAGGACGAAGATTGCAACAACATCAAGAAGAGGTTAGCTGAAGGGGATGAATTGAAATACAAGATTGATGGCACCGGACTGCTGAGATTCGAAGGGCGAATTTGGGTACCGCTAGTACCAGAACTAAGAGAAGAGATTTTGCGAGAAGTGCATAGTACGAGGTACTCGATACACCCAGGAAGCACAAAAATGTATCAAGACTTGCGTCAACACTTTTGGTGGCCAAACATGAAGAGAGAGGTTGCAGAATGCGTCAGCAGATGTCTAACTTGTCAGAGAGTCAAGGCAGAGCATCAACGACCGAGTGGATTACTACAGCCTTTAGAGATTCCAGAGTGGAAGTGGGAGCACATCACGATGGATTTTGTGGTGGGACTTCCAGCAACGCAAAAAGGACACGATGCCATATGGGTGATTATAGATCGTCTTACGAAGTCAGCTCACTTTTTGCCGATCAAGATCAGGTATAATTTTGACCAACTAGCCAAATTGTATATCAAAGAAATTATCTCGAGGCATGGCGTACCGGTATCTATTGTGTCGGATAGAGATCCGCGATTCACGTCAAACTTTTGGAAGAGCCTTCAGGAAAGAATGGGGACGCAACTACGGATGAGCACCGCGTATCATCCGCAGACCGATGGGCAAAGCGAGAGAACAATTCAAACACTTGAAGACATGCTCAGAGCTTGTGTGATGGACTTCAAGGGTAGCTGGGAGGATCATCTTCCATTAGTAGAGTTCGCATACAACAATAGTTATCACGCCAGCATCGGAATGCCGCCGTACGAAGCACTGTATGGAAGGAAATGTAGAACGCCCTTATGCTGGGATGAAGTGGGTGAACGTCGATTGTTGGGACCAGAACTGGTACAGCAAACTATAGAGATCATCAAGGTGATAAGAGCCCGATTGGTAGCAGCTCAAGATCGCCAGAAGAAGTATGCAGACTTACATCGCCAGAAGAGAGATTTTGAGGTGGGAAGCCATGCATTTTTGAAAGTATCTCCCTGGAAAGGGAAGATAAGGTTTGGAAAGAAAGGTAAACTGAGTCCGAGATTTATTGGACCTTTTGAGATCTTAAGAAAGATAGGCGAAGTGGCGTACGAGGTAGCTCTACCTCCTGAACTGGAAACATATTCATAATGTGTTTCATGTGTCAGTGCTACGACCATACAAGCCTGATTACAAGCACGTGATATCGTACGAGCCAATTCAGGTCGAAAAGGATTTGTCGTACGAGGAAATTCCAGTTGAAATTTTAGATAGAAAAGAACAGAAATTACGAAATAAGGTTATACATTCTGTAAAGGTTCTTTGGAGGAACCACAATGCTGAAGAAGCTACGTGGGAACTCGAAGAAACGATGAGGGAAAGTTATCCACATATTTTTGAGTAAACCTGTAAGTAATTCCGGGGACGAAATTCTTATAAGGGGGGAGGATGTAATAACCGTGAATTTTAAGTCACTATATATGTATATACATTATTAATATTTAAAAACTTTGTGTTATACAGTGATTTAATATGTGACAACATATGTGAAATGGTGCATGGGTCAATTAACATGTATGTTATAGTTATGGATATATACATTTATAGGTTTCATTAAAAATGAAAGCCTCGTAACCTAATTATAAATTAGGTGAGACAATTAAATAATCTAAGGGTTATGGTAATAAGGAGATGTTAGTATTTAAAATATATACTAACTTAAGTGGATAATCTTATTATTTCAAGTGACTAATAATTTTAAACCTAATTCTTGTGAACCTAATTAGGTTATGAGCTAAAGTCACATGTATAGGTAATTAAATTTCATAAGATTAGGAATGGAAACCCTAAATAATTAAATTGGGTAACATATATTAAAATTGTTAGACTATGTTTATTACATAGCCCAAAACAATTAAAGGAGAAGCCCAAAAGAAATAAATGCAAGCCCAAACTTAGCCCACTTGATTAAGGGTATTTTAGACATTTGATTTATCTAATTTATGCATTAAAATAAAAGCTAAATGAAGGAGTTAGTGGACATAAATATGGCTGGCCACATTAGCCTTTTAAGGCAACTAATTAAGCTAAGCAAGGTCCATTTGTAGTAACTCTTACACAAAAGGACATGGTTGTCAAGCTCCCATTGGTTGCCACTTTATTAAGCATCCTTAATCATGATTAGACTAATTAAAGTGATAAGACAAAGCTTCTATCCATTGGTTAAAGAAAGTATGGGGGATAATAGCTAGATACACTAAGTGTATCTATATTTTTTGTAAGTATCCTTTTACTTCATCTTTTCATTTCATTTCATTTCTTCTCTCATTCTTCCTCTTATAATTTCTCCCAAGCTAGCCACTTCTAGAGAGAGAAAGGAGAGAGAGGTTTGGCCATATATATATAGAGAGAGAGAGGAGTGCTAGTTTGTTAATGCATCCAAAGTTCATCACTTACTTTGGTAAATCAAGGAAGGTTGCCATTAAATCAAGGTATAACCTAACCTTCATTTTCTTCTTCTACTTTGTTTTTTTTTCTTTAGCTTGAGTTTTGTTGGGGTTATGAACAAATACTCAAGATACCCTAGTCCTACATATGATCATGTATAGAACTAAGTATTTTGAGTGTTAGATCAAAGGCTTAGAGGAAGAATATGAGCATATGTTCTCCAAGGGTGAAAACTCTTGTTTTCTTCCACTAAATCTTGTGTAACTCAAGTTTTCTAACTTAGATTTGTGATCCGTTGAAGGGGGGTGCTAGATACATGAGTTATCTAGTAAACCCAAGTGATAGAACACAAATCTAACAAGTTTTGAATCCTTTGGAGCTGATTTCCCCCAAAACAGCGCACTTAGAATGTTAAGGGTTCAAAAACCCTAAAATAGTTTCTGTCCTATTTTTCTTGGGTCTGTTTCGGACAGTTTCATGTCCCTTAAAAATCTGGGAAAATTCACAGAGGTACCTTGAGAAGTTATCTACGTGTAGGAAAAAGAACGGACACGTTTTGAGTTATAGATTGTGCGTAATGACTATTTCCGTAAAGGACTCCTAAAACTTTACCGTCGAATATCTCACTGTTTATACACTGGAAACTTCTGAAATTTTTACAGTAGGTTCATATATGTTAGAAGAACATACCCTGAAAATTTCAGATTTTTCTGAGCAAAACTCAATTTATTAAAAATAAAGCAAGATCCGAGTGTTTTGGGAACTTTAAAAATAGTAGATCATTTTCTAAAATTCCAGAAAAATTTGGGGATCCTTGTAGGTTCATATTGTGTCAAAGTACAGAAGCTGAGAATTTTTGGAATAAGTTTACTATTTTTCCTAAAAATGGTTAAGTTATGAATAAAAGGAAATAAATAGTTAAATGATGTCTTTAATAAGAAAAATGTGATTTTTATGCTTGAATACTCATAATATATCATATCATGACTATCTTAGAGCATTTTGGTAATTTATGATAATAAATATTATTTATGACCTTTTATGGATATTAAATAAGAGGTTTAATAAATGATGAACAATTAGAATAAATTATTTATTAATCCAATAAATTATTAGAATATTATTATGATATTAATAATATTAGAATATGATATTGATAAGTAAATAAAAATATTAAGGATAAAATTTCTTTAAAATATTATTAAATGGTTAATAATATTTGATTTAAGCATTGATAAATGATTAAAGTATTATTAAATAATTAATAATATTAGTAATAGAATAAGATATTATTAAATGATTAATAATATTAGTAAATGAATAAAATATTATTAAATGATTAATAATATTAAATGATTAATAATACTAAAGCATAAGTAAGATATTATTAAAGTAATAATATTAATTAAAATATTATTAAGAGGATTAATAATATTAGTAAGGTATTAAAATATTATTAAGATGTTAATAATATTAGTAAGCAAATGAAAATATTATTAGGGAACTAATAATACTAAGAGGTGAATTAAATATTATCAAGATCAAGAATATTATGTGGTTATAGTAACATTATCAAGACATGATAATGTTTATAAGAACTAAATATAATGCATAATATTTATGTGATTACATAATCTAATGTTATACTATGACTAATTGAAAGATTAACTATAGGTCTCTCAAAGGAAGATAATTTAACTGCATAGTGGATATAAATTAATTACGTAGCCGTAATCTACAGACGAGGCAAGTGTCCTAACTCAAACTCGAGTTATTATTTTCAAAGCATGTTAGTGAATAATTATTGATGATTATTCACATCTATATTGATTATTGAAATTCGTACTTTGTTCAATTGAATTCCTATTCTATTAGTATTGAACTGTGAATTAAATTAAAGTTCTTTCATTTACGAACTGTTTATGAGATAGATCTATGCTAATTGTATCAGCTAGATCAAGCATGTTTAAATTTGTTAAATCAAATGTATTTTAAAAAGCTGTTCTTATTAAATTGATATGATAAGAACTCTTGACTGAGAAAAGGACGAATTTGATTAAGGCATGATATCGATGCCGGAATATTAAGTGTTTATGCATAAATCACGGGGTATGAAAGGCTGATCCCCTTGAATACTAAAACTTATTAAGAGGTCCAGTTTAAATTACTGAGAACCTTGGCAAATGTTCATGGTTATCTCAAAACCACTCAGTTCATATTATTAAATTATTCGAATATTCAATTGTTGATTATTAATTCATGTTCCTTCACAACCTTATATTATTGTTGAACATTGAAAGCAAAACTTCTTTCTAGTCATGATATATCTCCCTTGTATATAAACTTGCTAAGCAAATTAGTTGCTTACCCTTGCTATATCATGACATTTATTTCAGCTAAGCCTGAAGGATCCAATACGAAGGACAAAGGCAAGGGCAAGATCCAGGAATAATTTGGAATGAATATTAATTATTATTATCTAATGGAAGTTCTTATGTAAACCTTTTGTAATATGAATGGTGTGTTTAAGTTAAGGTTAAGAAGACCTTGGGACCATGCTATGGAAACTTTATTATAATGAACAATGTATGTTTATTATTTCGTAATAGTTATAGAATGCTTATGATGATGATAGATCGTGAGCACCGAATCTGAGGTTAGAGAACCTGGATTTGGGGGCGTCACAATCATTTATGTGGGGACACTAAAGCAAACATGTAGGTGCTTATTAGAGAATAAGTTCACTGAACGTGGCTCGCTAAGGAATACCTAATGGAGTTTTACTTGCCTGTCAATAGGAATTCCTGTAGTGATAGTAGTACAAGTGATCCTTGGACTTGAGATCATCATAGTATCTTGTGTATGATAAGTTATACTTTGACTTATTTCTTAAGACCCTTAAGGTATATCAAAGGGTATGCTTGGGTATAATAAGTTGTACATGGAGATATTGTATGATCAATAAAGAATCTACCACTTCTAGTAAAAGAAGAGAAAAATTCTATGTGATTCGATAAATGACAACCCAATAGTCCTTCGCCAAGGCAGAATGAAATTAGAAAGGAGTTTCTAATTTGCATTATTTAGAGTTGTGCATTTAAGAGTCGAAATATATATAGTTAAATAAAATAAGACTTGACAATAATTCAATGTCTTATATTTAATTGGGACATTGTATGGTGGAAGGATTGAATTATACGGTAACTATTTACTCAAATATTCTTTAATGATTAATGTTAAAATTAATATTATCTGGAAAGTCGTTAATCACTAGGGAGGCTTATCCCTATTGTAAAATAAATATTATTTATTTAAATAAATTATTAGTTTAATTTATTTATTTAAATAAGATTAGAATTGTTCTAATTGATTTATTCGCAACCGGTTTAATATGGAGAACCTAAAGGGTCACACCATAAAAGGAAGAATAATTATTTAAAAAGTTAATGGCATAATCGTAATAATAAGTTAAATATATTTAATTTAATCTATGGTGATAGAATAAATTAAATAGTTTAATATTGATTATTTAATATTTTGGAAATATTAAATATAAATTAATAAGAGGATTCTTATTATTATTTAATTTCTAAAGGAGTTTGGGAATTAATTAATAAAAGTACTCTCAAATATCCTAATAAGATTAGGAGGCTAATTAATTAAAAGATTTTAATTAATTATTCCTAATAAGATTGGGAGCATAATTAATTAAAGGAGTTTAATTAATTAAAATAAAACTCAATTCCTTAATTATTAAGGAGGGTTGCCCACTTCTATAAATAAGAGGAGTCTTATTATGGGTGAGGTGGTTGACACTTTCACAACAAACGTGAATACGTAATTCCAATAGTTGGGAGAGTATACCCTTTTCTATGAGAGGTAGAAAAACTAGGGTTTTGCCAAATACCCATCTTCTTGAATCTTTCTTCTTCCTTGGTGGATCACCTCTGGAGGCTAAACACTTGGGTGGCTAATGTTGATAAAAGAAAAGAACCAAACCTGATGGATTCAAGTTGAACACGAAAAGGTTTGGAGGTAAACTTGTACCTGAGGAAGCTCGAATCTTCAAGGGTATGATTCTTGTTCTTCATATTTTTGTTTAATTAATAATTATGCATAAAGGATGATCCGGGTATATGGTTTGTAAAATTTTAAAACTCTATTTTATCAATTTTTCACTTAATTTGTGCAATTTGATTGCGTTCATGAATATTACAAACCTAACAATCCTCACATCTTCGACATACCAGGTACGCACCCTAATTTCGAGGACAAAATTTTATAAGAAGGGGAGGTTGTAAGACCCCAATTTTTATGAATAAAGATTAATTTTTCTCGAAATATATTTTTGAATATTATGGTATGGATTTGATATAATGTTATAGTTGTGGGTATTATTTATAAATTTTGCAAAATAAGCAAGTGGTTATATAATATTCGATTGGTCAGGGAATATTCATTTTAACAGGAAATATTCGTATCACGACACAATCATTGGTGGACCCCATAACGAAAGTATTGTCGTAGTTAGAAAACGACAGAATTATCTTTTTATAAAAATAACGACGAAAATTTTACCGTTAAACTGTTGAACTACCCGGTGGTAAAAGTACAGTAATACGCGTGGTTGCATAGTATCACACGGTATTGATTATTGATGCTTACGTGAGAAGTCACTCAGTTATACTCAATTATTGCTACAGTAATTGCTGCATAATATCTTTCATATTATTGATTCAATTATTGTCACAGTATCATCTGTATAATATTTTATATTATTAAATCAATAATTAAGATGACACAGTTATTCATATTATTATTTGCAATATTGATAATGTCTAGAAAGTTCTGTCAAGGAGAGGTTTGGTCACCTAATTGCGCGCCAATAGGGAGAAATCCTTATCAGAAAGCCCTCTCTTTCCTGGGAATGATCTGGTTGTTAAATATTGTGAGTTATAATATTAATGATGAATAAGTTCGTGTTGATTAAAGTTGAAATTGATATTTCTATTATGTTGAGATTATTAGTGTTAGTGGAAATCGACATTTATTTCGATAATAATGGATGTCTGGAGGTTATATTGACCAATCGGATAATTAATCGGATAAATAAACGATTAATTGCTATTAATTAATATGCTTATAACTATTTGTTCACATGTATGTACTATTGATTCACATGCATGTACTATTAGGGGAGGTGGTGTAAGATTGATAATACTTGCATGACTAAATTAAAAATGGAGGTATAGATAAAGGTACTATACTGTAATTATTTTTTTCACATGATTGTACTATTGATTCACATGATTGTACTATTGATTCAAAAGATGTATTATTAGGGGAGGTGGTGCAAGTTTGATAATACTTACAGGACTAAATTAAAAATGAAGAAAAAGATGAATGTATTATACTGTAATATTTTGAGCCCCAAAACGTGCAATTATCGAAACTATGTTTTCTATAAATAGAAGCTCATTCTTCTTTCATTCTCACCAATTCACTAAGACTCACAAGAGCAATTATAGAGAGAGAAGCTATAGAGAGAAAGAAGAAGGGAAGTCTGCTACTTCACTATTCCAGTATCCAGTCTTCTTCTGAGGTAAGGGATATTATTTTGTTTAGTATTCATAGGAATAATATTTTCTTCCATACTCTGTCGTATGTGAGTAATATTATTTCGTCTCGTATTCCTGATTATACCCTCATTTTGTTAAAGTATTGCTTCTATACTCTGTAAAATTAGTAGAATATCCTTGAAATTTGCGCTTCATCTAATATCGTTTCACAATGATATTTTCTACACATTCTTGTTAAATTTTAAGCTTTTCATGTCGGAGTACTGTCCATGAGTAGTATTCATTTTTATGGTACTATTTATAAAGTATTATTCACGGGATACTATTCACGGGATACTACTCACAAAGTACTATTCACAGGTATTATTCATAAAGTACTATTCACGAGTACTATTCATAAAGTACTATTCACGGGGTACTATTCCCGAAGTACTATTCACTCGGGTAATATTCACCCGAGAAATTATTCATGACAAAAATTGATTTCTTTGTTGTCCAAATCATTTTTGATACAATATTATTCTTGAATTTTACTCTACAAAGCAGTATAATGTTGACAATTTGGACATTATTGAATTCTGGATAAATTAAGTTATAAATCTTTAAAAATTTATCCCTTGCATTCTTTTAATTGAATTCTTATATCATTGTCATCATCCTCATGCTTATATTGTGATAAAAGTCGTATGTGGCTTACGTGCATAGATGTACTATTGATTGGTATGATTATGACCATGGATTATTCGGTATAATCATGACCATAATGTTATAAATGATGTGGTAAAAATTCTCATTGGCATGTAGTGCATTGATGGATAGTTGTTGGTATGATTATGACCAGGAATTATTCGGTATAATCATGACCATTGATGATTATATGAATATCCTTAGCCCGTAGTGCATGCATGATTCAATGATGTGGTTTATTTATTAAGCTGAGTCTCAGCGATAAAATTGATGATAAACTTTTTAAATCATAGAAGTTAGTAGATATCATGCTCTACTTGACTCTTCTAATGGATTGCTTGTTCCGCTACAGTTAAACTTGATGTTTATTATATTTTATCAGTTTAACACTGTTGAAGGCTAACGATAATTTATTCTGCATTATCTTAGTCATAATATTTCTTACTGAGCTAGTTGAGCTCACCCTTTATTTTCATTATTCTCTTCAGGAAATGAGAATATAGCTGGGACTAGTCGGGGAACGGAGTGACGGTTCAGCTGTTTGCATTAGTAGTCCTCACTATTCAGTGAAATAGTGTGATAATAATTGTAATGAGGACTTTATTTGAGTTTGGATTCTCTCTACGAGACATTATCCGTGGTGAAACTCTCAGCTACGTTTTGTCGTACTGTATAAAAGAAGTTTGTATTTAAATTTTGTACCATGTATTTGGCGACTCAAGATGGGTGATGTATACCTATTTTGGGGGCGTCACAAGTGAGGCTGATATCTAGCTTGTTCATATGAAAAATTAATAAGAATTGTAAGAAGGAGTCCGGGAGTGATTGCAAGATCAAATCTTGACTCAACTCTCCATCCATGATAAAACATGTTCTAATTGTTCAATCAAATTGATCATGTTTAGAACACGTGTCTGTATTGTAGCGTCATTAGTCATTCTAGATCGGAAGAGCTCTTTAGATATCTATCAGTACTAATGTGCAAGAGTATAGTAGGAGCATCCATAGTTTCATGTTAACGCTGAAGCTCATTACTCATGGATGCGAGCATGAGTAATTTAGCATCTAATATGCTACGCAATGATAGTAATTTTAGACATTGTAAAATTCTGTAAATGAATTTGTAATTTAACAACATTATATCATGCATTCTTTTATTAATTAATTACCAAGATAAATTAGGTCTTGTTTCAAATTGGTATCTCTCACTATTTTCTTCAAACTATATTACCCTTACTTATATAGTTCGACAAAATCTAATTAAAGATTTGCTAGTGGGAATAATGATCCCATTTCAAATATATATAGCATTGTGGTGACACGACAAACTATATATAAATAAATAGGTAGACAACTCTTGTCAATTACATCATCATGTAACTCCTTTTTAGTTTTCTCTCTTAGATTATTTTGATCAAGTGGTAGCACATCTGAATCAAAATTATCCAAGTTAAGTCCAACATAGCACTTCCATATATTCAAAAAGAAAAATATTTTCCTTGTGGTGACACAACAAAACAACGCTGTTCAATTTCTTTATAAGCATCAAATGTGATAAAAATAATATCTCAAAAAATTAAGATAAGTCTTGCGATGACATAACAAACTTATAATAATTAATTGATACTCTATTATTTTTATCATGCTAGAAGGCGATGCTCAATATTCAAACAGTATACATTTCATGTTTCACATAACATACATATTACATATATTCAAGCATCATAAATTTTACTCGATGTATCTACTTATGCTTAATACATTTCATGATATGCATTTCTATATGCATCATACTTGTCATACAACACATAATAAACTTCATGTTGAATAGTTAACACATACTTCACAAATTTCATACTTTGCATTTAGTCACATAACATTCATATAGCCAACTAGTTCACATAAAACAACATATTTCATTAACTACCATAAACACATGGTTCAAAACACAATATCACATAGTAGCGAGTTACTGAAGAACTTGCCTTAAAGCATTCCTTGCACAGGTAGGAGCACTCGTCCTTCAAATGTCTTACATGATGAAGTGTACATACAAACCACAATTAGTCACATAATGACGCTTAGTAGTCACTTAATAAGCATCTCACTACAAGAAAAAGGTCCATCAATGACTAATAGAATCTGTGACCGTCGTATTCGGTCGCTAATAATAGCCTTAGCGACCGCTATTAGCGACGGGTATCCAAACTAGTCACTATTTGATATTTAATTTTGGTGCTTTTGTTGACGGGGAAAATTAATGGAAGTCTGCGACCACACGCAGTCGCAGATCTATTTGACTTCCTTGGTAGCCAGACCGTCAATTCAATAAAAATTAACGACCGCATGCGTTTGCTAATCCTTTTATATTGTTTGAGCACTAGCAGTAGCTTCTCTTCCTGGCATTCTTCTAAAGATGCAGAAATGATAACAGGCAAAGTGGATGACTACCTTAAATATGCCTACCTCAAATGATTAGGCAAGGGCTTGAGATTGAGGACAAGCGATTCTATGATTGATGGCTGGGCCTTGGAAGTGGATGCTTCTTGATCATTCAGCGACTCAAACTGTCTTTAGAACTGTTTAGTTCTATGGGGTGCATCCAACCACTTAGCATATTTAACATGGGTGGCCTCTTCCATAGTACTAGCACCTGTTAATGTAGCCTCAAGCGGGTCTGTCATGCAAGTTTTTGAAATTACTTCCCTCACCGAATTATCAATCACTTTAATATGAAAATAGTCTTCAGGGGAATTTGGATATTTCATTGACCAGAACACATTGAAGATGACCTCCTGATCCTGTACTCTCATGGTCAACTCCCCTTTTTCACATCTATAAGGGTCCTCCCAGTTTCCAAGAATGGTCTGCCTAATATAATTGGGACCTTTTTGTCTTCCTCAAAATCCAAGACAATAAAATCTGCTGGGAATATGAACTTGTCCACCTTGACAAGCATGTCCTCTACTATCCCCTTTGGGTAAGTAAAAGATCTATATGCAAATTACAAGGTCACACTTGTGGGTTTGGCTTCATTCAGTCCCAACTTCTTATAAATTAATAGAGGCATCAGATTTATACTAGCCCCCAGATCACATAAGGCCTTGCCAATGAATTGATCCCCTATAGTGCATGGAATCATGAAACTTCCAGGATCTTTTAGTTTTGGTGGAAGCTTGTTCTGTAAGATGGCACTACATTTCTCTGTCAGTGCAACTGTTTCATAATCCCCCATCTTTCGCTTTTTAGACAATATGTCTTTTATAAATTTGACGTAGCTTGGCATTTTCTCCAATGCCTCTGCAAACGAAAAGTTTATATGAAGCTTTTTAAACACTTCGAAGAACTTAGAGAATTGTTTATCTAGCTTTTATTTCTGCAGGCACTGGGGGAATGGACACTATGGGAGGACTAGCTTTGTTCACTGTAGGGGTTGGTGTTGTAGGTTCATCTTGAGCATTTTCCTCTTCCCCAGACTTATCATCACTCTGCTCCACAATAAGTTCCTCTGCAGTTACTTCCTCTTGCACTATAGAATTCTCTCCACCATTTTCATTAATGGTCCTCCCACTCCAAAGTGTAACTGCTTAGCATTGTTCCTTGCCATCCCGTTTCAAGTTGAAATCAGTGTCACTTGACAATGTGCCTTGCGGACGACTGTTCAAAGCAGAGGCCAACTGTCCCATTTGGACTTCAAGGTTCCGGATGGAAGCTTCTTGATTATTGCTCCTTATTTCGTTTTGGGCAATATATCGTGACAGGAGATCTTCTAAACTAGGTTTTCTTTTCTTATTGAGATGGTGGATGGTGGTACTGATTCTGAGAACTCTGTGGTTGTTGGTTATACTAATTTTGAGCTTGGAAACCTAGAGGGTTTGAAAAATTAGGCCTGGTGGTAGATGGTTGTGCTTGGTTGTTATTGGTGTTGCCCCATGAGAAGTTTGGATGATTCCTTATGTGACGCCCCCAAAATAGGTATACATCACCCATCTTGAGTCGCCAAATACATGGTACAAAATTCAAATACAACTTAATTATACAACAGTCGTGTAAAATACGACAAAACATAATCTAAGAGTTTTAATAAGAATATTGTCATCTATAAAATATCCACACTCAATGGAGTCCTCATTACATTTATTGTCACACTATTTAACAGAATAGTGAGGACTACTAATGCTATCATCTGGACTGTCACTCCGTTCCCCGACTAGTCCCGGCTACGTTCTCATTTCCTGAAGAGAACAGTGAAAGAAAGGGTGAGCTCAACTAGCACAGCAAGAAATATTATGACTAAGATAATGCAGAATAAATAATCATTAGCCTTCAACAATGTTAAACTGATAGAATATAATAGACAATAAGTTTAACTCCAGCGGAATAAGCAATCCATTAGAAGAGTCAAGTAGAGCATAAAATCTACTATCTTCTATGATTTAAAAAGTTTTTCATCAACTTTATCGCTGAGACTCAGCTTCATAAATAAACCACGTCATCTAATCATCCCTGTACTAAGGGCCAAGGATATTCATTAAATCATCAATGGTCATGACTATACCGAATAATCCCTGGTCATAATCATACCAAAAACTGTCCATCAATGCACTACAAACCACTGAGGACTTTCACCACATCATTCATCACATTACGATCATGATTATACCGAATAATCCCTGGTCATAATCATACCAAGTCCATCTATGCACGTAAGCCAAAGATGACTTTCAACATAATATAAACATGAGGATGATGACAATTACCTAATAATTCAATAAAATAAGTTCAAGAATTAATTTATCCAGGAACCAACAACGTCCAAATTGTCAACATGAAACTGTTTTGTGGAGAAAAATTTAAGAATGCTCAGAAGAATATTTCCATGAACAGATACTGAATGAAGTGCAAATATCCAGGATATTCTACTAATTTTATGGAGTATAGAAGTCAAAACTTTAATCAACTGAGTATAATAGAATATATGAAACTGCAAATGGATTTTCACACGCCGTGCGGTAATCCACGTAGACAGATCATTTCTACAATTTAATAAGGAATGAATACAAAGGATCATTCACCATGCATGTGGTAATCCACATAGATAGGTTATTCCAACAGAATAATAATGAATGGAATAACAGAAGGATTCACTATGCGTGCGATATACTGCACAGACAAGTTATTCCCAACAGAATAATAAATAATGGAACCAGGTCATGCGTTAACGCACAGACATGATATTCTGACAGAATAATAAATAATGGAACCAGGTCATGCGTAAACGCACAGACAAGATATTCTGACAGAATAATAAAGAATGGAATAATAGAAGAATTTCACCATGGATGCGGTACTTCGCATATACAGGTTATTCCAACATAATAATAAAGAATGGAATAACAGAAGAATTTCACCATGTATGCTGTACTTCACATATACATGTTATTCCAACAGAATAATAAGGAAAGGAATAACAATAGCTCTCTTTATGAATACGAAAGAAATAATATCCATTACCTTAGAATAAAGATGGATACTAGAATAGAGAGGTAGCAGACTTGTCTTCTTCTTTCTCTCTATAATTTCTCTCTATAATAAATGCTCTATAGCTTTAGTGAATTGGTGAGAAATGAAGGAAGAATGAGCTTCTATTTATAGGAAAATATAGTTTCGATAATTACACGTTTTGGGGCTCGAAATATTACAGTACAATACCTCCAACTTTTCTTTCATTTTTAATTTAGTCCTGCAAGTATTATCAAACTTGCACCACCTCCCCTAATATTAAATAATGTGAATCAATAGTAAATCATGTGAATCAATAGTTCTAGACATGTGAAAATATGAATTACAGTATAGTACCTCCATCTATACCTCCATTTTTAACTTAGTCATGCAAGTATTATCAATCTTGCACCACCACCCCTAATAGTACAAGAATGTGAATCAATAGTACACACATGTGAACAAATAGTTATATAAGCATGTGAGTTAGTAGCAATTAATTTCTCATTTATCCGATAAATTACCCGATTTATCAATATAGCCCACAGACATCAATTAATATCGAAATAAATGTCGATTTCTACTAACACTAATAATTCTTACACAATGGAATTATCAATTTCATTTTTAATCAACACGAACTTATTCATCATTAATATTATAACTCACAATATTTAACAACCAGGTCGTTCCCAGGAAAGAGGGGGTTTTTCGATAAGAATTTCTCCTTATTGGCGTGCAATTAGATGACCAAACCTCTCCTTGACAGAACTTCTAGACATTGTAAATATTGCAATTTAATAATATGAATAACTTTGTCGTCTCAATTATTGATTTAATAGTATATCATATAATACAGATGATACAGTGACAATAATCGAATCAATAATATGAGAGATATGATACAACAATTACGGTAGCAGTAATTGAGTATAACTGAGTGACTTCTCACGTAAGCATCAATAACCAATACCGTGTGCTACTATGCAACCATGCGTATTACTGTACTTTTACTACCGGGTAGTTCAACAGTTTTAACGGTAACACTTTCGCCGCTATTTTTATAAAAAGATAATTTTGTCATTTTCTTACTACGACAATACTTCTGTTGTGGGGTCCACCAATGATTGTGCCATCGTACGAATATTCCCTGTTAAAATGAATATTCCCCGACCAATCGAATATTATATAACCACTTGCTTACTTTGCAAAATTTGTAAATATTACCCACAACTATAACATTATATCAAATCCACACCATAATATTCAAAAATATATTTTGAGAAAAATTAATCTTTATTCATAAAAGTTGGGGTCTTACACCTTAATCCCGGATGGTAATGAGTAGGAACCTTTTCATTTTGCTGTCCCCATAGTTGGAAACAAATTAAACTAACTCAGGGCTTATGGCGCACTGATCAGTTGGGTGGCTCTCTTGACACAATTCACACGACATTACGACACTATGAACATTCTGCACTGCTTGCACTCCTATAGTGTTGAGCCTTTTTGTTAGCGCTGCAACCTGAGCCGCTAATGCTGTGACAGAGTCAACCACATATACCCCTGCGGCTCTTCTAAGGGCCTGCCTATCATTTGACCATTGATAATTGTTGGCCGCCATTATTTCCACCAATTCATACGCCTCTGGGTGATGCTTAGACATGAAGGCCCCACCAGAAGCGGCATCTATACTCGAACGAGTAGACTCGGGTAACCCGTTATAAAATGTCTAGATGGAAAGCCATTCTGGCAGTCCATGGTGGGGGCATATTCTCAGAAGATCCTTGAATCGCTCCCATGAGTCGTACAAAGACTCTGATTCGAATTGGACGAAGGATGTAATATCATTCCTGAGCCTGGCAGTTTTAGTAGGCGGAAAGAACTTTGCCACGAACTTCTGAGCCAAGTCAGCCCATGTGGTGATGGAGCTTGGCGGGAGTCAATGTAGCCAACTCTTGGCCTTGGCCCTCAAAGTGAATGAGAACAGTCAGAGTCCGATGGCATCGTCAGACACTCCGTTGCACTTAAACGTTTCGTAGATCTCCAAGAAGTTTATCAAGTGATCATTTGGGTCATTATTAGGCAATCCCCTAAACTAAATATTGGAGCACATTTAGATGGTTCCCAGCTTGATCTCAAAATTGTTTGCTTGGATCGCGGGCCTGAGAATGCTCGCTTGTAAATCTGTGATATGAGGCATGGCTTACTCCCTTAAAGATTTTTGAAGTTCCTCAGTCTTTATAACAGAAGTAGGAATGTCCCGAGCTTTTCCTCTTTGCAGTCGTCTGTACGTTCTATCAACCTCGGGATCGAGAGATATTATATTCTGATCCCTTCGAGGTGGCATAAACAGTGGAGACTACCTAAAAAGAGAGTTAAACATAAATATCAGTTTAAATTAAGATCGTATTGACTTAGTGTTAATATTGATAAACAAATAATACTAAGTCCCCGGCAACGACGCCAAAAACTTGTTGGTCAATTTCGCAATCGACAAAACACGCGCAAGCATACGCGATCCACAAGTAATATATGATAAGTAGAGTGTCGTACCCACGAGGACGAAGTCTTAGGTGCTAATTAAGTACTAAGGTAAGTTCTATACTGTCTTATCTAAACAAGTAAAAGGAGATGGTGTGTTAAGCTATATGATTAAAACTGTAGAAATAAGAGATTTTGTTGGATAAGGAAGTCAAGTTAGGATTACAATTCCCCTAATGTCTCCTAATCTCCTAACTCTCCACATTAAAAATGAAACAAGGAATGGTCAACCGAGAACAATAACTACATATAACCTTCTTTTGAAGGTCAAATGCACATCCCTAGCTAGATGAATCACAATATTTCTATGGTGAAAATAACTAGACTAGGGTCATTAAGCTTAGTCTCAAGGCTACACAAGGCAAATAGAGATATGTCTATCCTATTAAGTAATTTATGCACACATTCCCATAGGCATGGTCATAACAAGTGTTCTTGTATTTAAAGGTTAGATATAAATATTCATTAATATCGATTTCTTTGTCAAGCAATCAATCAATAAGCATGAAATACAACAACCCATTTCAAAATGATTCATTAATATAAATAGTAGAGAAAGTTAATTAAGCTAAACAATAGGTTACATTGTAATCCTAAAAATGGAATTAGTTCATAACCATGGTACTAATACACATTTTTAAAGTATTCAACATGCTCATTAATACACAAATAAATGAAAGATTTGGAATAAGAAAACTCCTGTTGCGAAGTTTTCTATCTCCAAGTCTTCTCTTCTCCATGTAGAGTCTGAGCTGTATAGGATGCAATGACTTTTTCTTCCTTGAAGAACAACTTCTTTCTCTTCTATACTAATAAAAACCGAAAAACATATTCTATGCTCTATAATAAGTATAGTGGCGGCTGCTCTGTCTGAATCTCATAACTTCTCATCTTTTAGGTCATTAATAGCAAGTCTCTACCTGGAAACCGGAGGTGGCGCTGCGACGCGCAGAGTATACTTTGGGATGGCGCTGTAGCGCCACGTCAGCATTAAAAACACCGGAGCTCGCGTTGCAGCGCCAACTTACAAATAAGCTGGGGCGTTGCGGCACCAAGGTGATGTCAGCATGGACCCGGAGGTCACGCTGCAGCGCCAGGCTAAAGCTTGGAATCCGCGCTGCAACGCCAGTGTATAAAACTTGACCCTTTTGCCCTTTTAAGCTAGAAATGACCTGAAAATGACCTAATGAGCCCTACATAATAAAGATTAAGCAAAATAACAACAATATATATATAAAAGCTAAACAAATAACAAAAAATAGGAAATGTCGTAAGCCATAGAGGATTTGATTCGTGAATATAAATCCCACTCATCAAATACCCCCAAACTTAAGCTTTGTCCTCAAACAAACTATCTGACATCCACACCCACATTTATATAAGACGCGAATGAAATCTAATCCTATAGACTAATCATCATGGCCTCTAAGCACAATTATAGACCCTCTCTGAGAACAGGACAAACACAAAAATGAATGAGGGTAAAATATTAATTTTTAAGTATAATACTGTACTCGATCCATTCTATATGTGTGTGTGCAGACCAATCATCCTAGCTAATCATAGATCAAATTAAGATCACACAGTCGATTGTTATAACCACTATGCTTACTCTGCAACTCAAACAATCGACAAGCATTAAGAACAAGACGTAAATACAAGAAAGGATCAAAAGGCTCTAGCATTGAAGAAGTAAAATATGACTCAGACAGTGCTTAATTACCTTAGGCTAATCAGAGCATACCCAATAATAAGATTTTGATCAATGACTCCTAAGCCAGATGACTTTAGGGCACTAGGTGTAGAACACACCTATGAATCTAATAACTCGAGCATCAATGGCCATGTAATCAACTTAAGCCGAATTAGACTTTACTAAATCCGAAGATTGTTAGGCAAGTGCATTTTATGCTCCATCTCGCTCAAGTCTACGTTTATGGGCGAGTGAATTTCACGCTTTATCTCGACCCACCGCAAGACTTCTCAATTTTTTTCTAAATAGCCAGAACCCAAGATCCAAAAATGTAAAAGCGTCCAAGTATTTTATTACCTTATAATCAAGAAAGTATTAACAGAGTGCACATATTCTCAAAACAATAACAAACAAGCTAAATTCGAAAGATAACTCGTTAAAACAATTGGCCAGTGCTTGCTAAGAAGGACGGATCCATAACAGTCTCGACTTATCGAATTAACACACCCTTAGCTCACACATGCTTGACACGACTCTAAGAGAAAGACATAATCACTTGGCGCTTGTCATTAGCCACAATCAAAAATTAAAAGCTATAACACCCACACCCAGCATATGAACAGTTACAGATCGGGGATAGGGTTTAGTCAAAAATTAAGGATTAAGGCAAGAAATAATAAAAGTTAAAGTACCCTCGCCACAATTGAGTAAAGCCATAACATATGGCATCAAGTATACCAATCATCTGTGCAAATCCCAAAATATGACTATAAAAAAACATGATATATATCACAATCCCAAAATGCTATTTATATAAATAGAAACAATCATAATAATTGCATAAATTTAACATGCATCTTATCATGCATCATCCCAACATAAAACTATTATAAAATAAGTCTAAACCCAACATAATTAAACCAAACATAAAAAAGATAGTCTAAGGTTATTACAGCCCAAAAGAAGCTCCCACAGTTCAAACATAACAATAATTCATATAAATAAAATTAAAAGGAAATCTCCCCCAGACTTGATTTCGCCAATGTCCCCATTTGCCTCCTTGCTGCAGAATCATTCATCCTCATTCTCATCATCATCCTCTGAATCATCTTCGCGGACCTCCTCCCTAGGCGGGAATGGTGATGGATAAGGCGCGAAAGTCGGAGGCTCTGGAAATTGGAACAGCATGGACTCGGCGTCATCCCCTCCTTGGGCCACATAGATACTAGAGATTATATTGGCAAACTCTGCGTGATAGTGGTTGAATTGGCTCTGCCACTTAGCTATAGTATCCACCTTGCTGTGTAGGAAATTAAGGCTGCCCATAATCTCAGCTAGGGCTGCAGGTGGAATAGACTCAGATGGGGGCTCGGGCACATACGTGGAGGGACCGGCCTCAGTTGACGGTGGCGGCTGTGGAGCTGATAAATAACCCTCGCCCCTTGGGCGAGGCTGCGCTCCTTCCCAAATGCCCAATCGGGTGGTGTTGTGATGATCAATGAAAGCCATGGGAGGCTGAGTGACGTCATCTTTCTCCCACTGCACACCCCCTCGTTTGTAGAGAGTCAGGTTTGTGACGCCCTCAAAATAGGTATACATCACCCATTCTGAATTACCAAATACATGGTACAAAATTTAAATACAAACTTCCTTATACAATACGACAAAAATGTAACTGAGAGTTTTTGCACGAATATTGTCTAGTAGACAGTATTCAAACTCAAATGGAGTCATCATTACATTTATTATCACACTATTTTATAGAATAGTGAGAACTACTATGGCAACCATCTCAGACCGTCACTCCATTCCCCGACTAGTCCCAGCTATATTCTCATTTCCTGAAGAGAAAAGTGAAAGAAAAGGGTGAGCTCAGCTAGCTCAGTAAGAAATATTATGACTAAGATAATGCAGAATAAATTATCGTTAGCCTTCAACAGTTTAACAACTGATAGAATACAATAGACAACAAGTTATAGATCAACAACTGCAGCGGAATAAGTAATCCATTAGAAGAGTCAAGTAAAGCATGATATCTACTATCTTCTATGATTTAAAAGTTTATCATCAATTTTGTCTCTGAGACTCAGCTTAATAAATAATCCACATCACTGAATTATCCATGCACTACGGGCCAAGGATATTCATTAGTATCATGACCACGAATTATCCATGCACTACGGGCCAAGGATATTCGTGTTTTCATCAATGGTCATGATCATGCCAAACAATAATTCATCTTTGCACTCTTGGCCGAAGAGAAAGCATGGTCATGATCATACGAACAACTGTCGCTGAGACCCAGCTCAATAATCCATATCACTTGTAACATTACAGGTCATGATTATACCAAATGATCTCTAGTCATAATCATACCAACCAACAGTCCATCTATGCACGTAAGCCAAAGATGACTTTCATCACAATATAAGCATGAGGATGATGATAATGATATAAGCATTAATCAAACGAAATCAAGGATAAATATTAAAGACTTTAAATTTATCCAGAGTTTTAAAAATATCCAAATTGTCAACATGATACTACTTTGTGGAGTAAAATTCAAGAATAATATTATACCGGATGTAGACACTCGAAATTTTTTGCACACATGTCACTAACATTGCAGGACGGCAGATTCGTCTTTCAGAGATAACCCTGGAAGACAGCCCACATCCATGCCGGATACTACCGGAAGTTCAGTTTCAACCCCGGAACACACACCGGGAGTAACAATTCCAACCTCAGAGATAACCCTGAGGCATGCAGTTCTAATACCGAAAATTCTATCGGAGAAGACCAATTAATCTCGGAGATAACCCCGAGTTATCCAGTCTCAGTCCCAACACTGGGAATAGTAGCTACCAACCTTGGTGATAACCCCAAGGAATGCAGTTCTGGCGATAACCCCAGAAATACTTGTTTCAAATGCAATTAGCTTCAACCTCGGCGTTCACACCTGATATCTATATAAGAGGAGTCTTATATCAAATATCAAATATACGTGATTCCAATTGTTGGAGAGTACGCTCCTTTTCTATAGAGATAGAAAAAACTAGGGTTTTGCCAAACACCCATCTTCTTGGATCTTTCTTCTTCCTTGGTGGATCACCTCTAGAGGCCAAACACTTGGGTGGCTAACGTTGATCAAAGGAAGGAACTAAACCCGGTGGATTCAAGTTGGACGCGAAAAGGATTGGAGGTGAACTTGTACCTAAGAAAGCTCAGATCTTCAAGGGTATTATTCTTGTTCATTCTTTTTCGTTTAATTATTAATTGCACATAAAGGGTGATCCGGGTATATGGTTTGTAAAATTTTAAACTCTGATTTTTCCACGTTTCCGCTTCTTTTGTGCAATTTGATTGCGTTCAAGAATATTACAAACCTAACACAGCTCACATCCAGTCTGGATGTTCGCCAATCACAAAGGATGGCCTGACCTATTTCCTCTTACTCTGTTAGCCTACAGAACCTCAATGCGCACTTCTACTAGGGCAACTCCTTACGCATTAACCTATGGGATGGAAGCAGTGTTCCCCATTGAAGTAGAAATGGAATCCCTCAGAGTGTTGATAGATGCTCAGCTGGATGAAGACCAATGGGTTCAAGACAGGTTTCACCAATTGTCTCTAATAGACAAAAGGCGAACCGCGACTATCTTCCATGGTCAGTTATATCAACAGAGGATGGTCAGATCCTATAACAGAAAAGTCCGGCTACGGCAGTTTAAACAATATGACTTGGTTTTAAAGAAGATCATTGGCAACCAAGACCAATCTAAGGGAAAATTCGCTCCTAATTGGGAAGGCCCATTCGTTGTCAAGGAAGTATTGACAGGAGGTGCTCTCAGATTGCAAGAAATGGACATGAAATGGTACTATGTCTGAAGTGACCATCAAGCAAACATCCTGGTGTTGGATCATCAGATCACCAGTCTTTTCAGTTTTTTAACCCTTTACCACATACAACTCTTTTCCACACTTTGCCCCTCAGGGAAACATACTTTTCAAGCTAGCAGTCTGGCTTCACTGCGTTCCTATGACTTCGGTCATCCCACCAGGGATTGAACCTTTTCGCGTTTACAGTTTGTTACCCCACCCATGGGATCAAACTTTTCACACCTTCAGTTTATCCTCAACCTAGGATCAAACTTTCTCTTCCCCGCAGTCGGACCTACACATGGGATCACGCTTTTCAACTCGTCTTGAGGGGCGAACTACGTCGACCTGATCTTCTCTTCAATAGGAGTATGTAGGCAACCATTTCATATGGCCCGGTCGCAATAAAACAAAAACAACAAAAACATTTCTATCCCTTTTTCCTTACAAAAACAACAACAAAAATGCCTACACCATTCCTGCCACATACAGCGTTGAACCTCTTACACTAGGTTCGAACTACGCAGACCTGATCTCCTCTTCAATAGGAGTACATAGGCTGCCATTTATGGTTCGGTCTCACCCCCTACCAAAACATAAACCCTTGTCAACTGGTACTGGGATCATCCTTTAATCCACTACATTTCATTCGGCTTCAGACCAAAGAGGTGAAATTACCTGAACTCCTCTTAAATAGGAGATTCGATGACCATCTAAGCTGCGGTTGTGCCTCAAAGAGAAACACCAATCCATAAGAGATGGAATTAACTAGGCTTCTCACAAATAGAAGTACTGGCGACCATCTGTGGTGCGGTCAATCTCAGAGAGGAAAGCCACACTCCTCTCCATATTCCCATACAGAAACCAGTCCCAAGACACCAAAGATGGTAGGGATCCGTATGCTTCAATGATCAATTCTGAACTATCCAGAGACAACTCAATGTCCATCCATCTAGGAGGAATTCAGAATACATCAAGATCACAAGTCCTGAAGAAGCAGGCAAAATATCAAGCAAGCAACAGACATATCTAAAAGGGAAGTGATCAAAAATATATTTCCCTGCTATATATAATGTTATTTGATATACACAATGTAAACTGTACAGGACAAAATGGCTATGCTAGTCAGTGCAGCAAAGTACAACCCCATCTACAAGTCAGGGTATATGCGAGCTAATAAGCCCAACATGGCATCCCTCTCAGAAGAAGGAGGCAAAACTGTGGTCTCCTGTACGAGGGTATCTACACGACCCAACAGATCTGCAGCCATCTGTATGGTGACCATATGCTCGTTAATGTAAGCGCTCATCTTCGCAATCATGCCAGTGGTAAGGGACCTCACTGCAGTACTATCTGTGACGGCTACATCCCGAGCAGATATGGCACTATCCCGCTCAACTATCGCTACATCTCTGGCTGATCTAGCCTCGTCCCGCTCAATAACAGCGACATCGCTACGAGCTAATGCCTCGTCTCTCTCTGACAGAGTTGCATCTCTCCCATCAAGGGTAGTCAACATCAAGGCTCTAGCCTGGTCTCTCTCGAAGGTCATCAGTTGAAGACTCTGCTCGAAGTACTGCGCTGAATGTTGTATCATAACAGTGCTAGTACTGGAAGAATCTAAAGGAGATGCTGGCAGCCCAGTAGACTGCTCCTCGATGTGAGAATTAATGTCCTCCATGGGCTCTCCATCGTCTGAATCAATATCCGGTACTGTGGATACTGCCATAGCCGATGAAATCTCTGTCTCCATCCATACAGAATACTCTGACGAACAACCCGGATGGCTCATAGAGAAAGAAGCTATCTCACGATGATCCCAACATGCATACACACGGGATCGGTCCTCTGCTGAAAGATAGCGAGAAGCTAAATGCTGACCCAAAGCCCCCTCGAAAGGATGAAAATCCTAGAACTGGTCAAAGTGCGACATCATGGCCAGCGGGTGGTAGGTAGTCATGCCCCTCAAACCAGCCAGAGGGAGATAATCCATGCCCAGAGCATGAGTAATAAAGTTGTAAGGTGAGCTGAGCCCCGAACACGGTAATATGCTAAACGGATCTCTGATATCCGCCAAGAACATCGACCAAGACCTGGCGTCCGTACACTTTGATGGCTGAAAGGAGTATGACATAGCTATATCATGGGTGAAACAATATCCATGCCGTCTAAAAGTGTCGATTGGTCTCAAGTGTGACATAAACCATACGTACAGCGTGACCGAGCTGCCCGTAAACTCTCTAGTTGGATAAGTGCAGCAGTATGTAGTCGACCTCAGAGTCTCTGCTATAATCATTGGTATAATGGTACGACCCTCCCTGAGAGCTCTCACTACCATGATGACTCCAATGTCTATCGCATCCATGTACCGTGGCATATAGACATACGACAATACGCACAATAGCAGTACATCCACCCTGGCTAAACGTCAATGATCCTCCGGTGTGGTGAAATCCCCAGAATGTCATGTATAGCTATACTCAGAGCCAAATCTGTCAAACAGAAAACGCTGGGATATAACATGACCGGATGTAAGCTCATCCTGCACCACCCTACGCCTCAATCCAGTGAGGGTCATGAACCGTCGACTCATGTCCCCTAAAGCCATATGCATGCAAGGTCTATCTATTAGAGTTTATGCCCTAGAGGCCAATTATTTGATATAATTACTTAACATTTTGATATTATATTTGATTGAATAAATGAATGATTTTATTATGATTTTATTTACTGCGTTATATAAATGTTAACATAATAAAATTCCTTAGAATAGTGATACAAATTATATAGTTTCAAGTATGTGACTTGAACATGAGATTATATAATTACAATTAGTATCATTGCTCTTAAATGTCCCTAGTCGAGTATCATTGTTGATAGGAAAATAATGATGCATTGAGACTAGTATATGGATTGACTGATGACCAAATCTCATTGGTCATAAATATATGAGATATTAAGTCAATGCGTAGGTACTTGTTAGAGAACGATGTACTGGACAAACCCACCACGAGAATTCTATGTGGAGCATTATGCGAGGTGTCATTAGCAATTCTCATAGTGACAATGATGTAATGATCCTCCGACCTGAAATCACTATATTACTACACGGAAATTTATGTACTTTGATATCATCAAAGGTCACCTTTAATAGGGTGGACTATAAAGGTGATTATTGGGTATATCATGAATCGTGTGACGAATATGCGTGATCTAGATGGAATTTAACCCTCCTATGTATTAGTGGTGATATACATAGGCCTCTTGATTGAGTAGGACTATGAAATACATGGCCATGCTCAAATAGTGATTTGTTTCATATAGTCTACTCATTGATCAAGAAAAACTCAGATTAAATTATGAAGAGTATAACACATTTCATGACTCGAGTTTAATCTAGGATATTAAGGTTAAAAGGATTAAATTACATTGAAACATTGGTCACGAAAAGGTTGCATCGAATCATCGATCTTATTATTACTTGGGTAGCAGTGATGCATTACTAGATGTCGCTCACTATTTATAATTTTATAATATGATTTTAAAATTATTGCCAACGTAATAATATCCTATAGGGTCACACACAAAGAACGTAATTAAAAGGAAATTAATTTAAATTGTAAAGATTTAAATATGTCAATATGATTGATAGAATTTTAAATTACGAATTTAAATTAATATGATAATTTATATATAGGTATATTAATTAAGTAAGACTTAATTAAGATATATATATATATATATATATATATATATATATATATATATATATATATTCGGATTTTATTTTAATTAGATTATGGTTTTGATTAATTCCTATTAACTACTATATATATATATGATATATAGCAGCCATTTTAGGGAACGATCATAAACTCACAAACCATAACCGCTCTTAGAGAGAGACTAGAGAAAAGTTTGAAAATCTTGTTCCTTTGGTGGCTAGTACCGCAACTCCCTTTATTGCAGAATCGTGCGACGGTTTGCGTGCGTTCGTGTGGATACCGTAGAGACGTAGTACCGTGAGGAATTGCGTTGGAGATTCAGAGCGTTTCAAAAAATTCTATAATCGATATAATATCTAAACACTGAATTATTATGTTTTCGTATGTATCCTGTTTTAGGGTTTTGAAATTGCACTTTAAATTGTTTATATTCCGCTACATTTTATGTGCCGAAACCCAACACTATCCAGTGGTAGCATTATCAACCGTGCATACTCCTCCAGAGTGGGAGTCAACTACTGGGTCCCAAATCAAAAAACCTGCCTGTCCGAACCCAGTGCTCCAGCATGCCATCCACGAATCCTGTGGGAACCTGAAACATCAACATGGTTATAGTATACTGCAACAAATGATCTACGGTCACCCTGTCTGATGGTGACATGCTATCATACCACAATCGCATACCAGATGCCACCAATAATGGTGGGGTATCATCAATATGGCTAGCTGTCGAAGAAGACATCTGTACGGGCCGTGTAATAAGACCATCCAGGGGTCAATGCTGAATATCTCTAGACATACATGCATATGCATAACATGATACATGCAATGTAGATAATAGATGGCAATATGATATAGGGAATGAAAAACTATGCATACATTCCTAAGTATATCAACATCTAATGCATCATCTCTGTACAGCTCAAAATACAGGGAAATGGAACACAGACGCCCTACTACTAACAGAGGCCTATCAAAAGATATAGCGAGAATGGGGCACAGCCACCCAATATCTAACAGAGGCCTATCAAAAGAGATAACGAGAATACACATCAGAAGAAGACAATGGTGTCAATATCTACATCATCAATCCTGTCCACCTGATGTTACTCCTCCTGAGTCACTAGATCTCTATCAACAGGGGTGTCAGGCCTATACAAAGGAGGATCTGCGTCGATAAATCCAAATTGGTAACCTGAGGGACCAGCACCTAAGCTGGAAGGATCAAATGAATCTGCCTCTGCCGGATCTCTGCCCAAATGCCGGATAAAGATATGTACCTGGTCTAGTCGTCAGGTCAAACTATCAATCTATGTCACATGAGTCAGATCTCTGACACAGGCTAGCCAATCCGTCATCGTCACGGATCCTGGAACCATATCCCCCATGAACTGAATGGCGCGGGTCTGGGCTCCAATAGTGCGAGGGAACCACCAATGCTGAAATATCTCCTGAGTACAGGGGCCCTCTGATAATGCAAAATTATCAACCCCCAACAATGGGATGTCAGTGACGAATGACTGCGATACAGGCCAATAATGCCTGGCAGGAGGTAAGATCGGCATACAAATCTCCCCTGCGGTGCTCCTAATAGCACGCTCTCCTAAATAGAGCTCCCATCCTCCATCTGTAAAGAGAGAAACTCTCCGGGTGGAAATCACGTACTCGATACCAATCGAGTACCCATCCTCAAAACCGATGGCCAAGTGCTCCCCAGAATAGGGAATCCATATGATAATGTCAGCTGTCAACAACTCCAACTACAAGTAGCAATGAGTGAAACCCTCAGCTACAGGGACCTCCGCTAATATAGAATGATGCCATCGTCGTCCTCGTGGATAGGTATCTAAACCTAACACGCTCACCGGATGCAAACATAGAAGCCTCTCATAGGCCCAAAACTGTGGTCAGTAAACACTCTTAACCTATACATGGGAAATGATAAGAGAAATACTCACCAACAGAAATGGGTAGAATCCTAACCAAGCCTCAATTAAACCCTGCGAGCACATACGTATGCCCCTGAAGAAATATGCAAAGGTGTAGGAACTCCAATCATACTCTCCAATACACTCCACATAACGCGTGGCGCTGACTAAAGGGAACGACACCATAGAAGAGTTATCTGCTATGAAGCAGCCTCTAATGATCATCAGGAACAATTATCGAAGAATGCGATCCCTGACTCTGACATCATCTGGCATCGGCTCGCTCAATAGCCCACTCATAGCATCTACGCTCAAAGGACCTGAACGGACAGTCCTGCCTTTAAGCGCCTCTACCGGAACTCCTAGCAAGGATCTAACGGTAGTGGGGGTAATATCCGCCATGTAAGGCACTGATGCCCCTCCAAACTCCATACCTGTGATAAATCGTCAATCCATCGGCGTCATCATCACCTCACAGTCTAACAAATGGAGTGACTGAGTCTGGTGAAACCATCGCTCAGACAATGCCTTGAGATAACCCCAGGGACAACGGCGGGGAAGGATAGATAAGAATGCTCCAAAACCCCAGTCATACACAACCGCTCTATAGTCGGGATGAAGAGCCTGGTACATGGAGTGTATGCTAAACCAATTCCCTCGAGGCTGTGTAAAGCCGGGAACCTGCATGAAATGCAGATCAACATCAAAATCCTTTAATCCTCATTAATAGGAAAGAAGGTAGATCAAAATCTAACGTCATACCTCGTTAGCGTGCAAATACATCGACGGATGTCTAGTCAAATCACCCAGAAGCTCTAGGTTTGCCACCTAAATACAAGGGAGCTCCCTACGGGGAACATGTGCAGTAGGAGCAGGGTCCGCAATCAAAACATCCTCCTCCTCGCCCTCAACGTACGTCCGGCACATCAGCCCGGACTGGACGTATCACCACCTCCACCAACCGCGAGGCTGTCTAACAGAACGGGGTCGAGGCACTTCAGAAACCCTCCTCTGTACACCAGAAGTGGTCCTATAGGAACTACTCAGCTGATCTGGATTCATAATATCTGGACAATAAGTCTCCAAATTACCTCAGAAAGGGTGTGGTATTTTCTAACTTGGAGCTTTTTAGAATGCATTCTATGACTACATGCATGCATGCATTACCTTAACATACAAAGTTAAAAATGCATGACTAATTAAATGCCTACATTTTGAAAAAAAATTCCATAGTCCCCTTTGCAAGTAGGACTATCCACATGCACGTAGGCATGACTAGGTGGTCATTCAGTAGCACACATGCCCCAAAGTCATATACATAATATATGCATTAAAAATCAAAAACATCAATTCATAAGGTTAACCTCAATACCAGAAGTACTTTGCCTTTTCACCTTTTGCTCATTTGTCCTCAAACAGGATAAAAAATAGTAGAAAAAGGTGTCAATTTGACTGTCTCAAAAGTTAAATTTTTTCACATTATTATGTTTAGCATGGTTTAATACTAGCATTTACTATGTTGAATGTTTTTTATCAAGTCATTTGAGCATACATAATCACTACTATGTGTTTAGATGCATTTCATGTGATAAGTCATTTTCCAACGGATAAAGACTGGGAAAAATACATGCATACGTTACCAGGATAGTGTAGAACACTTGTACGGTGACAAAATTTGTAGAAAGTCGCCTGAACTCAGCAGATCTGAAGAGGAGCTCTAGGATTTCCTTTGCGGCGCAACTTGAAAATGACTTATGAAAGCAACCTGCAGGATTATAACATCCACGGTTGGCCGCAAGCTCATCTGTGGCTGAAGCAGGTGCACCTGCGACACCTCTATGTGGGTCCCACCCCTCCGGCTTGGTCCAGTTCGAGTTGCAAAGGAGTTCTCACAGACTGAGAAGGTCAAATCAGGAATAAAAATGCTACGCGATTGAGCAGAATAGCTTACAAATCCTGGTTTTCTCAAACTGAACCTTGGGTCTGCACATCATTCATTGGTATTCATCCAAGCACAGGGTACACTATACCAATGATCTCAAATGTCACAAGTCACGCTCGGCCATACCTTGCGCAAGTCCAATGCCCCCAATTTAGGGTCGTCACCCTAATTTTCAATCAAATCCCCTGCGGGGGTTACAACGCGTGTTCATCCATTGACACACATATCAACGAATGTCAAGCAGCCTTGACATCATCATAACCGTTGGCAAGTAAATCCAACGAGGCATCGGAAGCCACCCGATGAACAGCTATTGATACACACATCAGTAATTTTTATGCATTCCCCGGTGGGGGGTACAACGTAGTCTCAAGAAGAGATCCTCGGCGGGGGTTACAACGTAGTCTCAAGAAGAGATCCCCGGTGAGGGTTACAATGCAGACTTATGAAAAGAATGCCCCGGTGGGGGTTACAACGCATTGTCGTCCATTAGTGCACATATCAGTGAAGGTCAAGCAACCTTGACATCATTTCAGCCGATGGCAAGTAAACCCATCGAGGCATCGAGAGCTATTCGATGATATTCACATTCCCCAGCGGATCCCCGGTAGGGGTTACAACGTATATCAGCCATTGATTCACACGTCAGCGAAGGTCAAGCAGCCTTGACAGTCTGCCCAACAGGGTTTTCATCCATTGATTCACACGTCGATGAAGTACATGTCAGCGAAGGTCAAGCAACCCTGACAGCATATGTTGTTGGCAGTAAATCCAAAAGAACCTTAACATATCATGGCGATACAAACCAGGAAAGGTCAACATCATCAAGGAGGATTGATGATGGAATATGTTATACACATCCTCAAACAGACGAAGCTTTATCCCCACAGATCTCTTACACATAAGAGGTACCTCTTTGGAATTAAGTCTGTATCAAGGATTAATGACTTTGGTGACAGCCCCAACATCAACATCCTAACAGATTTGGATCACACATCTCATTGGGTCATAATTGTCAATCCTCGATAGAAGCTACAAGGAGTCGGCGATCATCCCCAACATGTTGGGCAACAACCCCGCACACATGCATTATACATTTGCATCATGTTTCATTTCCAGTGTCTAGGATTCTTTATTCTACCCATACATTGCATTGCATGAATACGATAAAGAGGGGTATCTGTAGACACTCAAAATTTTCTGCACACCTGTCACTGACATTGCAAGAGGGCAGATTCGTCTTTCAGAGATAACCCTGGAAGACAGCTCACATTCAGTCTGGATACTATCGGAAGTTTAGTTTCAATCCCGGAACACAAGCCAATCATATTTGATGATAAAGCAGATACTTTGTAACAATCTTATTCATTTATTAATAAAAAGTATTAATTTATTAAAGGCTTTTAATTATCTACATGATGCTATTTTATAATATGTGATAAACCCATAGTTTTAAGCAATGCTTTTAGAATAATGATGATGATCATTCTAATGAGATCTAAATTCTTAGAAAGCTTAAAACTAAAATAGTTCCCAATCGTTGGATTACTAAATTGGGGATTAGTGAATTCGGATAGATTGGTACATACGTTGCTTGCTCATTGGATGAGGATGATTGATCTCATGATCATTTGTGTAGAGACACTAAAGCAAGTATGTGGGTGCTTATAAGAGAATAATTTCACTGAACGTGGCTTGCTAAGGAATACCTAATGCAGTTTTACTTGCCTGTCAATAGGAATTCATGTAGTGATAGTAGTACAAGTGATTCTTGGACTTGAGATCATCATAGTGTCTTGTGTATGATGAGTTATACTTTGACTTATTCCTTAAGACCCTTAGGGTATATCAAAGGGTAAGCTTGGGTATAATAAGTTGTACATGGAGATAATGTATGATCAATAAAGAACCTGTCACTTCTAGTAAAAGAAGATAAATGTCCTATGTGATTCGATAAATGACAACCTAGTAGTCCTTGGCCAGGACAGAATGAAATTAGAAAGGAGTTTCTAATTTACATTATTTGGAGTTGTACATTTAAGAGTCGAAAAATATATAATTAAATAAAATAAGACTTGACAGTAATCTCGTGTCTTATATTTTATTGGGACATTGTATGGTGGAAGGATTGAATTGTACGGTAACTATTTACTCAAAGGTTCTTTTATGATTAATGTTAAAATCTATATTATCTGGAAAGTCGTTAATTGCTAGGGAGGCTTATCCCTATTGTAGAATAAATATTATTTATTTAAATAAATTAATATTTTAATTTATTTATTTAAATAAGATTAGAATTGTTCTAATTGATTTATTCACAACCGGTTTAATATGGAGAACCTAAAGGGTCACACCATAAAAGGAAGAATAATTATTTAAGAAGTTAATGGCATAATTGTAATAATATGTTAAGTATATTTAATTTAATCTATGGTGATAGAATAAATTAAATAGCTTAATATTTATTATTTAATATTTTAGAAATATTAAATATAAATTAATAAGAGGAGTCTAATTAATATTATTATAATTATTATTATTTTAATTTCTAAAAGAGTTTAGGAATTAATTTAATAGAAGTACTCTCATTTATTCCTAATAGGATTAAGAGGGAAAATTAGTTAAAGGAATTTAATTAATTATCCCTAATAAGATTAGGGAGCCCATTTAATTAAAAGAGTTTAATTAAATAAATAATACCTTATTTTAATTAAATAGGGTTACCTGATATCTATATAAGAGGAGTCTAATATCAAATATCAAATATACGTGATTCCAATTGTTGGAGAGTACGCTCCTTTTCTATAGAGATAGAAAAAACTAAGGTTTTGTCAAACACCCATTTTCTTGGATCTTTCTTCTTCCTTAGTGGATCACCTCTAGAGGCCAAACACTTGGGTGGCTAACGTTGATCAAATGAAGGAACCAAACCCGGTGGATTCAAGTTGGACGCGAAAAGGATTGGAGGTGAACTTGTACCTGAGGAAGCTCGGATTTTCAAGGGTATGATTATTGTTCTTTCTTTTTTGTTTAATTAATAATTGCACATAAAGGGTGATCCGGGTATACGGTTTGTAAAATTTTAAACTCCGATTTTTCCACGTTTCTGCTTATTTTGTGCAATTTGATTGCGTTCAAGAATATTACAAACCTAACAGTGGCATCAGAGCCAAACCTTTATGCAAATTATTAATTATTTTAATTTGATATGTATATTAATATGTGTTTAAAATAATTTAATTGTGCATAATTTTGTTGTATAAAATTTAAAAAAAAAAAAAAAAAAAACCCCCGCCAAACTACTTTGCTTGTAGCTGCAGAATTCAAGTGGTTCACTTTGTTTTTTAAAATAACACGTGAATTGGTTATACTCCAGGAAAGGGAAATCCAATAATTCATACTAGAAGGTGATTCACGTGGTTAGTTAAAAAAGGGATCTTAAATCTGCAATATTTTTTATTTTATAAAGGATTCACGTGCTTGTGTCTTGAAGGATTCTTGGCATGATTAAATATGATTTTGATAATATATATATATATATATATATATATATATATATATATATATATATATATATATAATATTTTTAATAATTTTATTATTAAAATAAAAGTTTATTTTAATTTTAAAATAAAAGGTTTATTTTAATTTTAAAATTAGAATTTCATGCTAACTAATTAGAGTTGGAATTAGATTCCATGATAACTAATTGGAGTTGAAATTTGATTCTATATTTCCTTAAATAAAAGAGTTTATTTAGATATGAAATAAGATTTCATATTATTCAAAATAAATGAGTTTATTTGTGAATAGGAAAGAGAATCCGTGTTTCCTTTAAATAAAGGATTTTTTTTACATGGAATTGGATTTCATAATTAATTAAAATAAAGGAGTTTATTTTGATTAATGATTTTGATTAAAATAAAATAGTTTATTTTATTTAAAATTGAATAAATTAAAATAAAATAGTTTTATTTTGATTTAAATTTAGATTAAAATAAAGGAGTTTATTTTAATTCAAAATTAGATTTTATACTAACTAAATTTGCCCATTAAATGATATCAATATATATATTGAATGTTTATTATTCATGAGATGAATATTATTTATTGATGCATATGGTTATGTGTATGATAATAAATGGGATTGATTATGGACTATTGACCAATGTGATTGGATTTTATTTTAGTTGGATGCATGAATGTATGGGTTTTATTAAATGGGGTCTGCGTACATCGTCTTCTCTAATTTTTCTTAATGTAAATTCTATCTTCCTCTTATGTATTTCTCCTTGACTGTTGATCAAGGTTTCTATTTATTTTAAAATAGTTTTGTAATAGGAATAGTTAGAATTAATTTTGAAGAATTGGAGATCAAGGAGCAAGGAGCGCTTGAAGACCCATTTGTAATAGAGCCCGGGTTTAAATGTAATAGTTATATTTAAATATTAATTTTTGCACCCCTAGGGTTTGACCTTTTGGTTCACTTGGTGGCTCTAGTGAACCAAACTAGAATAAAAGTCCATAATCAATCAGGGTAGAATATAATATTCTATATGTGCATACTTATACTATATATATATATATATTATATATTATGCAAACATGCTTCGCATGTTCATTAATATGACGCGTATTTTATATATATATAATATATATATATATATATATATATATGTGTGTGTGTGTGTGTGTGTGTGTGTGTGTGTGTGTGTGTGTGTGTGTGTGTGTGTGTGTGTGTGTGTGTGTGTGTGTGCATGCGCGCTAAACAAGATGAGACAAATTAATAACAAACCCCTCAAATATTTTATATTAAGTCCTAAGCGTTCAAAGATATTTAGAATATCGAACGTCACCTTCTAGCATGATAAAATTAATAGAGTATTAAATATTTAATATGAGTTTGTTGTGTCACCACAAGACAAGTATTAAGTATTTAAGATGTTAATTTATCACATTTGATGCTTATAAAGAAAATTGAACAGTATTGTTTTGTTGTGTCATCACAAGGACGATATTTTTTTTTTTTTGAATATATGGAGTGCTAGGTTGGACTTAACTTGAATAATTTTGATTCGGATGTGCCACCACTTGATCAAAATAATCTAAGAGGCAAAATACAAGGAGTTGCATAATTGACGTAATTGACAAGAGTTGTCTACCTATTTATTTATATATAGTTTGCTATGTCACCACAAGGTTATATATATTTGAAATGAGATCCTTATTCTCACTAGCAAATCTTTAGTTAGATTTTGCCGAACTATATATATTGAGGGTAATATAGTTTGAAGAAAATAGTGGGAGATACCAATTTAAAATAAGACCTAAATTATTTTGGTAATTAATAAAAGAATGTATGCTAAAATGTTATTAATTATAAATTCATTTATGGAATTTTACAATATCTAAATTACTATCTCTGCGAAGCATATTAGATGTTATTTAACCAGACCGTATTAAACGGATTGGTTAAGAAATTTGAGAATAGTTCTCATGGCTGAAAAGCTATCTTATGTCCTTATTACGTCTATTCCTACAATGGTTGCAGACAATGCCTCTAAGAAAGAGATTGCTACTTTTAGAAAGTGGCAAGATGATGCACAGTTGGCTCAATGCATCATGCTCGCATCCATGAGTAACGAGCTTCAGCGTCAGCATGAAACTATGGATGCTCCTACTATATTCCTGCACATCAAGTAGTTGATGGTGAGAAAAGTAGAACTAATAGATATCAGATATCTAATGAGCTCTTCCAATCTAGAATAACCGATGACACTACAGTACAGACACAAGTCCTTAACATAATCAATTTGATTGATCAATTAGGACAACAGGTTTTATCATGGATGGAGAGTTGAGCCAAGATTTGATCTTGCACTCACTCCCGGACTCCTTTCACAATTGTTGTGAATTTTTCATATGAACAAGCTAGATATCAGCCTCGCTGATTTGCTTAACATGTTGAAAAATGTTGAGAGTCACTTTTCAACCAAGACAGACTATGTATTACTGGTAGGGGCCAAAGGATCTTCTGAAAAGAAGAACTATTCAAAGAAGGTAAACAGAAAGGCGTAAACAAAGAATAATAAGAACAAAACTGATATGGATAGCAAAGGAGTTTGCTTCCACTGCAATAAGCCTGGAAACTGGAAAGAAACTGCGAGAAACATCTTGCAAAGGCTAACCAAAGAAGCTTAGTGAAGTTTCGGTTACAAATACAAATTTGTTCATGATTTAAAATAATTTTTTCTTTAAGTCAAGGTTCTACTTGGGTATTAGATACCGACTTTGGTTATCATAAATATAGATTTATGAAGGGACCAAGCAGAAGTAAAAAGCTAAACAAAGATAAGTAATACTATGTGTGGGAAATGAAGCAAAGGTTAATGCATTAGCCATAGAAACTTATAGTTTATCATTGCCTATGAGAAAATCTATTAAGTCAATAAGTTGTTATTGTATTCCAGTACTTGTTAGAAACATTATTTCCATTTTGTTGTTAGACAATAAAATCTTTGGTATTATATTTAAGAACAATTGTTGTTCTATTTATAATAATAATATTTTGTATAGAACTGGAATATTACTTAATGATTTTAGTATACTTGAGTTACGTGAAAATAATTTTGCATATTGAACAAATTAATATAAGAAAAGGAGATGATCATTCAAAGAGATGAATGTGTGTATTTGCTAAAATACAAGTGTGAATTATTTGAAAGGTTCAAAGAATTAAGAAGTGAAATAAATTGACAAAGTATTAAGATTCTTTGATTAGATCAAGGAATAAATACTTGTGCAATAAGTTTCTACATCATCTCAAATGGTTTTCTCATAATGGATGCCTCCTAATACGCAATAATTAATTGATGTATCTGAAAGGAAAAATCATACCTTGTTGGGCATGGTGCGATCCATAATGATTTTACCGACATTCCAGTATCCTTCTAGGGTCATGTCCTAGAAATGGCTGCATATCTATGGAAAAGGTAACCTCAAAATCTGGCCCCAAGACTCCATAAAAGTTATGGACAGGGAGGATTCTTAATCTTAAGTATGTTAAGATAAGGGGTTGTCCAACTTATGTGAAAAGGTTTCAAAGGATAAGCTTGGGACAAGATTTGACAAGTATAGATTTGTGGGACATCCTAAAGTAAGTTTAAGGTATATATATTCTATAATCTTAATTAGCAAAAGGTGTTTGTTGCGAAACATGCTACCTTCTAAGATAAAGATATTTATTATTGAAGGGGCTAGTGGGAGGATAATACATCTTGAAGAGTTCAAGAACCACAAAACACTATAAGTCAAATAAGAGGAACCTGTAGATGTCTTGTACCATAACTGAATCGTAAATCTGGAATAGTACCGAAGATACCTGGGAGGTATGGATTCATCATAGGTGATGATGATGAGGTACGCATCATAGAAGATGATGATTCAGTTACATACGATGAGGTAAGAGTTGTAGACACTCAAAGAAATGGATTGAAGCAAGCTTCTCAAAATGGAACATTCGTTTTGATGAAACAAATCAAAAGAGTTTGATTTTATCACAAACAAGAATGAACCTAGTGTGTTCAAAAGGGTCAGTGGGAGTGTCGTGACATTCCTAGTATTATATGTTGATATACTATGGATAAAGAATGACATACCAATGCTACAATTAGTAAAGATAAAGTTGTCTAAACATTCCTTCATGAATGATTTGGGAAGAGTATCTTAATTGGGGATAAAAATCAATATAGATAGATTTAATAGGATGCTCGACTTAACCCAAGGAACGTATATTTATTTGATGCTAAAGTCGTTTAGCATGACAAACTCCATGGGATGTCTAATGTTGATGAGCCCTAGAGTGTATCTCTCTTAATAGTCCCCATAGACTCCTAAAAGAGAGATCGCATGAGTAACTATCATGTATGCAATGAAATATATGAGACCTGATGTTGATCAGTCATATTCTGGAGAATTTCACTGTGAGACAGTGAAAAACACCTTAAAGTACTTAACCGACACTAAGGATATGATCAGATTTATGGTGAGTCTGAATTAAAACTAGAGGGCTTAATAGACTCAAGTTTTTCAGACAGACCAAGACGACAGAAAATCCACTTTAAGGTAAAGGGTTACCTTGAACAGTGGTGCAGTGAATTGAAAAGGTTCCAAACAGCAAAGAGTTGCTGGTTTAGTGATAAAGACAAAGTAAGAAGCTATAAATGAAGCTGCAAGTTGATTGTTTGGATAAAAGTTCATTACAGAACTAGAAATAGTTCTTAAGTCTCATTTTGGATCTAAACATGTGTTGTGGCACTTTCATTTGATTATAGGAATCATTGAAAGATAGGAAATCACTATAGAGATAGTGGACTCTCAAGAACAACATTACATATCCATTAACTAAAGCTTATCCAACAGCAGGATAATCGTCACTTAGAGAAGAATGATATGAGATACCATGGCGATTGGCTTTAGTGTAAGTGGGAGATTAAAAGTAGAATGCACACAAGCCAATCATGTTTGATGATAAAATATATACTTTGTAACAATCTTATTCATTTATTAATAAAAAGTATTAATTTATTAAAGGCTTTTAATTATCTACATGATGCTGTTTTATAATATGTGATAAATCCATAGTTTTAAGCAATGCTTTTAGAATAATGATGATGATCATTCTAATGAGATCTAAATTCTTAGAAAGCTTAAAACTAAAATAGTTCCCAATCGTTGGATTACTAAATTGGGGATTAGTGAATCCGGATAGATTGGTACATACGTTGCTTGCTCATTTGATGAGGATGATTGATCTCATGATCATTTGTGTGGAGACACTAAAGCAAGTATGTGGGTGCTTATTAGAGAATAAGTTCACTGAACGTGGCTCGCTAAGGAATACCTAATGGAGTTTTAATTGCCTGTCAATAGGAATTCCTGTAGTGATAGTAGTACAAGTGATCCTTGGACTTGAGATCATCATAGTGTCTTGTGTATGATGAGTTATACTTTGACTTATTCCTTAAGACCCTTAGGGTATATCAAAGGGTATGCTTGGGTATAATAAGTTGTACATGGAGATAATGTATGATCAATAAAGAATCTGTCACTTCTAGTAAAAGAAGAGAAATATCCTATGTGATTCGATAAATGACTACCTAGTAGCCCTTGGCCAAGGCAGAATAAAATTAAAAAGGAGTTTCTAATTTGCATTATTTAGAGTTGTACATTTAAGAGTCGAAAAACATATAATTAAATAAAATAAGACTTGACAGTAATCTCGTGTCTTATATTTTATTGGGACATTGTATGGTGGAAGGATTGAATTGTACGGTAACTATTTACTCAAATGTTCTTTTATGATTAATGTTAAAATCTATATTATCTGGAAAGTCGTTAATTGCTAGGGAGGCTTATCCCTATTGTAGAATAAATATTATTTATTTAAATAAATTAATAGTTTAATTTATTTATTTAAATAAGATTAGAATTGTTCTAATTGATTTATTCACAACCGGTTTAATATGGAGAACCTAAAGGGTCACACCATAAAAGGAAGAATAATTATTTAAGAAGTTAATGGCATAATCGTAATAATATGTTAAGTATATTTAATTTAATCTATGGTGATAGAATAAATTAAATAGCTTAGTATTTATTATTTAATATTTTAGAAATATTAAATATAAATTAATAAGAGGAGTCTTATTAATATTATTATAATTATTATTATTTTAATTTCTAAAAGAGTTTAGGAATTAATTAAATATAAGTACTCTCATTTTTTCCTAATAGGATTAGGAGGGAAAATTAGTTAAAGGAGTTTAATTAATTATCCCTAATAAGATTAGGGAGCCCATTTAATTAAAAGAGTTTAATTAAATAAATAATATCTTATTTTAATTAAATAGGGTTACCTGATATCTATATAAGAGGAGTCTTATATCAAATATTAAATATACGTGATTCCAATTGTTGGAGAGTACGCTCCTTTTCTATAGAGATAGAAAAAACTAGGGTTTTGCCAAACACCCATCTTCTTGGATCTTTCTTCTTTCTTAGTGGATCACCTCTAGAGGCCAAACACTTGGGTGGCTAACGTTGATCAAATGAAGGAACCAAACCCGATGGATTCAAGTTGGACGCGAAAAGGATTGGAGGTGAACTTGTACCTGAGGAAGCTCGGATCTTCAAGGGTATGATTATTGTTCTTTCTTTTTTGTTTAATTAATAATTGCACATAAAGGGTGATCCGGGTATATGGTTTGTAAAATTTTAAACTCTGATTTTTTCACGTTTCCGCTTATTTTGTGCAATTTGATTGCGTTTAAGAATATTACAAACCTAACACAGCTCCCATCTAGTCTGGATACTACCGGAAGTTTAGTTTTAACCCCGGAACACACACCGGGAGTAACAGTTCTAACCTCGGAGATAACCCCGAGGCATGCAGTTCTAATACCGGAAATTCCACCTGAGAAGACCAATTAATCTCGGAGATAACCCCGAGGTATCCAGTCTCAGTCCCAACACTGGGAATAGCAGCTACCAACCTTGGTGATAACCACAAGGAATGCAGTTTCGGCGATAACCCCAGAAATGATTGTTTCAAATGCAATCAGCTTCAACCTCGGCGCTCACACTGAGGCACTCAGTACCGACCCGGACCTAACCCCGGGAAGACAGGCACACCTCAAAGATGACACTGAGGACCTTCAACACTTGCAGTAGTCCAATCTTAGCGAAGCCCTGAGCAACGTCTGTTTTATCAGCCCAAACCGGCGATAACCCTGGTGAGGGGCAAAAACGTCATCTCACCAACTTGATGCCACATAGCGCCGTCTCAACAGCTCATACATACGTTTCTACACAACGATGTCCCATAAGATTCAAGGAAACCTAATCCCGTGTGACTATTACACAGGGTAACAGATAGAATTTGAAGCTTGAAGACCGAAGGGCACCGTCCCATCTTCCTAACTTCATACGACCTCTAATCCAATGCCATTTTGTAACTCTCGACAATAGCAGTCCAAAATAGGTCCTATATACCTCAGTCGGATGCCTGGATTGCAATTCTGAAAGTTCGAGTGGACATTATAGTGCCCCCATGCACGTACTACGAGACGACGCGACACACAAAACTCGAGGTAACCTAGGCAGCCTCAGATACACCTGCGGCTGGCTGCAGGTACAACTGCGGCTCCCCCCTCTATAAATAGAGGGCTTGGGGTGGCCATTTTAGAAAGAAAAAAGGAGAGGAAGCCCTGTCAAATTTGCTACGTACTCTCCCTATACTGAGTGCTTTCTCATTTTAAACATTTGTGAGCTCACATATAGCTACTTTTGTACCGGCGGGAGCCGATTATTCATCCCTTTAAAGATATAGAAGTCTTCTTTGGCAGCCCACTGTAAGCTTTCTCTCACACTTTAAAGCCTTTCTCTTCATCTTTGCACACACCGTTCTTCACGTTGAGAGTCGTGTTGCGTGTGTTTGCCCGAACTTCGGGCTGTGATTTTATTTTAGTTTGTATATATATATATATATATATATATATATATATATATATATATATATATATATATAGACTAACATTATCGAGTTCTGCCTCGATTGAGCCTAAACTTCGGTCTGGAGTGTTTATTAGCTTTAATATATATATACTTATATATATATAAACTGTGTGTCAGAATTTGTTCGATGAGCCTAGACTTCGGTCTGGAGCGTTTACTACTTTAATATATATATATATATATATACTTATATATTAACTGTGTTTCGAACTTTGTTCGATGAGCCTGGATTTTATATCCGGAGCGTTTACTTGCTTATATATATATATATATATATACTTATATATATGAACTATTGTCAAAGTCTGTTCGATGCGCCTAGATTTTATATCCGGAGCATTTACTTATTTTTATATATATAGACTTATATATATGAACTGTTGTCGAACTCTATTCGATGAGCCTGGATTTTATATATATACTTATATATTAACTGTGTGTGTGTGTGTGTGTGTGTGTATATATATATATATATATATATATATATATATTTCGTCCCACCTGGAGTTTATTTTGTGGTGGTTGATCGCTTTTACAGCTTTCTTTACGTTTCGTCCTGCCTGGAGTTTACTTCGTGACAGTTGATCGCTTTGACAGCATTATTTACATTTCGTCCCGCCTAGAGTTTCCTCCGTAGCAGTTGATGGCTTTTACAGCTTTATTTACATTTTATGATCCCCGATGGAGGTGCTTCGTGGTGGCTGATCATGTCTGTATATATATATTTATAGCTTTTATATATATACCTGCTTACTTCTTTCATACAAATTGCGGTATCATGTACGCCTAGGAATAATGTGATCACAGATTCAGTCTACTGGATCTAGATTCGGTTCCCATGATGGACATTTTTTCAGTTGTAAGCAGCTTGTAAATTTATCTGCGGTGTCTGAATTTTCTCAGACGGTTTTCATACCCACGAGGAAGTCGGTATTATTTTGTACATTATTTTCTTACAGATGCTTTGCATCTCGAAAATAAAATCAATCAAGCCGAGCACTTAATAAAATGAAAGTGTAAAAAGTCTCAATTACTATTGAGCACTAGGGTTTGAAAAATCACTTTTTTTATAAAACATCACTGCTATATCTTGCTAAAAATTGAATTTTTACATAAATTCAAACCTTGTGCATATAGGTGTGAACGAGGCCTCGCATTACTTCTAAATAACTGCACATTGACCCACACACACACACACACACACATTTAGATAACAGTTTCATGAAAAGTTGCGGTCACCGTGGTAAGACGGATGTCGGGGGGTGCCTAACACCTTCCCTCCGCATAATTAAGTCCCCGGACCCTAATGAATCTCTGTTTCACCGACCCGTTTAGCAGTGTCAGATCACTGGGTCAATGTGCAAACCTTTTCTCTGTTGTGTTGGTACAACCATTTAAAAAACCAACTGACGACTCTTAACAGTCCATCGTCGACATTATACATGTCGGACCTTTTTCACTTATTTTTTCAAACAAATCTCACCTAATATGAGAACACCAAAGAACAAGTAACGAAAAGGGACAACTAAAAATCCCGACGTTAACATCAGAAAAGAAATTAATTTTTGTCATGAAAAGTACTCTGGGTGAATAGTACCCCGTGAATAGTACTTCAGAAATAGTACTTTATGAATAGTATCTCGTGAATAGTACTTTGTGAATAGTACCCGTAAATAGTACTTTATAAATAGTACTCGTGAATAGTATTTTGTGAATAGTACCCCGTGAATAGTATTTCGGCATGAAAAGATCAATAACTATCAAGAATGCTCAGAATAATTTTTCCATGAAAAGATACTGTATGAAGCGCAAATATCAAGGATATTCTACTAATTTCACGGAGTATAGAAGTAATACTTCAACAAAATAAGTGTAGAATTAGGGATACGAAACGAAATAATATTACTTACATACTACAGAGTATGAAAAAAAATAGTATTTCATATGAATATTGAACAAAAATAATATCACTTACGAATACGAAAGAAATAATACCCCTTACCTTAGTAGAAGGCTGGATACTAGAATAGTGAAGTAGCAGAATACTCTTCTTCTTCCTCTCTATAGTTTCTCTCTCTATAAATGCTCTTGTGAGTCTTAGTGAATTTGTGAGAATGAAAGAAGAATGAGCTTCTATTTATAGGAAAATATAGTTTGGATAATTGTACGTTTTGGGGCTCGAATATTATAGTATAATACCTTCATCTTCTCCTTCATTTTTAATTTAGTCATGCAGGTATTATTAAACTTGCACCACCTCCCCTAATAGTACATGAATGTGAATCAACAGTACATCCATGTGAATCAATAGTTCTATACATGTAAAAAAATAGTTACAGTATAGTATCTTCATCTATACCTCTATTTTTAATTTAGTCATGCAAGTATTACCAATCTTGCACCACCTCCCCTAATAGTGCATGCATGTGAATCAATACTACGTACATGTGAATAAATAGTTATAAGCATATGAATTAATAGCAATTAATTGCTCATTTGTTCGATTAATTACCTGATTGGTCAATATAACCTCTAGAAATCAATTATTATCGAAATAAATATCGATTTCCACTAACACTAATAATCTCAACACAATAGAAATATCAATTTCATCTTTAATCAACACTAACTTATTCATCATTAATATTATAACTCGCAATATTTAACAATCAGATCATTCCCAAGAAAGAGGGGGCTTTCCGATAAAAATTTCTCCCTATTGGCGCGCAATTAGGTGACCAAACTCCTTTCCTCAACAGAACTTTCTAGACATCGTCAATAATGCAAATAATAATATGAATAACTTTATCGTCTCAATTATTAATTTAATAATATAAAATATTATGTTGATAATACTGTGACAATAATTGAATCAATAATATGAGAGATATTATGCAGCAATTACTGTAGCAATAATTGAGTATAACTGAGTAACTTCTCACGTAAGCATCAATAATCAAAAATAATGTACAATACCGTGTACTACTATGCAACCACACATATTACTTTACTTTTACTACCAGGTAGTTCAACAGTTTAACGGTAAAACTTTCGCTGTTATTTTTAAAAATATTTCAGTCGTTTTCTAACTACGACAGTACCTCTGTTGTGGGGTCCACCAATGATTGTGCCGTCGTACGAATATTCCCTATTAAAATGAATATTTCCTGACCAATCGAATATTCCCCGACACAACGAATATTTTATATCAACTTGTTTACTTTGCATAATTTTCAAATGTCACCCTTAAATTAACCTATATCAATTTAACCATTTACTAAATAAAATAATAATTATAACAAAAATTGAATACTTTCATTTCATAAAATTCGGGGTCTTATAGGGTTATTAGGGACGGGTGAGGAAGTCCCGATATGGTGTTACTCCGGATGGCCTTTTTGATAGACTCCTGGATGAGAACCCCCACATCAACCTTCAGCCCCATGATAATGGCATAAAGTAAGAAGTCCCTCTTTCTTGTGACATCGCTGAGATGGCGGGCTGACATGATATTAGAGCAAATAAAGGCATACCAAGCCTTGCCGTAGCGACTTAAAGCCTGTTGGGGGAAAGAAGTCTTCTCGCCGTGGAATTCGTTAGTTTTCCAGGCGGTTCCAGGCTTACAGAGCTTAACTACTATCTCATCGATGTTTTAGCTCCGCAGTCCGGGTTCCAGGTAGTCGTGACCATTATAATTTGGAGTCCTATAAACATGGTTGATGGCCTTACTATCAAAGGGGATCAGCTTACCTCGAACCGGCACTACCGTAGGGCCATCTGCACTAGCATTAGTATAAAATTCCCTTACCACCAAAATAACCGTAGACTCAGGCTGCTTGGTGAAGTGGACCCATTTTATAGCCAAAATCATGGTCATCATAGCACCATCCGTCTTCTCATCTGGCCTTAAACCCCTCTTTGGCACCAGATTTCGTTGGGAGAATGATTGTGAGTAGCGATTCCATGCCTCCTCACTGATGAATTTTGTAGTGTCCCATCTGGGAGGAGCTCTGGGCGCCGGTGAAGGGGAGCCCATGCTAGTACAGGGATGCTTAGATGCCATTTAAATACTTGCAAGATCTAAAACCCAAGGGAAAATAAACACCAATAAAAGCACTACAAACCCAACACCCCAAATGACCCAAGGCTTTAAATAAGGAATACCCAAACCCTAGCCTTTCCAAATTATTAATAGAACAAATTCTCACACCCAAATACAAGAGAAAGCCCTAATCTTCTTTTGCATACAACACAAATAACCCTTACCTTGTGGAGTTCATACTCTGGCACTATTTAAAGAGGGTAGAAGAGAGTACAAATGGTTAAGAGAAGGGGAGAAGTAACTGCTACACAACAGTGGGTGATATGAATGTAACTGCTTTAAAATTTGGGGGAGAAGGGAATGTATCTACTGAGAGATTTGGGAGATGGGGGATGTACTTGTTGAGAGAATTTAGGAGAAGGGGCTGTAACTACTGAGAATGAACTGAAAAGCCCCTTTTTTATTTTCAAAAATTCACTAGTGGCGCTGCAGCGTGGCCCTTCCTTTGTTGGTTGGCGCTGCAGCGAGAGTTCAAAAATCCCAGTTTTAAGTTGACACTACAGCGCAAAAGTCATTACAAGACTCAGCACTTCAACGCGAGTTTGCAGAATGCTTAGCCTCTTCTTGGCGCTGCGGCGCCAGACTTATTGTATGCTTGGGTGTTGCGGCTCGAGTTTACAGTGTGTCCCATCTTGTATTGGCGCTGCAGTGTGAGAGATAGTATAGCGGTTGGTGCTGTAGCGCGGTTTCACAGGATGACCCAGTCTATATTGGCGCTGCGGCGCGACAGATGGTATAGCAGTTGGCACTACGACACGATTTCACAGTATGTCCCAGTTTGCCTTGGCACTGCAGCGCGAAAGAGAGTACTGAGGCCGACACTGCAGCGCGGCTTCTGCACTTCAGTTTCCTGGCTATTTTTCCTGCACAGGCCAAGTCCCAGATCAGTAAGCTATACAACACAAAAACAAAACTAGAAACAAAACTAGCAAAACATGTAAGAACAACATACTAATTACTATATGCAATCTAACTATTTATTCACTAAACATCCTATCATAAACTATATAGGCTAGCTATTATACTAAGTAAACAAGGAAATACAAAAGAAACATATGCTAACTGAAGAAAACATAATGAATGAAAACTAGACACAATTTAAGAGAAAAAGGATATTTTTGATACTAAGATGGGGTTGCCTCCCCACCTAGCGCTTGATTTACAGTTGTCGACTTGACTTTTACCTCGCCTTACACCGGGTCACCCAAAGTGATGGAGGTGTTCTGCCGGTCGACCTCGCCACCCCAATAGTGTTTCAGGCATTGACCATTGACCTTAAAAGTTTTGTCCGAGTTAGGGTCTTCAACCTCAATAGCACCGTAAGGATATACCTTGACAATAGTGAACGGTCCCGACCATCGGGACTTCAACTTCTCAGGGAATAATTTCAATCGGGAGTTGAATAGAAGCACCTTCTGGCCTTGTTCGATTTTTTTTTTGACTATTTTCTTGTTATGGCACCGCTTCGTCTTTTATTTATACAACTTAGCGTTTTCATACACTTGCAGACGAAACTCGTCTGATTCATTGAGTTGTAACAATCTCTATTCACCAGTTGCATACAAATCGAAATTGAGCTTTTGGATTGCCCAAAATGCGCTATGCTCCAATTCAACAGGTAGATGACATGCCTTGCCATAAACAAGTCTATACGGAGACATTCTGATAGGCGTTTTATATGCAGTGCGGTATTGTTGGGTAAAATCTATATACGCAAAACACGCAAGTATACGTGGTCAACAAGCAATAGAGTAATGAATAGAGTATCGTTCCCACGGAGACAAATTAGTAAAAAATTTAACTTCACAATTACCAATTTTCTATTAATCCTAATTCTATTAAACTATTCAATTCAATGATTTAAATTTATAGAAACTAAATTTATAAATAACTAAACTATCACAGAACAATCACAAATATCAAAATCTGAAATTTCAAACAAATAATGGAGAATTAGACTTATCATTTCACCCTAAGCTTCACTCTGATTTTCACACATTTATTCCAATTCAACTCACTATCCCAATTTATTAATCAAGAACACAAACGTAGTACTAACCACCTCTCGATGCACTAATATCATATTAACTTAAATCCACAATTTAAATAGAAACAAGTTAAATACATTAATCAACCAACTCACTATATCTCTATGTGAACTGAAATTAAAGAAGGTTTAAGATTAAGTTCTCTATCCGATCATATGCGATGTCAAGCATATCTCTACCTTAACATTAATCAAGAATCTGCTATTCACAAAATTCATGAACATATACTATATTAATTAAGTCTAGATTCGAATACCCTCTCTCGATTCCATACAAATCCACAAAGAATTTTTTATCAAGCAATTCATAAATTCAAGCTCAAATTAATATAGATAAACTGGAAATACTTTATTGAACTAGAAATCAAAGCTACAAAATCATTGTTTCTCCTAAGGATCCATCATAAGCCTAAAAAGCGAATTAGTTCATAACGAATGAAATAAAAACTGAATACTTTAAGGGAAACATCCTTTCAATTACAAATATAAAACTAAGATGAAGAATAATGCAAAACCACCCTTCACGTAGCCTTAATCTGCAATCGTCACGGAAATCTCTTCAAAATACTCCTCCTAGGCTTGCTATCAAATTCTGGAAATAATCTTCGTATTATGCCTTGTGTCTTGCTTGATTTGTTGTTAGTTGAGTAAATAGCCTTCCACACACAAGTCCCAGCCGAAATCCTCTATTTAATAGAGTCCATATGCTACCAGAATGCTCAAATCCATATCCCAGCAGAGTTCAACAAGCAACAGGAGAGTTCAGATTTCGCGACCCCCCTCCCCGGCGGGGGTCTATAGGCTAAACATGCCCCCCCCCCGGCGGCCTAGTACACTGTCAAAGAATTTTTGTCATTTCATGTATTTTTCCAAACTTGCTCCAAAAGACCTCCTTTCTTCACCACCTGCCACAACAACCACCCTACACATAAAAGAACAAGAAATGAGTAAAAATGAACACAAAAACAAGAAAATAACAACGAATTAAGCTTGAAATGATTCGTGGATATAAAATCTACTTATCAAAATCCCCCAAACTTAAACCATGCTAGTCCTCGAGCACAAAACAACTAGATGCAATGCAATGTAATGAGATGGAATGAATATAATCTATATGCTTTCAAATCCAATAGTATCGCAGAATCAAAATTATCCCATCGACCTAAGAGAAAACAAGCAACTCTATAATATGAATTACCAAAACCACTCCACAATTTTGTATTAATTCTCAAATCTAAATCCATCATCACTGGTATAGTGTGCGTGTGTGTTAAACATCCATAATAACTGATACGGACTCAAATTCAATACATAATCAATTTTTTAGAAGGAATCATACAGTGCAAACTTTAAAAATTCCAAAAATAGGCATATTCCAACTAAAACTAAGCAATACCAAATTCAAGGGTTCATGTAGGGTACTTATACTTCATTTTTCTCATTTTTTTTCTCACGGGGTTTTTTTGCTCTTTTCCCGTTTTATTGTCTATTTTTTTTATTTTTTTTATTTTATATATATATGACTGTGCAAGGTCTCATCCCATTAGGCTAACAGTGCTACCCCTTAGCGAGCTTTCGACCAACGACTCCCAGACCATAAAAGACCTTAGGACACTAGGTGTAAAGACAATCCCCTCGGGCGTACTTGCTCAGGTAACAAAGGACCCGAAACAAGACTAGTCACAATATATAATCTCTTTTTTTCTTTTTTTTATATAAAAAACTTATATACCCCACATATAATCCCCCAAACTTAGGATCTTGCCTAATCTTCGTCTTAACTGCCTATCCTTGTCGTTCTCTCATTTACCCTAGCATTATCCTTTAGAAACTATTTATGTATCAATTTGAACTGACCAGTCAACAAAGATTTTATTAGGTGTTAACCATTTTATAACAGTTTCAAACAAGCGCAAGATTCGATTCATAACATAAATTATATCACAGTTCTAATAATCAATACTGTATTGGTTAACTTATTCACAATCTCATTATTGGCCCATAAATAACATGAAATGCAACACTGTTGGACATATGCAAACTCAATATTTAACTAATTTATTTTTTTGTATTTTTTTGTATTTTTTTTAAATAACAAAATGCGATAATAATAGAAATGAAAACAATGCAATACAAAAATAACCTAAGCTACTATGCAATAACCTAAGCTATTATACAAACTATAATGCGAACAAATTTACCTTTAACTACTATATATGCATGCAAATAAGAATTTAAATCCCCCAAACTTAAGTAATACAATGTCCTCATTGGATAAATAATCAAAATTAAGTGCATGAGGACTTCCCTACAATCACCTAAGTCTGGGGAGGTGGTGGTTGATCTTCTTCGTATGAGTCAGTAGGTGGAAACCTCGGCAGTGGCATCGGCTGTTGATATAGAAATTGGGCTGATGGATTGAAACTCTGAAATGTCGTGTTGAGTGAAGCGAACGACGCGTTCATAGTATCAAACATGTGGTCTTGCCTCAATGCGAGTCGCCGCATCTCTGGTCGTGCTGCCATGTTGTGTGCATCCACTTGATGTTGAAAGTCAAGGAACTGAGGACTGTATAGTGCCTCGGTCTGCGGTACCTGCTCGGTTCCTTGATCTCCCATAGCCTCATCTTCATCCTCCGAGGTATCTTCAGCGTCAACTTCGTCCTCTGAAGCTGATGGAAATACAAATCCTAACCCTCTAGGATGAGATTCAGCCCCGGCCCACACTGAATATCGTGCTATCATTCTGTTGTCTAGTAGCTATAGCAGCATCTAAGTGGGTTCATCATCGGACCATCGAACTCTGGCTTGACGACACAACCCACATATGAGAGATGGGTGTGGTAAGCCACCCGAAAAGTTGCCCTGTAGACATCGGCAAATTAAAAAACTAATTATGGCCCCGATGTCTATAATGAAGTCTTGCACAATGGCATACAGGAGTAGTGCCTTCTCCTTAGTCACGTCGGAGGTATGATTGGATGGCAACAGTTTCGCACATAAGAATGCATACCAAATTTTCCCGTACCGACTGGGGTCTTTGCTGTGAAACACCGTGCCTCCCTTCCGACCCTTTATCCATGTTGTACCCGACTTGGTCATGTTCTTGATAACCACCTTAAAGTCAGGGTCAAAATCCCTCAAATAGGCGTACTGACACTGTTAAGGCACCCTCAACTGATAATATGTATTGATTGCATCAGCACTGAACGGGACCATGCGACCCCGCACAAAGGCATGGAACGGTGCCTTATCCTCGGCGTTCGCATACAATTCCTTGACCACATTCACAGCGGTGGGCTCGGACTCCTCCGTGAACTTGACCCACCCTTGCTGATAAATTTGTTGCATCATCTCACCGTCGTGGGCATCGGGAGCCAACCCCCGCTCCGGTGTAAGAGCCTTGGTGACCATATAATCGTACCGGTCAGTGGCGGCGACACTTTTGAACTTTCGGCGGTCGAATATGCGGGATGGTGGAGTTGGCCTTGAACTCTCTCCTCTTTGGCATTTCGGTGTAGGTTGTGAAGCCATTGATTGCTTTAGACATAATAATTCCACCCAAACTTGGTTCACACAAATTGTCGAATACGTGGCGTGCACAGTACTTTCTTCCCCCCAAACTAGGTGATTTCTATGGAAATTTTGGTGAGAGAAGATGAAGATGAAGTGCAATTGTGCTCTAAAATCACCCCAATATCCTGCTGAATTCATAGCCTTGTGTAGAAGGAGTGGAGTGTATGTGGTGATTATGGGGATTGAGTGATAGGGTTTATATAGAGGTGGTGTGGGGGAGAGGTATAGGAGTAATTGATGGAGGTAATGGGTTATGTGTAGTAATGGGGTAAGAGGATGGAGTAATCGTGGGTAGAAGGAATGGGGTAGGAGTTGTCATGTAACAACCTGGAATTTTGGATTATCCAGAATTTAGGTTTAAAGAATTAGTTATTAATAAAATGAATATTTATTAATACTATTTTGTGCTAAGTATTTATTAATCGTTCTATGACCTAGGATGATTATAAGTCGGGAGTATTCTGGCTACAAGCTAGTTTAAGCGAGTAAGAATTTTCAAGACGGAAATAGAATTTTTTCGGGAACAAAAATATTTTCGGGGAAAAAGACGAAATAGGCACTATTTATCAGTTTCTGCTCGGAATTTTATTTTGAAATTCCGAGAAGTTAACGATTACGTAAAATGTTGAGACGTGATGGAATATTCAATAATATTTCAGTTATGGCAAAAACGAAGTTTTCGCATGCGGACGTAAAACCTAAGGGTTAGGAAAAGTGATTTCCGAGAATATTATGAGTATGTATAATAACTAGGGTTATTATGCGTGAGTGATACGAGTATAATACTAGTTATTATACAAGTATAGTACGAAGATTAGTACGACGTATAATACGAATATCGTATGAATGATATACGAAGAGAATACGAGAATGGAATGCGTAGAATACGATTAGTCTTAATGGACTTTGAGTTCATGGACTTTGTAGAATCCAATTGGACTTGGATTATGTCAAGCCCAATGATTTGTGAAATCAAGCCCAAGATAGGCCCAATAAGAATTAGGGTTAAGGCCCAAACCAAGAAAAGAAATCACGGATCGAACCGATGGGTAATAACCATTGGGGCAACCCATGGGGTGACCCATGGGCATGTAGGGCGGCTACTTGGCCACCAAGTAAGGGTGGTGGCCAAGTAAACTTGGTGGCTAAGGGATGGAGGAGGTGTGAATAGTAAGGAGGTGGGGGGCGAAATGACCAATAGGCCCTAAGCTTTGGTTTTCTATAAATAGGAAGCTAGATTTCATTTTTTATGATTTTGAAAATCCTATAACTTGAGAGAGAGAGAGAGAGAGAAAGAGAGAGAGAGCTCGGATGAAGAGGGAGAAGGAAGAGATTGAGCATGAAGGCTTGGATCAAAAGTGATCGTAAAATAGAAAAGCTTGCAAATCGTCGACTTTGTATAACGGAAGAAGAATAAAAAAGAACGGTAATCTGAACCCTAGTTTCTTCTAATATTTTCTTTAAGTTTCTATGATTAAAACATATCTTAATGAGAATAGGGAGAAGATGATGTTATAAATGATTTCATATGGTTGAAATCATGAGAAAAGAAGAAATAAGAACTTAGAAATTTAGTTCATAAATTTCTTAAGGAAGTATAAGATTCGTAAGGATTTTGAGCGATCCAAACGAATATTATGAATGAGTAGATGAATTAATTAAGGAATGATGTTCTATAACATCAAATTCCAAGAAAAAGTAGAATCGTAATCCAAAATATCGATTAAAATGAAGAACGAACGGAGAACACGAAGAACGTTGTTGATGGACAAATTTAAAACCATCGTACGATAATTGTTGTTGATGGACAAGTTTAAAACCATCGTAGGATAATTGTTGTTGATGGACAAGCTTAAAACCATCGCGTATAAGTTAGTTGCATATTGCTTGGTTAGGAACGGTAGAAACGTTCATGAAGAACGGATTAAAACGTAGCTATAATGAAGTTATGGCAAAATTTCGTAAAAGACGAACGAGAATTAGAAAGCTAGTAAATGAACCTAAGCGTGTAGGGTTTCATAAGAATGTAAGAGAATGTAGAAAATGTGAGTCGTAGACTCAAGAATGAACGAGTTTCGAGTTTGAATGACCGAATTACAGACGAATGAGCGAAGAACGTTAAAAGCGTAAAAATGATCGAAGGGTGTATATTAAGCCAATCGAATGGCACGTTAACGAATTCAGAACAATTCTGTCCAAGGGGTATTGAAGTACGTAAGATGTGGAAGAGAATGGCTTTGGAACGATCTCGTTCCGAGTTATAACGAAGAAGTTATGAGATCAGGAAGTAAGCGTCTCGAATCGGAGTTAAGACTTAGAAAAATTTTCTAGGGTTTTGTCTCGGAGCCACAACACCCGATAGACTTCGAGAAGTGGTGCCACAGCGTGAGCTCGGCCATAAACTTCTGGAGAGTGGCACCGCAGCGTGGGTGGTAATAAAGGAATTGGCGCCGCAACGCCAGGCCAAAAGAGAAGAGAGAGAAGTAGGCCGCGCCGCAGCGCGAGAGAAAGGAAGGGGCACGGCGCCGCAGCGCCGGTGCAGGGCAAGGCCCAAAAATGAGACTTTATGTGCTCAATTACTGGGGGATGTACAAGAAAGAATTATAAACATCTAGTTCACGTAATGTAACACTTAATCAAGTATTCTAAACCTTTATTAAAGGTTGAACGAAGAGATTAAGAGATAGAGAATGTAAGCACTAGATTACGTAACCGATATCCAGGGACCGTAGTCGTAATGAACGAACGTGAGGGATTGCTATGATTGCGACTCCTTAGACGTTGAGTGATGAAGGTAATGAATAACATTCTGATGTTATGTCATGGTAAGGGGAGATAAGTGTAAAGTGTTTAGACGCTATGAACGCAACGTTGTTGCGATGAACGATCGGTCTTAGTATACAATGAACGGTATGGCTTCGACATTAAGAAAGAATAATGAACATGGGGTTCATGGGTTGGATGACGATTGAATGCAATTAAAACCTTGAGTGAAGGTTGAACGAGAGATTAAGAGACGAGCAACGTGGACGTCGAGTATGCAAACGATCCTCGTGAATCGTAATCGCGTCGGACGAACGTTCTAAGTGTACAGTGGTTGTATAACTTGGACGTTGACTAAAGTAGTAAGTAAGATATGAATTATCGTAAAAAGTCATAGCGAACGGTAATAAGAGTAATGAAAGTTCGATGTGAGTCGGATAGAGAATGTTAGAATGAAAGGTAAGTGTTATATACTTTAACCAATGTAAGGGTTGAGTGTACGTGAATATTAAACAAGCAGAACCTACACTCCGTGTATGGTTTAACCGTAAGGTAATGAAGAATGTTGTTTAACTGTGAATAGTGAAGAAGTTGAATTTAAGACAATAACATATAACGTTAAGAAGCCAAGTTAATAAGTATAACTTGGACAACATTCTGAGTTAAAGGAACCGGACGTTGTAAGGTATGAATAAGTTAATATGAAATGTTTAACGCTATGATCTCATAGTATTGACATTGAATGAGCGTTCTGAGTATATAAAAGACTGTATGACTTAGACGATAAAGAATGAATCCTGAGGTATGGCATTTAGTTGTCAGAAAGCCGTAAGGAATAAGAAGTTGACTTAGTAAACATTATAGTTTAATGGTTCGGATAAGTTAAGAGAAGTTAGGTTGTGGTATAATCGTAACCTTTAATGGTTGACATATGGGAGCTGGGCTGAATAATTCCTTCAGAGAGCGAAGGTATATACAAAACTGGTAACCGATCTAATTCACTGTGTGGGCAGTGTAGATGAGACGAGAACTTGTTTGTTGGTTGTTTATGGGAAACCACTCAGAGTACCATATGGACTACTAGCAGAGAAGCGATGTGTGCTGAGCCCTATAGAAGTTATAAGAAGAAGATAAGCATGTAAATCCTCAAAGATGATAAATATATGAATAAGACATCTCCGTATGTCATGAAGCCGTGAACTGGTAATGAAAGTTAGACGCGTAAGCTTAATTTACAAGAACGGGAACCTTAAGAATTAAAGTTAAGCAAACCAATAAGTAAGTCAAGTATATGACTAATTGGTATACGTGCTATGTTCTTATGTGCTACATAGGAATTGGACTGAGCAGTTCAGCGTAAACTATAAGCTGTAGCTGTGCGTAAGGTAAGTTTTCCTAACTTCATTCATATTTTATATGAATGCTAGTTTCTTAAACTTCTCAGATGTTAAACTTGAGAAGTTCCGTCTATGTGCAAATGTGCGATATTTGTACAAAGTGGTAGAACGTATGAGGCATGATGCCACAATGTGAACACTTCAGTGTTTCTTTGAGATGAACAGTTCTGTGATTGAACTGTTCAATACAAGTATGTTCTGTTTATACATGAACCGTTATTGTTAAGTCTGTGCTAATGATTCTAGCCAGATATGATATGTATGGAAAAAGGTAGAAGAATGAATGGTGTAAAGAGTATGTGATGAATGTTGTAATATGATATGAATCGAGACTATTCCTATTATTCAAGCTGCTTCATAACCTTTGTTCGGTTATCAAAGTTCTAAAGAATGTTTAAACTCTTGAACTTGTTTGTTCAACTGTTATGGCTTGCTGGGCAATTGAATGCTCACACTTGCTTTAAATGAAAAACATTTTCAGCGAACGATATTAAAAAGAACTTAAGGATCTCGTAAAGATCAAGCTGAGCGGTATCCAGACGAAGTGTCATTCAGTATGTGAATGTGCTTGAAGAACAAGTGAAGACTTGTAATATAGAATGATAGAATTAAACTATCGACTAGTTTAATGAACATTTATGTATCCAATGTAATTATCATTATTTGTAATGAAAGAGATTTTAAGGTTTCGAGAACCTGGGATTTGAGGAGATATGTTGTTATATTTAATTATATAATGACGTATGTTTGGTAAGAAGTGAGACCGTGATGCATGGAGTCAGGGTCTGAAAGTAGACCAGATTTCGGGGTGTTACAGTTGTCGTGGGTATTGTATAGGAGAATGGGTAGTTTAGGTGAGGAAGAAGGAAGGAGAAGTGGGCGTGTAGTGGGGAAGTAGAAGGGGACAGCGTGTGTAACTGCCTAACATGTCTGCCCAGAATCAAGGACCCCCGCCCCGGCGGGGGGTGCAAGGCCAAAATAGCCCGCCCTGGCGGGCTAGTCCCCTGACTTCATCCATGTGGCTTCGAATTGCGCAGTTCAAAATTAGCCCTTTTTTCTTCTTTTCTTGCCTGTTGTTGCTATTACTCACTTTTGACACCTCCTGCAACCATAAAACATGCATGATATTAGATTATTGATCACTTGGAGTATGATTGAGAGATTCAACAAAACTTTTACTCTATAATACCTACCTAATAACTTAATAAAAACTATAGTCTAACAATTCTGAATGAAAATACGAAAAATAAACAAAAGATTGGGTTGCCTCCCAATAGCGTTTGATTTTAAGTCGTTTAGCCTGACTACTTCCTATTCACGGTGCGTCGGACAATGTGATGGCAATGACATCGGTGTTGAACTCGCCACCCAAATAATGCTTTAATCGTTGACCATTGACTTTGAAAGTTTCTAACAGATTTTGACTATAAAGTTCAACGACTCCGTGACAGAACACCCGCTTTATAGTGAATGGTCCCGACCATCTCGACTTGAACTTTCCTGGGAACAATCTCAGCCGTGAGTTGAACAAAAGGACTGATTATCTGGGCTTGAATGTTCTTCGCATAATTTTCTTGTTGTGCCATCTCTTGACCTTTTCCTTGTATAACTTGGAGTTCTCGTAGGCTTGAAGGCAAAATTCGTCGAGCTCATTTATTTGAAGTAATCTCTTTTCCCCTACAGCTGCTTGATCGAAATTGAGTTTCTGAATTGCCCAATAAGCCTTATACTGTAGCTCGACTGATAAATGACAAGCCTTACCGTACAATAGTTGATATGATGACATCCCAATCGGAGTCTTGTATGCAGTCTGGTATACCCATAATGCATCATCCAACCAGAGCGACCAAGCCTTACGATTCGGATTCACCACTTTCTCCAATATTTTCTTGACTTCCCTGTTCGACACCTCAGCCTGTCCACTGGTCTGAGGGTGATATGCCGTCGCTACCTTGTGGTTGACCCCATACCTCGCCAATAGAGTTGTGAATGATTTGTTGCAAAAGTGACTACCTTCATCACTTATAATTGCTCTTGGCGTGCCAAACCTCATGAAAATGTTTTTTTGTAGAAATTTAAGGACCACCTTAGCGTCGTTAGAAGGTAGTGCTACTGCTTCGACCCACATTGACACATAGTCCACCGTAAGCAAAATGTACTGATTGGAAAATGAGGAAGGGAATGGCCCCATGAAATCGATGCCCGATACATCAAAAATTTCAACTTCGAGAATCAATTGTAGAGGTATCTCATTCCTTTTCGAAATGTTGCCCACCCTTTGACATCTATCACATGTTTTGACAAATTGGTGGGCGTCCTTGAATAGTGTAAGCCAATAAAACCCAAATTACAGTACCTTTGTTATTGTCCTCTCACTACCATAATGCTTGCCATACGCAGATAAGTGGCACTCATGCAGAATGTTCTTCACTTCACTATAGGGCACGGACCTTCTAATCATTTTGTCGGTGCACTGCTTAAACAAATAGGGTTCATCCCACATGTACCATTTTACATCATGAAAAAACTTCTTTTTCTGTTGTCTTTTGAGATCAGGTGGAAGAACGTTGCTCACTAAATAATTCGCATAATCCGCCTACCAAGGAAATTCTGCATTTATCCCAAGCAATTGCTCGTCCAGAAATGATTCATTAATTTTGCACTTGTCCTCTATCAATTTCCCTTGATTTTCCAACCTAGACAAGTGATCGGCGACTTGATTCTCAGTCCCCTTTCTATCCTCTATTTCTAGATCAAACTCTTGAAGCAAGAGAATCCATCGAATAAGTCGTGGCTTAGCATCTTTTTTTGCAATTAGGTACCGAATAGCCAAATGGTCCATGTAGACTATCACCTTCGTCCCGATCAAGTATGCCTGGAACTTGTCAAATGTATACACCACTACAAGTGATTCCTTTTCCGTAGTTGTATAGTTCATTTGAGTCTCTGTGAGCATTTTGCTTGCATAATATATGGTGTAAAATCCCTTCTCTCGGCGTTGTCCCAAAATAGCTCCTACCGTATAGTCGGTTGCATCACACATCAGCTCAAAAGGCATATTCCAATCCGGTGCAACGATCACAGGGGCTGTAGTTAACTTCTTCTTCAACAACTCGAACGCCGACTTACATTCCCATCAAAATTAAACACAAAGTCCTTCTCTAGAAGACTGCACAAAGGTTTTGCCATTTTAGAGAAGTCCTTTACGAATCTTCTGTAGAACCCAGCATGTCCCAGAAAACTTCTTATTCCTTTTACTAAGCTTGGTGGAGGCAATTTCTCAATTGTTTCTAGCTTAGCCTTGTCGACCTCTAGTTCGTGAGCCGATACCTTATGGCCCAAAATTATGCCCTCCTCAACTATGAAGTGGCATTTTTCTCAGTTAAGTACAAGGTTCGTCTCTTCGCACCGTTGTAACACCATTACCAAATTCCCTAGGCAAGTATCAAAATTGTCTCCATAGACCGAAAAGTCGTCCGTGAAGACTTCCACGTTTTTCTCCACCATGTTTGAGAAAATGGCCATCATACACCGTTGAAAGGTAGCAGGTGCATTACACAAACCAAATGACATTCTCTTGAACGTGAATATACCGTAAGGGCACGTAAATGTAGTCTTCTCTTGATCCTCAAGAGCGATGGCGATCTGGTTATAGCCCGAGTATCCATCCAATAAGCAGTAGTAATCATGTCCCGCTAATCTGTCCAACATTTGATCGATAAAGGGTAGTGGAAAGTGATCTTTTCGGGTTGCCTTATTCAACTTACTATAATCGATGCACACCCTCCAACCTGTCACTGTTCTTGTTGGAATTAACTTGTTATCCTCATTCTGTACCACGGTCATTCCCCCTTTTTTTGGCACACAATGAACCGGACTAACCCACTTACTATCGAAAATCGGATAGATGATCCCGGCATCCAATAATTTTAGAATTTCCTTCTTTACCACTTCCTTCATAATCGGGTTAAGTCGTCGTCGTTGCTCCATCGTCGGTTTTGCATCATCTTCCATCAGAATCTTGTGCATGCAAAACGAAGGGCTGATTCCCTTGATATCCGCGATCGTCCACCCAATCGCTGCTTTATGTTCCCGAAGCACCCTCAGTAACTTTTCTTCATGTAAATCGTTAAGTGCAGCAGAAATAATAACAGGTAAAGAATTTGAATTGCCTAAATACGCATACCTGAGGTGTTTAGGGAGTGGCTTAAGTTCCAAAGTTGGTGGCTCCTCCAATGACGGTTTCAATTTTTTCGTGGCTATCTCCTCCGTGTGTAAAAGTTCAAAATGGTGCTCTGAATCGGCTAATTTGTGGCAATGAATCTAACATCTGTAAGTAGTCCACAAATTTTGGGTCATCGACTTCTTCATCCCCCAATAATGTTGTTTCTAATGGATCATTGACCAGACTCTTGCCCATATCTTCACTGATAATTTGCTCAATTATATCCATCCGAAAACATTCTTCCTCATCCGTGGGGAATTTCATGGCCTTGAACACGTTAAATTTGATTTCTTGATCTTGGACCCTCATAGTAAGTTCTCCTTTCTGTATGTCGATGAGTATCCTACCCGTAGCCAAGAAAGGTCTCCCTAGGATAATCAGGATGTTCTTATCCTCCTCAAAATCCAGAATAATAAAGTATGCGGGGAATATAAACTTATCCACTTTAACAAGTATATGTCCTCTACTATGCCTCTCGGATATGTGACTGACCTATCTGCCAACTGCAATGAAATATTCGTAGGCTTTGGCGTGGGCCAACCCAATTCTGTGTATATTTACAATGGCATAAGGTTCGCACTTGCCCCAAAATCATATAAGCACTTATTAAAAGACATGTTCCCGATCGTGCATGGAATAGTGAAACTCCCCGGGTCTTTCAGCTTTGGTGGCAACTTCTGCTGTAACACCGCACTATACTCCTCTGTTAATGCCACTATTTCGAAGTCTTCCCATTTGTTTTTCCTTAATAGAATCCCTTTCATGAACTTCGCATAACTCGACATCTGCTCTAAGGCTTCTACAAACGGGATATTAATCTAGAGTTTCTTAAACACTTCTAAAAACTTCGCGAACTGCTTATCTAATTTCTATTTTTGAACCCTCTGCTGAAATGGTGGTGGAGGATATGCAACTGGTTTGTCGTCTAACTTTGTTTTCTCACCTTGCTTATCCTCACCCTTGTCTCCTTCAACCACTTTACTGTCGTCAACTTTTTCATCCGATATTGCTGAATTTTCTGCATCTCTGCCAACGAGATGTGTTCCACTCCTCAACGTAATTGCCTGACACTCTTCGTGGTTCCCCTTCGGATTTCTCTCTGTATCACTCGGTAGGGTCCCTTGTGGCCTGTTATTTAATGCTAAGGCAATTTGCCCCATCTGATTTTCCAAGTTCTTTATTGCCACTACTTGATTTTTCATTGCTGCCTCATTGCTGGTTATGTACTTCGACAACGACTCCTCTAAATCTGATTTTCTTTCCTGATGTTGAGCCGGTTGTTGATGATTCTAAAAACCTGGGGGATATGATGGTCGTGGAGCTTGATTTTGTTGGTTATTGCTCCACGAGAAATTTGGGTGGTTCATATTCCCCTAGTTGTAAGTGTTTTGGTACATATTCTGTGGACCCCTATTGTAGATCCCTACGAACTGAATGGACGCTGGATTGATTGCGCACTGATCTGTAGGATGGTCACTCGCGCACAATTCACATACTACTGCAACCTGTTGTACCTGAGCCCCTGTCACGGCATCCAACTTCTTGGACAGCGCAGAAATTTGTGCTTGTATTGCTGTCACCCCATTTACTTCTAACACCCCAGCTTCCTTTGCATGTGTCATTCTTGCTATGGGCCACTGGTATTTGTTAGCCGGCATGGTCTCAATCAAATTGTAGGCCTCCTCATAACTCTTAGCCATGAATGCTCCACCCGACGATGCATCAATATTGGTTCTGAGGTTCCCATGTAGTCCGTTATACAAAGTATTCATTTGCAACCACTTTGGCAATCTATGATGCGGGTACTTTCTAAGTAACTCCTTGTATCTCTCCCATGCCTCATATAGCGACTCTCCATGTTGCTGCTCAAACATTGTTATGTCATTCCTCATTTTGGCAGTTTTCGCGGGTGGGAAAAATTTGGCAAGGAATTTCTGAGCTAAGTCTTCCCACGTAGTTATCGATCCCGGTGGTAGAGAGTATAACCAACTCTTCGCCTTGTCCCGTAAGGTGAATGGGAACAAGAAAAGTTTCACCGCCTCATCCGACACCCCATTATACCTGAAGGTGTCACAAATCTCCAAAAAGCTGATTAGATGTTCATTCGGATCATCATTAGCCAATCCCCCAAACTGAACTGAATTCTGGATCATCTGAATCGTCCCAGGCTTGATTTCGAAAGTATTTGTAGCAATTGCTGGCCTGGTGATGCTCGACTGCAGTTCAGTCACCTTGGGTGTGGCGAAGTCCCTTAACGCTTTCTGATCTTCAGCTGCCATTGCCTCTTCTTTCGCAGAATTTTCAAAATCTTGCCTCGTTTCCTGAATCCACTTACTTAACCTCTGTAACCATTTTTCAATGTCGTCCTCAAAAGGCAGCAAGTCTGGCTATTTTGACCGAATTTGCATAAACCACTTCAAAAACCTGAAATAAGAGGAATAAAGCAAAAACAAAAATGTTTAAGTAAAACTGGACTAATTAAACTGATATTGTAAAAATATTAAAATCTAAACTAAATTATCCCCGGCAACGGTGCCAAAAACTTGTTAGGTAAAATCTATATACGCAAAACACGCAAGTATACGTGGTCAACAAGTAATAGAGTAATGAATAGAGTATCGTTCCCACGGAGACAAATTAGTAAAAAATGTAACTTCACAATTACCAATTTTCTATTAATCCTAATTCTATTAAACTATTCAATTCAATGATTTAAATTTATAGAAACTAAATTTATAAATAACTAAACTATCACAGAACAATCACAAATATTAAAATCTGAAATTTCAAACAAATAATGGAGAATTAGACTTATCATTTCACCCTAAGCTTCACTCTGATTTTCACACCTTTATTCCAATTCAACTCACTATCCCAGTTTATTAATCAAGAACACGAACGTAGTACTGACCACCTCTCAATGCACTAATATCGTATTAACTTATATCCACAATTTAAATAGAAACAAGTTAAACACCTTAATCAACCAACTCACTATATCTCTATGTGAACTGAAATTAAAGAAGGTTTAAGATTAAGTTCTCTATCCGATCACATGCGATGTCAAGCATATCTATACCTTAACATTAATCAAGAATCTGCTATTCACAAAATTCATGAACACATGCTATATTAACTAAGTCTAGTTTCGAATATCCTCTCTCGATTCCATACAAATCCACAAAGAATTGTTGATCAAGCAATTCATAAATTCAAGCTCAAATTAATATAGATAAACTGGAAATACTTTATTGAACTGGAAATCAAAGCTACAAAATCATCGTTTCACCTAAGCATCCATCATAAGCCTAAAAAGCGAATTAGTTCATAACGAATGAAATAAAAACTGAATACTTTAAGGGAAACATCCTTTCAATTACAAATATAAACCTAAGATGAAGAATAATGCAAAACCACCCTTCACGTAGCCTTAATCTACAATTGTCACGGAAATCTCACTACAAGAAAAAGCGCCATCTGCGACCAATAATATCAGCGACCGCCGTATCCGGTCGCTGATAATAGTAACAGCGACTGCTATCTGTGACCGATAGGATTCTAGTCGCTAGTTCATATCAGCGACCGCATGCGGTCGCTGTTCGGTCGCTGATATGAATTTCCCTCCTAAAATTTGGTGCGAAACTTTGGCGGGGCGACCACTCTCTATCAGCGACCGCGGTCGGTCGCTGATATGTCCACGTCATTAAATATTAGCGACCGCATGCGGTCGCTGATGGCGGTCGCTGATTCTCATGAACTTAATCAAGTTCAGCAGTTCGCTCGATCAGTACTGAAGAAAAAAAAGAGGGGGAGACACTGACGAGAGGGAGAAGAGGGAGTAGGAGGAGAAGAGAAGAGAAGAGGGAGGAAAACTACCGCTACTGCCGACGCCTTCACCACCGACATCACCGGCTGACGCCTTCACCACCGCCGGTAACCCCTTTAATTAATCCCTAAATTAAACTATTTTTCTGTTATTTTTGATTGAATGGGCATGATTTGTTTTTCTGAAGATGTGAATGTGTTGATGTTCTGCTTCTAGATGCCATTTTCTTGAATTTTTTGGGTTTAATTTGAGTTTGACTGAAAATCCAAATGGGTTTGACTGAAAATCCAGTTTAATTTACAGTGACTTGTTCAAAATGGGTAAATTTACAGTGTCTTGTTCAAAATGGGTAGAACCCTAATGGGTATGAAACTTTTGGGATAATCAATGAATTTAAAAAGAGAGATTCTTTTATGAGTTGATTGATACCTATATGTATATATATACACACATACATCATATATGTATAATTTTGTAAGTATATACACACACTTTACACCACAAGAATAATTTGGGAACATGCATGATTAGGTTTCATGTTTTAATATGAGATTATCTAAAGTTGGATAATTTTTTATTACTGAATAACAGTTGTTGAAATTTGGAAAAATTTTGAATATAACATTACTGCTGAATATATTGTTGCTGAAATTTAGATAAATTGTTGTTGATATTGCTGAAATTGGGACAATTTTTGGGCTTCTTATTGTTGTTACTAATATTGGATTCTCCTAAATTATGCCCTGAAATTGGTCAAGTATGCATGCCCTCGTGCATGTGGATAATTCATATTATAGGGGAGACTCTGCCGAAATTTTTTCATATATAAGTCAAATGGCTATATAACTTGAACATTAGGGCTTAACCCAAAACCTTGGTTGTAATATATGATCATACTTATACCAATCCAATAACTTGAACATGAGTATGACATAAAACATAACTAGGAATTAAGTTTATCCATAATTCAATCAAGAAGAAGGTTCAAAGAAGTTTATCCATAATTCACAGTCGAGAAGACATACTTGTCTAAATCTTCATATATAAGTTAAATGGCCATATATGCATTCGTATTCACAGGGGCTAATAGTATGCCTTCTTCTGCAATCTTGATATACGCATCGTTATAGTTTCTAGAACACATTTCAAATTCCATTGGTTGTTCTTCAAACTTGACCATCAAGATATTTTCATCACCTAATGTCCTATCATATGCAGACCATGCATGATGCAATGATTCATATTCTACCCCTAGGAATCTATTGTCTTTAGGTTGTTTTGGCATGTATCCTTGTTCAATTCCCGAATAATCATATATGATGCACACTCATGTTATATATGTATATATACATCTATATGTATTTATAAGCATCATAAATGGGATTGAGCTGAATTGTAAATCTCTAACAAGGGAATACAATAAATTCATGTCAACATAGGTACCGTGCAATCATGGACCTCTATTTAGACCGTAGTTGGATGGCACGACGAAAGTCAAGTGCCCAGATAGGTGCTACAGCTGAATTTAGAGCTGGTTGCCAAGTATTTTTGGAGTATGCGTATAGTCACCCGGAATGTATGAATGGTAAGTCGCAGATACGATGTCCATGTTTGAAGTGTAAGAATGTAAATTATATGGATAGAGACATGATAAACTATCATTTACTTGTTTCTGGGTTCATGAGAAATTACGAAGAATGCTGGTGGGCACATGGGCAGAGAAGAGATGGTGGCATCACACAAGTACATAATTCTGGCAGTAGTACTCATCGTATGAATGAAATGGTTCATGATATTGCATGGCCAGATTTTGATTGGGAGCAAGGCAGAGAACAACCTATGAATTCTGATGCCAAAGAATTCTTTAAGTTGTTAAACGAGGGTAGCGAGCCATTGTGGCATGGTTGCACCAAACACACTATATTGTCTGCAGTGGCGACATTACTTAACATCAAGGCTGATCACAACATGAGCCATGAGTGTTTTGAGTCGCTCTTGAAGGCCATTAAGAGTATGTTGCCTGACGGTGAGAAATTACCTGGTAACTATTACTTTTGTAAGAAAATGGTGAAGAAGTTGGGTCTTGGATACCAAAAGATCGATGCATGTCCCAACGATTGCATGTTGTTTTATAAGGAAAATGAACAGATGACAAGGTGCACGTTTTGCAGTCATGATCGGTTTAGGCCTAATAAAGAGGGTGTGACTACAAAAAAATCAAGTATACCGTTTAAGATTCTAAGGTATTTTCCAATAACACATCGGCTAAAAAGATTGTACATGTCTTCAAGAACAGCTGAACATATGAGTTGGCATGCGAAATCTCCAGCTAAAGATGGAGAACTAAATCATCCCGCAGATGGGAAGGCTTGGAAAGATTTCAACTTAGCACATCCTGGATTTGCATTGGAACCTAGAAATGTGAGGCTTGGATTGTCCACCGATGGTTTCAATCCGTTTGGCCACTCAGCTGTTCCGTACTCATGTTGGCCTGTGATTGTTACTCCGTACAACTTGCCACCTTGGATGTGTATGAAACAGCCATACTTATTTCTTTCACTCTTGGTTCCTGGTCCTAAGAGTCCTGGAAAGAACTTAGATGTTTACTTGAGACCTCTTATAGACGAGTTGAAGGTATTGTGGGAGGATGGAGTACAGACTTGGGATGTTGCAACGAAAACAAATTTCAACCTTAGGGCAGCGGTTATGTGGACTATAAGTGACTTCCCAGCTTATGGTATGTTAGCTGGATGGAGTACACACGGGAAGTTGGCTTGTCCGTATTGTATGGAGCATACAAAGTCGTTTAATCTATCAAAAGGTCGAAAGCCTTGTTGGTTTGACTGTCATCGTCGGTTCTTACCGGTAGATCACCCATTTCGAAGAAATAGAGAACACTTCAGGAAAGGGAAAGTAGACAATGATATACCTGCACCGCGATTTTCGGGAACGGAGATGCGAGATCGTGTGATGAGATTGCCGGTTATCCCATTTGGTAAGGTTGATGCCACAAATATAATCAATGGGTTTGGCGAATCTCATAACTGGGTTCGGAGAAGCATCTTTTGGGAACTGCCTTATTGGTCTACAAATTTGATTCGTCATAATCTAGATGTGATGCATATTGAGAAGAATGTGTTTGACAATGTGTTTAACACTGTGATGAATGTTACGGGGAAGACAAAAGATAACGATAAGGCACGTTTGGACATGAAAGATATTTGTAAGCGTCCCGGATTAGAACTTTACGAATCTCCTAATGGTAAGATTGTCAAACCGCATGCAAAGTACACATTGTCCAAAAAGCAAGTTGAAGATGTATGCACATGGGTTAAGTCTCTGAAACTACCAGATGGATATGCATCAAACATTGCAAGGTGTGTTACGGGTGGGAAATTGCAAGGGATGAAGAGTCATGACTGTCATGTGTTCATGGAAAGGCTCATGCCTATAGCATTTCGGGATCTGCTTGATAAACCAATATGGGATGCTTTGACGGATCTTAGTCGTTTCTTCAAAGACTTATGTTCAAAATCATTAAATGAGAAGGACATGTCTGTACTTGAGAAGAACATCATAGAGATCACGTGTAAACTGGAAAAAATATTCCCACCTGGTTTTTTTGACTCCATGGAGCATTTGCAAATCCATCTTCCCTATGAAGCTCGTGTTGGGGGTCCAGTTCAATATAGATGGATGTACCCTTTCGAAAGGGTGATGGGAAACCTTAAGAGAAAGGTTAAGAATAGAGCTTATATCGAGGAGTCGATATGCGAGGCATACATTTTCGATGAGATATCTACGTTTGTCTCAGACTATTTTCCGGACGAAGTCTTGACAAAGGCCAATCGAGTATCGAGACATGATGATGGGGGAAATGTTGAACTAAATGGTCGACTATCTGTATTTGGTCTATCGGGCCGCGCTTATGGAAAAGGGAAGCGCATATTCCTCTCTGAGCAAGAATTACATGCTGCACATACTTACATTCTTCTCAATTGCGAGGAGATTGACGAATTTGTGAGGTACACATGTAAACTTGATAATTTATCTTTTAAGTTGACAATTTATTCCAATATGTTAATGTTTATAACATGGTATAGATTGTACGATGACGAGTTAAAAGTGAAGCATCCCGGCATAACTGATAAAGATGTTCAAATCAATCGGGATAAAAACTTTGCACTTTGGCTAAAGGACAAAGTAAGTTTAATTTTTAAGCACGTAATATATATATATATATACTCCATGTTAACTATGACTTCATTTAATAAGATGGAGTTTTTGTAGGCTTTGACTAAGGGATCAACGATTCCGGCTAATGTACAAGTCCTAGCTATGGGACCAGACAGGGACCAAGTCACCCGCAATGGTTACAAAATAAATGGTTGTGAATTTCACACAAAGGCATATGAGCACGGTAAAAGAACAACGAACTCTGGAGTGTGTGTCCAAGGAGATTGTTACAATGAGCTTGGTCGTGCCTTTTATGGGGAGTTGGAGGAAATCGTAGAGTTGTCGTACAAGGGCACGTACGGTGGTCATATTCACTTGTTCAAGTGCCATTGGTTTGATTCAGAAAAAGGGATACGTGTTGACAGACATGGAATCGTCGATATTGACCTCCATAGGTCTGCGTACTCCAACGAACCGTTTGTATTACCAACTCAAACAATACAAGTATACTATACTCCTAGTCCAGTTAGGAAAAGGGATAGACCGCCTACAGATTGGCAAGTTGTAATTCATACTCCCGCGCGTAGTCGTGTCCAAGTAATAGACGGGGATTTCTACCAAGAGGAAATGCTTCAGAGACCTCCTATAATAAATATAGAGGACAACAATGATGTAATCCAGTTAGAGGGTGGAGATGAACCTGATGAATTGGATCCCGAGACAGTTATTGTGCAGGATGACAGTGATATTGAGAAAGAGTTATTGACTGACACTGACACAGAATCTGAAGATGGTTATGAATCTCCGATACTTGTACAAAATGATTCTGACTCATCAGACAACGATTTTCATTAAAATGTATGTTTAGTTTTAATTGTACAAAATGTATGTTTATGTTCATGTTCATGTTTAGTTCATAATTATGTACCTTTCATTTATGTTCTCTATATAGGAATGTTCTCTATATCCTTAACTATATCATTTATAGTTGTTGTAGTTAACTATTTTGCAGTCATGTTTATGTACCTTTCACTTATGGTAATCGTAGTTAACTATTTCATACAATTAATTGTCATTCATAATTTCATACTAACATCCTAATTTTTTTTATTTATAGATGTCTTCTGAACCTGTTGCACGAAAGCGCGGGTTGGGTCGGGGCCCTAATCATGTGCCGAAGGCCCCGGCTAATCCGGATGATCGCATTCTTATACAGATCCGTCCTCCTCCAGAAAGCACGTAAGTTAAACATCGTGTATATATAAGGGTTTAATATTTCCATTGTTATAAATATATTTTAATGTAAATTATTGTATATTGTAGTGATTTTCAAGATAGTAAAATTGTGAAGTGCATTTCACAATTATGCTTACAGAACTGGCCTACGCCAGTGATTACATGGGCGAGCACACCTCTCGCCCATAAGGATGCAGTTTGGGCTGAATTTCAGGTATATTTATTTAATCACTCTGATAGATAATACATAGTTAATCAACTAATAGTTTAGTAATGTTGGATTATGGTATTATAGTAGTTTTAATATTATTATTGTTGTTTTATTTGCAGAAGCGGTATAGATGGGACGACGCACATGCATCAGTTATTCAAGCACTGTTCTGGCAGAAGTGCGCCGTCCGGACTAAAGATAATCTAAACAAAGAACGACAGAAAGCCCTGCACAATGCTGAGATTGACCATCCAGGACAGGGTGAGCAGTATATGCATGAGCATTGCCCCTGGTGGTGCGCACATCCCATATGGGTGCAGATGTGTGAGCAGTGGAGAGCTGAGAGCTGGGTCAAGAGACGTAAGACTGCCGCCTCGAACAGATCCTCAGGTGTATCTGAAGGCGAAAAGGCAAAAGGCACGTACAAGGGCGGCAGTATATCTCAGCTGCAACATATTGCTGCTAGGGTACGTATGTATAACAAGCTTATTGGCTTAGTTATTTGTCTTTATGTTTACAGTCATGTTTTGTAGCTAAAATATCATATGTTTACATATTAATATGAGAACATGAACTGTAGGAGTCTGAGTCTCAAGGTCAACCTATCAATTGGTTAGATGTGTATGTGGCCACCCGTGATGGTCTGCCTGATGCTGTTCAGATAGCGGTAATAAGTTAACTTTAAATATATTATAGTCATGTTTTTTAGCATTTCGTATTTATTTTTAACTATTTATTTGTTGACCTTCTGACAGGACACTTATAAGGGCTTAATGAACGAGCGCTATCCTGAAGGCACCCCGCGTCCGGCGATTGATCAAGAATTGTGGGAGAGGGCGTCCGTCGTGAAGAAAAATTATGTTAAAGGTCAAGGACAAAGACGACGCCCGACCATCAGTGGCACAGGCAGCTCTGCTACCCAGTCTACACAGTCTACACAGTCATCAGGTCATCCAGCCTATCATACTCCTGCTGACTGTGTGAGAGCGATCTGTCAAAATCGTGATCTTCTTCTTATACTGGGCGGGCATCTGCATTCTCTGAATCCTGATGACTTGGCAAAGGCAGTGGCGGAAGCAGCAGCATCACAACATCAGGGTGGCGACCAGGTACTTTTAATGTTTCATTACGTACATTGTCTATTATTTAGCTTTCTCCAAGTCATAGCAGTATCAACACATGTAACATATATGTTTTATTCTTTTGTTAATTACAGGGTACTAATTTGAATGATCCATGAAGAGCTAGACCAGTCATGCATGTTAGATTTGTAAAGCCTTGTTAGACTTGTTTTTTAGATTTTTAAAGCCTTGTAATCTTTTAAACTACTTATCTTTGGACTGTATTGGTTTACGATTCTATTATATGGATGTTTACGATTGTATTGTGTTGTGTTGATTTAGATTCATTCTTTGGACTGTATGTATGGATGGATGTTTATCATATAGTAGTTATCATGGATGGATGCTTATATATACTGCTGTGTGTTGGGATAAAAAGCAGGTACAAAGCAGGTTATTTTTGGGAAATCAATAAAACAGGAAAAATATTTAAAAAAAAAAACAAAGTCAGCGACCGCGTGCGGTCGCTGATACAGTATTAGCGACCGAGTAAGGTGCTTCTACTTCAGCGACCGCATGCGGTCGCTATTACCAGTCGCTGACACGTGTGCCACATCACGTCTGACGCATGACTCAGCATGAGTCAGAATAGCGACAGCTGAGGTCGCTGATAGCGGTCGCTAATAATGCGGTCGCTATTATTGGTCGCTGATGTCTTTTTAGCGACAAGATTTTCTGCGACTACTATTAGCGACTGCATCCGGTCGCTGATACCCATCTGCGACTATATGCGGTCGCAGATGTGCGGTCGCTGATAAGCCTTTTTGTTGTAGTGTCTCTTCAAAATACTCCTCCTAGGCTTGCTATCAACTTCTGGAAATAATCTTCGTATTATGCCATGTATCTTGCTTGATTTGTTATTAGTTGAGTAAATAGCCTTCCACACACAAGTCCCAGTCGAAATCCTCTATTTAATAGTGTCCATATGCTACCAGGATGCTCAAATCCATATCCCAGCAAGGTTCAACAAGCAACAGGAGAGTTCAGTTTTCGTGACCCCCGGCCCCGGCGGGGGTCTATAGGCTAAACATGCCCGCCCCGGCGGCCTAGTACACTGTCAAAGAATTTTTGCCATTTCATGTATTTTTCCAAACTTGCTCCGAAAGACCTCCTTTCTTCACCACTTGCCACAACAACCACCCTACACATAAAAGAACAAGAAACGAGTAAAAATGAACACAAAAAATAGAAAATAACAACGAATTAAACTTGAAATGACATCGATTCGTGGATATAAAATCCACTTATCAGGTATGCCCACAAGGCATCATCAAGCTTCTTGAACCAATCCCTCCTATTCGGGTTAACAATCTTTTCTAGGATGTGCTTGACCTCTCTGTTGGATATCTCTGCTTGGCCACTTGTCTGCGGATGATAGGCAGTGGCTATTTTATGGGTCACCCCATACTTAGCAAGAAGGGCTTCGAAATATTTGTTGAAGAAATGTGACCCTTCGTCACTGATTATCTCCTGAGGTGTGCCAAAACGAGTGAATATATTCTTCTTTAAGAAATTTAGCACCACCTTAGCATCATTTGTAGGCAAGGCGACTGCTTCTACCCACTTGGAGACATGGTCTACCTCAAAAAGGATATAAAGATTATTGTAGGAAGACAGAAATAGGCCCATGAAATCAATGCCCCAAACATCAAACAACTCCACTTCGAGGATATTCTACAGAGGCATTTCATGCCTTTTGGAGATGGTTCCTACCCTTTGGCATTTATCGCAACGCGATACATATATATGAGCATCTTTGAACAAGGTAGGCCAGTAGAAACCAGATTGGAGTACTTTAGCAGCTGTTCTTTGGCCCCCAAAATGTCCTCCGTAGTTTGAGGAATGACAATGATGGAGCACACCCTCGATTTCCTCCTCTGGCAGACATCTTCGAAGAATTTGAACTGAACACTGTTTGAATATGAAAGGCTCATCCCACAAATATTGCTTTGCATCATTTAGGAATTTTTTTCCTCTGTTGATAGCTCATGTTAGGAGGAAGCACAAGACAGGCGACAAAATTAGTAAAGTCAGTATACCATGGGGCTTTGGTTTGGACAACAAACAGTTGTTCATCCAGGAAGAAATCATTGATGTTTATTTCTGCATCTCCCGAATGAGGAGGGTTTTCCTACCTCGACAAGTGATCTGCGACTTGGTTTTCAGTCCCCTTTTTATTGCGGATCTCCAGATCGAATTCCTAGAGGATAAGGACCCACCTTATCAGCCTAGGCTTCACATCTTTCTTTTCTATTAGATATTTGATGGCCGAGTGGTCAATGTACACGATCACTTTGGTTCCAATGAGATAGGAACATAACTTATCAAAAGCATAAACCACTGCCAACAGTTCTTTCTCAGTTGAAGTGTAATTTAGTTGAGCATCAGTCAATGTTTTGCTGGCATAGTAGATTGTGTGGAACACTTTGTCCCTTCTTTGGCCCAACAATGCCCCTATTGCAAAATCGTTGGCGTCGCACATAAGCTCAAATGGGAAACTCTAGTTAGGAGCTACCACAATAGGAGCAGAAATGAGTCTTTCCTTCAATAGTTCAAATGCTCTGAGGTAGGCTTCATTAAACTGAAAAGGCATGTCCTTTTCCAATAAGGTACAGAGCGGTTTGGTTATTTTTGAGAAGTCCTGGATAAACCGTCTGTAGAACTCTGCGTGCCCAAGAAAACTTTTAACCCCTTTTACTGATGTAGGTGGTGGCAGATTATTGATGACATCAATTTTAGCCCGGTCTACTTCAATACCTCCAACTGATACTCTGTGCCCCAGAATAATGCCTTCTCGTACCATGAAGTGGCACTTCTCCCAATTCAAAATAAGATTTGTCTCTACACATCTTTTGAGGACGAAAATCAGATTTGCTAGACAGTTTTTAAAGGAGCTCCCAAATATATAAAAATCATCCATGAAGACCTCGAGGGTCTTTTCAACCATATCTGAGAAAATGGACATCATGCAACGCTGGAATGTTGCAGGAGCGTTACACAACCCAAAAGACATTTTTCGAAAGGCAAAGGTCCCATAGGAGCATGTGAACATTGTTTTCCTGATCTTCGGGAGCAATAAAAATTTGATTACAACCAGAATAACAATCAAAGAGACAATAAAATTCATGCCCGGCGAGCCTGTCGAGCATCTGATCAATGAAGGGTAGAGGGAAATGATCCTCACAGGTGGACTTGTTCAACTTTATATAGTCTATGCATACCCTCCACCTAGTAACTGTTCTAGTTGGAATCAGCTCGTTATTCTCATTGGACACTACCATCATGCCGCCCTTTTTTGGCATGCACTGAATGGGACTGACCCAAGGATTGTCTGAAATGGGGTAGATAATGCCCGCATCTAGCAACTTGATAATTTCCTTTCTAACCACCTCTTTCATTATGGGGTTCAACCACCTCTGATGTTCAATGGTCGGCTTAGATCCTTCCTCAAGTAGGATTTTATGCATGCATAGGGATGGACTGATCCCTTTAATATCTGCAATCGACCACCCCAGGGTCGTTTTACACTGTTTGAGCACTAGCAGTAGCTTCTCTTCCTGGCATTCATCTAAAGATGCAAAAATGATAACAGACAAAGTGGATGACTCCCCTAAATATGCATACCTCAAATGATTAGGCAAGGGCTTGAGGTCGAGGATAGGCGGTTCTATGATTGATGGTTGGGCCTTGGAAGTGGATGCTTATTGATCATTCAGAGACTCAAACTATCTTTAGAACTATTTAGATCTCAGTGGTGCATCCAACCACTTAGCATATTCAACATGGGTGGCCTCTTCCATAATCCTAGCACCTGTCAGTGTAGCCTCAAGCGGGTCTGTCATGCAGGTTTTTAAAAATACTTTCCTCACCGAATTATCAATCACTTTAATCTGAAAATAGTCTTCAGGGGAATTTGTGTTGGAGATTGCATATTTAAATTTAATGTTGAAAGTAAATATTCATGATTATATGTAAAGTCCTTCAAGGAATGTATGTACAAGGACTTAGTGGTAGATCAAATTTGTTAGGTTGATCTAAGCTTTTAGTGTTTATCATTCTGTAAATGAATGTATAGATAAAGAGATCAAAGTTGTTAGGTTGATCTATGTCTTGAGATGTAATAGATAGGCTTCAACAAAATCGTAGTTTATCGAGCTGATCAAGAGATTGCAGAAGCCAAGGCAGAATCGTAGAGCATTGAGAATCGTAGTGTGTCTGCCTTGAAGGGGATCTCGTGAAATCATAAAGTGGTCCAAAAGTTTACCGAGCCAACTCAGAGATCGTAGTGTGCTCTCGAAAACGTAGAGTCTATAAGACAAGCAAGTGAAGATCGTAGTGTGCCAGTCCTTAAGAGAAATCATAGTGCTCTCATTTACCAGTATCAGATCAAGCACCAAGGTGGCAAGACACCACGATTAGAATCATAGAACATCATCTACCTGTGTCAGAAGCATCGAGCCTTGCCCATTTGTTTAAGATTAAATCCCAACAAATGTGGAATGGATTATAAACGTTGAAGTCCTCGGCAGTCCCAATGACATAACAGTCATCCTTAGTATATAACAAAAAAACGTATTGAAGAAGCTAAGGAAAGTACTATGGGTCAGCAGAAAACACCTTTCCAGGCGTTAGCTGAGATAGCAGTCTGTTGTGTCAGTGGGCCAGATTGAAAATCAGAAGATGTGCAGAAAGTCTCTATCAAAGCTTAGAAATGTCAAATGCATTTAATGCTTCAACGAATGTCTTCTACGGATACATTTTCAAAGACCTAATTTATGCAAAACATCAGCAGATGATAGAAATAAGCAAGCATTGAACAAAACGCTGAAGAACACTCAACGCTCAACTCTACAATCTGAAAAGAGAAAGCTTGCTCAGTTACTTAGTTCTTTCGAACAAAAGCTTAACGGCAACTGAGTAGCACCATTCAAGAACTCATAAACTACTATCAAGTGAAGTAAGAAGTTCTAAGTTATAAGGACTTGAAGAGTTCTAAGTGAACTGTGAAGAACCAAGTCTGCTGGACTTGAAGAGTTCAAAAGTGAACTGAGAAGTGCCAAGACTGCTGGTCTTGAAGGAATATGTGAGATTCAGAAAGTGTAAAAGATATCCTTAGTGGATTTTCTACTCGAGGAGTAGAAGAGTGGACTAGGAGCTTTAAGTGCTCTAAACCACTTAAAATTGGTTTGTCTCTTATTCTTGCTATAACTGCTATAACTGTTATAACTGTCTCACTCTTATTAACTCACTATATCTTAAAGGGAGAACAAACAAATCTTAATTCCGCTCTGTTTAAATCATTATCAAAACTAACAAAGTATTTCGAAAAGAAATTAAAATATCTATTCAACCCCCCCCCCCCTTCTAGATAACTATTGTGCCTCCAGGAACTAGCAATTGGTATCAGAGCAGGTTCTATCAAATAGCCCACAAAGCTTAAGTAGATCCAATGGCATATCTGATAAACGAATCAAAGACTAGAGGAGGCAGTAAGCCACCTATATGCAACAAAGAAAAATTCATCAACTAGAAAGTCGTATGCAAGCATACATGGATTCAATAGATAAAGATCTATTTGAAACTATTCAGAATGGGCCCTACGTTCCTACAAAGCTTGCACCAACTACAGATGAACCAAACAGAATTCTGATCAAGGTCAAAGAAGAATGGACAGAAAACGAAAAGAAAGTTGTTCAACTCGACAAAAAGGCCAAGAACATTTTGTTCCAATCTTTAGAAGATGATCTGTTCGAGAATGTGGTCAATAGCAAAACAGCAAAGGAGGTATGGGAAGCAATGCTCATCATGAATGAAGGAACAGAAGAAGTCAGAGAAAACAAGCAAACTCTCCTGACTCAGCAATAGGAGATGTTTGTACACGTTCAAGGAGAAACTATCACTTCCACCTACGAAAGATTCAATGTACTGCTCAACTCTCTCCGAGCCTATGGAAAGATCTATCCAAATAAAGATCTAATCATAAAGTTCATGAGAGCTTTACCTAGCAAGTGGGATGCCAAAACCACTGCCATCAGAGAATCAAAGAATCTTCACGAAATGATTGTTCAACAGATATATGGCAACCTTCTTACATATGAACTGGAGCTGACTCAACGAGTAGAAACTCTATCTGATGGAAGAAAGAAGGATAAAGGGGTTGCTCTCAAAGCAACTGACAACATCTCCAAAGCCAATACTGAAAATGACTCTGACTATGATGATGATGATGATGATGATGATGAGGACTTTGCAATGCTGGTGAAAAGACTCAGAAGGTTCATGTGTCAAGGCAGAATCAGCAAACCAAAGAAAGTCAACAACTACAGTAGCCAGGAGCAGATAAATGACCTATGCTACAATTGCAAGAAGCCTGGCCATTTCATTGCAAACTGCAACAAACCTCTTAGAGAAGAACTGAGGAAGAAATAAAATTCAAAGAAGGAATCCAAAGGCAACAAAAGGCCTCAAAAGAAAGACAAAGGTCTTGTAGCTGGAGGAACGTGGAGTGACTCAGACAACGACTCAACTCCCGAATCAGGAGATGATAAAGATCCTCAAATGGCAAATCTTTGCCTGATGGCCAAGCATGCAAAGGATAAAAAGAACTCCAACATTCATGAAGTAAGTATAGATGAGGTATTTGACTTTAACTCTCCTGATGTAGACATTGATGATTTAAGAACTGCACTGCATGGCATAACATCTGATATGTATCAGTACATGAAATGGTTTAGAGTTCTGTGCAAAGATTATTCATTTCTTCAAAAGGAGAAAGAGAAAGTTCAGGAAGAACTGGAAATAGCCCTTCTAAGTACTGACTCTCTCTCCAAGTTTGAAGCTGAGAATAAGCTCTTAAAATAGACCAATGAGCTCAATGCATAGAAAGAGTCAAGTCTAACCTCTAAAATTGAGGAACTATAAAGGACAATCTCTACATGGAATAAATCCTCTTCATCTATGGACTCCTTGATCTCTAGTCAGAGAAGTGCTTCTGACAGAACAGGTTTAGGCTTTGGCGAATCCACCTCAGAGCCATATATGGAAAAGATAAAGGAAACTAGCCCTAGTAATTCTCCAAGTTTCAGTACAAGCATTATATTTGTGAAATTCTCACAGAAGGAAGAACTAGTCCAACCATGTTCTTCTAATTCAATCCATATTCCAAGGAATAAAGGATATCATGCTGGCCTGGGTTTCAGAAAAGAGAAGAGTAACCTAGCCACTACTTTCCAACCTCGAAGGATCGTAGAGTCGATTAAAATCAACTCCAAGGGTCAACTGGGAAGAAACAGTGGAGGAAAGGTACACTCCTCACAAATCATGAAACACAAGGATACATGGAAGAAGGAGAACCAGTTTAAAGGAACGATGGCTGAGAACCCACATAATTCCAAATACAGGAAGAATCCATACACACACACAAGCATGCATCATATTAGATATTTTGTATGCAATAAGGTTGGTCATAAGGTTGCAATGTGCTATCATAATCCTAATAATGTAAAACCCAAAATCAAGCAGATTTGGGTTCCCAAGGGTACTAACAAATTAGGACACATGCAAGTATGGGTACCAAAATGAAAGTTTAACATTACCACAGGAACAGAGCTCCATGATCACAACCTGGTATCTAGACAGTGGATGCTCAAGGCACATGACTGGGAACAAAGCCCTTCTGTCAAACTACATAGAGAAGGAAGGTCCTTCAGTCATCTTTGGAGATAATGGCTCTGGCAAGACAAGAGGATATGGCTCAGCTGGGAATGGTGCAGTGTCCTTCAGTAAAGTAGCATATGTGGAAGGACTACAACACAATCTTCTGAGAATAAGCCAACTCTACAACAAGGGTCATCAAGTCATATTCCTCAACAATCAATGTCAAGTCAAAGATCTGAGGACATCCGCTATAAAGCTAACCGAAACAAGAGAAGGAAATGTCTACACTGTAAATCTAGGTCAACTAAGCTCGGACGAGACGATATGCTTTTTGGCTAAAGAATCTGAAGAAATGAGCTGGCTATGGCATACAAGACTATCTCATCTCAACTTTAAAAGCATGTCTAAACTGGCCTCAAAAGATCTAGTTGTAGGCTTACCCAAGTTCAGCTTTGTCAAAGAAAGGTCGTGCAATGCCTGTCAGCTGGGAAAGCAGACTAGAAGCTCATTTAAGAGCAGAACTGTCAACTCAATTGACAAGCCCCTTCAGCTGCTTCACATGGATCTATTTGGGCCAATTCCAACAACAAGCCTTGGAGGGAAGAGATACTCACTAGTCATAATGGATGATTACACCAGGTTCACATGGGTGTTCTTTCTAAACTCAAAAGATGAAACGAGCTCCCAACTAATCAAGATGTTCAGACTAGTAATGAACGAGAAAGGGGGGAAAATCAAGGCTATACGGAGTGATCATGGCAGAGAATTTGACTTCTTTGAGATGGACCAGTTCTGCACAGACAATGGCATCAGTCACAACTTCTCAGCTCCACGAACTCCTCAACAAAATGGAGTAGCTGAGAGAAAGAACAGAACGTTGATAAAGGCTGGAAGAACTCTACTAGCAGCAACCCATCTACCTGAATACTTCTGGGCAGAACAGAATAGATCGCTGAAACACTCTACGATTAAGAAGACTCCCTACAAACTGTGGAAAGGAAGAAAGCCAAATGTCAGCTACTTCCATGTATTCGGCTGTGCATGCTACATTCTCAACAATGGGAAGAAGAATCTGACAAAGTTCTAACCCAAGTCAGACGAAGGAATCTTTCTCGGATATACCACAGACAGTAAGGCTTATAGAGTGTTCAACAAAAAGACACTGAGTGTTGAAGTCTCAATCCACGTCATCTTTGATGAAACAAACTTGGACAAAACAATGTGTCAAGATATTACAAACGACAGTTCATACACTACGAACGAGGCCATCGAGCTCAACACCACGATCGTTGTTCTAGATAATGAAGTCGTTGAGCAAGGAAATGAGATAGTAGAGAGGTCTACGCAAGACAGCGAACCTCCACATCAAGAAGTAGAAATTGATCTTGAAGGTCTCGGACAAGAAGGCATCAGGACAGATATTCTAATAGGAAATAGATGGGCAAGAGATCACACTCAAGACTTAATCATTGGAGATCCAAATGCAAAAGTCAAAACAAGAGCCGCCACCAAAAATGAGTGTTTCTATCTGAGTTTTCTGTCATAAATGGAACCCAAGAAGATAGAAGATGTTATGGAAGACTCCAGCTGGATAGAAGCCATACAGGAAGAACTAAATCAGTTTGAAAGAAGCAAAGTATGGAGATTAGTTCCAAGACCAAAGAGTCATCCTGTCATTGGGACCAAGTGGATTTTTAGAAAACAAGATGGATGAAGATGGAGTAATAACCAGGAATAAGGCAAGACTAGTGGCCAAGGGTTGCTCTCAGGAAGAAGGCATTGACTACGATGAGACCTTTGCACCTATTGTCAGATTAGAAGCCATCAGAATATTCCTTGCCTTTGTTGCTCACATGAAGTTCAAAGTCTTTCAGATGGATGTCAAAAGTGCATTCCTGAATGGTGAACTTCAAGAAGAAGTATTTGTTGAGCAACCTCCAGGTTTCATCAATCCATCTCTCTAATTATGTCTATAGATTAGACAAAGCCTTATATGGTCTTAAACAAGCACCTAGAGCATGGTATGAAACACTAACTAACTTTCTTATTGAAAATGGGTTCACTAGAGGTAGAGTAGATACCACATTATTTCTTAGAAAGCCTAAAGACAAAGTCTTATTAGTTCAAATATATGTTAATGACATTATCTTTGGCTCTACAGATGAAAAATTATGTAAGAGATTTTCTATGGTTATGCAGAGCAAGTTTGAAATGAGCATAATGGGTGAGCTGAACTTCTTCCTTGGACTGCAAGTAAAGCAAACTGATGAAGAAATCTTCATAAACCAAGTCAAGTACATTAAAGACTTACTTAAAAAGTATGGCATAGAATCAGCCTCTCCCATGAAAACCCCAATTGCTCCAGCAACCAAGCTTGACAAAGATGAAAAAGGTAAAAGTATTGATATAACTCAATACAGATGTATGATTGGCTCTCTTCTATATCTAACTGCCAGTAGACCATATATAATGTTTGCAACATGCATATGTGTTAGATTTCAAGCTAATCCTAAGGAGTCACACTTAATTGTAGTAAAAAGGATTTTTAGGTATCTCAAAGGTACACCTCACTTGGGACTTTGGTATCGCAAAGAGTCCTCCTTTGAATTAACAAGATATACAGATACTGACTTTACAGATTGCAAAATAGACAGAAAAAGTACCAGTGGCACCTGTCAGTTGCTAGGAAACAGACTTGTGTTCTGGTTTAGCAAGAAGCAAAACTCAGTATCTACTTCAACTGCAGAAGCTGAATACATTGCTACTGGCAGCTGTTGTGCTCAAATCTTATGGATGAAAAATTAGCTAGCAGACTATGGGTTTGAATTCAAATCCATACTTGTCCACTGTGACAACACAAGTGCCATAGCAATAACACACAATCCTGTCATGCATTCTAGGACTAAGCATATAGAAATAAGGTATCATTTCATTAAGGATGATGTGCAAAATGGAACCATATCTTTACAATATATCCCTACTGAAAATTAACTTGCTGATGTCTTTACAAAGCCTCTAGATGAATCCATATTTAATAAACTAATAAGTGAGCTAGGAATGCTAAATTTACAACCATAAAATCAATGTTCTAGTTTGTGCTAACCATGCAGATATAAAGGCTATGTTCGAAATCATAGACATGACCAAAGGAAGTCCACGATCGTAGAGTTGCAGTGATATGAAAGACCACGATTGTAGAGCTCCATCAACAGAACAAAGAAGCATCCTGTGATAACAAAGTTTAACAAATCAAAGCAATCTCTCTGTCAAGCGCCTCAGGAACAAACCTAACCCTTAATTCACTCTAAGAGGTTGGCCCTTCCTGAGCTACCTTAACTCAAGAGAAATGCTAAGTCAAAAGTTCATCACAAGGACCAATGCAGACTCAACGATCACAGTGCAGACTCAATAATAGCAGTGCAGACTCAATGATCATAAAGACTACCTCATCGAACATAGTGCTACCTCGACGATCATAGTCCTCCAAAGGAATACACTAGCTCAAGAGGAGCTAAGGGAAATTCAGTACATTCTACATCAGTTAAATTCGTGGAGCCTAGCAGAACTTGACACATGCCCCACTTAGCAGATCAAGAGGAGGGAAATTATAAGTACAACTTGAAAATATCTTTTTGAAATTAGAAATTCAAAAAGCTTATTTCTCGTTCTGCATCTCTCTCTCTCTACTAGCAGAAACCCTAGTTTTCAAAATCGCTCAACCATCCTCAGTGCAAAGAAATCAATGGCAGCTTCAAATGTCATCACTGGTTACCAACTCTGTTTCGATGAGTTCAAGACAGCTGATCCCAAATTTCACAAAACTTTATCTCAGATAAAGAAAGCTGGTCTTAAAGAAGCTCTGGGTACAAGCACATGGATCTACCCTAAGCTGATAAAAGAGTTCTACAGAAATGGAACGGTTAAAAACAATGTCATCACCACAAAGGTCAAGAACGTGGAAATTAAACTCAAAGCTGAGGATGTAAACCTAGCCCTAGGTTTCAAATCGAAAGGATTTCCATTCATACAAGGCATCGATTTTCATGAAGGTTTAAAGAAGATGCATCACAAGAAGTTTTCGACTGTCAGAGGGTACAAAAAGAAAGAGTTCCCCCAAAGGTATGAATTTTTGGCTGACATTATTGGGAAATGTATATGCTGTAAGAGCTCTGGCCATGACTCTGTGAGCGAAGTGCAACTTAAGCTCATAACAGCAATTAGTTGTGGGATTTAACTCAATTGGAGCCCTACTACTCGACTGGATTGAGAAATGGATACTCAGTTCGAAGAAGTCAAAGAGCTTTGGAAAGATGCTCTATGGACGATTTATAAGTATCATCCTACAGTCAGCATTGGGAGATAAGATTGGGGATGATGAAGGAGAATCCATCAATCCGAACAGAAGAATGACCATGCAGCTGTTTGAGAACTGGAAAAGAAATCCAGCAGAAAATGTAAGGGTGATGTCTGAATCCAGTGGATGAACTGGTGATGCAAAGGAGTTCGGGATTCTAGGAAACATGTCAGTTGTAAAGGAGACTGAATAAGAAGAAGAAGAAATCAACAAGGAAGAACCCATTGCTTTAGTCAGAAAAAGCAAAGGTAAAAGAAAAATGAAGGCTCAAATGGCAGAGGAGCCTCAAGGTTCAACTACTGATGTACCTCAAGAATGTTCCGTCGCTGAAACTCTGAGGAACTTGAAAAGGAAAGAACAGTAGTTTGAGGAAGATGAAGACAGAGCTACCATCTCTCAGCTACTTAAGAAGAGAAAACACAGTCACAAGTCAAAGAAGCCCTATGTCTCTTCGATCGTAGAGTCACTATCGATCGTAGAGACCAGACTGGACACCACTCCCGAAGAAGATGCTTCAACAGCTTCTCAAGCTGATCAACCATTCAGAACTGAATCTGAAGAAAGTGCTGAGGCTGTGGCTCAGTCTAGGAAGCCAAGAAGAAAACTGGTCAAGAAGTACATCCTTGTCAATGAAGGAGTGCTAAAAGAAGAAGATAGAAAGATAGCTGCTGAGAAAGGATTACCCAAAGCTGAGAAGGGGCTACCGAAGCAAGTCAGAAGAACACAGCTCAAGTTGAGGGGAAGCTGCCTGAAGTTCTTACTCTAGAGAATGCTCCAACTGAGGGGGAGCTGTGTGAAATGCAAATGAATGATCAAGTTGAGGGGGAGCCTCATGAAGTCACTATGTCAGAAGAAGCTGGACCTGAAGAGGAACTACCAAGAGATCATCATGAATCTCCCTCAGTCCCTTAAGACATTCTAGCTTCAGAAACTGTAAAAATAGAAAGAAGTGAAGCTATGGAGGATGAGAGAGCACAAGAGCAAGATAGTTAAATGGAGGTAATTATTGAAGTGGAATCTTCACAAGAATACAGAGAAGAAGAAGAGGATTATGAGGTTGAGATTATAGTTATGGCCTATGATGGTTATAGGAGAGCTAACTACAATCATTTGTTCTCCTATCTACCTATGATACCCTTTCACAGAGCCCAAATTCTCAACTCCTGGGATCACATGTTCTGGACCTTCAAAGCCTATCCAGCAATCTCGGTGCTAGCTCATGGATTCCCAGGCAACCTTAACTTTGCCCGAAAGCTGATCACCAATGGCCCTTCTTTAGAAAATGGGCATGAGGTACAAACTATTACCATCTCTTTTAGGGTTAATCATTGTCCACCATCATTTTTCAACCAATTCTATGAATTACCAAGATGGTTAGAAGTGATTCTTCATCTACTCAATCAATTCCCAGTTACAAAATCCCAACATTCTGTAATTGATGAACCAAATGTGCCCAACTTCATTTTGATACAATCTCCTATCATCTCTCACTCTACGATTACTGATCCAAGCTCAATCGTAGAGTCACATGCTCAAGTCGTAGAGTCACCTCCTCTTGACGCTCAACTCCACACACCAACCCCTCCATCAGATATCCCTTCCTCATCTTCTAATGAATATTTCAACCTTGATCTTGCTCTCTACACTGTGTAAGATCAATACACAGGGGCCCCTCCTCCAAACAGTTTGTAACTCCTTGAACTCATATCAGATCTTCCCACCAAAATAGAGTTGTCTGAAGCATCCAAAAAGGTAACCAAGGACATACAAGAAGAACTTGAAGTTCACTTAGACCTTGTTCAACTAAGGCTGACTCATCTGATCGATGCTGCCAACACTCTCCCAAGCACCCTAAGTTCTGAGCTCACAAAGAAGCTTAGGGAGATCATAAAGGAGAAGATTCAGAGCATAAATGAATGGGATCAAATCCACTTTAAAGCTGCTAAGAAACACATGGATGTTGTTCTTATTTTACAGAATACTCAGGAATCCCAGAAGAACCTTATAATGGAAAGTCTCACGAGTCAACGAACTACAATGAAAGAATTCCAAGGATTCTCCATGGGCCAAATGAAACAGACAAAAAATGCCATAGCCATTCTCCAAAAGAGGGAAGCTCGATCTGATTCTCTAATTAAAGAGAACCGTGAAGACATTGCTCAATCCCAAAATCAGCTCAACGAACTTGTCTAAGGCATGACTCGCCTATCTGAAGACATTCGAGCCCTTGATGTTGACATAAAGGGGGAGAATAAAGGGAAAGGAGAAAAAGGCAAGGGCAGAGGCAGAGGCACATTCATCGCTCAATCATCAAGGAGCCCTCCTACAAGACAGCCTCACCATTAGACTCCGCGATCTGGACATCAGACTCCACGATCTGAACAGCAGCAAATTATCATGGCACAACCACTAAGGAGTCAAGGGCCTTCACCCAGCTCACAAGAAGTGACCACTACAGGCCTAAGAATGCTAATTGGAGATCCTGTATTCATGAATAGGCATGATCATCATGAAAAACTAAGTCAAAGCGAGCTGGAAGATATAACATGGAGAGACGAAGTGAGCCAAAAAAGAAGAGCTGAGGAGTATGCAAATCTTTCAAGGAACAAAAGGCAAAAGAAATAGAGATAAGTTGAAACTCAATTCTTATTGATGTAACTAAGCTTAATTATAATATATGTCTTTACAAACATCAAAAAATTTATGCTTATTCTCTAGAGATTTTAGTTGCTCACTGAAACACTAAGTCATAATTACTTTCTAGCACATGCATCTAGAAATTGATAATCCTAACACAAATCTCCTTGCTTATGTCAACATCAAATATGGGGAGATTGTTGGGAGATTGCATATTTAAATTTGATGTTGAAAGTAAATATTCATGATTATATGTAAAGTCCTTCAAGGAATATATGTACAAGGACTTAGTGGTAGATCAAATTTGTTAGGTTGATCTAAGCTTTTAGAGTTTATCATTCTGTAAATGAATGTATAGATGAAGAGATCAAAGCTGTTAGGTTGATCTATGTCTTGCGATGTAATAGATAGGCTTCAACAAAATCGTAATCTATCGAGCTGATCAAGTGATTACAGAAGCCAAGGCAGAATCGTAGAGCATCGAGAATCGTAGTGTGTTTGCCTTGAAAGGGCTCTCGTGAAATTATAAAGTGGTCCAAATGTTTATCGAACTAACTCAGAGATCTTAGTGTGCTCTCGAAAACGTAGAGTCTGTAAGACAAGCAAGTGAAGATCGTAGTGTGCCAGTCCTTAGGAGAAATCGTAGTGTTCTCATTTGCCAGTATCAGATCAAGCACCAAGGTGGCAAGACACCACGATCAGAATCGTAGAGCATCATCTGCCTGTGTCAGAAGCATCGAGCCTTGCCCATTTATTTAAGAATAAATTCCAACAAATGTGGAATGGATTATAAACGTTGAAGTCCTCGGCAGTCCCAATGACACAACAGGCATCCTTAGTATATAACAAAGAAACGTATTGAAGAAGCTAAGAAAAGTACTATATGTCAGTAGAAAATACATTTTCAGGTGTTCTGCTGTGTCAGTGGGCCAGACGAAAAATTAGAAGATGTGCAGAAAGTCTCCATCAAAGCTCAGAAATATCAAATGCATTTAATGCTTCAACGGATGTCTTCAACGGATACATTTTTAATGACCTAATATATACAAAACATCAGCAGATGATCGAACTAAGCAAGCATTGAACAAAATACTAACGAACACTCAACGCTCAACTCTACAATCTGAAAAGAGAAAGCTTGCTCAGCTACTCATTTCTTTCAAACAAGAGCTTAACGGTAACTGAGTAGCACCATTCAATAGCTCATCAACTACTATCAAGTGAAGTAAGAAGTTCCAAGTCAGAATGACTTGAAGAGTTCTAAGTGAACTGTGAAGAACCAAGTCTGCTAGACTTAAAAAGTTTAAAAGTGAACTGAGAAGTGACAAGACTGCTGGTCTTGAAGGAATCTATGAGATTTAGAAAGTGTAAAAGATATACTTAGTGGATTTCTTACTCGAGGAGTAGAAGAGTGGACTAGGAGCTTTAAGTGCTCTGAACCACTTAAAATTGATGTGTCTCTTACATTCTTGCTATAACTGCTATAACTGTTATAACTGCCTCACTCTTATTAACTCACTATATCTTAAAGGGAGAACAAACAAATCTTAATTCCTTAATTCCGCTGTGTTTGAATCATTATCAAAACTAACAAAGTATTTCTAAAAGAAATTAAAATATTTATTCAACCCCCCCCCCTTCTAGTTAACTATTGTGCCTCCGGGAACTAATAATTTGGATATTTCATTGACCGGAACACATTGAAGGTGACCTCCTGATCCTGTACTCTTATGGTCAATTCCCCTTTTTGCACATCTATAAGGGTCCTCCCAGTTGCCAAGAGTGGTTTGCCTAGTATAATTGGGACCTCCCTGTCTTCCTCGAAATCCAAGACAATAAAATGTGCTGGGAATATGAACTTGTCCACCTTGACAAGCACGTCCTCTACTATCCCCTTTGGGTAAGTGAGAGATCTATCCGCCAATTGTAAGGTCAAACTTGTGGGTTTGGCTTCATTCAGTCCTAACTTCTTATAAATTGACAGAGGCATCAGATTTATACTATCCCCCATATCACACAAGGCCTTGCCAATGAATTGATCCCCTATAGTGCATGGAATAGTGAAACTTCTAGGATCTTTCAATTTTGGTGGAAGCTTGTTCTATAAGATGGCACTGCATTCCTCTGTCAGTGCAACTGTTTCATAATCCCCCATCTTCGCTTTTTAGAAATAATGTCTTTCATAAAATTGATGTAGCTTGACATTTTCTCCAACGCTTTTGCAAACGGTATGTTTATATGAAGCTTTTTAAACACTTCTAAGAACTTAGAGAATTGTTTATCTAGCTTTTATTTCTGCAAACGCTGGGGAAATGGCAACTGTGGGATAGGAGGACTAGCTTTGTTCACTATAGGGGTTGGTGTTATAGGTTCATCTTGAGTATTTTCCTCTCCCCCAAACTTATCATCACTCTGCTCCACAATAGGTTCCCCTGTAGTCACTTCCTCTTGCACTATAGAATTCTCTCCACCGTTTTCATTAATGGTCCTCCCACTCCGGAGTGTAACTGCTTTGCATTGTTCCTTGCCATCCCGTTTCGGGTTAACATCAGTGTCACTCGATAATGTGCCTTGTGAATGACTGTTCAAAGCAGAGGCCAACTGTCCCATTTGGACTTCAAGGTTCCGGATGGAAGCTTCTTGATTATTGCTCCTTGTTTCGTTTTGAACAATATATTGTGACAAGAGATCTTCCAAACTAGGTTTTCTTTCCTGTTGAGGTGGTGGATGCTGGTACTGATTCTAAGAACTTTATGGTTGTTGGTTGTACTGATTTTGAGCTTGGAAACCCAGAGGGTTTGAAAAATTAGGCCTGGTGGTAGATGGTTGCGCTTGGTTGCTATTGGTGTTGCCCCAGGAGAAGTTTAGATGATTCCTTAATCCCGGATGGTAATGAGTAGGGACATTTGCATTTTGCTGTCAAAACAAATTGAACTAACTCAGGGCTTATGGCACACTGATCAGTTGGGTGGCTCCCTTAACACAATTCAAACGAAACTAAAACACTCTGAACATTGTGCACTGCTTGCACTCCCATAGTGTCGAGCCTTTTTGTTAGCGCTGCAACCTGGGCCGCTAATGCTGTGACAGAGTCAACCTCATATACCCCTGCTGCTCTTCTACGGGCCTGCCTATCATTTGACCATTGATAATTGTTGGCTGCCATTGTTTCCACCAATTCACACCCCTTTGTATGATGCTTAGACATGAAGGCCCCACCAGAAGTGAAATCTATACTCAAATGAGTAGACCTGGATAACCCACTATAAAATGTCTGGATGGAAAGCTATTCTGGCAGTCCATGGTGGGGGCATCTTCTCAGAAGATCCTTGTATCGCTCCCATGAGTCGTACAAATACTCCGATTCGAATTGGACGAAGGATGTAATATCATGCCTGAGCCTGGCAGTTTTAGCGGGCAAAAAGAACTTCGCCATAAACTTTTTAGCTAAGTCATCCCATGTGGTGAAGGAGCCTGGCGGGAGTGAATGTAGCCAGCTCTTAGCCTTGTCCCTCAAAGTGAATGGGAACAGTCGAAGTCTGATGGGATCGTCAGACACTTCATTTCACTTAAATGTATCGCAAATCTCCAAGAGGTTTATCAAGTGATCATTCGGGTCATTATTTGGCAATCCCCTAAACTGAATATTGGAGCACATTTGAATGGTGCCCAGCTTGATCTCAAAATTGTTTGCTTGGATCGCGGGCCTGAGAATGCTCGCTTGTAAATCTGCGATTTGGGGCATGGCATACTCCCTTAAAGATTTTTGAAGTTCCTTAGCCATTATAACAGAAGTAGGTATGTCCTGAGCTTTTTCTCTCTGCGGTCATCTGTACGTTCTATCAACCTCAGGATCGAGATGTATTATATTTCGATCCCTTCGAGGTGGCATAAACAGTGGAAACAACCTGAAAAGAGAGTTAAACAAAAATATCAGTTTAAATTAAGATTGTATTGACTTAGTATTAATATTGATAAACAAATAATACTAAGTCCCCGACAACGGCGTCAAAAACTTGTTGGTCAATTTTGCAATCGACAAAACACGCGCAAACATGTCCACAAGTAATATATGATAAGTAGAGTGACGTACCCACGAGGACGAAGTCTTAGGTGCTGCTAATCAAGTACTAAGGTAAGTTCTATGCTGTCTTATCTAAACAAGTAAAAGGAGATGGTGTGTTAAGCTATATGATTAAAACTGTAGAAATAAGAGATTTAGTTGGACAAGGAATTCAAGTTAGGATTATAATTCCCCTAATGCATCTCCTAATCTCCTAACTCTCCAAATTACAAATGAAACAAGGAATGGTCAACTGAGAACAGTAACTACACATAAGCTTCTTTCGAAGGTCAAATACATATCCCTAGCTAGATGAATCACAATATTTCTATGGTGAAAATAACTAGACTAGGGTCATTAAGCTTAGACTCAAGGCTACACAAGGTAAATAGAGATATGTTTATCCTATTAAGCAATTTATGCACACATTCCCATAGGCATGGTCATAATAAGTGTTCTTGTATTTAAAGGTTAGATATTAATATCCATTTTTCAATATCCATTAATATCAATATCGATTTCTGTGTCAAGCAATCAATCAATAAGCATGAAATACAACAACCCATTCCAAAATGATTCATTAATATAAATAGGAGAGAAAGTTAATTAAGTTAAACAATAGGTTACATTACAATCCTAAAAATAGAATAAATTCATAACCATGGTACTAATACACATTTTTAAAGTTTTCAACACGCTCATTAATACACAAATAAATGAAAGATTTGGAATAAGAAAACTCATGTTGCGAAGTTTTTTATCTCCAAGGTTTCTCTTCTTCGTGTAGAGTCTGAGCTGCGTAGGATGCAATGACTTTTCTTCCTTGAAGAACAGTTTCTTTCTCTTCTAATTTAATTAAAACTGAAAAACCTATTCTATGCTCTGTAATAAGTATGGTGGCGGCTGCTCTGTCTGAATCTTATAACTTCTCATCTTTTAGGTCATTAATAGCAAGTCTCTGCCTGGACACCAGAGGCGGCGCTGCACCGCGGAGAGTATACTTTGGGATGGCGCTGCAGCGCTACGCCAGCATTAAAAACACTGGAGCTCGCGCTGCAGCACCAAGGTAATATAAGCATGGACCTGGAGTTCGCGCTGCTGCGCCAGGCTAAAGCTTGGAATCCGCACTGTAGCGCCAGTGTATAAAACTTGACCCTTTTTCCCCTTTAAGCTGGAAATGACCTAATGAGCCCTGCATCATAAGGATTAAGCAAAATAACAGCAATATATATATATATATATATATATATATATATATATATATATATATATATATAAAAGCTAAATAAATAATAGAAAACAGGCAACGTCTTAAGCCACAGAGGATCTGATATAAGGATATAAATCCCACTCATCACTGCCAGCCTCTACCGTCCGCCATTCGTCGCCGCCTACTACCCCACCTAGGTATTCAATCTTTCTCTTTCTCTTTCTCTTTCTCTTTCTCTTTCTCTTTCATCTATATATAGTTTTCAATTTGAGTTTAATTTGGAATTATATATATTGCATACTTATGTGTTTATATGAGTTTGATTTGGCTATTTAGTTTGAATTTGGGTTAGATTTAAGCAACGGCAGCTAGCATGTTGATTATATAATAATAGTGTGATATTTAGTTTCAATTTGGCTTTAATTTTTGCAATTTCAGTATATGCATTTTCATAATATGATATTGAGGCTTATGTTAATGTATTGAATCATATATTCAATTTGAGTTTTTTTTTTGCATAGTGTATAAATTTAGGGTATAATTTGTAGGTTGTTTAAGTGGTTAGACATAAATTATAATTAAAATAATATAATGTCCATTATTATATAATATTACTAAAATACACAAATTAAATATTAAACTAAATTAAATTAAATGTGACACCCCCAAAATAGATATACATCACCTATTCTGAGTCGCCAAATACATGGTACAAAATTCAAATACAAACTTAAATATACAATACGACAAAAAGCGTAGCTGAGAGTTTTTACACGAATATTGTCTTCTAGACAATATCCAAACTCAAATACAATATTATTACATTTATTTTCCACCAAAATGATAAATTCCGAAACTTCAACAATTTCTGAACCAATCATCTCTTAAAATTCATAACAAATCATACGTTCATTTTTAACGGTTAAAAATTTGTGGATATATACTCAACTTATATATGTATAACATATCTAAAAATCACAACGATCCAACGGTCGGATTAAAAATTATAACCCCCGCAATATATTTCAAAAATCCTGATTGATTTTTAATATCTCCATTCCGATAAAAATATTGATAAAATACCTCAACATTAACTCCTTCATTTTTTAACCACAAAATATATCCAACATTTATATTCACATAAAATAAATATTTCCTTATCATATGAATCAATAATTAATTATTCACAATTAATATTACAGAATCATATTTATGACAACCATGCCGTTCCCAGGAAAGAGGGGGCTTTTCAATAAGGATTTCTCCTTACTGGCACGTAATTAGATGACCAAACCTCTCCTTAGACAGAACTTTCTAGACATTACCAATAATGTTATCTAATAATATTATTCAAATAATATGTATTATTGATATGATAATGGAAAATACTGTGCAGTGACAATTATTGAAATAACAATAATATAAAATATCAATGCAGTAATTATTGAATCAATAAAATAAAATATTGAACAGTAACTACTGTAACAATTATTGAGTAGTGTCTTCCTTCGTAAGAATCAATAATTCAAAAATATTGTGCAATCCGTGTGCTACTGTGCAACCACGCGTATTACTATATTTTAACCACCGGGTATTCCAACAGTGTTAACGGTAACAACTACGCCGTTATTTATAAAAACTCAATTTTTATCGTTATCTTTATCCAACCGTTTTTCGTTATGGGACCCACAAATAGTTATGCCGTCGTACCAATATTCCCCGACAGAAAGAATATTTCACGACCAAACGAATATTCCCCGACAAAATGAATATTTTATAACCACTTATTTATTTTGCAAAATTTGCACATTTCACCCATAACTAAAATATTATATCAAATTAACACCTTATTATTCACAATAATAATTAGAGAAAATTTGATTTTATTCATTAATAAGTTGGGGTCTTACAATCTCCCCTCCTTATAAAATTTCATCCTCGAAATTGACGTACGACCTGGTGTTTCGAAAAAGTGGGGATACCTCGCTTTCATTTCTAATTTTAACTCTCATGTCATTTCTTCAATAGCATGGTTTCTCCACAAAACCTTAACTTGTGGTATAACCTTCGTGCGTAAGACATGCTCTTTCATATCCAAGATCTTAACAGGTACCTCCTCGTAAGTTAAATCTTCGACTATCTCGTCTGGTTCTAACTCAATAATGTGGTTCGGGTCTTTAACATATTTACGAAGCATAGATATGTGAAAAATATTATGAACACGAGACATACTTGGAGGTAATGCGAGTCTATAGGCCACATTTCCTATTCGGTCAAGAATTTCAAATGGACCAACAAATCGTGGATTGAGCTTTCCTCTTTTCCCAAATCTTGTAACTCCCTTCCATGGTGCAACATGTAACAATACATGATCCCCAATATTAAATTCCACGTCCTTCCGGTGAAGATCTGCATAACTCTTTTGTCGATCCTGTGCCGTTTGTATACGTTATCGAATCGTTTGGATCTTCTCTGTAGTCATTCGTACCAACTCTGGTCCCAACAATGTTGCTTCACCCACCTCGTCCCAGCGTACTGGAGAATGACATTTTCTTTCATACAATGCCTCGAATGGAGCCACACCTATACTTGCCTGATAACTGTTGTTGTAGGAGAATTCTACCAATGGTAGGTACTTATCCCAACTCCCTTTGAAATCTAAGACACAGAGTCTTAATAGATCTTTAAGAGTTTGAATAGTCCTCTCTGATTGTCCGTCCGTTTGAGGATGGTATGCCGAACTGAATCGTAAATCCGTGCCCATAGCTTTCTCCAAGTTAACCCAAAATCGTGAAGTGAATCTTGGGTCACGATCTGAAACTATGGATACTGGCATGCCATGCTGTGACGCCCCCAAAATTAGGTATACATCACCCATCTTGGGTCGTCAGATACATGGTACAGAATACAAATACAACTTACTAATACAACTGTCGTGTACAATACGACAAAACATAAACTATGAGTTTGAATACAAATATTATCTTCTAGAGAGTATTCATACTCAACAGGAGTCCTCATTACATTTATTAACACACTATTACATAGAATAGTGAGGACTACTAACTAATACTATCATTCGGACCATCACTCCGTTCCCAGACTTGCCCCAGCTACGTTCTCATTTCCTGAAGAGAACAGTGAAAGAAAGGGTGAGCTCAACTAGCCCAGTAAGAAATATTATGACTAAGATAATGCAGAATAAATTATCATTAGTCTTCAACAATGTTAAACTGATAAAATAAAATAGACATCAAGTTTAACTGCAGCGGAACAAGCAATCCATTAAAAGAGTCAAGTAGAAAATAAACTCTACTATCTTTTATGATTTAAAAGGTTTTTCAACACTGTTATCGCTGGGACTCAGCTTAATAAAGTAATCCACGTCATCGAATCACCCCTGCACTACGGCCAAGGATATTCGTGTATTCATTAATGGTCATGATCATGCCAACAACTGTCCATCAATGCACTACGGGCCAATGAGGACTTTTACCACATCATTTGTAACATTACGGTCATGATTATACCGAATAATCCCTGGTCATAATCATACCAAGTCCATCTATGCACTACAGGCCACAGATGACTTTTAACATAATATAAACATGAGGATGATGACAATGATATAAGAATTCAATAAAACAAGTTCAAGAATTAATTTATCCAAGAATTAACAACGTCCAAATTGTCAACATGATACTACTTTGTGGAGTAAAATTCAAGAATGATCAGGAGAATATTTTCATGAATAGATACTAGATGAAGCACAAATGTCAAGGATATTCCACAAATTTCATGGAGTATAGAAGTCAAAACTTAACCAACTGAGTATAATAAAGAATGGAATAACAAAAGAAATCACCATGCATGCGATAGACCGCACAGACAGGTTATTCCAACAGAATAATAAATAATGGAACCAGATCCGGAGTAAACGCACAGACAGGATATTCCGACAGAATAATAATAAAAACGGAACCAGGTCTGGTGTAAAACACATAGACAGGATGTTCCAACAGAATAATAAAAACGGAACCAGGTCCGGTGTAAAACACACAGACAGGATGTTCCAACAGAATAATAATAAAAACGGAATCAGGTCCGGTGTAAAACACACAGACAGGATGTTCCAACAGAATAATAGAAGAATATCACCAAGTATAGGGTAGACCGCGTATACAGGTTATTCCAACAGAATAATAAGAAATGGAATAACAACAGTTCTCTTCATGAATAAGAAAGAATAACACCCCTTACCGTTTTAAAGAAGAGCTGAAATAAGGAAGTAGTTAAGTAGTAGAATACTCTTCTTCTCTCTCTCTATAGTTTCTCTCTATAGTTTCTCTCTCTAGAGTTCAGTGAATTCGTAAGAAAATAATGAAGGAATGAGCTTCTATTTATAGGAAAATAGAATGCATAGTAACTAATCCATGAACGGTCCAGATTGATTTACTTTAATCTGACGGTCCATATTTAAAGAAAAATTTTTTAAATAAAATATAATATATTCTATTTATATAAAAAAAAATTTACTATGCAAATACTATGCAACACTATGCAAAATACTATACAACACTATGCATAATAAAATATAATATATTCTATTTATAGAATAACTTTAATAAAGTATTCTGTTTTATATAAAAAGATGTTTCTGTTTTATTACGTTAATAATACGAATAAAATAAAACGTCATTATCGTTATAATAACTCATATTATTAATCAACAATAATTGAATCAAACTGAGCGACTTCTCACATAAATATCAATAATCAATACCGTGTGCTACTATGCAACAACGCGTATTACTGTACTTTTACTACCGAGTAGTTCAACAGTATCAACGGTAAAACTTCCGCCGTTATTTTCATAAAGTATTTTTGTCGTTTTCTCAATCCGACAATAATTTCGTTGTGGGGTCCACCAATGATTGTACCGTCGTACGGATATTTCCCGACAAAAAGAATATTCCCCGACCAATCGAATATAATATGACAACTTGCATACTTTGCAAAATTTATAAATACTACCCATAACTATTATATCAAATCCACACCATAATATAAAAAAAAATTATTTCGAGAAAAATTAAATATTTATTCATAAAATCTGGGGTTTCACAATCTCCCCTCCTTATGAAATTTCGCCCTCGAAATTTACGTACGTACTTGGTATGCCGAACATGTGAGGATACCTTGACTTCACTTCAAATTCTAACTCTTGAGGTATAACCTTTAAGCATCGAATATGATCCTTCTTATCCAAGATATTAACACGTATCTCCTCATACGTTAAATCTTTCGTTATTTCGTCCGGTTCTAAATTAATAATGTGGTTCGGGTCGTCCACATATTTACGTAACATCGATATGAAAAAAAAAATGTTTTGAACACGCAACATACTTGGCGGTAAAACGAGTCTATAGGCCACAGTTCCTACTTCATCGAGGATTTCAAATGGGTCAATTACATCGAGAGTTGAGATTTCCCTTCTTCGTCGATTCTTGCTTCTAGAATAACGCCCTCTTGAACCTTCTTCTTCACATTTATCAGCTCTGAGTATGTAGCTTGAGCGGCTTTAACTTTATCGATTAAAGTCGATTTTAATCGTATATTCGTTATCTTCACGTGGGTTCGTATATTCGCACTTGTAACCGTATACGATCTTCTACACAACGCGTCAGCTACCACGTTCACTTTTCCACGATGTTATTGAATGGTACGATCGTAATCTTCAACAGCTCGAGCATATGTCTTTGGCGCATAATACGTTCGTTTTAGTTGATGAAATATTTGAGGGTTTAAGAAATGGGTTTTGTATTGGGGTCAACACAAAATTCAATTTTAAGCTCTGGGGTAGGCTAAGAAGTCTTCAAAAATACGTCAAGAAATTTATTAACAATAGAAATATCATTCAAAACTGTGACCCTCATCCAAGACTTGGATAACACGTCACATTGATACCTATCAACTTGCCATCATCATTCACAACGTCTCCTATGGAAAGTCTGGCTTCGGTGCATTCTACATAAGGAAGTTATCAGCGAAAGGCTCGGGGCTCTTTACTTATGGCTTGATATAACAATGATTGACTTTAGTGGTTTGGTTACTTAAATTCGCATAATAGGTTGGTTAGGAATATGAAAGCTAACAACCTTACGAAAAACATGAAGAGCAGTTAACCAATCGTTTCCAAAAATCACATCAATGTAAGTATTTTCAAAGAGATAAGATCAACAGGTAACGTGAAACTGTTGATTTGAACAAGATTTATAAATAGTGGAGGTAACAAAGGATTCTCCCAACGGAATTTCAACAGATAAATCAAAGTCTAACTTCTCAGGAGTTAAGTTCAAACATTGAACACAACTAGGTGAAATAAAAGAGTGAGTAGAACCGGTATCTAACACGGTATAGACTTCACAAGAGTTTATGACTAACATACCCGTGATAATTTTATTCAGGTTCCTCGTCATGAAAAAAACGCTCTCTCTTAAACTATTGGCTTTGGCTTTTCTGGGACGGTCTTTGGTACCTCCATCCTATCTGAACTTGTCTTCGGTGAACGACAAAATCGGGCTAAGTGACCTTCTCTTCCACAATTATAGCATGCTTTGGATGGCATCGCGCAGTTTGGACTGATGTATCCCTCCCCTCCGCATTTGAAGCATATGATAGGTGGTCGTTCTCCTTCCTTAACAACGGGTGCTGGTGCTGACGTCTTTCCATCATTGTTGAATTTCCTCTTCTTGAAATGTCCATTCTTATTATTTTGACCATGATTACCATTGAAGTGGTTACCATTTCTGGCATGTTGATTCCCTCCATGCTTATTGTCACCGCTTTGATGACTGTTATCACCAGTATTATCATTTTTCCGGCTGCTCTCTTTTGGTTGCGTTGACTCGTTATCGCGTTCTACTAATTGAGCCATATTTACAACATCTGAATACAGACACAGTTTATGAGAAATAAGATATTGACGTATCTCCGATTTCAAACCTCTTAAAAATATTCGTGTCATTCTCTCTTCATTATCCACCAAGTGGGACGCAAATCGGGACAACTCGGCAAACTTGGCTTCGTACTGCGACACGGTCATGTTGTTTTGCTCCAACTTGATAAATTCCACCTTCTTCATGTGACGAATACTTTCGAAAAAGTACTTGTCATTGAACAGTTCTTGGAACTTCTCCCAAGACATCTTGAGTGCGTCAGGCTGGGTACGTTTTACAGATTTCCACCAGTAATCTGCCTCTTCACGCAACATAAAGGTGGCAAAGGGAACCTTTTGCTCCTCGGAGCATCCCAAGACATCAAATATCTTGGTGATCTGCTTTAACCATGTCTCTGCCTTAAGTGGTTCTGGCTTTCCCAAAAACTCCGGTGGTCCTAGCTCCTTGAATTGCTTAGCGGTGACCAACCGTGGGTTGTCATTGTTTCCTCCTTCATTTTGGATAGGAGCCGCTCTCGCCCGTTGTTGCATGAATTGCTCCTTGAACTGCTTATCGGTGACCGTTCGAGAGTTATTTTGTTGTTGCATGAATTGCATAAAGTTTCTGACCATCCCATCATTCACCATTTCATCGGTGTTATTATTTTTATGAGAATTATTGTCCTCTGGTTGCACATTACCCTGACCATTGATCGTTGGTGATTCAATGGTCTCATGTGCTTCATTGTTTATCTCAACATTTTTAGATGCTATTTGCAAATACTGCAACAAAACAAGGGTTAATTAACATATAACATATTATCCATATACTTTGACCGACCAATTAAATACCAAATAAACTTAGGTAGGTCATACTAGCGAAGGAATTTCCCGTCACTCCCCTCCTAGTTCTATTCTCACATCCTAGCCAGGGATCATATCCCTAAGCTCTGATACCAACTGTGACGCCCCCAAAATTAGGTATACATCACCCATCTTGGGTCGTCAGATACATGGTACAGAATACAAATACAACTTACTAATACAACTGTCGTGTACAATACGACAAAACATAAACTGTGAGTTTGAATACAAATATTATCTTCTAGAGAGTATTCATACTCAACAGGAGTCCTCATTACATTTATTAACACACTATTACATAGAATAGTGAGGACTACTAACTAATACTATCATTCGGACCATCACTCCGTTCCCCGACTTGCCCCAGCTACGTTCTCATTTCCTGAAGAGAACGGTGAAAGAAAGGGTGAGGTCAACTAGCCCAGTAAGAAATATTATGACTAAGATAATGCAGAATAAATTATCATTAGTCTTCAACAATGTTAAACTGATAAAATATAATAGACATCAAGTTTAACTGCAGCGGAACAAGCAATCCATTAAAAGAGTCAAGTAGAAAATAAACTCTACTATCTTTTATGATTTAAAAGGTTTTTCAACACTGTTATCGCTGGGACTCAGCTTAATAAAGTAATCCACATCATCGAATCACCCCTGCACTACGGCCAAGGATATTCGTGTATTCATTAATGGTCATGATCATGCCAACAACTGTCCATCAATGCACTACGGGCCAATGAGGACTTTTACCACATCATTTGTAACATTACGGTCATGATTATACCGAATAATCCCTGGTCATAATCATACCAAGTCCATCTATGCACTACAGGCCACAGATGACTTTCAACATAATATAAACATGAGGATGATGACAATGATATAAGAATTCAATAAAACAAGTTCAAGAATTAATTTATCCAAGAATTAACAACGTCCAAATTGTCAACATGATACTACTTTGTGGAGTAAAATTCAAGAATAATCAGGAGAATATTTTCATGAATAGATACTAGATGAAGCGCAAATGTCAAGGATATTCCACAAATTTCATGGAGTATAGAAGTCAAAACTTAACCAACTGAGTATAATAAAGAATGGAATAACAAAAGAAATCATCATGCATGCGATAGACCGCACAGACAGGTTATTCCAACAGAATAATAAATAATGGAACCAGGTTCGGCGTAAACGCACAGACAGGATATTCCGACAGAATAATAATAAAAACGGAACCAGGTCTGGTGTCAAACACACAGACAAGATGTTCCAACAGAATAATAATAAAAACGGAACCAGGTCCGGTGTAAAACACACAGACAGGATGTTCCAACAGAATAATAATAAAAACGGAACCAGGTCTGGTGTAAAATACACAGACAGGATGTTCCAACAGAATAATAGAAGAATGTCACCAAGTATAGGGTAGACCGCGTATACAGGTTATTCCATCAGAATAATAAGAAATGGAATAACAACAGTTCTCTTCATGAATAAGAAAGAATAACACCCCTTACCGTTTTAAAGAAGAGCTGAAATAAGGAAGTAGTTAAGTAGTAGAATACTCTTCTTCTTCTCTCTCTATAGTTTCTCTCTATAGTTTCTCTCTCTAGAGTTCAGTGAATTCGTAAGAAAATAATGAAGGAATGAGCTTCTATTTATAGAAAAATAGAATGCATAGTAACTAATCCATGAACGGTCCAGATTGATTTACTTTAATCTGACGGTCCATATTTAAAGAAAAATCTTTTAAATAAAATATAATATATTCTATTTATATAAAAAAAAATTACTATGCAAACACTATGCAAAATACTATGCAACACTATGCATAATAAAATATAATATATTCTATTTATAGAATAACTTTAATAAAGTATTCTGTTTTATATAAAAAGATGTTTCTGTTTTATTATGTTAATAATACGAATAAAACAAAACGTCATTATCGTTATAATAATTCATATTATTAATCAACAATAATTGAATCAAACTGAGCGACTTCTCACATAAATATCAATAATCAATACCGTGTGCTACTATGCAACAACGCGTATTACTGTACTTTTACTACCGAGTAGTTCAACAGTATTAACGGTAAAACTTCCGCCGTTATTTTCATAAAGTATTTTTGTAGTTTTCTCAATCCGACAATAATTTCGTTGTGGGGTCCACCAATGATTGTACCATCGTACGGATATTCCCCGACAAAAAGAATATTCCCCGACCAATCGAATATAATATGACAACTTGCATACTTTGCAAAATTTATAAATACTACCCATAACTATTATATCAAATCCACACCATAATATAAAAAAAATTATTTCGAGAAAAATTAAATATTTATTCATAAAATCTGGGGTCTCACACATGCAATCTTACAATCTCATTTACATACATACTAGCAAGACGTTCAAGGGAATAAGTCTCATGTATCGGCAAGAAATGGGCAGACTTGGTTAATCTATTAACAATAACCCAAATCGCATCTATGCCTTGAGAAACCTTGGGAAGACCCGTAACGAAATCCATGGTAATGTGTTCCCACTTCCACTTCGAAATCTCAAGTGGTTGCAACAGACCATTTGGTACTTGATGCTCCACCTTTACACGTTGACAAGTTAAACACATCGAGATAAACTCCGCGATCTCTCTTTTCATATTGCTCCACCAAAATGTATGTCGAAGATCGTGATACATTTTGGTACTCCCATGATGGATTGCAAACGGTGTGTTGTGTGCCTCCATCATGATTCTATGCTTCAAGTCAAAATCGTTAGGAACACAAAGTCTGAAGTTGACTCGAAGTATTCCTTCTTCATCGATTCTTGCTTCTGGAATAGCACCTTCTTGCACTTTCTTCTTCATACGAATCAACTCCATGTCCGTAGCTTGAGCTTTAACTTTATCGATTAAAGTCGATTCTACTCGTATGTTTGATATCATCACGTGGGTACTTGGAGCCTTCATCTCTATCTCCATCCTTTGCAAGCCATACAAAATGGGCCTTTGTGTTAACAACATTGCACTCGTACCCGCATATGATCTTCTACTCAATGTGTTAGCTACTACGTTTGCTTTTCCAGGATGATATTGGATGGTATGATCGTAATCTTTCAGCAGCTCGAGCCAATGTCGTTGCCGCATGTTGAGTTCCTTTTGGGTGAAGAAATATTTGAGGCTTTTATGATCTGTATAGATCTCCACTTTCTACCCATACAAGTAGTGTCTCCAGATCTTCAACGTGAAAACGACTGCTGCTAACTCTAAATCATGAGTAAGATAATTCCTCTCTTATTCTTTGAGTTATCGGGAGGCATAGGCTATGACTTTACCATGTTGCATGAGAACACATTCTAACCCTTTGCCTGAAGCATTGCTGTAGATAACAAATCCATCCGAACCAGATGGTATTGTCAAAACAGGTGCCGAAATGAGTCTCCTCTTGAGTTCTTGGAAACTCTGCTCGCATTCCTCACTCTATACGAATTTTGTATCTTTTCGAGTCAGCCGAGTTAACGGAGTAGCGATTCGAGAAAATCCTTCCACAAATCTCCGATAATAACCAGCTAAGCCCAGAAAGCTACGTACTTCGGTTACCGACTTCGGTTGCTCCCAACTTTGTATGGCTTCAATCTTCACCGGGTCGACAGATACTCCATGTTTTGACACCACGTGCCCAAGGAATGCTACTTCCTCAAGCCAGAACTTGCATTTCTTCAGTTTGGCATATAGCTTGTTTTCACGAAGCCTTTGTAATATCAACTTCAAATGGCACTCATGATCTTCACGGCTTTTGGAATAGATGAGGATGTCATCAATAAAGATAACAACGAACTGATCCAAATATTCTTTGAACACATGGTTCATCATATCCATGAAAATAGCAGGAGTATTAGTCAATCCAAAAGACATGACTAAGAATTCATAATGCCCGTACCGAGTTCTGAAGGCAGTCTTTGGAATATCCTCAGTTTTAATCTTCAGCTGATGATATCCAGAACGAAGATCGATCTTTGAAAAGAATTGTGCCCCTTGCAACTGGTCGAACAGGTCATCAATGCGAGGTAGCGGATACCTATTCTTGATGGTGACATGGTTCAATTCCCTATAGTCGATACAAAGTCGCATACTCCCGTCTTTCTTCTTTACGAATAAAACAGGAGCACCCCAAGGAGATGTACTAGGACGAATAAAACCGATGTCTAATAACTCCTGTAATTGGACTTTTAACTCCTGAAGTTCAATAGGAGCCATTCGATATGGGGTTTTAGAAATGGGCTTTGTACTGGGTTCAAGGTCAATAAAGAATTCAACTTCACGTTCTGGGGGTAGACCAGGAAGTTCTTCAGGAAATACGTCAGGAAATTCACTAACAACAGAAATATTATTCAAATCTGTCGTGTTTTTGTTCAAGTCCATAACATGGGCTAAGAAAGCTTGACATCCGTTTTTCAATAAACGAATAGCTTTATAGCTTAAAATGACAGTGATTGACTTTAATGGTTTAGTTGTTTGAATTCGCATAACAGGTTGGTTAGGAATATGAAAACTAACAACCTTACGAAAATAATCAATTTTAGCTAAAATCACATCAAATGCAAGAATTTTCAACAAAATAAGATCGGCAGGTAATGTGATGGTACCAACTTGAATCAAGCAAGATTTATAAACAGTAGATGTAACGAAAGTTTCTCCTAACGGAGTTTCAACAGATAAGTCAAAGTCTAATTTCTCCGGAGTCAAGTTTAAACGTTGAGCACAAGCAGCAGACATAAAAGAATGGGTAGAACCGGTATCTAGTAAAGTATAAACTTCGCAAGAATTCAAGATTAGCTTACCCGTGATCACCTCGTTCGGGTTTCTCGCGTTTTGGCCAGTCACGACAAACGCCCTTCCAGGAACCGCTGATTTCGACTTATCCGGGACAACTTTTGGAGTCACCATCCCCGCTGAACTTGGTTTTGCTACAGAACACTTTCGAGCTATATGGCCCTCCTTTCCACAGTTATAACATACCTTAGATTGTTGTGGGCAGTTTGGGCTGATATGTCCCTCTTTCCCACATTTGTAACATACAACCGGTGGTCGTTCTCCTCCCCTAGAAACAGTTGATGTTTGTGCTGACGTCTTCACGTTATCATTGTTGTACCTTCTCTTCTTAAAATCTCCTCCCGACTCGCTCCTTCTATTATCACGGCCACGATTACCACCAGAGTGATTACCGTTTTTGTCCGAATGTTTTCCTCCCTGCTGGTTTTCATTGCTCCGATGACCGCTGCCACCGGTATGACCCTGGTTGTGGTCCCTCGGTTGAACATACTAATTATCTCGCTCTAATAATTGAGCCCTATTTACAACATCTGAATATAAAGAAAATTTATGAGAGATAAGATATCGCTGAATCTCGGGCTTTAGACCTCTCAGGAACATCCTCATCATTCATTCTCTACCAAATAAGGTACAAACCTGGATAACTCTGCAAACTTCACCTCGTACTGGGACACCGTCATGTTGTTTTGTTCCAATCTAATAAACTCTACCTCCTTCATATGACGAATACTTTCAGGAAAGTACTTGTCATTAAACAGTTTTTGAAACGTTTCCCAAGACATGTTGAGTGCGTCAGGCTGGGTACGCTTTACAGACTCCCACCAATAGTCTACCTCACCGCGGAACATAAATGTGGCGAATGGAACCTTCTGTTCCTCCGTGCATCCCAAGACATCGAATATCTTGGTAATTTGCTTGACCCACATTTTCGTCATGATCGGATCCGGCTTTCCCTTAAATTCTGGTGGTCCCAACTCTTTGAACTGCTTGGCTGTGACAAGCCGCGCATTGCTAGCATTTCCACCCGTATTTTGTACACGAGTCTCCCTCGTCTGATTTTGCATAAACTGCAAGAAGCTCCTAAACATTCAATCATTCATCGTTTGCCTGGTAACGTTGTTTACAGGAGGAATATTACCTTCCTGTTGCACGTTCTCCTGGTTTGTGACAAAAGGTTGTTCCACAGTATCATATACTCCATTGTTAACGTTCTTGGCTGCCATTCTCAAATGTTGTCATAAAACAAGGGTTAATTAAACAAATTAACATATCACATAATATCCCTATATTATGACCGACCAATAAATAAGCTTAGGTAGGACACACTAGCGAAGGATTTACTCGTCTCTCCCTTCCTAGTTCTATTTTCCGATCTCCGCCAGAGACCATATCCCTAAGCTCTGAGACCAACTGTGACGCCCCCAAAATAGGTATACATCACCCATTCTGAGTCGTCAAATACATGGTATAGAAACAAATACAACTTCATTATAATAATTATCGTGCAAAATACGACAACACAAATATTATGAGTTTAAATACAAATATTATCTTCTAGACAATATCCACACTTAAATAAGTCCTCATTACAATTATTGAAACACTATTTTACAAAATAGTGAGGACTGCTAACACAACTGACTAGAAACATCACTCCATACCCCGACTAGTTCCCGTTATATTCTCGCCTCCTGAGAAAAATGGAACAAAAAGGAAAAGGGTGAGCTCAACTAGCCCAGTAAAGAATATTATGACTAAGATAATATACAACAAATTATCATTAGTCTTCAACAGGGAAAAATATAATAAAATATAATAGACAACAAGTTTTAGATCAACAACTGCAGCGAAAACAGCAATCCATTAGAAGAGTCAAGTAGAGAAAGAATTCTACTATCTTCTAAGATTTAAAAGTCCATCATCAATATTTTATCCCTGTAACATCAATCAATATACATCTTGAATCAAATATTCATCTTTGTACTACAAGCCAAAGATATTCATTTGTATCACCAGTTGGTTATGTTCATCTCAACACCTGTTCATCTTTGCACTACAGGCCAAAGATATTCATCAGGTAATCATACATCTTTGCACTACAGGCCAAAGATATTCAGTAGTATCATCATTTAGGACTGAGGATGATGAAAAATATTTTAAAGAGAACGAATCCAGTGAGATAAAAGAACAAATATTAGGTATTTATATTACAGTTTATCCAAGTTCAATAATACTCCATAATAACCAATTTTGAAGCAGAATTCAAAAATAAAGATCAAAACACGGATACAATCAAAGATAGTAACCTTAATAGACAACTTGGACAAAAAGAAGAAAATTTCATTTTTCGGTGAATAGTGTCGTATTCGTGAATAGTGTCGTATACGTGAATAGTGTCGTATACGTGAATAGTAATCCCGACACAAAAAGTTCCAAATTTGATAAAAAGTTCAGACCAATATTTCGGCATAATGATATTGAAAGAAATAACACCATTTACGAAAAAATAACATCCCTTACCTCAAAATATCAGTACTTCTGATCGGAATATTGGTATAAGACTGAAGAAAACTTGTACTGATGAATAGAAACTCATAAAATATATAAATACTCACAAAATACACTCAATAATCTAGAGAGAGAACGAGAGAAAACTTGTTTCTGGTGTGCTTTTTAATTCTAACTTAGCCCTCTATTTATAGGAAAATGTTAGCACGCTGAAGCAGACTTAACCTGAAACCTGATGGCTTTACCTGCTACTATTCCCACCCATCATATTTGAATAAAAATCTCAGCACATTTTTAACAACCAAAAGTGGGGCCCACCAATTCTAGAATTTTGCACCAAAATGATAAATTCCGAAACTTCAACAATTTCTGAACCAATCATCTCTTAAAATTCATAACAAATCATACGTTCATTTTTAACGGTTCAAAATTTGTGGATATATACTCAACTTATATATGTATAACATATCCAAAAATTACAACGATCCAACGGTCAGATTATATCTCAAAAACCCTGATTGATTTTTAATATCTCCATTTTCACAAAAATATTGATAAAACACCTCAACATTAACTCCTTTATTTTTTAACCACAAAATATATCCAACATTTATATTCACATAAAATAAATATTTCCTTATCATATGAATCAATAATTAATTATTCACAATTAATAATACAGAATTACATTTATGACAACCAGGCCGTTCCCAGGAAAGAGGGGGCTTTCCAATAAGGATTTCTCCTTACTAGCACGCAATTAGATGGCCAAACCTCTCCTTAGACAGAACTTTCTAGACATTGCCAATAATATTATCTAATAATATTATTCAAATAATATGAATTATTGATCTGATATTGGGAAATACTGTGCAGTGACAATTATTGAAATAACAATAATATAAAATATCAATGCAGCAATTATTGAATCAATAAAATAAAATATTGAACAGTAACTACTGTAACAATTATTGAGTAGTGTCTTCCCTCGTAAGAATCAATAATTCAAAAATACTGTGCAATCCGTGTGCTACTGTGCAACCACGTGTATTACTGTATTTTAACCACCGGGTATTCCAACAGTGTTAACGGTAACAACTACGCCGTTATTTATAAAAACTCATTTTTTGTCGTTATCTTCATCCAACTATTTTTCGTTATGGGACCCACAAATAGCTACGCCGTCGTACGAATATTCCCCGACAGAAAGAATATTCCACAACCAAACGAATATTCCCCGACAAAATGAATATTTTATAACCACTTGTTTATTTTGCAAAATTTGCACATTTCACCCATAACCAAAATATTATATCAAATTAACACCTTATTATTCACAATAATAATTAAAAAAAAAATTATTTTATTCATTAATAAGTTGGGGTCTTACATTATCGTTAGTCTTCAACAGTGTTAAACTGATAAAATATAATAAACATCAAGTTTAACTGCAGCGGAACAAGCAATCCATTAGAAAAGTCAAGTAGAGCATGATATCTACTATCTTCTATGATTTAAAAAATTTATCATCAATTTTATCGCTGAGACTCAGCTTAATAAATAATCCACATCATCGATTCATCCCTGCACTACGGCCAATGATATTCATTAGTATCACAACCATGAATTATCCATGCACTACGGCCAAGGATATTCGTGTTTTCACCAATGGTCATGATCATGCCAACAACAGTTCATCAATGCACTACGGGCCAATGAGAATTTTCACCACATCATTTGTAATATTACGGTCATGATTATACCGAATAATCTCTGGTCATAATCATACCAAGTCCATCTATACACTACGGGCCACAGATGACTTTCATCGTAATATAAGCATGAGGATGATGACAATGATATAAGAATTCAATTAAAAGAAAGCAAAGGATAAATTTTTAAAGATTTATCATTTAATTTATCCAGAATTCAATAATGTCCAAATTATCAACATGATACTGCTTTGTGGAGTAAAATTCAAGAATAATATTGCATCAAAAATAATTTGGACCGAAAAGAAATTAATTTTTATCATGAATAGTACCCCGGATGAATAGTAACTGAGTGAATAGTACCCCGTGAATAGTACTTTGGGAATAGTAATCCCGTGAATAGTATTCTGGCATGACAAAGTTAAAACTTATCAAGAATGCTCAGAATAATATTTTCATAAAAAGATACCGGATGAAGCGCAAATATCAAGGATATTCTACTAATTTCATGGAGTATAGAAGCCAAAATTTTAACAAAATGAGTGTAGAATTCGAAATTTAAAACGAAATAATATTACTTACATACTACAGAGTATTGAAGAAAATATTATTTTTTACGAAAACTGAACAAAAATAATATCATTTATCTTAAAAAGAAGAGTATTTCGACTGGTAGGGCGGGGATATTCTTGAAAAAAATTTATACTGTTTTCTACGTTCAAAGCTTCCTTAAACTCTAAAGAAATACGCCCAATATTATAGAAAAAGAATTCTCTTATTCTGGTGTGATTTTCAATTCTAACTAAGCATCCTATTTATAAGAGAATGGAAAGGATACTATTTAGAAATTAAAATCACGGACTGCACAGTACAGAAAATCACGTGCGACGTTCGGCTGAAATTTTTTGAAAATTTGATTTTACTATTCATTACTGTACACTAAAATATTCTAATAAAACAAAAACTTTAAATAAAATATAATATATTCTATTTATAATCAAATGAAACAAAACTTATAATATATATATATATATATATATATATATATATATATATATATATATATATATATAATTCCCTCCCTGATACGTAAACTGCCCCCCCCCCCCCATTTCCAATTTTCTTCCACATGTGGCCCCGCCTTTATAATTTTAAATAACTTTCTACCGATTATTTTGAAAAATAGATAAATGGGGGTCTATAAAATAAGCAAAATTTATATCAAATACTTCATAAAAATTTTCTCAATATTTTTAATAACATTTATTCATTATTATTATTATAACTCACAATATTTAACAACCAGATCGTTCCCAAGAAAGAGGGGACTTTTCGATAAGGATTTCTCCCTATTGGCGCGCAATTAGGTGACCAAACCTCTCCTCGACAGAACTTTCTAGACATTGTCAATATTATAAATAATAATATGAATAACTTATCGTCTCAATTATTGATTTAATAATATATAAAATATTGACAATAATTGAATCAAACAATATGAGATACTATGCAACAATTATTGTAGCAATAATTGAATAAAACTGAGTGACTTCTCACGTAAGCATCAATAATCAATACCGTATGCTACTATGCAACCACGCGTATTACTGTACTTTTAACACCGGGTATTTCAACAGTTAACGGTAAAACATCTGCCGTTATTTTTATAAAAAGATATTTCTGTCGTTTTCTTATTTCGACAATAATTTTGTTGTGGGGTCCACCAATGATTGTGTCGTCGTACAAATATTCCTTGTTAAAACGAATATTCCCCGACTAATCGAATATAATATAACAACTTGCGTACTTTGCAAAATTTATAAATATTACTCACAACTATAATATTATATCAAATTCACTCTTTAATATTCAAAACTGATATTTATAGAAAATTCATCTTTATTCATAAAAGTTGGGATCTTACAACCTCCCCTTCTTATGAAATTTCGCCCTCGAAATTAGGGTACATACCTGGTATGTCGAAGAGGTGAGGATACCTTGATTTCATTTCAGATTCTAACTCCCAGGTCATTTCCTCAACATCGTGGTTTCTCCACAAAACTTTGACTTGAGGTATAACCTTGGAGCGTAGAATATGTTCCTTCTTATCCAAGATTTTAACAGGAACCTCTTCATACGTTAAATCTTCCGCTATTTCTTCTGGTTCTAACTCAATAATGTGGTTCGGGTCTTCCACATATTTACGTAACATGGATATGTGAAAAATGTTATGAACATGAGACATACTTTGTGGTAAGGCGAGTCTATAAGCCACTGTTTCTACTCTATCAAGGATTTTGAATGGGCCAATGAATCGAGGATTGAGTTTTCCTCTCTTTCTAAAACTCGTAACTCCTTTCCATAGAGCAACACGTAACAACACATGCTCTCCAATATTGAATTCCACGTCTTTTCGATGAAGACCAGCATAACTCTTGTATCGATCTTGCGAGGTTCTTATACGTTGTCGGATCATTTGAATCTTTTCTGTAGTTAAACGTACCAACTCCGGTCCCAACAACACTACTTCACCCACCTCGTCCCAGCATACTGGAGAACGACACTTGCGTCCATACAACGCCTCAAATGGAGCCATGTCGATACTTGCTTGATAACTGTTGTTGTAGGAGAATTCCACTAATGGCAAGAACTTATCCTAACTTTCTTTGAAGTCAAGGACACAGAGTCTTAATAGATCTTCAAGAGTTTGAATAGTCCTCTCCGACTGCCCGTCCGTTTAAGGATGATATGCCGAACTAAATCGTAAATTCGTGCCCATAGCTTTTTGCAAACTAACCCAAAATCGTGAAGTGAATCTTGGGTCTCGATCAGAAACTATGGATACTGGCATACCATACAGTCTTACAATCTCATTTATGTACATACGAGCAAGACGTTCAAGTGAATAAGTTTCTCGTATTGGTAAGAAATAAGCAGACTTGGTCAATCTATCGACAATGACCTAAATTGCATCTATGCATTGAGAAACCTTGGGAAGACCAGTAACGAAATTCATGGTAATGTGTTCCCACTTCTATTTTGTAATTTCAAGTGGTTGCAATGGACCTTTTGGCACTTGATGCTCCGCCTTGACTCGTTGACAAGTTAAACACCTTGAGATAAACTCCGCTATCTCTCTCTTCATATTGCTCCACCAAAATATATGTCGAAGATCATGATACATTTTACTACTCCAAGGATGGATTGTAAACGGTGTGTTGTGCGCCTCCATCATGATTTTATACTTCAAATCAAGGTCGTTAGGAACACAAAGTCTGGAGTTGACTCTAAGTATTCCTTCTTCATCGATTATTGCTTCCGGGATAGCACCTTCTTGCACTTTCTTCTTCATACGCATCAGCTCCAGGTCTGTATCTTGAGCAACTTTAACTTTATCGATTAAAGTCGGTTCAACTCGTATATTTACCATCATCACGTGGGTCCTTGGAGTCTTTAACTCTATCTCCATCCTTTGCAAGTGATATAAAATGGGTCTTTGCGTTGACAATATCGCACTCGTACCCGCATATGATCTTCTACTCAATGCGTTAGCTACTACGTTCGCTTTTCCATAATAGTATTGAATAGTATGATCATAATCTTTCAACAGTTCGAGCCAACGTCGTTGCCGCATGTTGAGTTCCTTTTGAGTGAATAAATATTTGAGGCTTTTATGATCCGTATAGATCATCACTTTCTCCCCATACAGGTAATGCCTCCAAATTTTAAGTGTGAAGACAACAGCTGCCAACTCTAGATCATGAGTAGGATAATTCCTCTCATATTCTTTGAGTTGTCGAGAGGTATAGGCTATGACTTTCCCATGTTGCATGAGAACACATCCTAACCTTTTGCCCGAAGCATCACTGTAGATGACAAATCCCTCCGAGCCAGATGGTATTATCAGAACAGGTGCTGAAATAAGTCTTCTCTTGAGTTCTTGAAAACTCTTCTCACATTCTTCGCTCCAATTGAATTTTGTATCTTTCTGAGTCAGCTAAGTTAATAGAGTAGCGATTCGAGAAAACTTATCTACTAATCTCCGATAATAACTAGCTAAGCCGAGAAAGCTACGTACTTCGGTCACTGATTTAGGTTTCTCTCAGCTTTGTATTGCTTCAATCTTTGTCGGATCAACAGATATTCCATGACTTGATACTATGTGCCCAAGGAATGCTACTTCCTCAAGCCAGAACTCGCATTTCTTCAACTTGGAATAAAGCTTGTTTTCACGAAGCTTTTGGAGTATCAGCTTCAAGTGTTGCTCATGATCTTCACGACTTTTGGAATATATAAGAATGTCATCAATAAAGACAATCACAAAATGATCCAAATATTCCTTGAATACTCGGTTAATCATATACATGAAGGCAGCAGGAGCATTAGTCAATCCAAAAGACATGACTAGAAATTCGTAATGCCCGTACCGAGTTCTGAAAGCAGTCTTTGGAGTGTTATCAGTTTTAATCTTTAACTGATGATATCCGGAACGAGGATCGATCTTTGAAAAGAATTTGGCGCCTTGCAACTGGTCAAACTGGTCATCAATGCGAGGCAATGGGTACCTATTTTTGATGGTGACATGATTCAACTCCCGATAATCAATACAAAGTCGCATACTCCCATCTTTCTTTTTTACGAATATAACAGGAGCACCCCAAGGAGACGTACTAGGACGAATGAAACCGATGTCTAACAACTTCTGCAGTTGGGTCTTTAACTCCTGAAGTTCAATAGGAGCCATTCGATATGGGGCTTTGGAAATGGATTTTGTACCGGGTTCAAGGTCGATACAAAATTTAATTTCATGCTCTGGGGGTAGGCCAGGAAGTTCTTCAGGGAATACGTCAGGAAATTTATTAACAATAGAAATATCATTCAAATCTGACGTATTTTTGTTTAAATATGTGGCATGGACTAAGAAAGCTTGACATCTATTTTTCAATAAACGAATAGCTTTATGGATTGAGATAACAGTGATTGATTTTAATGGTTTGGTTACTTGAATTCGCATTGGTTAAGAATATGAAAGCTAACAACCTTACAAAAATAATTAATTTTTACATGATGAGTAGTTAACCAATCAATCCCTAGAATTACGTCAAATGCAAGTATTTTCAATGAAATAAGATTGACAGGTAATGTGAGGGTATCGATTTGAACCAAACAAGACTTATAAACAGTGGATGTATGAAGGTTTCTCCCAATGGAGTTTCAACAGATAAGTCAAAGTCTAATTTCTCTGGAGTCAAATTTAAACGTTGAGTACAACTAGGAGAAATAAAAGAATGGGTAGAACTGGTATCAAATAAGGTATAGACTTCGCTAGAGTTTATGATTAGCTTACCCGTGATGACCTCGTTCGGGTTCCTTGCTTTCTGGGAGGTCACGACAAACGCTCTCCCTTGAACTACTGGTTTTGACTTTTCTGGGACGGCCTTTGGTTCCTCCATCCCAGCTTGACTTGGCTTCCTTACACGACAAAATTGAGCTAGGTGACCTTCTCTTCCACAATTGTAACATGTTTTGGACTGTTGCGCACAGTTTGGACTAATGTGTCCCTCCCCTCCGCATTTAAAACATACGATCGGTGGCCGTTCTCCTTCTTTAACAACGGGTGCTGGTGCTGACGTCTTTTCATCATTGTTGAATCTCCTCTTCTTGAAATGTCCACTTTTACTGTCTTGGCCATGATTACCACCAAAGTGATTACCATTTCTGGCATGTTGATTCCCTCCACATTTATTGTCACCGCTTCGATGACTGCTACCACTAGTATTATCATTTTTTCTGCTACTTTCTCTTGGTTGGGTTGACTCGTTATCGCGCTCCAATAACTGAGTCCTATTTACAACATCTAAATACAAACACAGTTTGTGAGAAATTAGGTATTGACGTATCTCGGGTTTCAAACCTCTTAGAAATATCCGCGTCATTCTCTCCTCATTATCAACCAAGTGGGACGCAAACCGAGATAACTCAGCAAACTTAGCTTCGTACTGCGACATGTTAATATTGTTCTTCTCCAGCTTGATGAACTCTACCTCCTTCATGTGACGAATACTTTCGGGAAAGTACTTGTCGTTGAACAGTTCTTGGAACTTCTCCCAAGACATCTTCAGTATGGCAGGTTGAGTACGCTTTACAGATTTCCATCAATAATCTGCCTCTCCTCGCAACATGAAGGTGGCAAAGGGAACTTTTTGCTCTTTGGAGCATCCCAAGACATTAAATATCTTAGTATCTGCTTTATCCACGCCTCCGCCTTAAGTGTTTTTGGCTTTATAATAAACTTCGATGGTCCCAGCTCCTTTAACTATTTAGCGATGACCGTCCGGGAGTTGCCAGTGTTTCAACCTGCATTTTGAACAGGAGCCGCTCTCGCTTGGTGTTGCATGAATTGCATAAAGCCTCTAAACATCCCATCGTTCATCATTTAATCGGTGTTATTATTTACCTGAGGATTAGTGTCTTCATGTTGCACATTATCCTGGGTATTGATCGTTGGTGACTTAACGGTCTCATGTGCTTCATTGCTGATCTCAACATTTTCAGATGTCATTTTTAAACACTGTCACAAAACAAGGGTTAATTGACATGTCACATATTATCCCTATATTCTGACCTACGAATTAAATAACAAATAAACTTAGGTAGGTCATACTAGCGAAGGAATTACCCGTTTCTCCCCTCCTAATTCTAGTCTCACATCTCAGCCAGGGATCATATCCCTAAGCTTTGATACCAACTGTGACGCCCCCAAAATAGGCATACACCACCTATTCTGAGTCGCCAAATACATGGTATAAAATTCAAATACAAACTTAATTATACAATACGACCAAAAGCGTAGCTGAGAGTTTTTACACGAATATTGTCTTCTAGATAATATCCAAACTCAAATTTAATATTATTATATTCATTTTCATACTATTTCACAAAATAGTGAGGACTACTAATGCAAATATCTGGACCGTCACTCCGTTCCCCGACTAGTCCTAGCTATATTCTCATTTCCTGAAGAGAACAATGAAAGAAAAGGGTGAGCTCAACTAGCCTAGTAAGAAATATTATAACTAAGATAATGCAGAATAAATTATCGTTAGCCTTCAACAGTGTTAAATTGATAAAATATAATAAACATCAAGTTTAACTGCAGCGGAACAAGCAATTCATTAGAAGAGTCAAGTAGAGCATGATATCTACTATCTTCTATGATTTAAAAAGTTTATCATCAATTTTATCGATGAGACTCAGCTTAATAAATAATCCACATCATCGATTCATCCCTGCACTACGGCAAAGGATATTCATTAGTATCACAACCACGAATTATCCATGCACTACGGCCAAGGATATTCATTAGTATCACGACCACGAATTATCCATGCACTACGGCGAAGGATATTCGTATTTTCACCAATGGTCATGATCATGCCAACAACTGTCCATCAATGCACTACGGGCCAATGAGGATTTTTACCACATCATCTGTAACATTACGGTCATAATTATACTGAATAATCCCTAGTCATAATCATACCAAGTCCATCTATGCACTACGGGTCATAGATGACTTTTATCATAATATAAGCAAGAGAATGATGACAATGATATAAGAATTCAATTAAAAGAAAGCAAAGAATAAATTTTTAAAGATTTATCATTTAATTTATCCTGAATTCAATAATGTTCAAATTGTCAACATGATACTGCTTTGTGGAGTAAATTTCAAGAATAATATTGCATCAAAAATGATTTGGACCAAAAGAAATTAATTTTTATCATGAATAGTACCCCGGGTGAATAGTAACTGAGTGAATATTACCCCGTGAATAGTACTTCGGGAATAGTAATCCCGTGAATAGTACTCCGACATGAAAAAGTTAAAACTTATCAAGAATGCTCAAAGTAATATTTTCATGAAAAGATACTGGATGAAGCGCAAATATCAAGGATATTCTACTAATTTCATGGAGTATATAAGCCAAAATTTTAACAAAATGAGTGTAGAATTCGAAATCTGAAACGAAATAATATTACTCACATACTACAGAGTATGAAAGAAAATATTATTTTATACGAATACTGAACAAAAATAATATCCCTTACCTTAAAAAGAAGAGTATTTCGACTGGTAGGGCGGGGATATTCTTGAAGAAAACTTAAACTGTTTTCTATACTCAAAACTTTCTTAAACTCTAAAGAAATACGCTCAATATTATAGAAGAAGAATTCTTCTGGTGTGATTTTCAATTCTAACTAGGCATCCTATTTATAGGAGAATGGAAAGGATACTATTTAGAAATAAAAATCACAGACTGCACAGTACAGAAAATCACGAGCGATGTTTGGCTGAAATTTTTTGAAAATTTGATTTTACTATTCATTACTGTGCACTAAAATATTATAATAAAATAAAAACTTTAAATAAAATATAATATATTCTATTTATAATCAAATAAAACAAAACTTATAATATATATATATATATATATATATATATATATATGTGTGTGTGTGTGTGTGTGTGTGTGTGTGTGTGTGTGTGTGTGTGTGTGTGTGTGTGTGTGTGTGAATGTCTGGCTTTGCCTTTGCCGTAAGGCAAAGGTTATAATTATATATATATATATATATATATATATATATATATATATATATATATATAATTCCCTCCCTGATACGTAAACTTCCCCCCCCCCAATTTCAAATTTTCTTCCACATGTGTCCCCACCCTTATAATATTAAATAATTTTCTACCGATTATTTTGAAAAATGGGTAAATGGGGGTCCATAAAATAAGCAAAATTTATATCAAATACTTCATAAAAATCCCCTCAATATTTTTAATAATATTTATTCATTATTATTATAACTCGCAATATTTAACAACCAGATCGTTCCCAGAAAAGAGGGAGCTTTCCAATAAGGATTTCTTCCTATTGGCGCGCAATTAGGTGACCAAACCTCTCCTCGATAGAACTTTCTAGACATCGTCAATATTGTAAATAATAATATGAATAACTTGTCGTCTCAATTATTGATTTAATAATATATAAAATATTGACAATAATTGAATCAAACAACGTGAGATACTATGCAGTAATTACTGTAGCAATAATTGAATATAACTGAGTGACTTCTCACGTAAGCATCAATAATCAATAATGTGTGCTACTATGCAATCATGTGTATTACTGTACTTTTAACACCAGGTATTTCAACAGTTAACGGTAAAACATCCGCCGTTATTTTTATAAAAAGATATTTATGTCATTTTCTCATTTCGACAATAATTTCGTTGTGGGATCCACCAATGATTGTGCCGTCGTACGAATATTCCCTGTTAAAACGAATATTCTCCGACCAATCGAATATAATATAACAACTTGCGTACTTTGTAAAATTTATAAATATTACCCACAACTATAACATTATATCAAATTCACTCCTTAATATTCAAAACTGATATTTATAGAAAATTCATCTTTATTCATAAAAGTTGAGGTCTTACATTAAATATAATAACATATAAATAAAATAAAACAACAAATAATAATACAAACTAAAGTAAAGAAAAAAAAAATTCCTTAGTTTACTTAATTTTCTTATACTAAAATCAACTAAGTAGCATTTACTTAGTTTTCACTACTAAATTTATATATATCAGCTAAGTAGTATTTACTTAGTCAATATTACTTAGTTTCCCATTACTAATTAAAATAAATTAAGTAGCATTAATTTACTTAGTTTTATACGACTAAATAAAATAAAATAATATAATAACATAAATTTATATTACTTTGTATAATATAAAATAATATAATATAAAATAAAATAATATATCATAACATAACATAATTCATGGCATAAGATAAAATGAAATAAGTTAATTAACTTAATTACATTCCTTAAATTTATTAATTTAAATAATATAATATCATATAATATATTACAAAATAAATAAATAAATAAAATAATACGATTTAATTAAAAAGAGAATGACAATGATTTAATTAAAATAAATAAAAGAGATAACATACTTTATCAATAACTCAACTACATCATCCTTAAGACCAACTTATTTTGAATGTTTTGTAACCAAATATCAGCATTTTCTTGGAAAATACTTTCTCTCACAATCTCTATCATGAAAGTATAATATGAATCTGTGATAAACCTAATTAGTCTTTAATTTGACTCCACAAAGCAGTATCTCAGAAATATATACAACAAATTGGAGTAAGATGAAAGTGTGCACTTACTGAAAGATAACTTGTCACAATTAGATGGAAACTTCAAGTTATATATAATGTAAAAAAAATACCTTCATCATCACCCATGAGTAATGACTACTAGGAGAAGATTCAATGACTTCCTTGTATGCAGGATTTTCGACATAGCAGTTACAACTAATACTCCAGCTGGTTCATTGGCAGCAAAAAAAGGGTCATAGTTCCTGTTTGTGTCCCATACTCGAATAATAATTTAATTGAATTACTGCCGACATTTCTCACTGTTCCATCATAACATATGACAACATCCCGAAGGAGGGCCATTAAGCTGTTGAACAAAGTTTCAGGTTAAGAAACCCTCTAGATGAATGAACGATCGCTTAGCTACTAAGAATGAATCATCGCCTGATATGGGTCCAATCCATGAAATAGACAGCTTCTTACCACTCTGAATTCCTTAGATGGGTAGTTCTCATAGAAAAAGAGGTGAGACGTCGTTCTATGAGAACTACTCATATTTCGGAGCTGATTCACCTCTTTTTCTGTGAGAACTACCCATCTGAGGAATTCAGAGTGGTGAGAAGTTGTTTATTTCATGGATTGGACCCATATCAGGCGATGATTCATTCCTAGTAGAGAAGTGATTGTTCTTTCATCTAGAGGGTTGACCTAGAACTTTTTTCAACAACTTAATGGCCCTCCGTCGGGATGTTGTCATCTGTTATGATGGAACAATGAGGAATGTCCGCAGTAAATCAATTAACTTATTATTCGAGTATGGGACATAAACAAGAACTACGACCCAATTTATTTTTTACTGCCGAGGAACCAGTTGGAGTATTAGTTGCAACTGCTATGTCAAATCCTGCATACAAGGAAGTCTTTGACTCTTCTCCTAGTAGTCATTACTCATGGGTGATGATGAAGGTATTTGTTTTACATTATATATAACTTGAATTTTCCATCTAATTGTGACAAACTATCTTTTAGTAAGTGTACACTTTCATCTTTCTCTAATTTGTTGTATATATTTCGAAGATACTGCTTTGTGGAGTTAAATTCAAGACTAATTAGGTTTATCGCAGATTCTTATTATACTTTCATGATAGATATAGATTCAAGACTAGCACGATAAAGTTTCCCCCCAATACTCCTTGAGAAGTGTAAAAGCTAGTTTGTCCCACCTCTCCATGAAATCGGGAAACATCCTCGGTTTTAAAACCCTAGGCCTTTCAGTTGTTACTCCTGTTTTTGCAAAATCAATTGTCATAGAGTGAAGGGTTGTCAACTGAGATATATTTTACTCATAGTCTTATCTGACTCAAGGTATGCATGTACTAAATGTTCAATAGAGATTTTACCCAAGGTATCATTGATAAGATAATTATTCAATAAAGAACTTTTTTATTTCCTACAAAATAAGAATTATTAGGAAATATGAGAGACAAAAGGAGAGTTGCATGAAATTCAACAGTTCCCGATATATGGTTTAATTAATTCAACTTTACTTTCTCTTGAATTCTTAAACAAAGTAGTTAAATGGTGAGCCACTTTGTTCAGGAACCACTTTGTTCGGGAATTAACCACTTTGTTCTGGGAATTCAAGAGGAAGTACAGTATGGTGAACTACTTATAGGAAATTTTTGAATTTCCTGCAACTTTTCCTTTGTCTCTCATATTTTCCCAATAAGTCCGAGTTTACAAGAATTATTGTGGTTCTTTGTTGATTAATTATCTGATCAATGATACATTGGGTAAAATCTCTACTGCACATTTCGTACATGCAAATCTTGAGTCAGATAAGACTATGAGTAAAAAATGTCTAAGTTGACAACACTTCACTCTATGGCAGTTGATTTTTCAAAAACATGTTGTAACAGCTGAAAGGCCTAAGACTATAAAACCGAGGAGTTTCCCGATTTCATGGAGAGGTGGGCCATAACTAGCTTACACTTCTCAAGGAGTATTGAGAATAAACTTTATCGACGACGACCAACTATCAAGATCGTAATCTACTTCTTACACTTGGCAAACATTAGCTTATGCAGTGGTGAGAGCAACGTTAACACAACAACATGATGATGATGCAGAGGTAATTCTGTCATGAATTTAGCTTTATGTTTAGTTACCTATGGTTCTTCTATTGTATCTTTTCTTCAGGAAGAGTTTCTCTTTGCAGGAGGTCTATAAATATAACTGCTAAGAGTAGTTGCTGGTGCTATATATATCTAGAAAGAAAATAGAAAAACTTTAGACTGTAATATTCCCTTTCACTACGACTAATCGTTTAGTTTTTGAGTTGTTTGATGTAAAAGGCAATGGAGTTAATTATAGTTTTAGATTCACTATATAATTTGTATATAAATTTTAGTCGCTTGGTTTATTTATTGTGTTGGTTTTATGCACGTGGGTCAATGAATTTGTATAGTTTTGGTGATTTATATATACTGTTGTGTGTTGAGATATAAAACAGGTACAAACAGGTATAGATTTTTTGGGAAATCTACAAAACAGATAATTTTTTTTAAATTTATAAATCAGCGATCGCAGAAGGGTCGCTATTACGTATTAGCGACCGCGGGTGACTTGAGGATATCAGCGACCGTGGTGGTCGCTGACACGTAGGCCATGTCACCAATGAGACCTGACTAGCGGTGACTCAGCTTAGCGACGACATCGATCGCTATATGTCGATCGCTGATGTTCCAGTCCCTAACATTAGTTGCCGATGTACAGTCAGCGTCCAGAATACATGCGACCTCTATCTACGACCGGAGTCGGTTGTAGATAACGATATACGACCGTATTCGGTCGCAGATGGGCGATCGCTAATAAGCCTTTTTCTTGTAGTGTCTTAAACTCTCGTATAATATTATTAATCATTTAATAATATTTTAGTCACTTCTTAATATTATTAATTATTTAATAATATTTTAATCACTTACTAATATTATTAGTCATTTAATAATATTTTAATCACTTACTAATATTATTAATCATTTAATAATATTTTAATCATTTATAAACTTGTAAACAATTTTAATATAAATATTTATCTCTTACTATTTAATTCATTTAAAAAACATACCATGCCATTCTTATAACATTTTATTAAAGATGACCAAATTACCCTTATATAGTCTTAATGCATCATTTTCAAGATCATTAGTCAATAAAATTACATTATAGAATTTTATGACTTATATTAACTTAATTTTCTTAATTATTCTTAACTCATTCATAGGCATTAAAAATACCTACTCAACTTATTATTTTTTCTTTTCTGTCCACACATATATACAAATATTCCATTCACAAAAATAATTTTTATGAAATTTTTTAAATTTCCTTTAGTTTTTTTCAAAAGTTTGATTTTTTCAGTGATTCCACTTGGAGGTGTTAGGAGACTCATAGATCTAACTCCAGGACTTAACCACACTCAAAAATTCGAAATAGGTTGAGAGATATGATCGTGCGAATTTCATGTTTCGTTTTCCCAAAAAATAGTTTTTCTAAACTTTTAGGTTTTCTAAGAAAACTTCCATGATTTCTTGGTTTATCAAATGTTAGCCATTATAAACCAACATAATACATACTTATACTTCTTATACTCAAGGATCCACCATGATCCATCATCAATTTCATCAAACTCTTAAAACAAACAACAAGGACATAAGCTAAGCTAAGAAAATAAAACTAGGTTTTGGAAACTTTTAAACCTTTAATGCTCTTCCTCTTGCTTCCTTCTTCCTTGCTATAGCTTGCTAACACTTACTCTTCCTTTCTTCCTCTTAGTGGTCGGCAACCCACTCTCTCTTTCTCTCAATTATTTTTGCTCTCTAGATTTTTAGGACTTAGGAAATAAAATGAGAGACTAAACTCTTTTAACACTTGTGAGGTCTCCTATTTATATCCCCCAAGTTTTATAGACATAACATATATATATATATATATATATATATATATATATATATATATATATATATATATATATATATCATGACAAATCTCTCCTTTTCTTTGCCTCCTATTTACTTATAGATCTCATTTTTAATTAAGCTAGTTTCCAGGGAACACTAGCTAGGAAGTGGGTGAGCAAACTTTGAAAATGAATGAAAGGAATCATTAATACTCCCATGTGCTTCCTCCCCCTCTAGCCCCATTTTTGATTTTTATTTAATACTTTATTTGCTCATTTATCATCTAGAAAGGTCCACACAATTTGGGCTAGGGTTTGGGCCAAACCTTTTATTTATTTGGGCTCTCATTTACATTGTTTTGGGCCACATTAGCTAGCACATGCCCAATACATAAAATATCTTACCCTTTTTATTTAATTAGGAATACTAGTCCACTTACTTTAGACTTTAAATAATTACTCTCATTGGTTTAATTATATAACCCAATTAGACTTGTTATAAAATTGGTTAAGTTATTAAATAAATTAAGATATTAAATTAAATCTCTTAGGCTAGTCCACTAGTATGTAATTTAAATACTAGGATTCTAAAATATACATAACACTTAGGTTATTTAAATTATCATACTCATCCTATTTATAAATAGGTCACAAAATTCTTCATTTATAACCTCATTCTACGATTCACTAGCTTATATCATCATTCTCATTTTGGGTCATGGTCTTGGAACTCCTACCATGTTTGCTAGGGCTTGTCATAGTCTTGAGTTTTGGCTTTAATAATCCTTCTCTTATGACCACACATTTGGGCTCGTAAATTAGGTTAACTACCTAACTCGTTTTGGTCCCACTTACTTCGAACATCATCTCTTTTTTTATGCTTACAATTATTACATTCTTTCCTACTTACACGGACTCCATCCTGGAATCACTACTACTATAACATTTTAGTTTAGTTACTATTAAAAATTTACACAACCATATAGATTCTTTAAAAAAAAATTAATTATTCCTCTATTTTCAAATCTAGGTTTTATTATTTAAACCTTTATTTAATTATTCGAGATCTTATTTACAAGTCTTATAAATTTTTGGGTTATCACAATACTTTATTTCAAGTTTCATTAGTGGTCTCCAAGAAAGCTTAAGGTATCCTGTTCGACCTTTCAAACCAAGGTTGTTATCTGATGTTATACTTTTGGCCAAACAAGAAGAAGCAAATGTCAACAATAACTATCAGCTCTACAAACCTTCTCCTAGGCAAGCCACGACTCATATCTCAACCCAATAATCTTACCCCACCAATTCTAGATACAATCATAATTCTAAGGTCACACCTACACAGTCAAAAAATCATTCCAATTACTATAAATCAACCACCACTACTTCCCAAAATAGCATCAATACCCCATCAATGAAAAAATCAAAATTATCCATTAATGAGGTTAATGAGAAGAGGAGGAAGGGATTACGCTTTTATTGTGATTACAAATTCACTCCAGATCACAAGTGCACAAATAAACTATATATGATTCATGGGGAGGAGGAAGACGATGTACGGGATAAAGTTAAAATGGAGGACATTACAGAAGAAACTTTGATGGAAGATGGGGTAGAAATTTCAGTCCATTCACTCTCTGGTAGTGTAACTCACATACAAGTTATTATCATACTTGTTGATAATGGATCTACCGACAATTTCTTAGATCAAGACACTGCTAGGATGTTGGGTTGTTAAATGGAGCCTACAATCCCATTATCCGTGGCTATAGCAGATGGGAACAAGTTGGTGAGTGATAGTAAATGTGGTAATTTCAAATGGGTTATGTAGGGAAAATAGTTCAAGTAATGCATGAGGATATTGTCTTTAAGATGTTGTAATGTTGTTTTAGGCGTTGAATGGCTAAAACAGTATAACCATGTGACCTTCGACTTCCACAAGCTAAAGTTGATCATCACAAAAGGTAAGAGGAAAGTTACTCTTAAGGGTGTAAGGGAGGATGGAGAGCTGAGAATGATTACGGCTGAAGGCTTGGGAAAAATGTTCAAAAAAATGACTGAAGTTATGATGGGATACTTGCTACTTATGTATGGGAATGCAACACAAGAAGACACCCTCCCAGTTGTTAATGAGCTTCTGGAGGAATTCTCCAATGTATTTCATGAACTAAAAGGGCTTCCACCAAAAAGGAGACTTGATCAGAAGTTTCCTTTGAAAGATAAAGATTCCATAATGAGTTTGAGACCTTATAGGGTGCTCCGTGATTAGAAAACTGAGATTAAAAGGCAGGTAAAGGAAATGTTGAAAGATAACATCATACAACATATCAATTCACCATCTGTTGCCCCAGTTTTGATGGTTCGCAAGAAAGATGGTTCATAGAGGTTATGTGTGGATTACTGGAGAATGAATAAGCTCACTATCAAGGATAAAATTCCCATTGTTGTTATTGAGGAACTCCTGAATGAATTACATGGGGCAAAGTAGTCTTCTAAGATTGACTTGAGGGCCGATTACTACCAAATTAGAGTAGCGTCGGAGGATGTTCTAAAAAATGCTTTTAGGACTCATCATGGGCACTTTGAGTTCAAGGTCATGTCTTTCGGGTTAACAAATGCACCAACTTTATTTCAAGCATTGATGAAAGAGGTTTTTATAGATTTTTTTAAAGGAAAATAGTGTTGGTATTTTTTGGCGATATCCTGGTTTACAACCCTACATTGGAGGCTCATGTAGTACATCTCAGAAAGGTGTTAAAGGTGTTAAGAAATAACCAATTGTTCGCAAAGAAGAGCAAGTGTTCATTTAGGCAAAACTAGTTAGAGTACATTGGGCATATAGTTACGGGAGAAGGGGTTAAGGCTGACCCTAAGAAAATTGAACTTATGGTAAAATGGCCAATCCTGACTTCCATTAAGAAACTTCGGGGGTTTTTGGGACTCACTAGTTATTACAGGAGATTTGTTAGAGGTTATGAAGACATTCGCAGACCCTTGACTCAACTACTAAAGAAAAACTCATTCTAATGGGATGATTGGGCACATGCAACATTTGAAGAACTTAAAAGGGCTATAAGTACAACCCCAGTTCTTGTAATGCCCGACTTATCCAAACATTTCATTATTGAGATGGACGCTAGCAACACAAGGATAAGAGCAGTTTTGATGCAACAGGGCCAACCTATTGCCTATTTTAGCAAGGGACTCAACTAAGTTCATTTGGGGTTTTTGATCAGCTTATGAAAAAGAGTTGTTGGAAATAGTGATGGCTTTGGATAGGTGTCACTCCAACTTACATGGGCAACATTTCATCATCAAAACTAATCAAAATATTCTTAAATTTCTTTTAGATCAGAGAATTACAACTCATTTGCAGCAAAAATGGCTTTCCAAGTTAATGGGGCTAGACTATGAGATACAATATAAACAAGGGGTGGAGAATAAGGTGGCGGATGCTCTCTCTCTCAAAAGTACATGATAATAAGGTACAACTCTGAATGATATTAGTTCAGCTCCTTGCATGGTTAACATATGTCATTAATAGCTATAACAAAGATTTGGAGGGTCAGAAGATATGAAGGGCTCACAAATGTGGTATAGGTCCTTAACAATAATCTTACCACAAAGGGGTGATTAGAAAAGGGAATCAAATTTATATTGGCACTGTAGGAGGCTTCAGGGATAAATTAATGACAAAACATCATGATACAGGTTTTAGAGGACATTCAGGCAAGGATTTGACTCACCACAAGATTAAACAATTTTCTGTTTGGCCTAACTTAAAAAAATGTGAGCAACTATGTATATTTGTCAAAGAAGCAAAGCTAAAAATGTTCCTTACCCAGGGTTACTACAACCCTTGCCCATTCCTAATCAAATTTGGGAGAATATCTCTATGGATTTTATAGCGGGTTACCCAAGTCAACCGAAAAAGATATCATCTAGGTGGTGGTAGACAGGTTCACCAAATACAGTCACTTTATTTCACTCTCTCACCCTATTACAACTAAGGAGTTGGCTGGAATATTTTTTGAAACCATCTACAAACTTCATGGCCTGCCTAGGAGCATTGTGAGCGGCAGGGACAAACTCTTTGTTAGTGGATTTTGGCATGAACTTTTTAGTTTCGCGGTTACTCAGTTACATTATAGCTTTACCTATCATCCTGAGAGTGATGGGAAAACTGAACGGGTTAACATATGTTTGGAGTCTTATCTTAGGGCCATGACCAATCATAGACCACATAATTGGACTAAATGGTTGCTTGTTGTGGAGTGGTGGTACAACAATTCCCTACATATCTTTATTAATATGGCACCTTATGAGGCTCTATACGGCACCAAATCTAGAGCAATGAATATCCCAAACACTGAAGTTATCAATGTGGAAGTTGTGGCATCCTTCTTCTAAGGAACGGACCTACTGAACAAGATACTAAAAGAATCTCTTCAATATGCCCAACAAAAATTCAAACACTATGTTAACCTTCACAGGACTGAGCGAGAATTTGAAATTGGTGATTGGTGTACCTGCGTTTGCAATCCTATAAAAAATCTTCTGTTGAATTGAGAAAGAATTTAAAGCTTTGTTCTAAATACTTTGGCCCATACCAGGTGATAAAAAAGGTGAGTAAGGAAGCTTACAAATTGTTTCTTCCACAAGACTCTTTGGTTCATCCTGTTTTCCATGTCTTTCTCTTGAAGAAGAAAATTGGCGCTAAGAAATTTCGAAGCACTGTTCTTCCTACTGCAGGCCCTGAAGGGAAATTTTTAGTTCATCTAGTTGCTATTTTGAGCAGGAGATTGGTGAAGAAAGGAAATCGTCTGGTTCCTCAAATGTTGGTGCAATGGTCCAACACCATTCCTGAAGATACAACGCAGGAGGATTCAGCTTCAATACATGCTCAATTTCCAAATTTTCAATCCTTGAGGACAAGGATTTCGAAAGGGGGAAGCATTGTAACAACTATTCTACAACTTGAGGTACTCTCGCAATTCCACAATTCTCTTGCGTAATTAGTGGGATCTTACAGGGTCATAGGAGCCTTAATTAAGGTAGGGAATCATTCTCAGTTCCTAGCACCATCAAGGGAATCCGGAGATCATTGCATCTTGGATTATGGTAGCAAAGTGGAGATTTGAAGAATTAAAAGGAGTTTAGGTTGAGCGGGAAGACATGCCAATTTCAGAAATATTTTTCCTCTTAGTTCCTTGATCCTAATTTTAGTATTATAATTAATTTTCAGTCTAGTTTTCATCATTATTTTCATCTTCTTATCATTCCAATACCAATTTTAAATTTAAATAATTTGCTCCATTTCATTGGTGTTGTGGTTGAAGTTAGTTAAATATTTCTTTAGTCTCCATAGTCGTTACAATCATATGATAAGAGACAACAACATACTTACTACATTTAAGGGTATAAATATCTATCCAGCGCTAGAGATATTTGCACCCTAAATTTAACAAATTTTCTTAATTTGACGTGGGAATCAAAAAGTATAAATAAACAAAACAACTAAAAGTTCCCATAAGTTTTGACTTTTGGGACTCTTTAAGCAATATATGCTTAAGTCGGAGAAATGAGAGAGGAGAACAATGATTATACTTAATCTCATGATTAATTATTCCTACCTTGAACTTGTGAGTGTTGTTGAGATGTATTTATAGTTGTTTACTTGAGTTCAACACAATTATGACTAATGTTTATTGAATGAGTTAACTAAGGATTGAATTTTTTTTAATTATCTCAGTCTCACATCGTAATAAGATATTTGGATATGTATATAATAATTCAAATTATTATTATTAATGTCTTCAGTCATAACTTTTTAAATGAGTTTTTAGTGGATTAAAATGATCCAAAAAAATATCATGTATTAAATTTTTATTATGCTATGATTCGATTCGAATTCAAAAATTTAACCAGGATTCTTACATATGATAAGATTGTGTGTTCCCTTTGTTGAGTCAATCTAAGAACCACTTTTATAAGGGGGAGTGGAATGTGCTCTACCATAATTAATTTACAGTTTGAGAATCCAGCAAGATTGCAAAGTTAGAAAAGGCCTAAAGATTAATATATATTGCCTTGCCTTGAAACATTCTCTAAGTTGTCAAGAAACATATTCAAATTATTTTTTATTTATTTATGCACATAATATTACTCCCTCTATTCTTAAAATTTAAAAATGATTTGAACTATTCTTTGTTTTGAAAACAAGTAGTTTTAAAATTAGTAGTACTATTAGATAGTTTACAATATACACAATCCGCAATTTATGAAGGGCGTTCTAATAATATAAGAAATTTGTGATTAATAATAAAATAAATAAATTAACTACTTTTAGAAATTTGATAGTTTTATGGAATCGATTACTATTTCTGAATCTCAAAAAAGAGCTAAAAATAACTGGGAATATTATATGATTGGTTGGTATTGTAAATATAAGTACAATATTCCAATAATCGAGTCGAGAAAGAGAGAGTTGAATCAAAATAATTCCTTTAAAGTTATATTTTTGTCGGTGAGCAATATGAATTGATAATAGTTAAATGAATTCATTTTGAATTTGCAATTTTTGCCAATTGAGTTCAAAAAGTCAAATGAGATTTTTTTTGGGAACTGTGAGAGTTCATAAACAGCATTTACTGGTTAGATGATCTTCTAATTAGAAATTTTAATTTGTGAAGCTAGAGAAATGACCTAACAAACCTTGAATTTATCTCTATTGATGTTGTATACAACTTGTTTAGTTTAATTTGTGATTGAAGTGCATTTGAAACTTCAAACGCACCATTTTCGGTATGACGAGTTTGTTACATTTGTGATTAATAAGCTGCGTTTAAAAAGTGCAAACGTGAACGAACAAGATTATCAAGTGCAGTTAGCTTTTCAAATGCAGCAAGCACTGCTAACCAAACATGCACATAACATAATGCTGCCAAGGAGAAAATGCAGCTTACAAGCATCCTATTGAGGCTGGAGGATGATAATCTTGTAACAAAGTAAATGTGATTACTTCATACAGGAGACAAAAGAGATGATTTCCAACCCCATTTGTTGGAAAAACTCCTCCAATTCTAACTGTCTTCGATAAATTAAATTAATAATGCAATTCCACCAAATAAATTATAACTACAGAAAATAATAATACGAAAAATAAACCAACCACAAGACACCAAATTTTACGTGGAAAACCCTCTAAAATTAAGAGGTAAAAACCATGGGCCAAACTCAGAAAAACTCCACTATAATCAACTGTGAATACAAAATCCTTCCAAGTTTTATAACTAAAAACTTGAAATATTAAGAAATTGAGAGAATACAAGAATACCTCAATTTGAGTGAAAACTCAAATTATCTCACCACCCAAAACCTTCAAATTAATTAAAGTCTTCAAGCAATTAATTGATCCGAAAAGATGATGACAAATCGTGAATAAACCTTCACAAAAAACCCTCTCAATTTACTAGCATGCACCCACTGTTTTTCCGTTCCTCTCTGTTCCGCGTAGAGCACTCAATTTTTTCAGTGTCATAATAATCCTTCACAGAGTCCATATATATATATATATATATATATATATATATATATATATATATATATATATATATATATATATATATATATATATATATATATATATATATATATATACTCATTGAATCCTAATTTACTTTTTAATTAAATTAGTTCACACTCCTTGTAGGATTCAGCCAAAATTGCTCACGTGTTGTCCAAATTAAAGTATAACTCCAAGTCCAACTTGATTTAGAGGGGAAAAAAAAAAGAAAATCCAAATTAAAATACTCCTAATTTAAATAGGATAATCTCATGGGTTTGGACCCCACAAACCCAACAATCTCCCCCTCCAAATCCATGAGAGGAAGCTTCCACCGTGACCCCGTCACTTGGAGTCCATCCCGACCAATTCCTTGCAAAACTCCAGTTTGTCGAGAGTTACAACTTTTGTCAACATGTCTGAGGGGTTCTCGTCGGTATGAACTTTCTTTACTTTCATCAATTCCTTTTCCATCACTTCTCGAAGCCAGTGATAACGAACATCAATGTGCTTGGTACGATTATGATTCGTGGCATTTTTGGTTAAGTCAATTGCACTTTGACTATCACAATAAACCACGTACTCATCCTGTGTCAGACCTAACTCTTGAAGAAACCGTTTCAACCATAACATCTCCTTGCTTGCTTCCGTAGCTGCGATGTATTCTGACTCAGTTGTAGACAAAGCAACACACTTCTGCAACTTGGACTGCCATGATACAGCTCCCCCTGTAAAAGTAAACAAATATCCCGAAGTAGACTTCTTCTCTTCAGAACCTGCCATGTCTGCATCTGTGAAACCCTCCAAGATTGGACTCGAACCACCAAACCCCAAACATAAACTGGAAGTAGCTTTCAAGTATCTGAGAATCTACTTAACTGCTACCCAATGTTCTCTACCAGGATTTGACAAATACCTGCTCACAACACCAACTGCGTGAGCAATATCTGGCCGTGTACAAACAATCGCATACATAAGACTCCCTACAGCAGATGAGTAGGGAACTGCTGCCATATGATCTCTCCCTTCCTTAGTTGAAGGACATATGCGCTTTGTCAATTTAATATGATTGGCCAGTGGTGTGCTAACTGGCTTAGCATCACCCATGTTGAACCTTGCAAGCACTCGTTCAACATACTTCTCTTGTGACAACCACAACCTTTTAGCTTTCCTGTCACGAACAATCTTCATGCCTAAAATCTGTTTAGCCAGGCCTAAGTCCTTCATGTCAAAAGACTTAAATAATTCTCCCTTGAACATGCGATTCATGTTAACATCTTGCCCAACTATCAACTTATCATCTACATATAGCAATAAGATAACGAAGTTACCATCCGGGAACTTTTTGACATACACACAATGATCTGTAACTGTTCTATTGTATCCTTGATCCATCATGAATGAATCAAATTTCATGTACCACTGCCTTGGAGCTTGTTTCAGGCTGTACAAAATTTTCTTTAACCTGCAAACCAAGTGCTCTATCCCTTTAACTTCAAATCCCTCTGGCTGCTCCATGTAGATTTCCTCCTTCAAATCACCATGAAGGAATACAGTTTTCACATCTAGCTGCTCAAGCTCAAGATCCATACTAGCTACTAACCCCAACACTGCTCGAATAGAAGTCATCTTCACAACCGGAGAAAAAATCTCATCGAAGTCAATACCTTATTTTTGAGCAAAACCCTTGACGACCAACCGAGCCTTGTACTTCACTAGTTTTTCACCATCCTTTTTCAGCTTGAACACCCATTTATTCTTCAATGCTTTCCTTCCATTTGGAAGTGTAGTAAGCTCATAAGTGTGATTCTTGTGCAATGAATCCATCTCATCCTGCATAGCTCTCAACCAATTGTTCTTCTCCTTATTAGTCTTAACTTCTTGAAAATTTTCTGGCTCCCCCTCCTCAGCAACTAAAAGATATTCGAATGAAGGATACCTGACTGATGGCACACGTTCTCTCGTGGATCTTCTTAGCTGAGGTTCTTCAATATCAAGATGAGGGGGTTTCTACCGCTGCTCAACACCCTCTGCATCTGACCCATCACCATCATGCAAGTCTGTATCAGTCACATCTTCATTCTGACCTCCTTCTCCAACTGTGGCATTCTGTAATGGCGAAGGAACTCCACTGAGGTCTGGAACACTATTATCTCTGGGTTGCGTAACGTTATCAAAATCCTCATAATTTTGGTGTTCATGAAACACCACATCTCTGCTTCTAAATAATTTTCTCTGAACTGGATCCCATAACCTGTACCCAAACTCTACATCTCCATAGCCAACAAACACACATAGAGTAGATTTGTCATCAAGCTTCAATCTTTGTTCCTTGGGGATATGTGCAAAAGCCTTGCACCCAAATACCCTCAAATAAGAATAGGATACATCCTTACCCCTCCAAATCTTCTCTGAAATCTGAAAATCCAACGGTGCTGATGGAGATCTGTTAATCAGGTAACAAGCATTACGAACAACTTCACTCCAGAATGACTTAGGCAGCTTAGCCATTCTCAACAAGCATCGGACTCGCTCAATAATAGTGTAGTTTATTCTCTCAGCCACACCATTATGTTGTGGGGTGCCAGGAACTGTCTGTTCATGACGAATACCGTGTTTAGCACAATATGCTGCAAACTCCTTTGAAGTGTATTCCCCTCCGTTGTCACTGCGAAGACACTTTAATAATTTTTCAGTCTCTCTTTCAACCATAGCATGAAAACTCTGAAAATGCTGGAATACCTGGTCTTTTATTTTCAACAAAAACACCTACACCTTACGTGAAGCATCATCAATAAAAGTAACAAAATATCTATTGTCACATAATGACTCAACCTCAATGGGACCACATAAATCAGAATATACTCTCTCAAGTAACTTAGATTTTCTTTTAGAGGAACTACTAAAAGAAACTCTATGCTGCTTACCAAACAAACAATAATCACAAGGGTTTAGTACAATACCTTTAGCAAAAGGAATGAGGCACCTCTTTGTTAATATTTGTAACCCTTTCTCAGTCATGTGCCCAAGTCTTTTATGCCACAGATTCGGTGAAGTTTCATCTTCAATTGCATTCGACTCTCTAAAACATACCTTCACATGAGTTTTGTATAACGAGCAACAAGCAGTACCTCTAGCGACTACCATCAAACCCTTGGTAAGCCTCCACTTCCCGCAGCCGAAGTGATTCTCATAGCCTTCCCTATCCAAGGCCATACCAGAAATCAAGTTGAGGCATAAATCTGGGACATGTCTATCATCCCTCAAAGTAATAGTGCAGCCTACATCTGTCTGTATGCACACATCACCAATTCCAACAATCTTGGACTAATCAGTGTTACCCATTCTCACAAACCCAAAGTCTCTAGCTTTGTACGTCGTGTAGAATTCTCTCTTGGGAGTAGCGTGATACGAAGCACCTGTATCAATAACCCAATCAATCTTCTGATCAACAACATGTAAGCATTCTTCTTCCCCGAATGAAAGAAGCACAACATCCTCAGTAACTGTAGCTGCAGTATTCTTCTCCTCAACCCTCCCTTGCTCACCAGTTTTCTGCTTATCTAACCAGATCTTGCAATTCCTTTTGAAGTGACCCTCCTTGTTGCAATGAAAACACCTGTATGTAACACCTTCTTTGGTCTTTGATTTGCTCCTATTGTGACGCCCCCAAAATTAGGTATACATCACCCATCCTGGGTCGCCAGATACATGGTACTGAATACAAATACAACTTAATAATACAACTGTCGTGTACAATACGACCAAACATAATCTGTGAGTTTGAATACAAATATTGTCTTCTAGAGAGTATTCATACTCAAAAGGAGTCCTCATTACAATTATTATCACACTATTTCACAGAATAGTGAGGACTACTAATGCTATCCTCTGGACCATCACTCCGTTTCTCGACTCGTCCCATCTATATTCTCATTTTCTGAAGAGAACAGTGAAAAAAAGGGTGAGCTCAACTAGTCCAGTAAGAAATATTATGACTAAGATAATGCAGAATAAATTATCATTAGCCTTCAACAGTGTTACACTGATAAAATATAATAGACATCAAGTTTAACTGCAGCGGAACAAGCAATCCATTAAAAGAGTCAAGTAGAAAATAAACTCTACTATCTTTTATGATTTAAAAGGTTTTTCAATACTGTTATCGCTGGGACTTAGCTTAATAAAATAATCCACATCATCGAATCACCCCTGCACTACGGCCAAGGATATTCGTGTATTCATTAATGGTCATGATCATGCCAACAACTGTCCATCAATGCACTACGGGCCAATGAGGACTTTTACCACATTATTTGTAACATTACGGTCATGATTATACCGAATAATCCCTGATCATAATCATACCAAGTCCATCTATGCACTACAGGCCACAGATGACTTTCAATATTTTATAAACATGAGGATGATGACAATGATATAAGAACTCAATAAAACAAGTTCAAGAATTAATTTATCCAAGAATTAACAACGTCCAAATTGTCAACATGATACTGCTTTGTGGAGTAAAATTCAAGAATACTTAGAAGAATATTTTCATGAAAAGATACTGGATGAACCGCAAATATCAAGGATATTTGATTAATTTCATGGAGTATAGAAATTAAAACTTAACCAACTGAGTATAATAACGAATGGAATAACAAAAGAAATCACCATGCATGCGATAGACCGCATAGACAGGTTATTCTAACAGAATAATAAATAACGAAACCAGGTCTGGCGTAAACGCACAGACAGGATATTCCGACAGAATAATAAACAATGGAACCAGGTCCAGCGTAAACGCACAGACAGGATATTTCGACAGAATAATAATAAATAATGGAACCAGGTCCGATGTAAAACACACAGACAGGATGTTCCAACAGAATAATAACAAGACGGAACCAGGTCCGGTGTAAAATACACAGACAGGATATTCCAATAGAATAATAACAAGACGGAACTAGGTCCGGTGTAAAACACACAGACAGGATGTTCCAACAGAATAACAGAAGAATGTCACCAAGTATAAGGTAGACCGCGTATACAGGTTATTCCAACAGAATAATAAGAAATGGAATAACAACAGTTCTCTTCATGAATAAAAAAGAATAACACCCGTTACCGTTTTAAAGAAGAACTGAAATAAGGAAGTAGTTAAGTAGCAGAATACTTTTCTTTTCTCTCTCTATAGTTTCTCTCTCTGGAGTTCAGTGAATTCGTAAGAAATAATAAAGGAATGAGCTGCTATTTATAGAAAAATGGAATGCATAGTAACTAATCCATAAACGGTCCAGATTGATTACTTTAATCTGACGGTCCATATTTAAAGAAAAATCTTTTAAATAAAATATAATATATTCTATTTATAGAATAACTTTAATAAAGTATTCTGTTTTATATAAAAAGATGTTTCTGTTTTATTACGTTAATTATACGAATAAAACAAAGCTTCACTATCGCTAAATAATTCATATTATTAACTGACAATAATTGAATCAAACTGAGTGACTTCTCACATAAGCATTAATAATCAATACCGTGTATTACTATGCAACCACACGTATTACTGTACTTTTAGTACCGAGTAGTTCAACAGTAATAATGGTAAAACTTCCGCCATTATTTTTAATAAAATATTTTTATCGTTTTCTCAATCCGACAATAATTCTGTTGTGGGGTCCACCAATGATTGTGCCGTTGTACTAATATTTCCTGTTAAAACGAATATTTCCCCACCAATCGAATATTATATAACAACTTGCGTACTTTGTAAAATTTATAAATATTACCCACAACTATAACATTATATCAAATTAACTCCATAATATTCAAAAATGATATTTATAGAAAATTCATCTTTATTTATAAAAGTTGGGGTCTTACAACCTCACCTTCTTATGAAATTTCGCCCTCGAAATTAGGGTATGTACCTGGTATATCGAAGAGGTAAGGATACCTTGATTTCATTTCAGATTCTAACTCCCAAGTCATTTCCTCAACATCGTGGTTTCTCCACAAAATTTTGACTTGAGGTATAACATTGGAGCGTAGAATATGTTCCTTCTTATCCAAGATTTGAACAGGAACTTCTTCATACGTCAAATCTTCTGCTATTTCGTCCGGTTCTAACTCAATAATGTGGTTCGGGTCTTCCACATATTTACGTAACATGGATATGTGAAAAACGTTATGAACACGAGACATACTTGGCGGTAAATCGAGTCTATAAGTCACAGTTCCTACTCGATCGATGATTAAAAATGGACCGATGAATCGAGGATTGAGCTTTCCTCTTTTTTCAAATCTCGTAACTCCTTTCCATGGAGCAACACGTAAGAACACATGATCTCCTACATCAAATTCCACGTCCTTTCGATGAAGATCAGCATAGCTCTTTTGTCGATCTTGTGAGGTTTTTATACGTTGTCGGATCGTTTGAATCTTTTCTATAGTCATACGTACCAACTCCAGTCCCAACAACGTTGCTTCACCCACCTCATCCCAGCATACTGGAGAACGACATTTTCTTCCATACAATGCTTCGAATGGAGTCATGCCAATACTTGCTTGATAACTGTTGTTGTAGGAAAACTCCACCAATGGTAAGAACTTGTCCCAACTTCCCTTGAAGTCAAGGACACAGAGTCTTAATAAATCTTCTAGAGTTTGAATAGTCCTCTCTGATTGTCCGTCCGTCTGAGGATGATATGCCAAACTAAATCATAAATCTGTGCCCATAGCTTTTTGTAAACTAACCCAAAATCGTGAAGTGAATCTTGAGTCTCGATCAGAAACTATGGATACTGGCATACCATGCAGTCTTACAATCTCGTTTATGTATATACGAGCAAGACGTTCAAGTGTATAAGTTTCTCGTATCGGTAAGAAATGAGTAGACTTGGTCAATCTATCAACAATGACCCAAATCGCATCAATACCTTGAGAAACCCTAGGAAGACCGGTAACGAAATCCATGGTAATGTGCTCCCACTTCCATTCTGGAATTTTAAGTGGTTGCAATGGACCTTTTGGTACTTGATGCTCTGCTTTGACTCGTTGACAAGTTAGACACTTTGAGATAAACAGCGCTATCTCTCTCTTCATATTGCTCCACCAAAATGTATGACGAAGATCATGATACATTTTGGTACTTCCAGGATGGATTGCAAACGGTGTGTTGTGCGCCTCCATCATAATTTCAAACTTTAAATTAGGGTTGTTAGGAACACAAAGTCTGGAGTTGACTCGAAGTATTCCTTCTTCATCGATTCTTGCTTCCGGCATAGCACCTTCTTGCACTTTCTTCATCATACGCATCAGCTCCAGGTCTGTAGCTTGAGCAACTTTAACTCTATCGATTAAAGTTGGTTCTACTCGTATATTCGCCATCATCACATGGGTCCCTGGAGTCTTTAACTCTATCTCCATCCTTTGCAAGTCACACAAAATGGGCCTTTGTGTTGATAATATCGCACTCGTACTTGCATATGATCTTCTACTCAATGCGTCAGCTACCACGTTCGCTTTTCTAGGATGGTATTGAATGGTATGACCATAATCTTTCAACAGTTCAAGCCAACGTCGTTGTCACATGTTGAGTTCCTTTTGAGTGAAAAAATATTTGAGGCTTTTATGATCCGTAAAGATCTCCACCTTCTCCCCATACAAGTAATGCCTCCAAATTTTAAGTGCAAAGACAATAGCTGCCAACTCTAAATCATAAGTAGGATAATTCCTCTCATATTCCCTGAGTTGTCTTGATGCATAGGCTATGACTTTTCTATGTTGCATGAGAACACATCCCAACCCTTTGCTCGAAGCATCACTGTAGATGACAAATCCCTCCGAGCCAGATGGTATTGTTAGAACAGGTGCTGAAATGAGTCTCCTCTTGAGTTCTTGAAAACTCTTCTCATATTCTTTGCTCCAACCGAACTTTGTATCTTTCCGAGTCAGCTGAGTTAATGGAGTAGCGATTCGAGAAAATCCTTCCACGAGTCTCCGATAATAACCAGCTAAACCAAGAAAGCTACGTACTTCGGTCACTGATTTAGGTTGCTCCCAGCTTTGAATAGCTTCAATCTTTGCCGGGTCAACCGATATTCCACGACTTGATACTACGTGCCCAAGGAATGCTACCTCCTCCAAGCAGAACTCGCATTTCTTCAACTTGGCATAAAGCTTGTATTCACGAAGCTTTTGGAGTACCAGCCTCAAGAGTTGCTCATGATCTTCACGGCTTTTGGAATGAATAAGGATGTCATCAATAAAGACGACCACAAAGTGATCCAAATAATCCTTGAATACCTGGTTCATCATATCCATGAAGGTAGCAGGAGCATTAGTCAATCCAAAGGACATGACTAGGAATTCATAATGCCCGTACCGAGTTTTGAAAGCTGTCTTTGGAATATCCTCAGTTCTAACCTTCAGCTGATGATATCCAGAACGAAGATCGATCTTTGAAAAGAATTGTGCTCCTTGCAACTGGTCAAACAGGTCATCAATACGTGGCAATGGGTACCTGTTTTTGATGGTGACATGATTCAACTCCCGATAATCAATACAAAGTCGCATACTTCCATCTTTCTTCTTCACGAATAGCACAGGAGCACCCCAAGGAGAAGTACTAGGACGAATAAAGCTAATGTCTAACAATTCCTACAGTTGGATCTTTAACTCCTGAAGTTCAATAGGAGTCATTCGATATGGGGCTTTGGAAATGGGTTTTGTATCGGGTTCAAGGTCGATACAAAATTCAATTTCACGCTCTGGGGGTAGGCCAGGAAGTTCTTCAGGGAATACGTCAAGGAATTTATTAACAATAGAAATATCATTCAAAACTGACGTATTTTTGTTTAGATCCGTGACATGAGCTAAGAAAGCTTGACATCCATTTTTCAATAAACGAATAGCTTTATGGCTTGAGATGACAGTGATTGATTTTAATGGTTTGGTTGCTTGAATTCGCATAATAGGTCGATTAGGAATATGAAAGCTAACAACCTTACGAAAACAATCAATTTTTTCATGATGAGTAGTTAACCAATCAATCCCTAGAATCACGTCAAATGCAAGTATTTTTAATGAAATCAGATCGACAGGTAATGTGTGGGTACCAACTTGAACCAAACAAGACTTATAAACCGTGGATGTAATGAAGGTTTCTCCCAATGGAGTTTCAACAGATAAATCAAAGTCTAATTTCTCCGGAGTCAAATTTAATCGATGAGCGCAAGTATGAGAAATAAAAGAATGGGTAGAACCGGTATCAAATAAAGTATAGACTTCGTTAGAGTTTATGATAAGCTTACCCGTGATGACCTCATTCGGATTCCTTGCTTTCTAGGAGGTCACAACAAACGCTCTCCCTTGCACTACCGGTTTTGACTTTTCTGGGACGGCCTTTGGTGTCTCCATCTTGGCTGAACTTGTTTTTGGTAAACGACAAAATCGAGCTAAATGACCTTCTCTTCCACAATTATAACATGTTTTAGACGACATCGAGCAGTTTGGACTGATGTGCCCCTCCCCTTCGCATTTAAAACATATGATAGGTGGTCGTTCTCCTTCCTTAACAACGGGTGCTGGTGCTGACGTCTTTCCATCATTGTTGAATCTCCTCTTCTTGAAATGACCATTCTTATTATTTTGGCCCTGATTACCACCGAAGTGGTTACCATTTCTGGCCTGTTGATTTCCTCCACGCTTGTTGTCACCGCTTCGATGACTGCTCTCACTGGTATTATCATTTTGCCGACTGCTCTCTTTTGGTTGCGTTGACTCGTTATCGCGATCCACTAACTGAGCCCTATTCACAATATCTGAATACAAACACAGTTTATGAGAAATAAGATGTTGACGTATCTCAGGTTTCAAACCTCACAAAAATATTCGCGTCATTCGCTCTTCATTATCCACCAAGTGGGACGTAAGCCGGGACAACTCAGCAAATTTAGCCTCATACTGCGACATGGTCATATTATTCTGCTCCAATTTGATGAACTCCATCTCCTTCATGTGACGAACACTTTCGGGAAAGTATTTGTCATTGAACAGCTCTTGGAACTTCTCCCAAGACATCTTCAGTGCGGCAGGTTGAGTACGCTTAATCGATTCCCACCAGTAATCTGCCTCTCCTCGCAACATAAAGGCGGCAAAGGGAACCTTTTGCTCCTCGGAGCATCCCAAGACATCAAATATCTTGGTAATCTGCTTTATCTATGTTTCCGCTATAAGTGGTTTTGGCTCCCCCTTAAACTCTGGTGGTCCCAGCTCTTTGAACTGTTTAGCGGTGACCGTCCGAGAGTTTTCAGTGTTTCCACCTATATTTTGGACAGGAGCCGCTATCGCCTGCTGTTGCATGAACTGCATAAAGTTTCTGAACATTCCATCATTCATCATCTGGTCAGTGTTGTTGTTTGCATGAGGATTGTCACCTTCCTGATGCACATTATCCTCATTATTGATATGTGGTGAATCAACAGTCGCCTGTGCTCCATTGCTATTCTCAACATTCTCAGATGCCATTTTCAGATATTGCCACAAAATAAAAGTTAATTGATATGTCATATATTATCCTTATATTATGACCGACCAATTAAATATCGTGCAAATAAACTTAGGTAGGTCATACTAGCGAAGGAATTTCCCATCTCTCCCCTCCTAGTTCTATTCTCACATTTTAGCCAGGGATCATATCCCTAAGCTCTGATACCAACTGTGACGCCCCCAAAATTAGGTATACATCACCCATCTTGGGTCGCCAGATACATGGTACTGAATACAAATACAACTTAATAATACAACTGTCGTGTATAATACGACCAAACATAATCTGTGAGTTTGAATACAAATATTGTCTTCTAGAGAGTATTCATACTCAAAAGGAGTCCTCATTACAATTATTATCACACTATTTCGCAGAATAGTGAGGACTACTAATGATATCCTCTGGACCATCACTCCGTTTCCCGACTCGTCCCATCTATATTCTCATTTCCTGAAGAGAACAGTGAAAGAAAGGGTGAGCACAACTAGCCCAGTAAGAAATATTATGACTAAGATAATGCAGAATAAATTATCATTAGCCTTCAACAGTGTTACACTGATAAAATATAATAGACATCAAGTTTAACTGCAGAGGAACAAGCAATCCATTAAAAGAGTCAAGTAGAAAATAAACTCTACTATCTTTTATGATTTAAAAGGTTTTTCAATACTGTTATCGCTGGGACTCAGCTTAATAAAATAATCCACATTATCGAATAACCCCTGCACTACGGCCAAGGATATTCGTGTATTCATTAATGGTCATGATCATGTCAACAACTGTCCATCAATGCACTACGGGCTAATGAGGACTTTTACCACATCATTTATAACATTACGGTCATGATTATACCGAATAATCCCTGGTCATAATCATACCAAGTCCATCTATGCACTACAGGCCACAGATGACTTTTAACATTTTATAAACATGAGGATGATGACAATGATATAAGAATTCAATAAAACAAGTTCAAGAATTAATTTATCCAAGAATTAACAACGTCCAAATTGTCAACATGATACTGCTTTGTGGAGTAAAATTCAAGAATACTTAGAAGAAATTTTTATGAAAAGATACTGGATGAACCGCAATTATCAAGGATATTTCACTAATTTCATGGAGTATAGAAGTTAAAACTTAACCAACTGAGTATAATAACGAATGGAATAACAAAAGAAATCACCATGCATGCGAAAGACCGCATAGACAGGTTATTCTAACAAAATAATAAATAATGGAACCAGGTCCGGCGTAAACGTACAGACAGAATATTCCGACAGAATAATAAACAATGGAACCAGGTCTGGCGTAAACGCACAGACAGGATATTCCGACAGAATAATAAACAATGGAACCAGGTCCGGCGTAAACGCACAGACAGGATATTCCGACAGAATAATAATAAATAATGGAACCAGGTCCGGTGTAAAACACACAGACATGATGTTCCAACAGAATAATAACAAGACGGAACTAGGTCCGGTGTAAAACACACAGACAGGATGTTCCAACAGAATAATAACAAGAGGGAACCAGGTCCGGTGTAAAACACACAGACAGGATGTTCCAACAGAATAACAGAAGAATGTCACCAAGTATAGGGTAGACCGCGTATACAGGTTATTCCAACAGAATAATAAGAAATGGAATAACAACAGTTCTCTTCATGAATAAGAAAGAATAACACCCCTTACCGTTTTAAAGAAGAACTGAAATAAGGAAGTAGTTAAGTAGCAGAATACTTTTCTTTTCTCTCTCTATAGTTTCTCTCTCTAGAGTTCAGTGAATTCGTAAGAAATAATGAAGGAATGAGCTGCTATTTATAGAAAAATAGAATGCATAGTAACTAATCCATGAACGGTCCAGATTGATTACTTTAATCTGACGGTCCATATTTAAAGAAAAATCTTTTAAATAAAATATAATATATTCTATTTATAGAATAACTTTAATAAAGTATTCTGTTTTATATAAAAAGATGTTTCTGTTTTATTACGTTAATAATACGAATAAAACAAAACTTCATTATCGCTAAATAATTCATATTATTAACTGACAATAATTGAATCAAACTGAGTGACTTCTCACATAAGCATTAATAATCAATACTGTGTGTTACTATGTAATCACACGTATTACTGTACTTTTACTACCGAGTAGTTCAACAGAAACAATGGTAAAACTTCCGCCGTTATTTTTAATAAAATATTTTTGTTATTTTCTCAATCCGACAATAATTCTGTTGTGGGGTCCACCAATGATTGTGCCGTTATACTAATATTTCCTGTTAAAACGAATATTCCCCGACCAATCGAATATTATATAACAACTTGCGTACTTTGTAAAATTTATAAATATTACCCACAACTATAACATTATATCAAATTAACTCCATAATATTTAAAAATGATATTTATAGAAAATTCATCTTTATTTATAAAAGTTGGGGTCTTACAACTATGATTTTTGAAATTTTTACTTTTACTGCGATTCATGTTTCCCTTGTGAGATCCTCTGAAGTTACTTCTACCCCTGTTCTTTGCCACAAGTGCTTGTGTCTCAAAATTCAAACCCTGCTCCTTTCGCCTTATTTCCTTATTGTGTATGCTGTCCTTGACCATCTGCATGGTTATCTTTCCTTTCGGAACTGAATTGCTTAGTGACACAACCAAAGTTTCCCAACTGTTAGGCAACGAACTGAGAAGCAACAATGCCTGAATCTCATCCTCAAGATTTAACTTAATGGTAGACAACTGGTTCACTAATCCCTGGAACTCGCTCATATGCTCGGATACACTGCTACCATCTTTATACTTCAGGTTCACGATCTTTCGAATCACAAATGTCTTATTCTGAGCATCCTTCTTCTTTTACATGGACTCTAATGTAGTCCAAAGTGTATAAGCATCCGTTTCGTGCGAAACATGGTGGAACACACTCTGATCGATCCACTGTCTGATGTGACCAATCGTCTTCCTGTTCATCTTTTTCCAATCAGCCTCAGTCTTATCTGCTGGTTTTTTCCCCTTAAGCTCCAATGGATCATACAAATCCTTGCAGTAAAGGATGTCTTCCATTCTAAGCTTCCAGATCGAAAAATTAGATGAAGTTAATTTAATCATGGCGCCGCTTGATTCCTCCATTTAATTTATCAAAAAAAAACAACCAATTCTAACTGTCTTCGATAAATTAAATTAATAATGCAATTCTACCAAATAAATTATAACCACAGAAAATAATAATACGAAAAATAAACCAACCACAAGACACCAAATTTTACGTGGAAAACCCTATAAAATTAAGAGGTAAAAACCACGGGCCAAACTCCGAAAAATTTCATTATAATCAACTGTGAATACAAAATCCTTCCAAGTTTTATAACTAAAAACTTGAAATATTAAGAAATTGAGAGAATATAAGAATACCTCAATTTGAGTGAAAACTCAAATTATCTCACCACCCAAAACCTTCAAATTAATTAAAGTCGTTAAGCAATTAATTAATCCGAAAAGATGATGACAAATCGTGAATAAACCTTTACAAAAAACCCTCTCAATTTACTAGCATGCACCTACTATTTTTCCGTTCCTCTCTGTTCCGCGTAAAGCACTCAATTTTTTTCGTGTCATAATAATCCTTCACAGAGTCCATATATATATATATATATATATATATATATATATATATATATATATATATATATATATATATATATATACTCCATGATGTCTTCCAAGTTGACTTTGGATTTGAAAAGCAATCCTAGATGATTTGATAGACTTCAGATTTATATATATATATATATATATATATATATATATATATATATATATATATATATATATGGGGAAAATGACTATGCACAGCCGTGTAAGTTTTGGTTTGTACACAGTCTCCAAAACGACGTCGTTTTGGAGATTTGTTTTAAAAAATAAATTCACGCGTTCTTTCCTCCTAAACCAAATCAGGGTTTTTGCAACTTCTTCTCCTTCTTCCTCTCACTCCACCTTCTTCTGAATTCCGATAGATCCTTTTACTTCATCATCCATGCCACAAATTCTTCTACTACGACGAGGGAGCGCTGGCCAAGTTCCAGCAGGAGAAGCCGTGGGTGAATGACACTTACTTCTTCAAGAGCGTCGAGGTCTCCGCACTCGCGCTTCTCAAGATGGTTATGCACGTGTGCTCGGGCGGCACCTTTGAGGTCATGGGGATGACGCAGGGGAAGACGGATGGGGATGTGATTATTGTAATGGATGCCTCTGCGTTGCCGGTGGAAGGGTGAAACTAGAATTAATGCTCAGGCGGATGCTTATGAGTATATGATTGATTATTCCCTGACCAACAAGCAGGTAAATTATTTCATATTTTTCTTAATTTATTTTTTGGGCATTCTTTTTCGAAAACTCTTGAACCCTAATTGTGCTAATTTAGTTCTATTTAGCGCATAGTTTGGGTTTTGGAGAATAATTTAAATTGGTTATGTAGGAAAAGCATAATTCCTTGTGTTAATAGCCCAACTGTGTTGTCATAGTTTAGTTGAGTATGTTTAAAATTGTGTGCAAATATGTGATTTGATTGTTTTCGAGAGTAAAATCATTCATATTCTATTTTCATATTATAAGCACTTATTTGGAGGGTTTATGTGGAGATAATGTACTAAAAGTTACTTATTCAAATAATTAATAACAATCGTAGTTAAAAATTCTAAGGATTAGTTTTGTGTTGGTGTAAGCACACATTTGTGGGTGTGTATGTGGAATTTCTGTATGTGTTCTTCACTCCAGAACCATGTGTGTGGAATTTTAATGTCTTTCATTTCATACCACAACCATGTATTGGTTGTAAATATTTCTAAGACAGTTATATCTCTTACTTGAGATGTCATGTGTTAGGTGTGTGTTGGTCAGAGCAAGAATTCTTCCATGTTCATATGTGGAAGAGGATGAGGGAATCCCCAATGGAAGTAAGTAAATATAGGTTTTACGCTTGATATTGGCTCAACATGTAGCAAGTAGTTTGCTAGGATAAATGTACAGGTTGTTCAAAAGCTTAATATTGCTTCCAAATTTTTTTTAAAAAAAGAAGGAAATTTTAATGCTTGAGGTTGATTGAACTTGACTTTTTCTTAGGTTATTGCATCTTTGTGTTTTCTATAGAAGCGTATGTTAATTTATTCTACGTCCTGTTTTTGATTGTTGCCGGTTCCTTTGTTTCTCTTTGCACCAGATAAAATTCACAGCAAGATGGGTGAAGGTATACTCTCATATAACGTCCTTGATGTAGTAACATGTAATTATTAGTTTATTTTATTTTTGTTTACAATCATGTCTTCCTTTTTATACAGGAACCTTTGGTCAGGTTTTAGAATGCTGGGACAAGGAGAGAAAAGAAATGGTTGCCATTAAAATAGTTCGAGGTATTAAGAAATACCGTGAGGCAGCAATGATTGAAGTTGATGTGCTACAACAGCTTGGTAAAAATGACAAAGGTGGCAACCGGTGAGAACCACTTTATCAATTTTGACTCTTGTTAACTGTTGATCCACTTGTCTGCCTTTTGTAAATTGTTGGCTGTTAAATTGGTCTATTTATCTTTCTTTTTTGTTCAAGTACTTTTACAGCTATATGATAGATCATAATCGCTGTAGATATATGTTATTTTGTTAATTAAAAAGTTTATCTGAGCTAAGTTTCTACAATTGAGTAGGTTTATGACTGATTTTACGAGTTTGCCATTTTTCTTGGATAATAATATTGTTTGCTTACACATTTGCAGTCATGCATGATTTGCGCCTCATACACACTGATTTAAAGTCTGAGAATATACTTCTTGTATCTCTAGAGTATGTTAAAGTTCTAGACTACAAGGTAAAATTTTAGCAAAGTTAAAGTTGCAGAGTATGTTAAACTTCATACAAAGAACTTGTATTTTTCCAAGTTAAATATTTATTGTTTTTTGGTGTTATTTTGTTTTCAGGGTTCATCAAGATCCCCCAAGGATGGTTTATATTGCAAGAGGATCCCCAAATCAAGTGCCATTAAAGTTAATGATTTTGGTAGCACAGCATGTGATCGTCAGGATCAGACTTACATTGTAATTTTTTTTGGATTTTGGATTTGCGGATTGTAGTTTTTTGAAAATTTATTTTCTTTACATTTTGTAAGTTGCTTGTAAATGTTTTTTTTTTTTGGAACTCCCACTTTGGGTGATGTCAATATAAATACAAATGAATTCATAGGCTACAAACAAGGCCTGAATGTTGTGGACATTTTTACTGATGTTGTCAAAATGTTATGCGTTACTTTGGGTCCTGAATGTTGTGGACAATTTTGGTGAGGTTGCTACTCTCAGTTTCAATGAACTAAATTCTCTTCTTAACAAAATTGCATAAACCCAAAAAATAACATCTCTAAGCACTATCTCTATGGGGCGGTGGCTTGCAATGGAGTTGGGCTCTTTTAGTGACATTTCATTTTTAGTCTGGTTTACCTTTTTATTGATTGTGTAATATAGCCTTGAAACATATTTTGGCTTTATCTCAACCTGTCTGTATTCCACACAGTATGTGCATCATTTCTCATTGAAAATAAATAATTAAAGATTGAAATTGCAAGAGGTATATATATAAGCCCGTTGTAATTAAACAGTATTCCCTGAAACATGAATGATAAAATGGAACGAGATACAATATACATACATAATACTGTCCAAAGTAGTGCCTCTACTAATGCATCAAATTCAAATGACAACTTAACGTGCAAAAGTTTCACTTGCAACAATCAACCTTGAAAATTGTAATGAGATGCACACTCCTCAACAAGAGCATGTAGATAATTTCTTCATTTCACTAACTTCAAAATCCGACCTGGAGATAACATCAATCTTTAACCCTTTAAGATCACCACCATTGGATTTTCCACCATCACAATTCAAAGCTTTCTTAGACAGCACATTGTATATTTCCTCTAGCAGCTTAAAAAATGCAGTTTCCACATTGTTACCATTAAGAGCTGATGTGCAAACAACAACAAAAAGTCATAGATAAGGATTACAACAAAAAAATAGTTACACCCTTGTACATCACATAATCATCATTCATGGATGTCATAATAAGAATATGGCCTTTCAAAAACTAAAACCACAATTAAAGTGAAATAAATGTTTGGAAAAATGAAAATTCATTTTGAAATTCCATCCCTATTAGCAGAATTCAATTCCTGATTAACCAAACTTCATTGACAACTTTCATATACATAATTCTATAGAATAAGACACCAAATTAGACTAAATGCACTGATGCAATCAAGCCAAATCCAATTACCGAATATGTTATTCAGAATGTAAACGAGAGAAATTAAACAAGCAGAAAAACAAAAGAGGCATTGTAAGATTTCAAATAGTTCAGTTTCATTAGACTTACTAACAATTTCATTATTGACATAAAGTAAAACAAACAAATGATTGTAGGAACACATTCTCAACATAAAAAACTACTAATATTTAGAGTATACACATTCTCCATATATATTATTCTTGAAGCATCATGAGGGCAGTCCTCTTTTATTTAGAGTATAGTATTATATGGAGGTACTAGTATTTAGATAGAGAAACTACTGTTATATGGAGGTACTAATGGACTTGTATAATTTCTTTTTTTGGTTTAATATTGATTTTGTTCTCTCGTTGTACTCACAGGGTCTGAAAACTTGTTTGGTGGCTTTATTGTTAGGGTATGCAAGTTATGCTTCTTATTTCTCTTATGTGTGTTTTAACATTGAAATGTTGAGGGAGAAACATGTCTTTAAGAAACGAAAGGCAATATCTATTCATATCCACAATCTGCTTTATGATCATGACACTTTCAATGCTTTTACTTGTTCCGCTATATATGTGTGAAATCCTTAACTTCTGTCTTTCTCTTCATATAAATCTTCCACATATTAAAGACTATAATGTTGGACAAACAGGGATAAAAAGTAGAAGGGAAAGAAATATAAGGCAAACTCCATAATTAGAATTGAAAAAAATACGGAAAAGTGAGCTTACCCATCGGTACGGCGGCGGCATCCTCTCACTCCAACACCTCTTTGCAGTTGGAATTGAAGCAAAGTTTGGGCGAATTGAAGCAAAAGCTTGGACAAAGTTTTTCCTAATTGAAGCAATTGCTTTTATTTGGAGTTGAAAATGAACGAAAATGAAAGGACTTAAACCCTAGGAGAGTGAGAATCGGAGAATATGGAGGAGAGAAGAGTAGAGAATCGGATAAAATGGAACCGTGTTTGGGAGGACTGAAGAGTAGAGCCCTTATGCACGATCGATTTGGGAGGGAAGAGCCTGGATCCGTGATTTGGGATGGGAGAGCTTCGATCTGTGTTTTGGGAGGAGAGTAGAGAGGAGCCGTGTTTGTCCTTTAAAACAAATAGGCCAAACGACGTCATTTTAATATACTGTGTACAAACCAAAACTTGCATGGCTGTGTATAGCCATTTTCCCCTATATATATATATATATATATATATATATATATATATATATATATATATATATATACTCATTGAATCCTAATTTACTTTTTGATTAAATTAGTTCACTCATTGTAGAATTGTGACACCCCCAAATCCGGGTACTTCGATTCCACGGGATTTGGCGTTCACTGTACAAGCATCATCTATCTATCTACCCATAAATAATATCAAACCATACAATAGATAGAAATCATAATAAAATCTCTTCCCTTAAGGGTTACATCAACTGAATCGTAAATAAATCCCAGGTTACTCTAACCTTAAAACATCTGTGCGGAATTCTAAACAAATAAGTCTTAAACAACAACATAAGTCTTAAACATAAATACATCATCAATTAAAATAACAAGTCTTCATCACTTGCTAACTTTGCCCTTGCCCTTACTAGTGGAGGGTTCATCGCTTCTTTCATTCTTAACTGCAATGTTATTATTAAGCAAGAGTGAGCACAAATGCCCACAAGTATAAAAAAATGAAACAACAGTATAATAACATGCGAATAATCAAAGACATCTGAAATAAGCTCAACTTTTGAATCAAGAATAAATAACATGAATCAAAAGAATACTGAGGGTCATAAGACCTTGAACTATGTCCTAGGTTAACAAGGGTTATACTTGAAACCTTTAACAGTCATAAGACTATGGACCTTCTTCTCGTACTTAGGGGGATCAGCCCTTAGTACCATACTGTGCACAATATCTTAACGCTAAAGTGTAAATAATCCCCTATACAGGGTTGTTCATCTCAGTTTGACATTCGAGTCCGCACCAAAGGAAGTTTGGTTTGGATAATTTCATCAAGGGTTCTGAAATTTAGAACGCTCATCAACTATGGACTAGTTGAATCAATAAGGTTCACTAGTCTAATAAGGTTCAACAATAATTGATATTTGATTAGAATAATAATCTCAAAAGTATACAATAGGACAATTATTGTATAACTGAATCATGCTTTGACAATATAAATAATCTGTAATATCATACTTGAACTTGAATAATAGAAATGATAACTTATTCAAGGTAATTAATAATCTTGAAAGATATTAAAAAGTAGGGTTAAGAAACTTGCTCGACATAAAAGTAACGTTTAAGTTTAAATAAACTTGCTCAATAGAATAGAGTTAGGGATAGGATACTTGCCTCGTGCGTAGATTACACTTTAACTAAGCACGTTCTTTGAATTAAATCCTACATACCATTCATATACACAATACCAGTTAATTATAAATTAACTAATCAATATAAACTCATTCTCGTTGTCTACTTTAATTATTGACTAAACTTAGTCAAATTATCACGTTGTCACATAATTTATACTTCATGAATTATCAAACTAATTATGTATTTAATAATTCAATTCACATATAATATTTTATTACATGTTAAACAACTATTTTATCATCTCATAATACCCCTAACATGATTACATGTTCATTACATCAATCCACTAACACTTGTTAGACTTTAACATTTTAAAAATACATTTCTGACATTTTCTGGAGAGTGGCGCTGCGGCGCCACTAATGTGCTAAAGAGCCGCGCTGCGGCGCGGTGGCGCTGTGGCCGGGCCCTTGGCGCTGCGGCGCTGTGGCGCCGTGGCTCGAGTCTTGGCGCTGCGAGTGCTGCGGCGCTGCGGCGCGAGACATCAGTTCTAGAGCTGGCTCCGCGGCGCGAGACCCCAGAAACTGATTCCCAGTTCGCGAAGAACACAGAGTACAGCGAAATCAACACATTTTTAACACTATTTTCACCAAATTACATATACCCACATGTTATAATTCATGTATAATCATAACCCAACATATATAAAGTGATTTTAACCCATTAAAACATATAATCACATATTTAAATCATAAAATAATGGATTGTTCTTGATGTTCTTGAAGATTTTGAACAAAAACTTATAATTTAACATTACGGATTCGTTATAACACCGAATATGTTCGTTTAAGGCTTGATCTCTTCGTATTAACATGCTCGATAATATAAGGGTGTAAAATTTTGGGATAATATATGATCAATACATCAATTATCACGTATAAGGCCATATGGCCATATCACGTACTCTGTTTATTTTGAAAAACATACGTACGACATACTTTCATGAACTTGATGATATGAAATCATGTAATGTATGTAATTAAACACGAATTGATACATATTAACACATACATAAAATTATAATCATCTCATATCTCCCAAATACAGAGATTTACGGAACAATATAAAAGCCAATTTATGAAACGTAAATGTAGAAATTGGGTTTGGGAGAATTACCCAGAGTATAGGTTAGGAGATGGTTAATGAAAGCTTTCTACAAGTATCTGTTAATTAAATACTTATAATATCTCTCACAAATTCTCACTTTCTCTCTGAACTCTCAAATGCTCTCCTTATCTTTTACAGACTTAGACAATTAATGAATGAGAAGAAGACGTATTGTGAAAAAAAAGAAGACGCGTTGGTGGTCAGTTACCCAGTCATGGGTAACTGCCCTCAACTCCCATAGTGCCATGTTTGGCTAGCAACTAGACACAAAACTCTTTATTTTAATAAACCTTTTATCATATAGTTTGAAAATGTCACACCCAATTCATAAAATAAACTCATATCTTATTTAATTTAACATAAATAAAATATAATAATTTCTCATAGTTTCACATAGTCACATAATTAATTATCCCATTAATAAAAAATGTCAATTTATTAAATCTCTAATTAACAATTAAATTAATTAAAGTAACATCATGCTTAATTAAATAATTCATTTAATTCAATAAGCTCACATAATCACATACTTTGAATATTAAAAATTCTCTACATTAATTCAATAAATGTAACACATATGATTAAATTAATCTACCATAATTGCATCAATTAATTATTAAATCTAATAATTAAATCATCGAAAATATTTATTTAATTCAATAAATATTAAAATAAATTACAGAATTCTCGTTTGTCACATCTTTCCCCCCTTAAAAGGATTCTGTCCCCAGAATCACGACTCAATAAATTCGACCCGTTACAATCTCCCCCCTTACAAAGATTCTGTCCCCAGAATCGCATACACATAATTAAGTAAATAAATGAGGGTAATTCTTCATCATATTCTCTTCGAGTTCCCACGTAGCTTCTTCAGCGTTGTGGTTCCTCCAAATTACCTTAACAGAAGGTATAACTTTATTTCTGAGAACTTGTTCTTTTCGGTCGATAATTTGGACAGGAATTTCTTCATAAGATAAGTCTTTCTCAAAATGCAGGGGTTCGTATTCAATTACATGCTTGTAATCAGGTTTGTAAGGTCGTAACACAGAAACATGGAAGACGTTGTGGATATTCTCGAGTGCTGGAGGTATGGCTACCTCGTACGCGACTTCTCCAATTCTTCGCAGTACCTCAAAGGGTCCAATAAATCTTGGGCTCAATTTTCCTTTCTTTCCGAACCTGATCTTTCCCTTCCAGGGAGAGACCTTCAAGAAAATATAACTACCTGGTTCAAACTCGATATTTTTACGATGTGGATCAGCGTATTTCTTCTGTCGATCTTGAGCCGCTATCAGTCGTGCTCGGATCACTTTGACTATTTCTACCGTCTGCTGTACCAATTCTCGCCCTCGCAATTGTCTTTCACCAACTTCATCCCAATAAAGCGGAGTTCTGCACTTCTGCCGTATAACGCTTCGTAAGGTGGCATACCAATACTAGCGTGGTAACTGTTGTTGTAACCGAACTCTACTAACGGTAGGTGATCATCCCAATTTCCTTTGAAGTCCATTACACAGGCTCGTAACATATCTTCCAGTGTTTGAATCGTTCGTTCGCTCTGTCCGTCTATTTGAGGATGGTAAGCTGTACTCATTCGTAGTTGTGTACCCATGCATTCCTGAAGACGTTTCCAGAAATTTGATGTGAAGCGCGGATCCCTATCAGAAACAATAGACACCGACACTCCGTGCCTCGAAACAATCTCTTTCACATATAATCTTGCCAACTGATCTAAGTTAAATCTGATTTTGATAGGAAGAAAGTGCGCGGATTTCGTCAGTCGGTCAACGATAACCCATACTACGTCGTAGCCTTTCTGAGTCGTCGGAAGGCCAACCACGAAGTCCATCGTAATATGTTCCCATTTCCATTCTGGGATCTCCAACGGTTGTAGCAATCCACTCGGTCTCTGATGTTTTGCTTTAACTTTCTGACATGTCAGGCATTTGGCAACACATTCTGCAACATCACGCTTCAAATTTGGCCACTAGAAATGTTGTCTAAGATCTTGGTACAACTTGGTACTACCAGGGTGAATCGAATATCTTGAACTATGAGCCTCACTCAAAATTTCTTCCTTAATTTCTTGTACTGGCGGAACCCAAATTCTGCTTTCAAATCTCAATATTCCTTCCTTATCCATCTTAAATCTTGGTTCGGTTCTTTCAGATATCTTCGATGTTACCTTTTTGCATTCATCATCCTGAAACTGAGCCTCCTTCACTCTATCTAGTAGAGTTGTACCAAATTGCATCTGAAATAGCTTCTCATCAATCTCCATAGGATACTTCACTTCTAACTCCAGTTTCTCCATATCTGCAATTAGCTCCTGCTGAGCAGTCAACATCATCAATTTCTCACGACCCTTTCTACTTAAGGCGTCGGCAACCACATTAGCCTTACCCGGATGGTATAAAATCTCACAGTCATAATCCTTGATTAATTCCAACCATCTTCTTTGACGCATATTCAAATCTTTCTGTGTAAAAATATATTTCAGACTCTTGTGGTCCGTATATATTTCACACTTCTCCCCGTATAGATAGTGCCTCCAAATTTTCAAAGCAAAAACAACTGCAGCTAACTCCAAATCATGAGTTGGGTAACCCTTCTCGTAATCCTTCAACTGCCGTGATGCATACGCAATGACTTTGCTGTTTTGCATCAGCACACAGCCAAGTCCTTTATGCGACGCATCGCTAAAAACAACAAAATTTCCTGTATCATCCGGAAGAGATAACACAGGCGCTGTACTCAACCTCTTCTTTAATTCTTGAAAACTCTCCTCACACTTCTCCGTCCAAACAAATTTCACAGCTTTTCGAGTTAAATTCGTTAACGGAGTTGCGATCTTAGAAAAATCTTGTATGAATCTTCTATAATATCCTGCTAATCCAAGAAAACTTCTTACTTCTGACGGCGTTCTCGGCTGATCCCAGTTAATCACAGCTTCTACTTTGGATGGATCTACCGAAATTCCATCTTTATCGATTACGTGACCAAGAAATTGTACTCTCTCGATCCAGAATTCGCATTTCGAAAATTTAGCATACAACTTCTCCCTTCTCAATACTTCCAATGTTAACCTCAAGTGTTCTTCATGTTCCTCTTTGGTTTTGGAATAAACCAAAATGTCGTCTATAAATACCACCACGAATTTGTCCAAATACAGATTGAATACACCATTCATTAGTCCCATAAATGCTGCAGGAGCATTCGTAAGACCAAACGACATTACTAAAAACTCATAATGACCATATCGCGTTCGGAACGCTGTCTTCGGTACATCCTCTGGCCTCACCTTCAGTTGGTGATAACCACTCCTCAAGTCAATCTTGGAAAAGTATTTTGCTCCCTTTAATTGATCAAACAGATCATCGATCCTTGGTAATGGATACCTGTTCTTAATCGTGACCTTATTTAATTCTTTATAGTCAATGTAGAGCCTCATCGATCCGTCCTTCTTTTTCACGAACAACACCGGCGCTCCCCACGGCGATACGCTCGGTTGAATGTACTTTTTGTCCAACAATTCTTGTAGTTGTACCATTAATTCCTCCATCTCTACTGGCGCCATTCGGTATGGTGCCTTCGATATTGGAGCAGTTCCGGGTGCCAAATCAATCACAAAGTCTACTTCTCTATCTGGTGGAAGTCCTGGCAAATCGTCTGGAAATACATCGACGAAGTCCCTCACAATCGGTATCTCCTCTACCTTCGGGTTCTCTTTTCGACTGTCGACTATGTAAGCTAAATATCCTACACAGCCTTGTCTTAATAACTTCCTGGCCTGCAACATCGTCAGACAACTCGCTTGTCTAGGCGACTTGCTACCATAAAACACAACCTTTGACGGAGTCATAAGGTTAATACGCTTCTTTTGGCAGTCAATTACAGCCCCATAATTGGATAGCCAATCCATACCCAATATAACGTCGAATTCCCCCAATCGAATAGGGATAAGATCTACGATCATGATATTACCCTTAATATCCACCCTACAGTTCTTAAACACGTACTTAACAGGGATTATTTCTCTATTCGCAATTTCTATGTTCATGGGGTAATCCAATTCATCCATAAGCAAATCTAAACTATTAGCAAAGTCTTCGGATATAAAGGAACAAGTAGCACCCGAATCAAACAAAACATAAGCATTAATTTCATTGATCGGAATGATACCTAACACCACCTCACGAGACTGGATTGCATCCTACACCGTCATATTGAAAGTTTTGGCGGTTGGTCGGTTTGTTGCAGGTGGTCCTGTGATGGTTAAGGTATTTCCACTGCTATTTCCCCGGTTTCCTCCTTGTCCTGATCCTCCCGATCCCTTCTTGGGACAGTCTCTTGCTAAATGATCTTTCGAACCACAGTTGAAACAAGCACCCTTCTTTGGGTTTGGACAATTTGGTGCTATGTGGCCTTCCTGACCACAATTGTAGCACACTCTCTTTCCCTTCAAACAAACTCCTAGATGTGCCTTGCCGCAAGTCGGACATGCTTCTATCTTCTTTTTCTGCCCTCCGTGTTGACTTCCAGCTGTCGAGTTATCCGTCCACTTCCTCTTCTGATTATTATTATTCCCAGTATTACTTCCACCAATCTTGTTATTACCTTCATTCTCACTCTTTTTCTTTTTCTGTTCTTAGTTGTACTTAGTCACTACATCACTTCCTCCTTCCGCGAGAATGGCCTTTTCTAAAACTCCCGCAAACGTGTTAAGTTGAAACATTGATACCTTGCTGTATACCCAAGGCTTCAGTCCTTGTTCGAATCGTCTGGCTTTCCTCTCGTCAGTGTGTACTTGATACGGGGCAAACCTTGCCAACTCATCGAATTTAGCCGCGTATTCAGGCACGCTCATGTTTCCCTGTTTCAGTTCCAGAAATTGCACCTCCATCTGATTCTGCGAACTAGCTGGGAAATACATTTTGAAAAACATCTCTTTGAATCTCTCCCACATAATTACACCTTCACCTCCTCGCATCTTGTTTGCCTGCCACCAGTAGCTAGCCTCAGACTTCAGCATAAATGTCGCAAAAACGGTCTTCTGATCTTCTCGAACCCTAGCAACGTCGAAAACCTTCTCCATTTCCATCACCCACGTTTGAGCCTCGATCGGGTTTCTGGAACCTTTGAACTCTGGCGGTCCCACCGCCTTAAAATCTTTAAACGTAGTGCTAGGTGGAGCTTGCGGTTGATTATTCATGACTCCAGTTAGTAAATTAACTAGCTGTTGAACTGGATTAACGTTGGCATTATTGTTATTATTGGTTGACCCTTCCTGAGTCGGTTGACGTTGTTGTCTTCTCCTTGGCGGCATTTTTCTGTTAAATAAACGTTTATTAGAACTTTATTTATTTCTCTACATAGTTAAGACATTACTCAACAATTTAACATATCACTTAACACATCATCTCAAACAACTTGATATCTTTTCATTCAAATAAAAAGTTTTAACATTAAACTATAGCATACTGCTATTTACATCATCTATCCTGGAATAAAGAATCCACAGGATTTAAAACATTCAAATATTAACATATTCCTTAGTTCATAAACACATCGGAATTTACATAAAACTATATAAGTCTTTCACATAAATAAACAGATTCTATTCCTGTCTTCCAAGGTGCTCAATAGCCTTACCAGGCTCCTCATTCATGATACGAGACATCGTCCTGCGATCCAACATATACGATGGAAGTCCTTCAAACTGGATGGGGTACCTTAACACTCGCTCTTGAACCTCATCCATCGCATGATTAAGTGTGGCGTACGTGTCTTCAAGCTTTGCCTTCTTTGCACGACTATCATTTTCTGCACGATCAGCTCGATGTGATTCTCTTACCCATCCTTCCTCTGCTATTTTCAGTCTTCAGGAGGTTTCCTTCAGTTCCTTCTTCAGCTTCTCTATCTCCTCGGTCTTATCTTCGGTTTGACCCTTCTCATGAACCAGATCCCACTCCACGTTTCCTAAACGTGTATGAAGGGTCACAATCTCTCTATCCTTCTCCTCTAAAGTAGACTGCTGAACAGTCGCTCGCTCAGTCAATTCCTGAACCTCATCTTGTAACTCCACGTTACGATCATATAATGTGTCATACATCTCAGCATCAACAGTGTACCGTGGTAGCTCCTCTTCTTCCTCCACATCAAACTCCTCCTCAGGACCCTCCTCAGGATCAAACTCAGGTTCATGCTCCTGACCAACAACGGTGATCAATGGAGATAAAACCCTCTGCACCAGCTGCTCCCTAACGACATGAATGTCTCGGGGCTCCTCCTCAGTCGGTCCTACAAGTGCACGAGATCCCTCCTCAGTAGGTACTATAGGTAAATGGGGTCCCTCCTCAGCTTGACTAGCTTCTCCAGCATTCGTCATCCTGACAACAAAATTTTAAGTTTTAGTTACTAAGTCGTACTAACGAGCACATAAATTAACACATAGACACATAATGTATTTTATTATCTTCAATGAATTACCAAAAATTCATTTCTTAAAACTCGATAAGATTTTTCCTTTACTATCTTCTTTCTATAAGGTTACTACCTAAGGTTGTTTTCCCCACCTAAGGTTCATAACCTACAGCTTTGATACCAACTTGTGACACCCCCAAATCCGGGTACTTCGATTCCACGGGATTTGGCGTTCACTGTACAAGCATCATCTATCTATCTACCCATAAATAATATCAAACCATACAATAGATAGAAATCATAATAAAATCTCTTCCCTTAAGGGTTACATCAACTGAATCGTAAATAAATCCCAGGTTACTCTAACCTTAAAACATCTGTGCGGAATTCTAAACAAATAAGTCTTAAACAACAACATAAGTCTTAAACATAAATACATCATCAATTAAAATAACAAGTCTTCATCACTTGCTAACTTTGCCCTTGCCCTTACTAGTGGAGGGTTCATCGCTTCTTTCATTCTTAACTGCAATGTTATTATTAAGCAAGAGTGAGCACAAATGCCCACAAGTATAAAAAAATGAAACAACAGTATAATAACATGCGAATAATCAAAGACATCTGAAATAAGCTCAACTTTTGAATCAAGAATAAATAACATGAATCAAAAGAATACTGAGGGTCATAAGACCTTGAACTATGTCCTAGGTTAACAAGGGTTATACTTGAAACCTTTAACAGTCATAAGACTATGGACCTTCTTCTCGTACTTAGGGGGATCAGCCCTTAGTACCATACTGTGCACAATATCTTAACGCTAAAGCGTAAATAATCCCTTATACAGGGTTGTTCATCTCAGTTTGACATTCTAGTCCGCACCAAAGGAAGTTTGGTTTGGATAATTTCATCAAGGGTTCTGAAATTTAGAACGCTCATCAACTATGGACTAGTTGAATCAATAAGGTTCACTAGTCTAATAAGGTTCAACAATAATTGATATTTGATTAGAATAATAATCTCAAAAGTATACAATAGGACAATTATTGTATAACTGAATCATGCTTTGACAATATAAATAATCTGTAATATCATACTTGAACTTGAATAATAGAAATGATAACTTATTCAAGGTAATTAATAATCTTGAAAGATATTAAAAAGTAGGGTTAAGAAACTTGCTCGACATAAAAGTAACGTTTAAGTTTAAATAAACTTGCTCAATAGAATAGAGTTAGGGATAGGATACTTGCCTCGTGCGTAGATTACACTTTAACTAAGCACGTTCTTTGAATTAAATCCTACATACCATTCATATACACAATACCAGTTAATTATAAATTAACTAATCAATATAAACTCATTCTCGTTGTCTACTTTAATTATTGACTAAACTTAGTCAAATTATCACGTTGTCACATAATTTATACTTCATGAATTATCAAACTAATTATGTATTTAATAATTCAATTCACATATAATATTTTATTACATGTTAAACAACTATTTTATCATCTCATAATACCCCTAACATGATTACATGTTCATTACATCAATCCACTAACACTTGTTAGACTTTAACATTTTAAAAATATATTTCTGACATTTTTTGGAGAGTGGCGCTGTGGCGCCACTAATGTGCTAAGGAGCCGCGCTGCGGCGCGGTGGCGCTGTGGCCGGGCCCTTGGCGCTGCGGCGCTGCGGCGCTGTGGCGCCGTGGCTCGAGTCTTGGCGCTGCGAGTGCTGCGGCGCTGCGGCGCGAGACATCAGTTCTAGAGCTGGCTCCGCGGCGCGAGACCCCAGAAACTGATTCCCAGTTCGCGAAGAACACAGAGTACAGCGAAATCAACACATTTTTAACACTATTTTCACCAAATTACATATACCCACATGTTATAATTCATGTATAATCATAACCCAACATATATAAAGTGATTTTAACCCATTAAAACATATAATCACATATTTAAATCATAAAATAATGGATTGTTCTTGATGTTCTTGAAGATTTTGAACAAAAACTTATAATTTAACATTACGGATTCGTTATAACACCGAATATGTTCGTTTAAGGCTTGATCTCTTCGTATTAACATGCTCGATAATATAAGGGTGTAAAATTTTGGGATAATATATGATCAATACATCAATTATCACGTATAAGGCCATATGGCCATATCACGTACTCTGTTTATTTTGAAAAACATACGTACGACATACTTTCATGAACTTGATGATATGAAATCATGTAATGTATGTAATTAAACACGAATTGATACATATTAACACATACATAAAATTATAATCATCTCATATCTCCCAAATACAGAGATTTACGGAACAATATAAAAGCCAATTTATGAAACGTAAATGTAGAAATTGGGTTTGGGAGAATTACCCAGAGTATAGGTTAGGAGATGGTTAATGAAAGCTTTCTACAAGTATCTGTTAATTAAATACTTATAATATCTCTCACAAATTCTCACTTTCTCTCTGAACTCTCAAATGCTCTCCTTATCTTTTACAGACTTAGACAATTAATGAATGAGAAGAAGACGTATTGTGAAAAAAAAGAAGACGCGTTGGTGGTCAGTTACCCAGTCATGGGTAACTGCCCTCAACTCCCATAGTGCCATGTTTGGCTAGCAACTAGACACAAAACTCTTTATTTTAATAAACCTTTTATCATATAGTTTGAAAATGTCACACCCAATTTATAAAATAAACTCATATCTTATTTAATTTAACATAAATAAAATATAATAATTTCTCATAGTTTCACATAGTCACATAATTAATTATCCCATTAATAAAAAATGTCAATTTATTAAATCTCTAATTAACAATTAAATTAATTAAAGTAACATCATGCTTAATTAAATAATTCATTTAATTCAATAAGCTCACATAATCACATACTTTGAATATTAAAAATTCTCTACATTAATTCAATAAATGTAACACATATGATTAAATTAATATACCACAATTGCATCAATTAATTATTAAATCTAATAATTAAATCATCGAAAATATTTATTTAATTCAATAAATATTAAAATAAATTACAGAATTCTCGTTTGTCACAAGAATTCGGCCAAAACTGCTCACGTGTTGTCCAAATTAAAATACAACTCCAAGTCCAACTTGATTTAGAGGGGAAAAAAAAAAGAAAATCCAAATTAAAATACTCTTAATTTAAATAGGATAATCTCATAGGTTTGAACCCCACAAACCCAACACCATTTGGCTTAACGGCTCAACCAGAATTATCGTATACTCTTATTGACCTAACAAATTATGTACCCAAACATGATACTCTTACCTATCAATACTCTAAATTTAACGTACTAAAAAACATTCTTTATTATTTTACCTATAATTACACAAATATCAATATTCTAATTTAATATTGAATGTTCAAACATCACATTTATGATAAATTCGTTATAAAACAAATTAACAATTTTTTTAACTAAAAATCTTTTGTAAAATTTAAGTTTATTACGTATTGATTTTAAAAAAAGGCCTAATTATAAGCGAGCCTAGCATACCGTGCTTTTTTAGCTATGTAGTAACACGTAACTATATTAGTTTCAGAAGAAAAATGAATCACGTTACATGTAACATTGGGCTAAAAAAAGAACTATACTTACATTCCAGGCATTACAAATATTGGATTGTATACAGCAAGACATGGAGATTGTAGCCTTTATGATGCTACTAATAAAAAAGAACATGCTATTACACCTTGATGAAACCAAAAAATTTACTCGTATTTACTAAGCAATATCTCAGCATATTTGCATGACAAAACTCTATCCCAGAGAAGAAGCACACGGCGTGCTAGAATGATAATTCTTCCATTACTACTGCAGTTGGGAACTTGGTTGTTATTTTGTAATTGCATTAAAAGTCCCCTTAAACTGCAGTCTTCCACCTGAAAGTCAATATATCAGCCTAAAAACTAAAAAGGATGTTATCTCACAGCGGTGGCCATTAATAACACAAATGATTTTACATAAGAATGACTTTCGGCACGACATAATAAAAGCGAGTGCATTGTTATTACGACAAGTAAACATGATTTTTACATACGGTCTTCTCTCACATGAATGTGGGACCATTTAATATTCATGTGAAAAGGACCTTGTGAAAATAGGGAACCGATAATTCCACATGAAAAAATTGATATTTTCACGTGATCCCTCTCACATGAATAGTGAGTGGGTTCCACATTTATGTAAAAGAGATGTGTAATATCATTGTTCCATGTGAAAATATCAGTTGCCTAGAGTAAAAAGGTCAACAAAATTGTTTTGTAATTGGAAGCCTGTATACAGTTTACGTGCTGCACGCACTAGCACAGAAAGACAAATTAATCCAAATCTTCACTAAAAATTTGATATTGAACCAGAATTCCGAAATTAAAACCTTTGGAATGAAATTTTGAGAGCATATTAAGAAAATTAAATGGATGTGATAAATGCAATATTATCAGGTGGAACTTCTTAAAAGCTCCAAAACTTTCCTCGATTTTCAACATAAATAAAAGTGAATTATTTCGAGTTTTTTACATCTTTACATTAGCAATCCTTCTTATAAGTGATAACTGATAAGTACTTCATATCATCATAAAACAGTTGTAGAACTAAAATTGAAATGTGAAAAGATAAAATAAAGTTGACATATTAGTTATGATGCTATAATCACTAAGTAGAACAGATAAACTAAAGTCATACAGCACCACCAGTGGCGAAGCCAGGAATAGTTAACAGTGGGGTCAATCATTAGAGGCTTTGATGGTTCACGGTTTGACTTTTGCCTTTTGCGATTTGACTTTTCCCCTTCTCTCTCTGTTTTGTGGCTGAAGTGCTGAACATATATTGATGTATGAGATTTAGGGTTGAGGCTTGCCGCTTGGGTATCTCTAATTTAAAAAAATAAATTTAAGTGGGGGTAAAAATATGAGTGGGATAAAAAATCTTTTTTAAGTGATTTTAAAAATTGAGTGGGGTCCCCACATTTTAACCATAGCTTCGCCACTGAGCACCACACTTAGCAAAATTTAAGTATCATCCAATACAAGTAAACCTACTATTATCACCTACAAATGAGCCTATAATAACAATGGTTCTATAATATTACTATCGTAAATCAAGGCAGACAGATATAACAATGCCAGTCAATATATAAGATATTTATGGTCGGTATCAAACCTGTGATGTAAATGTCTTGAACAACAGATCTCCACATTCCTCAATAAGAACTCTTTCCCCACCAACCAACCTGACTAGTTCGGTGATCACAGTATCCATTTCGTTGGCCTGCAATGGAAAAATCTTTTTTACTAAAAACCTCAAAAGTAGAAATTTACACGTACATCTTTTTCATCTGAAATGTGTCAGCACAAACTATCTACAAATCAAACGCTCTAAATAGCTGAGTTAGGTTTATTTGTTGCTCACACAAATCTCTTTGGCACTATAAAGTAATATTTGAAAAAAAATTGTAATACATGATTGCTAGTGAATGCTATAAACAGAGAGAAAAAAAAAGAAGGGAAAGAAAGTATTTTTCATTATTGTAGGGGAACAACATGTGAACCCCAAGGGAAGGCAACGGGTGTAAAACATATGGTGGGTCCGTGTGGGTCTCTGGAGTTTATGGCAAGAGTGTAATTTTACCAATTTGTTGCTTTTGAGGTGGGGGCAAGGGTAGATTCGATGTTGTCAGTATTATGGTTTGTGTTGGAACTGGCCGCAAGATAAGTTTCATTTTTATATGTATTTTGTAGTATTGCAGTTGATAGAGAGGTCTGTAATGGGTTATGCTCAGTTAATTAGGGGTTCATAAAGTTGGGAATCTTAAATTCCGAAAGTACTCTTGGGTTTAAAACTAGAGCCTGCAAGTTTTTTCTTGAGTTATACCTCATATTTCTACTCCAAGAGATTAAGGGTTTGCTAAATGTTTTTCCCCCTTTTTACGGTAAACCTTGTCTTTCTATCTCTCCTGCCTCCCTATCCCAGGCTCAAGGAATTGTATCAGAACACAGTATCCAGTGTTGAAGAGGTGTATATAACTCACTATACCTGGGTTAAAGAGGTATTAGAACTTGTATCCCATTTGTGGAATTTTTTTATTCTTCGGGAACATTGTTTGTGACAAAATCTTACTGATCCAAATTGCCGAATCACTCATGAGTAAGCGAAGTTTGTTTTCCCTTGGGGTAATACTTTTGCTTTTTTCTCCTTTCTCTAGTTTAGACACTCTGCATTATTTAGTTGTGCTCAGTTCCTATATAATCCATCTGTAAATAAGTTATCCCCTCCCTTTCTACCGCTTTCTATACACCATTTTACTTTTAGGAAAGGAATGGCTCACTAGGCAACTACTTCTAGAATCGGTGTTGTACTTGTACTTACATGCTTCTGTGCTGTGTGCACCCATAAATAATAAGTAAAATAAAATATATACACTTCCATATTATAACACTTCTAAAAAGTTCCATCACTAATTATGTACCTTTGGCATAAAGCTTTGAACATGGATACCTATCATTTCCATCACTTTTATTGCGGAGTTCAAAGATTCCCCTACCTCCCTTATATCAGCCTGCAAACAAAATAATTTCATGGATCAGCAGTGTATAATCAATGAAGAATTCACACGCAAAAAATATATGATAAATTCATTAAATTATGGATCCTATGAAAACCCATGTTACCTGAACATTCCCACCTACTGGAAGCCGGACCAAGGAGTTGGACAGAGCATGAGTTGTTGCAGACAAAGAAGTAGAGTACTCCTCCTCCAAAGCAGACCATTCATCTAGATATGGCATCTGGCCATCATTGAGGTGAGTAGAAAAAACATTTAAAACACTTGTAAAATAATTAAGTGCATGTATTTTCACACTATTGGGCCTATTCATTCATAAACAAAGGAAAAGACTGCAAATGTTTGTGTGAAATAACAGGCAATTAAAAACAGATTAATACCATTCACATAATGTAATAGCTATATTATATATACTGAAAGAAAAACGAGGAATGGAAAGAAGGTGTTGAAAATTAAGAGGCTAGGAAATTATAGAGGAAGTGGGTATATTTAGAGAACACTTGAGAATCGACTTAATCCCATTTATACAAAATGACTCGCTTAAAGGACTACTTATAGTATTCCTAGGACATTTCTAGAGATCAGTCCGTTAATAACTGCTAGACCAAAATACATGTACATTTATTATGTATCATGAACCTAATAATTAAATACAAGTACCCAAGTATATTTTTCCCTTTCCTGATAATAGCAAGAGCTTTGTCATCATTTGCGAAGAGTAACAGCAGGTGAACAGGAAACAGTAGATGATAAGAACGCCACAAATTTATTGGCGCATACGCTCCATCTCACACAACCCTTAATGAATTTGGTGGTGGTCTTAGATCTATTAAAATTTTATTATAGGGATGTATGCATCATTTTGCAGAATGAACATGCTTCCAACATGGAATGTATTTGGTATGATACAGTGTTTAGGACTTAATGTCTAGATTTTGGCTCTTGGAAAAAGGTTTACAAGTATCCAGCATGGAAGTTCTGCAAAATATATAGGTCACATAACTAGGAAACTCAAACAGTATGGCTAGGGCATTGCGATAGCAGGAAAATACCAGGACTAAATGTACAAAAGCAGTCTTTAAGCCTATAACTTTTTGACAGAAGTTATATTTGTCGCTGGCTAAGAAATAGTGAAGCCAAGCTGTTAATATATTCAAGCACGCTGATATTTTATTTCATGCTCTCCTGCAATCAAGGGGTTCTACAAACTGACAAGTATCTACTTTTACTACATCACAATACCTTCCGAACATCCTTAAAAGAACTATTAATCATTTGTTGATCTACATAAGGGAAGCCACAACTAATCAAGTTGTTAGCTGATTGGTGTACACATGTTACTATACCTTCCGAACATGTTCACTGATAAGTAACATGTACTCCAAAAGATAGTTTGGTAGATAACAACAGCATATGAAATATGACAGAATGTAAACAGGATTACCCCAACAGGGGCACTTAAAAAACATAGTTTTTTAATGTGTAATTTTCCTGGCTATCTGACGACGTACGGCTACTGAACCCATTATTTCCCAATAAACTGGTCCGATCAAGAACCCATTCTTTTTGTTGAACTTTTTACGGATAAGGTTTGGCAGAAAAAATAAAAATGCTCATCACTTTCGTAGCTGTTAAAGAAACTTGTTACTTGTAGGAAGTAGAATAGCTGCTCAATTGTTTTTGTTATGAAATTAGTAACAATTAAAAGTCAAGTTATTTTTCTATTTTACATTGATGAACTCCAACACTCCCATGTCTTTATCCCAGAAATTTATGTAATAAGCCAATCATGACAAGTTTTGTAATGATCATGCCATATTGGCTTGACAAATGGTTTGCTCCACATCAATGAACAGCAACCCTTTAAAGCACACACACTCATCCTGCCACTTGCCAAGTGTATAAACTTTACTAATAGACATTTGTACTTGAATTTTCACCAAGTACAAAAGGGATTCCGTACGAGCTGCTATAGGCACAACAACAAACTCACATCTTATTAACAAAATGAATACAAACCTCAAAATAAAGAAAATGAATCGATATGACTAAACTCAGTGCTAGACTTCTAAGAATGAGGGGACCACCCTCAACATTTTTTTGGCAACAATGTAGACGTTGTTGACAAATTTTTCGGCAACGACGTCTGATATGCACCTATATTTGACTATTTTATAAACTGAGGGTACGTTATTTTTAAAATATGGGTACCATATTGAAAATTTACAAGGGAAAGTGGGTTTTAAAAAAAATTGAGTTTCCCCACCCGAATACGTACGTCTGCCAGGCCTATTATGTTGTAGACTAGTTTGGGACATGATAGCTCAAAGTCGAGAAATAGCGGTATGTGGTACCCTCGCAAGGTATCACTATCCTGAAGAGAACGAGCTCAAGCTAAAGTTTTAAAAATGTGGGTACCATATTGAAAATTTACAAGCTAAAGTTCCATCAAAGACTGCTTCTTTGTCTTAAGGCAATGTCCTTACAAGGAGCAACACAACTTATTCCACTATAAATCGGATTAGAATACTACAAACACAAAAATACTCCATAATAGTTGAAAGACCAAATTAACCTACAAATTACATAAAATAAACCCGTAATGAGTAGCCATCTTAAATTTATGAAAGTAGGAAAATCTTTATACCTCATGGAGCTGAAAACTATCTTTTCGAAGCCTTATAATAGAGAAATATATCATGAATAATAATAAGTGTATTAAGTTGAACAAAATGTCTTCTTTTCTTTTCTTTTTTGTTTGGGGTGGGGGTGTGGGGGGAATTAGAAAGAGGAATTGGTGTAACGTATGTAGAAGCCAAAAAGTATCATTTACCTTGAAAGATAGCCTGACATATATATCTCAGGGTCAAATAGTTAAGATAGCCTAACCAGATAACAGGATAATGACATCAGCTGGTATATATCATTAATTGGCTAACATAATCTTTTGGGGACTCTTAGAAATGAGGTCTGGTTGTACTATTTTATGTTAGTAAAAGTATTTTCTATTTTACGCTAATTATTTCCAAAAAAAACTGAAAGGTTTTGTTATCTGCTAACAGAAGGGCGTAAAGAAGTCACTGGTTACTGCATCTACATATTAGCTATCTAATTGCATGGAAACAACTACTACTAAATTTCTTTATCAGGGGGTCAAAAAATTAATATATAGCCTAACCAGATAACAGAATAACGACATCAAGTGCTGTATATCGAGTAATCCTAACATCATCTCTTGGGGGATCCTTAGAAAATGAGGTCTGATTGTACTATTTTATCCCTAAATAATATTATCTTCTGTTTTTCAATAATTATTTCCAAAAAAATAAAAGGAAATAGTATCTCATTGCTAACACAAGGGTGTAAAGAAGCCACTAGTTAACACATCTACATATTTGCTATCTAATTGCGTGGAAACTACTATTACTAAACTTCTTTTTTTCTTAAATTGTTATTGGAATTAAGGGAAATTCACACTTGCTTTTAATGCAGACGACAGAGTCTCCATTGCTCTTCTTCGTTATATTGTTGAATATTAATGTGTATATATGCTCTTTTTTTTAAAGTATTATATATTTCCTAAAATTGGCCTTTTAATTACCTTTGAGAATGATCTTGTCCTAGAATGTGGATTGGTATTTGATACAATCACAAATCATGCTAGTTATTACTGAACAATTTTTTTCTTGAAGTGTTCTACAACGAAGTAAACTCCTCATTTCTCAGAATGAAAATTGGCATACGACAGGGTCAACATGGATTGGTTTAGTTTCTCCCTTGTACATAATTGCATGCATTATAACTTATGTTATGCACAACTCTTTGTTTGGCCTGAACTTCTAGAAACAACATTTTTTTTCCAAGTAAATTACCAAAAGATGCTACTTATTATATCAGAGATTCAGAAGTCACTTAGGTGCACAAAAATTGCTTGCCCTGGACTTCTAGTATAAAAAGGTGCCACTAACAAGTCTAAATTTAATTCCATCTGCATTTATTTACTCAATTCAACTCTATGGTGTTATTAATATGTTTTTTATATGTACCAGTAACTTTAGTTTTTAACATTTATCAAGATTTTGGACTTACATGAGTTTCAACAATGGTGGATATAGTCTTTGTTCTTCGCAATAAGCCAAGTTCAATGCGTTTCCTTTCCACAGCATCACATAAATCTGATATTTTGACTCCAAGAGAGTGAAGCTTTCTCTGAAATGAGTAGGACTAGTTTCAGTAAGAAGTTTGGCTCAAGTGTTTCGATGATCAAACGAACACAGAAATATGGCATACTGAAAAACAAGAAATAGAGATACGCAACTGAATTATAGTTCGACTGTCATTTGATAAAAACAAGATTTTCTTGATATCAACTAAAATCATGATCGCAATGGAGTGCAAAGGAAGTATGTAGGTGATGCAATATCCCGTATTGAAGTAGTTATGATGGTAGATCATGATGGCATAATCCACAGGAATTGAAAGGATTAATTCATGCTCATCATGGTAAGAGTGTGCCAAAAAAAAACCCTCTATCCAATCTTTGTATTCAATGCCTAATTGGTATTAACAATAGTTGAATTTCTTTTTGTTGATGTAAAGTCAAATCCTTAAAAATTTAAGAACCATAAGCTTTTACTTTCATATTGATGGTGAACAGAGCCGGCCCTGGGCCAGGTCTACCAGGGCTACCGCCCAGAGCCCAAATTTTTAAAAAAATGATGTATGTTTGTATAAAAAAATAAAAAATTAATTATAAAATATAATATAAAACAAATCAATAAATATGGAGAATCAAAATAGACTCTTAGCCACAATAATAAGAAGGAAAACCCCTTCGACCCTCTCACTTCATAAGACAACAAAAAAAAAAATTCCCTGATGATTCTCCTTTTCTCCAACAAAGTTGAAAAATAAATCATCCACTAACTAGACCAATGCCTTTTTTTGAAGGTAAATTTTTTTTAAAGATACATATAGAATCTAGATAAGTAAATTTTGTAAATTATAATATATATTTTTGTTAACTTTTTCTTATTTATTATTTGATTCAACAGAAAACTTGACTGTGATTCTTGTTCTTCATTTTTAATGCAATGTTTACAATTCGGGTTACTCTTTTTCCTTCGTTTGGGATTTTGTCCCATTAAATTTTCCCCAAACAAGTTTTTTAACGAGGTCCCAAGATGTTCTTACTTATCTTTTGTAAATTCTTATAATTTTAATAAAATTTAATTAGTTGATAATTTTTTTTTTTGTTTAATTTGTATAAAAGGGCACACTTGAAATTTTTTACCCTGGGCCTTACAAAAACCAAGACCGGCTCTGATGGTGAAAGATGTATAATAAGAATATCAACCACATAGTGTGGAGTGATGATATAAATTTGAAATAAATAGGGGGGAAATCAGGTGATAGCTACCTCAATGTGGATATAAATGCCAAAAGTATTCCAGAATTAATATTATCCATGAATACAAGAATCACAATGTGAGACAAACCTCGGTGTCGCTTGTTTGAGCACGTAAGGAGGCCTCAGCTTTTGCATTTGCAAATCTCCACTGCAAGTAATTGTTATGAAGCAATCTTAAGGAATGCACTTGCTCTTGATGATTGAAAATCTTCCTTCCCTTCCTTGCAACATCTGCAGCAGGTCCCGGTTTTGTGCAGGCCGGGTGTGGAGGAGGCAGAGAAAGGCTTTCCCCCATCATCTTAACAGAGCTTGAGAGCGGCAAATTGAGAGATCGGGAACAAGCAGAAAACTTTAAATTCAAGTGGGAGTCACCGACATTATTCACAGTGCTGTTGCTGGAACTTGTCTCTGCAAGACTGCAAGAAGCAATCTGGTGTCTGGCATGGAGGAGCGTGTATCTGAATTAAGGGACTGGGTTCTGCTGTTGTTTTGGGAAATAGGAGAATTTGGGAATGTTTTACTACTACACCCCAATCCCGGCTCCTGAATAGTGGAACTTGATGTGAGAACTTTAGCATCATCACCCACTAAACAAGGGCTTTCTGGACCAGAAATGGCAGACGTTGACAAGCCACTTGATTGTAGTAGCTTGGCAGCCGCAGACGCTGGGATTATTAATTTGTTGGTTTGACTTGGATGAAAATTTTGGGAGGAGGAGGTGGAGAGCTGCCTGAATCTTGATGGTACAATCCTATTAGCAGCAGTAGTTATAGTAGTTATTGTTGGGATATTTCAAATGAATCTCACAATTGATAAATTTAAGAGTGTAGATAGATTAATAAGTATGGTAGAGCCTCAATCTAAGAGGTTAGCCTTTTAGGTAAAGAGGTGATCCAACATACTTATTGGGTCCGCTGCTAGGTGATGAATTGATGTGGGATGGATCGTACAATTTCGCTACAAATTGGTATCAGAGCCCATAGTTCGATGGACCCAAGTAACAACTCCAAGGTGCGAGGGTAAAAAAATTTGCAGGCCTCGTGGGAGAGTCCAAGTATTAACTTCAAGGTGCGAGGGGAGTGCACGAAGGTACAATTCGCAGGCCTCGTGGGTTGGAGTAAATAGAGTTGAATCAAGTGTAGCATGGGATGATTTGAGGCAGGTGGAGCGGGCTTAGGAAGGCTTTAGGGAAGTTGCTGAGACACGTTTGTCCCGGACGTGGTGGAATAATATTAGAGTCAACCAAAGGTCTTGAAGGACTCAAAGGTGAAATATTTGAATAGGGTGGAGCAGGGCTCGGATGGGATGGCTCTAGGAAAACTGCTGAGACACGTTTACTGCTGGTGTGGTGGAATAGTATTAGAGTCGAGCAGAGAGCTCTTGAAGGATTTAAAGAAGGCGTACTTAATGATGAGAATACTCTAGTATGATACTTGTGATGGGTATTCAAGTGAAAGGTGGAGATTGTTGGGATATTTTACATGAATCCCATAATGGATAAATTCAAGAGTGTAGATAGATTAATAAGTATGGTAGAGCCTCAACCTAAGAGGTTAACCTTTTAGGTAAGAAGGTGGTCCAACATACTTATTGGGCCCGCTGCTAAGTGATGAATTGATGTGGGATGGATCGTACAATTTCACTACAATACTAGAGTATTTACCATTAAGCACACCTTCTTTGAATCTTTAAAGAGCTCTGCTAGACTCTAATACTACTCCACCACGCCGAAAGCAAACGTATCTCAGTAATTTCCTAGAGCCATCCTGAACCCTGCTCCACCCGATTCAAATACTTCAGCTTTGAGTCTTTCAAGAGCTTTTACTTAACTCTAATATTACTCCATCACGCCCGGAGCAAACGTGTCTCAGTAACTTCCCTAGAGTCATCCTAAGCCCGCTCCACCCGACTCAAATCATCTTGTGCTCCACCTGATTTAACTCTATTTGCTCCACCCACGAGGCCTTGCGAATTTACCCTCGCACCCCCTCGCACCTTGGAGTTGATACTTAGACTTTATTTGCTCCACCCACGAGGCCTGCGAATTTTACCCTCGCACTCCCCTCGCACCTTGGAGTTTGTTCTTGGGCCCATCGAACCATGAGCTCTGATACTATTTTGTAGCGAAATTGTACGATCCATACCACATCAATTCAACACCTAGCAGCGCACACCTGTGTAGACGGGCCCAATAAGTATGTTGGACCACCTCCTTGCCTAAAAGGTTAACATATTAGGTTGAGGCTCTACCATACTTATTAACCCATCTACATTCTTGAATTTATCCGATATGAGTTTCATGTGAAATATCCCAACAATCTCCACCTTTCACTTGAATACCCATCACAATTGTTGGAATATTTCACATGAATCCCACATCGGATAAATTCAAGAGTGTAGATGGGTTAATAAGTATGGTAGAGCCTCAACCTAATAAGTTAACCTTTTAGGTAAGGAGGTGGTCCAACATTCTTATTGGGCACTGTCTACACAGGTGTGCGCTGCTAGGTGATGAATTGATGTGGGATGGATCGTACAATTTCGCTACAAAATGGTATCAGAGCTCATGGTTCGATGGGCCCAAGAACAAACTCCAAGGTGCGAGGGGAGTGCGAGGGTAAAATTCGCAGGCCTCGTGGGTGGAGCAAATAAAGTCCAAATATCAACTCCAAGGTGCGAGGGGGGTGCGAGGGTAAATTCGCAAGGCCTCGTGGGTGGAGCAAATAGAGTTAAATCAGGTTTCGCAAGGCCTCGTGGGTGGAGCAAATAGAGTTAAATCAGGTGGAGCATGAGATGATTTGAGTCGGGTGGAGCGGACTTAGGATGGCTCTAGAGAAATTACTGAGACACGTTTACCCCGGGCGTGGCAGAGTAATATTAGAGTTAAGTAAAAGCTCTTGAAGGACTCAAAGCTGAAGTATTTGAATCGGGTGGAGCAGGGTTCAGGATGACTCTAGGAAATTACTGAGACACGTTTACTTCCAACGTGGTGGAGTAGTATTAGAGTCAAGCAGAGCTCTTGAAGGATTCAAAGAAGGTGTGCTTAATGGTAAATACTCTAGTATGATACTTGTGATGGGTATTTAAGTGGAAGGTGGAGATTGTTGGATATTTCACATGAATCCCACATCGGATAAATTCAAGAGTGTAGATGGGTTAATAAGTATGACAGAGCCTCAACCTAATAGGTTAACCTTTTAGGTAAGGAGGTGGTCCAACATTCTTATTGGGCCCGTCTACACAGGTGTGCCCTGCTAGGTGATGAATTAACGTAGGATGGATCGTACAATTTCGCTACAAAATGGGTATCAGGCCTTGAGAATGAGGAGGACTTGCCAGTGCCCGTGCCAGTAGTAGTTATTTGGGTATCAGGCCTTGAGGAGGACTTACCGGTGCCCATGCCCGTGCCAGTAGTAGTAGTTATTGGGGTATCAGGCCTTGAGGACTTGCCAGTACCCGTAGTAGTTTCTTTAGACTGCTGCAAACCAACATCATCATCATCTGATAGCTGCTGCTCTTCTTTTCCTCCTCCGGCCGCGGCTGCATTCTTGTTCTCCTTGAATAGTTTCACGGCAGCACCACGCTGCTGCTTGCTCTCTCTAATATTAGTATAACAGTAATTATGTGATCCCAAGGGAGAGAAATCTGAGTAGCTTCTCCGAATAATCGGCGTCGATACTCCGGCTCCAAACTGCTTAGATGACTTAACAGGTGGCCGGATTTGAACATCTTCTCTTCCCGAAGTACTCAACGAAGAAGAAGACAAAAATCTAGAGCTCACCTCCCTCACTCTCGGCTGCCGATTAGGCGGCGGAACCACCAACCCATTAGCAGCAGGCCTTAGAGTATCATTCATATTCCCCAACCCCTAATTGATAGAATGAATCAAGAGTATGTGAACTGGATTGGGCTCTACTGCAATGAATTGAAAACTGGAAATTGGGATTGGAGAAAAAGATACTAGAATTGAAAAGGAATTAGAAGAAGAAAACCCCAAAAGCTAGCCGTTGTGACCTCCAAATCTCGATTGGTATCGGTCGGATCCTTAATTTAAAATGATAAAACTTTGCTGTTGTTGAAAAGGGGGGTTTCGTAATTCACCTCTTTTCGTGGTGAGAATATTGGGTAAAGGCCCCTGATGTTTACATAGATGTCCCACTTCCGCCTTAAATTTTTTTTGTTCCAAAAATATCCTTAACGTTATAAATTTCGGGTCAACTATACCCCTCCCGTTAAAAACATTCCAATTAGACAAACGGATGTCAATGACGACCGACACGTGGCAAAAATAAAATTTAATAATACTTTTTTATTTTCTCTCTATTCTCCCTCTTTTCTCTCTCTCTTTTCCCTCTTTTCTCTCTCTCCTTTATTCTTCCTCTTCCTCTGTTCCATATGGAACCAGTATTAGGCCGCATTCGTGGCCTAGACCCCAACTCCCCTGAACCCAAATCAAACCCTTTACTCAATTCTCTGCTCTTCTTCCTTTCTATCCAACAATACAATCCCATCAACAATGACATTACCAAAACTACAACCCACCCTCCAGTTAGCCCAAAAATCAGAGCAGAATGGCTCTTTCCTTTTGAACCCTTTTTCGCTTTAATTGAAAGTCCAAATATGCAAGAAACAGAACCTCTACTTTCAGGCCCAAACTCATTGATCATACCAGCAGCATATAGAATGGTAAAGTAAAAACAATCAGTAGAATGATATCTATTACCATCAAATCCAATCAAATCCGCCTGCACCCGGAATCCGACTGCCACGCAGGCATCACAGGCAGTCAGATCAGTGAGGTTCTGCCGGCAAGCAGAGTCAAGTGAAGTTGATGAGCCAAACTTGGCTACCCAATCTTTAGTAGACTCATTGAAGCACAAATATTGGGTGAGGTAACTGTTGGGTCATGATATTTCACATATTGGGCCGAGTGGATTGGGCTTACTTATTTGATTAGTCCATTGGGTTTTCTCTATTGGGTCTTAAAGATATTGGGCCTAGTCACCATTCTATTCCTGTTAAATCCTTACGAGATCGGGTCAGGTCAGTGGGATGACCCATTAGATATTTTAATATCTCTATCTTTGACTTATAATGATGAAAAAGGAAAGTTGTTAACCAAAAGTCTGCAGATCATTAATGTGGATGGGATTATAGCCGGCCGGCGGTATACACAGTGGAAAGGAAAAGGTGATAACTTGCATGCAGTCGGCAAAAATCACTGAGGAGTGGGGGGCTGTGTCAGACGGTAGTGGGTGGCACGGTAAACAGGGTAAGAGAGTATAACATAGCAAGGAAGTCTTCAAGAAAAAGGTACACATACATACAACTGATGATTTTTATCTCTCTCAATACACTAGATATTTTATCCTCTATTGTTAACCTTGTGAACATCGATACTGACTCTCACGCCTGAGCTATCCCTCGACGGTCGAAGCCGTCAAGCTTGTGGTGTTGATCGTGTTTACTATGCAGGATCAGGACATCTTACGTGATTGGGACGTGACAAAGGATCTTGGCGTTAACATTGGCGCTAGAAGGAAGGCGTTCTAGTGTCTTGTAATTTTCAATCACAACTTTCTTTTACTCTACGTCGGATAAGATGGTGAGGAGTAGAGCAAACACACCTGAAGGACAGCCGAGGGCTGTAAGCTCATCTGTCCAACACATTTCTATCAAGGATCGTCTGGGTCCTTCGAAGAGTGCTCATGAGAGTGAGAGCACTGCTTCCAAGCATGTTTCCAGGGGTTCTCGTTCGAGAGCTCATGGTGGTGCCAGACGGAGGCTGGTGTTTGCTGATGATAAAGGCCGAGACCCCGACCGAGGGCAAGTGGGGGGTTCTCCGCCTAGAACCCATCACCGAAGTGGTCGAGATGATAAAGCTGCCAAGTTGGCGAAGATGGCAGAAGAGGCGGATAATGCTTTGGAGGTTCTTCTAAAGCAAAGGGAAGATATAGCTGTGCAGATGCTTCGGATGGCCGATCTGAGGGATGAGGCATCCACTTATGTCCAGTCCGAGGGGCGTGGTAGACATAAGGATGTACAACGGCGAGAGGGGAAAGAGCCGGAACATTCTGTACATGTGTCTCGGGACCGTTCTCATGATCGAAGGAGATCGAGGAGCAGAACTCCTGAGGCATCAAAAGGAGCACTTATTGTCGTCAGTTCTCAAGGCCGAGATGGTTTCCAACGGAGGAGTAGGTCGAGGGAGATCGGGCCAAAAAGTATAAGGAAAGAGCAACGTCATGAGCATTCTCACTGTGATGGCAGGACCACCCGCCGAAGTAAGTCCAGAAGCCCATCAAGCGTGGTGGTTTCCGTTAGAGAGGGTCGGTCCATTCCAAAGGGGAAAGAATTGCCAGAGAAAGAAGTCTCCTCGCAGCCAGAAGGCATGGATTTCTTGGTGAAGGAATTGAAGGAGCTCCGGAAGCAATTAGCTAAATTTTAACAAGTGAAGGATACTCCTGGAAAGAAGGCGTCCCCATTTTCCTCGGATATTCTTAAGGAGAAGGCAGACACCACCAAGAAGTTGCCTCACATGGAGAGTTACGATGGGTCTGGAGATCTTTATGACCATAGCTAGGCGTTCGACCGACTAATGGATTATTATGATTTCACCGATGCTGCTAAATGTCACACGTTTGTTACAACGTTAAGGAAAGATGCGAGGCAGTGGATGGGGACTCTACCCGCGGACTCGGTCTCATCGTGGTCCGAATTATGCGACAAATTCCATGCTCGTTTCGGGAGCAACCGAAGAAGAGGGAAGCCCACAGGTTCTTTAGCACAGGTCTGACAGTTTTTGAATGAGTCTTTGGGTCAATATGTAAAACGCTTCAGAGAAGCCGTTGGCCAGGTGACCGACCTTAACGATCTCCAGGCTGTTGGCTTGTTTCAGAACGGGCTAGATCTGGTGAAGTCAGAAAAGTTGGTGAAGAAACTGATGTTTCACCATCCGAAGAGCTTGGCTGAAGCTTTTGATAAGGCAGAGGGCTATATTGTAGTGGAAGATGCTATGAATAGCCTGAAATATTCTTCTTCGGATAGGATGAGGGAGACCAACACTTCTAAGGCGGAAGGCGATCAGAGGAAGGGGGAGGAAATAATGATCGGCCAGAAGGCGGCTCGAAGAAGTATAATAACACATGGCGACAGGGAAGTAATCGTCCATCTGCTCCTACCCAGAAGGTGAATAAGGTTTACACCAAACTGAACACGGATAGGTCGGTGATATTGGATTAGATTAGGAGCCAACCGTTCTTTAAACCACCTCGTGATACTCTCAAACTAGGACATGGCAATGCTCAAAAGTATTGTGGCTATCACCAAGCTGCAGGTCATGACACTAATGAATGTTACAATCTGAAGGACTTTGTGGAGAGGAAGGTTCAAAGCGGTTTGTTAGTTCAGTATGTGGCCGAGAGGGACCATCAGCAAGAGCAGCAGAATGTTGACCGTACTATTCAAACGGTTCAAATGGTTCCACCCATGTAGCCTGCTCCAATTCAACCACCAAGGCACGTCGTTGATGTAATAACCGGTGGGACGACAGGGAAATTAGTTGGAAAGAAGAGGAGGGATATCTGGATTCAGTTATGACCATGGCGGGTATTCTCCCGAAGACCGACAAACCATTCCCAGAAACAGTTATATCTTTCACCGATGCAGATTACCCTTCGAAGCCCATCGAACCTTATGAAGGGGCACTGGTAATCATTGCGCAAGTGGGTTTGGTGGATATGAAGCGGATGATGATCGACAACGGGTCTTCTATTGACATTCTTTATGCCCATGCTTATCAGAGGATGCATCTTGATGGGCGAAAGATGGAGGTCGGGCAGAAGGCTCCCCTTTATGGTTTTAGCAACGATCCAGTCAAAGTTGCAGGCACTATTGAACTATCAGTGATCTTCGGCACAGCTTCTCAGCAGGTAGAAATAACATGTAAATTTTATGTTGTGCATGTAGATTCGGCTTACAACGCCATACTGGGTAGACCCACTCTGACAGCTCTGTAAGCTGTGATTTCCATTCTTCACTTTAAGATTAAGTTCCCCAAAGCACATGGAGTTGGAGAGGTAACCGGGGACTTAGATCTGGCAAGGCGTTGTTATCGGAATGCTATAATTGCTTCAGGGGTAGGGGTCAGCAGGCAGAAGCAAACCATGGCGATAGAGATTGAACCTTTTACCGAAAGCAGTTCGGAGCCTTTGGTCACACCGGCAAGAGAAACTGAAGAGATCGAGCTGGTCCTAGGTAAGAAGGATAAAACGGTGAAGATAGGTTCGGGTCTGCCGGAGCCTTTCCAGACAAACCTTATGGAACTTCTTCGCTATTTTGTGGATATATTTGCATGGGAACCACGAGATATGCCGGGAATCAGCCGGAAGATAGCAGAGCACCGGTTGGATGTGGATCCAACGAAGAAGCCAGTTCGGCAGAATAGGAGAATCTTCGCACCCGAGAGACAACGGATCATTGATGAAGAGATTGCCAAGCTGATAGCTGCTGACTTCATCTTTGAGATCAATTATCCGGAGTGGATGGCAAATGTAGTGCTGGTGCAGAAGCAGAATGGAAAATGGCTAGTTTACATCGACTACACAGACCTGAACAAAGCTTGTCTAAAGGACTTTTATCCTTTGCCTCACATTGATCAACTTATTGATGCAACTTCAGGGTATGCACTACTAAGCTTTATGGATGCTTTTTCAGGTTATCATCAAATTTCTATGTGCAAAGAAGACATTCCGAAGACAACATTCATTACGCACCGTTCGGTGTATGCCTATAAGATGATGACCTTTGGCTTAATAAATGCTGGAGCTACCAACCAGAGAATGATGAACTTCGTCTTCCAAAAATAGCTAGGAAGGAATATGGAAGTTTATGTGGATGATATGATAGTGAAGAGCATGATCGCTCAGAAGCACTTGGATGATCTCGAGGAATGCTTTTAGATGGTCCGTCATCACAAATTAAGGCTCAATTCCACCAAATGCACCTTCGGGCTCGGTGCAGGGAAGTTCCTGGGTTATTTGGTCAGTTAGAGGGGCATTGAGGCCAATCCAGAAAAGATCTAGGCTTTTTTAAACATGAAGACTCCTCAGTCATTTAAAGATGTTCAACGTCTGATCGGGAGGATTGCAACTCTGAGGAGGTTCATGTCCAAGTCGGCAGAAAGATGTTTGCCATTCTTTAGCACGTTGAAAGGACCGAAGAATGCCAAGACCTTCAAATGGACTTCAGAGTGTGAAGATGCCTTTCAAGGCATAAAGACGTATTTATCTTCGGCTCCTTTATTGGTAAAACCTGCCCCTGCTGAGACTTTATACTTATATCTGGCTGCTAGTTCGTTAGCAATGGGAGTAGTTTTGGTTCGAGAAGTGGGGGGAAAACAACATCCAGTCTATTATGTCAGCCATGTTCTAAAGGATGCGAAAACCAGGTACCCGAATGTTGTGAAATTTTCCTTTGCTTTGATAACAGCCAGTCGAAAGCTTAGGCAATATTTTCAAGGTCGGCTCCTGGTCGTTTACACGGATCAACCGCTGAAGATGGTGATGAGCAAGCCAGAAGTCTCGGGAAGATTGGCTACATGGACAATGGAGTTATCTCAGTTCTTTATTAAGTATCATCCCCGAACTGCTATCAAAGGTCAAGCCCTGTCCGATTTCATGGTGGAGTGTTCGTTCTCCGAAGCAGATGCTGAGCCGACAGAAGCTGAAGTGTTTGATCGAGTAGTTACAGTTCTTCAGCACAGTCAGAATGTGGACTCTGTATGCAGATGGGTCTTCTACTTTGGACGTCTGTAGAGCAGGGATTATCTTGACAAGTCCAGAAGGATTCAAAGTGCAACAGGCCATCAGATTTGGGTTCAGAGCAACGAACAATGAAGCCGAATACAAAGCAATGCTGGCAGGAGTTCGGCTGGCGAAGAGTCTAGAAGTTCAAAAGTTGATCATCTACAGTGATTCTCAGCTGGTCGTTAAGCAAGTCTCAGGGGATTACAAAGCTCGATGAGCAAAAATGATCAAATATTTGGTAGAGTTAAAAGACTGGCTTCAGTATTTTGTCTCCTATGAGTTTCAGGGTATAGAGCGTAATGACAATTCTATTACCGATACGTTGTCAAAACTGGCCACTACAGATGCTAATAATTTTGATGGATCAGTCTATTTGGAAGTTTTGCAGCAGCCGAGTATCCAGCACGAAGCGGTGATGTGCATTGAACGGTCTAACTGTTGGATAAATCCCTACATTGAATATCTGGCAGATGGCGTCCTTCCTTCGGATCAGATGCTGGCAAAGAAGATCAAGTACAAGAGTGCCAACTTCGTTCTTATTGATGGGGATCTTTATCGAAGGGCATTTTCATCACCATTGTTGAAATGTCTGGTTCTATCTGAGGCTGAGTATGCTCTTCGGGAGGTTCACGAAGGTATTTGCGGCGACCATATGGCTGCTAAGTCATTAGCTTACAAAGTACTTCGCAGGGGTACTACTGGCCTACGATCTTCAAGGAAGCTACGGAGTATGTGAAAAAGTGTGAGAAGTGCCAGTTCAACAGTCCGATCTCACATCAGCCACCAGAAGAGCTATACTCGATATTATCTCCTATACCCTTCGCTGTCTAGGGGGTAGATATACTGGGTCCGTTGTCGAAGGGTAAAGGTCAGGTCAGTTTTGTTATAGTTGCCATAGACTATATGACCAAATGGGTAGAAGCGAAGCCACTTCGGTTGATAATGGAATAAGAGTGCTTGAAATTCATGAAGGAGTCAGTAGTTTTTCATTTTGGAATTCCCAAAGTGGTGATTTCGGACAACGGGCGCCAGTTTGTGGGATCAAAATTTGAAGGATTTCTGAAAAAGCTGGGAGTTCAGCACAAGAAGACTTCGGTGGCTCATCCACAATCGAACGGGCAGGTCGAAGTGACCAACAGAACGCTGCTAAATAGGATCAAGCGCAGACTGGACGAAGCTAAAGGAAGATGGCCAGAGGAACTTCTCAGCGTGTTATGGGCTTACCGGACTACACCGAGGACTACAACAAGAGATTCACCTTTTAGATTGGCCTATGGTACTGATGTCTTAGTCCCAGTTGAAATCAGATCTCCAAGTCTTCGAGTCAGTCAGTTTAAAGAAATCTACAATGATGAAGGACTGAAGGTCAACTTGGATCTATTGGAAGAAGTCAGAGAGGTGGCTTTGATCAAGTTAGCAGCCTATCAACGGAGAGTAGCCAAGCATTACAATAGAGGGGTAAAGCTTCATAGATTTGAAGTGGGGGACTTCGTCCTCAGAGAAGTCAAAGCATCTATGCCACAGAACATGGAAAAGCTGATGCCGAACTGGGAAGGGCCGTATGAGGTAATTGAGGTACCAAAACCTGGAACTTACCTGTTGAAGGCATTAGACGGATTAGAGATCAAGAATACTTGGCATGCTGGCAGGCTTCGGAAATACTTTCAGTAGAGATCGAGTCAATTTATCAGAAGTCTGTAAATGGTAGTTCGTCATCAATAAAAGATTCATTTTTTCATAAATTGATCTTCTTCCTATTGGTCCTAAATTCACAGCGGTGTAAGGAGGACGGGGGGGACTCGCTGACCATTCGATGGTAGCCTTTTTGGCAGGTGGTCCTTATGAATTTGTCAGGCCCTTCGGGGTAGGCAAACTTCGTCGAAGTAAGGAGGACGGGGTGGACTCGCTGACCATTTGATGGTAGCCTTTTCGGCAGGAGTGTCCTCATGGGTTTGATTTACCGCGAGTGGTAAACAAATTCCACAGTCCTTTTAATTTTGATTTGTCGCGAGTGGTAAACAAAATGCACTAAAGTAATGAGGTTAAGGGGGACTCGCTGGCCATTCGATGGTAGCCTTATTGTTAGGTGTGTCCTTATGAATTTGTTCTACTGTGAGTGGTAAACAAATTCCATGGTTCTTATAAAATTATTCTACCCCGAGTGGTAAATAAATGTCTTTATATACTTGTTCTACCCCGAGTGGTAAACAAAATCTTGATGGTGCAAGGAGGATCAACCGAATTCACCTTACACATGACCTGTCTCACACTTCGAAAATGATAAGTATACATTACTTTATTTTGTTCAAGTGTTGAGTTTAGTCCTTTCAGTTCAGTTCATTGAATCCAGTTCATTTCATTTCTCAACTTAACTGTTATATGCCTTATCTGATTCATAGTCTAAGTTAAGTTCATTCAGGTCCATTGATGCTGAATTATTGACAAGAAACGAATCAAAACGGAAGCCATGATAAATAAATTTGGAGATTCGTTCATCCATCCAACCATAATATTAAACTATTACATAAACCAGTAACATTATCAGGCATTATCTTCTCCATCTGAAGAGTCGAGCAGGGACGAATCTACGTTAGCTGCAATCAGCTTCTCTTTGCCGCGACTTCGACAGAGCTCATAGCCTTCAGAATATATCTCCATAATTTCCCCGTTGATCTCATCTGACTTCTGATACTCTTCACAGATTTGCTTGCGGAGATCATCGGTTAAGGGGGGTCCCAGATCCCGAAGAGCCCGGAGTTCCTTGATCTCTTCTTCGAGCTTCTGACGCCTATTCAGATGACGAGTCTCTTGTAACTCCAGCTTTTCGATCGATTTTGCCAGAATCTTATTGCTGGCCTTCAGCTCTTTAACTTTCTCCATCCTCAGTTCATTCCGTTGAACCAGGTCAGCATTTATTTTGACAATTTCTTGGTGGTTGGCCTTGGATAACTTCAATTCTTCATTGGAAATTTTCACCTCTTCCTTGGCCTTAGCCAAATCATTTCGAAGACCTTCATTAGTGTGAAGAACGCATTCATGTTGAGTTCTTTCCCAAGCCAAAGCCGACTTCAGGATGGCGTTCTCCTTTCTTATTGCCTCTTTTTCGGCTTCAGCTTCAATAGACTTTGGACGTAGACATCCGAATACAACATTTGTATACACATGATTCAGCATTATTTGATCAGTTTCAAATATCTAAGTATAAAGATAAACACGGAAATTTAATAGAAAACCATTTACCTTCGCCAGATAGCTCATGCCTTCCTTAAGCAGATCCATGTTCGAACTGTTACCAAATCGATGATCATCGGTCTCACGGACGAAAGCATCAAACAGTTGAAAGGGGAAGTTGGCATTAAACCGAGGCCACATGGTTGGAGAGGCCATAGCATCACGTTGAAATTTGGAAGGTGACTGTCTTGGAGGGGAAGGCATGGGTTGATCGTGAGTTGGTGATGGATCCATATATATGTTTTTAGGAGAAGGTGATCGGGTAGGAATAGGTTCCCGAACCGGTGAAGGAATGGATGATGAGCCTGGGTGACTATCAGACGGTTGTTTTCTCTTGCGAGAGAGCGAAGGAACGGATTTGATTGGCTCGTCATCATCTGGCACTTGAGTTTCCATGGGGATTGCTGGTGGATTGTTGGTCGAAGATGGGGGAACTCAAAGTTCCTTAACAGTCAAGGGGTTAATCTTTATCCTCAACTTCTTGACACGAAGGACCTTCGCCCGTTCGTGCAGAGGTATGTCAAACAGACTTCTCTTGGTCGGAGCGGATTTAGGAGGTACAGAAGTGGGATTGGATGAAGGGCTTGCTTCTAGGTTTGCTTTTAGATTTTTTTCTGGATCTATCTCAGGGTCTGTACCTGGGCATGTGGATTTAGATCTCCTAGTAGCTCTTTTTATTCGTTGGAGTTTGAGGGATTCTTCAGGAATAATGGGCTCTTCAATTTGTGGCTCATCAATCTGAGGGTTGACGATGGGTGTTTCAGTGGTGAGAGGATTGGCCTGATGAGATTCTTCTGTGGGAAGCTCTTCATTTGCATCTGTAGTCTTCCCAGCCAAAAAGTCTTCAAACTCTTTCACCTCTGAAGAGTTCGGTCTAATCAAGGACACTGCAAAGATCGTGCAACGACAAATCAAAACCAATATTATCAAAAGTTTCACAGAAATATGCACGAAAATAGTTCGATACTTACGTTTATGATCATATAGCCATGCCTGTTTGGAAAAAAGTCTGTGTTTCCATTCCTTCTTCGGGAAATTATTCAAAAGTTTGATCATTTCGGCTACACGTTCTTCAGGAATATCGCTGAAGTCAGCGGAAATCTTTTCATCAGTCGCCCAATTCGGTAAAGAGGCGATTTCTGGTCGCTTGACGAAAAATCATTTCTCATGCCATCCTCTATTGCTCGAGGGAGTATTTATCAACGACCGCCTCTTAAACTTTTCACCAGCCTTTTGTGCATACTTGCCCAGAACTTTGAATCCCTTTTCCCTGGTTTGGGCAATCTTATATACAGTAAAGAAGAAGTCGAGAGTGGGTTCGACTCCTAATTCATGACAGAATGCGATAAAAGCCAAAATGTGAATGTAGGAGTTTGGCACCAGTTGGGCAAACCCTACCCTAATAAACCCTAGGAGGGTAACCAGAAAGACATAAAGAGGAAACCTAACCCCCTTTTCGAGTAGAGTCACCAGAACAGCCATCCAACCGTCTGAACGTTGGTACATCTTCTCTTCAGATTTGGGGGCTCTTATCAAGTGGGTATCAGGAATGTGATAACGAGCCTTAATCTTCCGTAACTCTGTTTAAAAAATGATGGAGGGTGTGTTGGCGTAGGGATATTGTTCTTTGTTTTTGAAGAAATCAGAGGGGTTAGGCATGGGTTTTGGAGGCACAGATTTTTCGCTGGGGGTGGTAGTTTTGGGGCTTGAGCTCGATGCTTCTTCAGTAAGATTGGGGTTTGAAGGAACGGTGGCAATAGGGGTTACACGAAGGGGAGAGTTCTGGTTCGAGTTCATAGTCACCATTATTGAGATTCTGCAAAACTGAGAAGGAAGTTTGAGAGAGAAGGGATGGGCTCAAAGGTTCAAAATTCAAATTGACAGGTAAAAATGTCAATTTGGGCAAAAATTACTTTTTATACTGACAGTTACACGGGTTACGAAGGTGACACATTTAATTTCTGGCAATGATGGGGAAGTTAAATGGAAAGCATCCAGGTTAAGCTTCAGATATTTATCAGATTGGGCCTTTCAATTAAGCTTCCGGTCTCAGTTCATCTCTTTACTTTAACTCTCCACCGTTTGGGCTTTGGTAAATTTCAGTTCGGGCTTATTTCGATCCTATCAAATCCTATAAAGTCATGGACCACTTATAGTTTTCTATTAAATATCTTATTTAATATATTTAATAGAAAACTAGGGGGCAATGTTGGGTCATGATATTTCACATATTGGGCCGAGTGGATTGGGCTTACTTATTTGATTAGTCCATTGGATTTTCTCTATTGGGTCTTAAAGATATTGGGCCTAGTCACCATCCTATTCCTGTTAAATCCTTACGAGATCGGGTCGGGTCAGTGGGATGACCCATTAGATATTTTAATATCTCTATCTTTGACTTGTAATGATGAAAAAGGAAAGTTGTTGACCAAAAGTCTGCAGATCATTAATGTGGATGGGATTATAGCCGGCCGACGGTATACACAGTGGAAAGGAAAAGGTGGCAACCTACATGCAGTCGGCAGAAATCACTGAGGAGTGGGGGGCTGTGTCAGACGGTAGTGGGTGGCACGGTAAACCGGGTAAGAGAGTATAACCTAGCAAGGAAGTCTTCAAGAAAAAGGTACACATACATACAACTGATGATTTTTATCTCTCTCAATACACTAGATATTTTATCCTCCATTGTTATCCTTGTGAACATCAATACTAACTCTCACGCCTGAGCTATCCCCCAACGGTCGAAGCCGTAAAGCTTGTGGTGTTGATCGTGTTTACTGTGCAGGATCAGGACGTCTTACGTGATTGAAATGTGACAAAGGATCTTGGCGTTAACAGGAACAAACTGAAAAGGGTCAAAACAAACAGAAGTAAGATTAGATGGGAGAGACAAAGAATTGAGATTTGATTGGAAATCAGATATGTAAGATTCTGAAGTGGGTAAATTGGGTAGGTGAAAAAGAGAGGTTTTTTAAAGGTTTTTAGAAAGGCCTATGCCAAAAAGGCTAAGGAGGGTTTGGCAGCACTGAGAGGTCTTGTTGCTACTCTAAGTTGGGTTTAGGAAGTTTCTGCAATCAGATTCCGGCCATGGGACCCTCAAAACATAACCAAAATTAATGGGACATGAATTTATGGAGTTATTGGTTGGTCCAGGAGCAGGGGAGGCTGAAGTTGTGGAGATAAATATAGATATGTATATAGATATATAGAGATAAAATAGTGGAAACAAAATCAAGAAACTAGAATTCATGCTTCTTTCTTTGATTCTATAAATTGTCTTTCTAGGGTATTGGTTAAAGATAGAAAACTGAGTAAAGATTGGGTCTTTTTTTGATTTTCTAATTTTTTTTGAAACATGAAGATTGAAGAATAATCTATCTGGGTTAGATATGGGTATGTGATGTTGATGATGGTGGTATAATTACAGAGTCAAAGTTCATGTTTGTTTGTGATTTCGGTGGCTAGTTTTGTGAATATGTTGATGTAAGAGAGAGATAAGACAGATAATTATTAAAATTTATTTTTGCCACGTGTCGGTCGCCACTGACATCCGTTTGTCTAATTGGAATTTTTTAACGGGAGGGGTACAGTTGACCCGAAATTTATAACGTTAAGGGCACTTTTGGAAAAAAAAAAGTTTAAGGTGGAAGTGGGACATCCGTATAAACATCAGGGACATTTTTGCACCTTTGCCATGAAAATATTTGTAGAAAACTAATATTTCACCGGCACTTCTTGATATTTTTATATATTAATCAATAGAAATTGGAAAAAACAACTAATATGTGGTCCTTATATATAAAAATATTAAAAAATAAAATAGAAATATCTTGTAGCCTAATCCCTCAAAGATCACTATTTTCATGTTTGTTTTTAATATTTTCACCTGATCACTTTTAATATTAAATTGGGACCCACTGTATGCTCATGTAATATCTTAGTACCGTATAAAAATATCAAAAGTATATGTAAAAATTTAAATTTTATGAGAAGAAAACAAATAATTTCTTTCTTTTCTCTGTGTTTGTAAATTGTGAAAGGAAATTTAATATAAAATAATATATTACTATTTTATACTTGTGAGATTATATTTGAAAATTATTATGAGGTTAGTTTTGATTTTTTTTAATGTGTTATCTAAGTCTTTAATAAATTTCTTTTCAAATCTTACTCTTTTTTATAAAACAAAATCATTTTTTTTCCTCTTTTCTCTTCTCAAAAAACTTATAACAAAGGGGGCTTGTACCCATGTTGCTCCGATTTAATAAATAGTAATACTATGGTGTCAAAAGATTACTACAAAATAGTAGGTACAAAATGATGTGTTGAATTATAAATAGTTGATATTCTCACCTACATGGGTAGGTTCAATAGTTATAACCAACCACTAACATCCACATCATTTTGTATCATTTTTTATATACATTCTTTTCTCATCAAAACATTATTGTTTGATAAAAATTCGTAGTTTCCTTCTCATTTTTTTAAAAGGCTTAAATATGTTGCACTACCCTAAACTATCCGATATATTTCACTTTGGCGATTCACCTTTTAACTTTTTTAATTAGATGATTGAACTATTAATTTTTTCAATTTTGTCTAATTTCTCTTGAAACGTCAGCAAATGCTGACGTGGCCCCCTGAGTTGGGCCATGTTCAGCTGATGTGTCTTAAAAAAATCATTTTTCACCATTTTGTTAAATTAAATTATTTAAGCAAGGGTAAAGTTGGCAAACAACCTTTTCTTCCATATTAAAATAATTCAAAGAAATTTTCAGACATAATTGTTGGGATTTCGGCACAACAAAGCAATGCACATCGGAAAATAAAAATTATAAAACAAAATAAATTCTGAAACCCAAAACAGGATCCATGCGAAATAGACATTAATTCAGTGTTTTAAGAGATTATATCGATTATGAAAAAACCTCTGAAACGCTTCAAATCTCCAACGCAATCCCTCACGAAACTACGTCTCTATGGTATCCACACGAACGCACACGAACCGTCGCACGATTCTGCAATAAAGGGAGCTGCGGTACTAGCCGCCAAAGGAACATGATTTTCGAAAACTTTTCTCTAGTCTCTCTCTAAGAGCGACTAGGGTTTTTAGATTAATGATGATACCTAATATGGCTACTACATATCATATATATAGCGGTTAAAAAAGAATTAATCAAAAATCTAATTTAATTAAAATAAAATCCGAATTTATATATATATATATATATATATATATATATATATATATATATATATATATATATATATATAAATTATCCTATTAATTTAAATTCGTAATTTAAATAATATCAATCATATTGACATATTTAAATCTTTACAATTTAAATTAATTCCCTTTTATTACGTTCTATGTGTGTGACCCTATATGTTATTATTACATTGGCAATAATTTTAAAATCATATTATAAAATTATAAACAGTGAGCAACATCTAGTAATGCATCACTGCTACCCAAGTAATAAAAGATCGATGATTCGATGCAACCTTTTCGTGACCAATGTTTCAATGTAGTTTAATCCTTTAAACCTTAATATCCTAGATTAAACTCGAGTCATGGAGTGCGTCATACTCTTCATAATTTAATCTGAGTTTTTCTTGATCAATGAGTAGACTATATGAAACAAATCACTATTTGAGCATGACCATGCATTTCATAGCCCTACTCAATCAAGAGGCCTATGGATATCACCCCTAATAAATAGGAGGGTTAAATTCCATCTAGATCACTCATATTCCTCACACGATTCATGATGTATTCAATAATCACCTTTATAGTCCACCCTATTAAAGGTGGCCTTTAATGATATCAAAGTACATAAATTCTCGTGTAGTAATATAGTGATTTCAGGTTAGAGGACCATTACATCATTGTCACAATGAGAATCACTAATGACACTTTGCATACTGTTCCACGTAGAATTCTCATGGTGGGTCTGTCCAGCACATCGTTCTCTAACATGTACCTATGCATCGACTTAATATCTCATATATTTATGACCAATGAGATTTGGTCATCAGTCAATCCACATACTAGTCTCAATGCATTATTGTTGTCCCATCAACAATGATACTCGACTAGGGACATTTAAGAGCAATGATATTAATTGTAATTATATAATCTCATGTTCAAGTCACATACTTGAAACTATATAATTTATATCACTATTCTAAGAAATTTTATTATGTTAACATTTATATAACGCAGCAAATAAAATCATTCATTCATTCAATCAAATATAATATTGAAATGTTAAGCAATTATATCAAATAATTGGCCTCTAGGGCACAAACTCTAACAATATTCTCAAACAAATCTACGAAAAATTACAGATGTAAATCTTTGTGAAAACTCTCACCCGCAAGACCATTACCTTGGAGGTAGAAAGCTCCAACACAAAATCTAGGACAATGAACATGGGCGGAACTAGGGGGGTCAAATGACCACCCACCTTAGAATTTTCGGGGGTTATTTGTTTTCCTTTTCCTTCCTTTTTTTATCTATTTCCTTTTCTCCTTTCCTTTAATTTTTATTTTTATTTTATCAAGATTATTAAATATGTCTTCTTCTATTTATTTATTTATTTTTTGTTGTTGCTTGAATTCATTCTTTCAACCTAATTAATCCCATGAACCACAATATAAGGTTTTGAATATATAATATTATAATTTATAATTTATCTATAAAAGTAGCTAATCAGTTGACAAAAAATTTTAAAGTCTGATTAATAGTCTCATAGTTCTGAAAAAATTAGTATATACATACACACACACACACACACACACACACACACACACACACACACACACACACACACACATATATATATATATATATATATATATATATATATATATATATATATATATATATATATATTTAAAGTCATTAGACTCGCAACTCAAAAGTTGATAAGGGTTGGAATAAGATGTTGTGAAATACTATAATTGGGCAAAATAAATTTAAAAGAAGCACTCCAAGCGTTAATAAATAATTTTTTTACTGATGTATTTTGACCCCCTCTATATATGTTCTGGTTCCGCCACTGACAATGAAGGAATCTCGTTAGACCAACATCGTCTAATCTTCACCAGAAAATAATTGGAAGACGACAAAACCCTAGTCGACTACAACATCTAGGAGTTAACTCTCCACCTCGTCTTCTGTCTATGGGGCGGTATGCATTTCTTTTTGCGGAATCAGTTGGGTGTTATTCGGATTTGTTTCATCTTAACTCATTTTGGGACGGATCTGGATCTGCCAGTTCCATTTTAGTTTGATTTGGGAATTTTTCTGAATTCGACTGATTTGGTATTTCTATTGTAGCTAATTCTAGCTACATATAGGTTTGTGTTCCATTTTATCTAGAGTTTTTGTTTGATCGATTTTTGTTCAAATGGGTTTTATGTTTCTAGTGTAACAGACGGTAGTTATTGTTGGAAACCATGTTCATTATTGTTAAGTTCTAGATCTGATTTTCGTTGATAGGGTGATTAGCTGGATTATGGTGTTTGTTGTTATGTTCTGCTATCTCCTCCTGATTTCAATCCTTTTTAATTGGCCCACCCATTTTTTGGATCTAGTTTGAAAGAGTTTGATCTGGGTTTGGTGGTTGTTTCGCTAGTTTGGATCTAGGTTAATTTGTTTGGATCCGACAACCATGGTGGTTCGTCGGTGCTCATGTTACTGTTGGGTCCCTGACTTAAGGTCTATGCTACGTTCTGGTGGACTTGGTCAGATTGCTTGGGGTCTCTATCGGAGGATTTTGGGCATCTTTGCTGATCTAGTTTTTTGGTGGATCGCTGGTTATATGTTCACCGACATCTAATCTGGTTGCTGACTGCTGCGAACGAGGAACGGAACAGGAATCGGGGATGTGGGAGTCAGACTACAAGGTTGAGAGAAGTGGAGTATTAGGAGAAGAAGACTTTATGTTTATTTTTATTTTTTTAATTTTTTTGTTTATTATGTATGTTTTGTTTAATTATATTTTTGTTTAGTTTAGTTTAATTGTTAATTTATTTTATTTAATTTATGTTAGTTGTGTACTTTTTAAAGTTAAGTTACTTGTGTAATTATTCATAATTATGTTTTTTCTGTAATTTACTTAATTATTAATGTTAATTTTATATATTTTCTAATTTATATTATTTGTGTAATTTTAAATTGTTTTATTTGTTATTTTACCTTTTTGTCCTTTAATCTCATTAAAAATATATATTCTTTTTACACATAAGCACTAATTTAGCATATTAGGTGCCATGTCAGCAATTTTTAATATGGCAGACCCAATTGAAAGGAATTGAAAAAAATCAATAGTTCAATCATCTAATTGAAAAAAATAAAAGGTGGATCACCAAAGTGGAAATGTCAGATAGTTTAGAGTAGTAAAATATATTTAAGCCTTTTTAAAACTCACAAACACAATGTCAGTTCTTATACCCAAATTGCTACCATTTGATAAAATATGTAGTTACCTTCCTTGATTTGATTCCTTGTCATAAAGTTCCCAATTTCATTTGATTAATTTCGTAACTTTGAGGATCAACTGGTAGCGCGACAGGAGATTGTGCTTTTCTTTGAACAATTCTTTTCAAAAAAAAAATTCACATTGTTGAGTATAATAAAATAATTCATAGTTTAGATGCTTAGGAAGTATAAAATAAAGAAGTAATAAGCAAATTGAGTTTGTAAATTTATCCAGGTAAGTTTATGGGCCAATAAATAATTTTTAGGGTTCTTTACAGAAATATACAACAATTAAAAAGTAATTACACAATTAGTATATCCACAAAATAATTACAAAAAGAGGGTAACAATTTCAAACCATTCAATTTCATATTAATAAGGAAACCTAAAATCAAGGAGAAATAATCGCCATAATTAATAATTCAAATTTAAACCATTCAATTTCACATTTATAAGGAAACCTAAAATCAAGGAGAAATAATCGCCATAATTAATAATTCAAATCAAATTTTTGGGATCTAACAGCAAAAACAAATCCATAATTCAAATCAAAAGGAGGGAAAACCAAAAAAATATTTTCTCCATCCTAATCTTCATCTCCCTCATCGCTTATTCTTTTCATCACTGCCTCATCTCTCCTCCCCTTCATCATCCTCCTCCGCCGCGAATCTCCAGAAGTCCTTGGTTGCGCCACCGCTACATCGCCCTCTCCCTTCCCCTTCATCATCCTCCTCCGTTGCAAATCTCCGGAAGTACCTGAGTTATTATTATGAATTTTTTTTTGATGATTTGGTTACCCACAAAAACTAAAATATTTACATTTGTATGAATATTTGGCTACCAACTGCATCATATTCAAAAAAAATTTGTAACATAATAAAACTGAATTGGTTACATTGGTCTGAAGGTTTGACAACCAACTGCATGAAGGTTTGACTACCAACTGCATCACATTCAAAAATAAATTGGTAACCTAATAAAACTGAATAGGTTACCTTGGTATGAAAGTTTGGCTACCAACTGCACCACATTCAAAATAAATTGGTAACCTAATAAAACTGAATATGTTATAATGGAGGCGGCCATAATGGAGGCGACAAAGGTGGAGGTGGAGGTGGCGGCGGAAGGCAACCATAAAGGAGGCGGAGGTGGTCATAACAGAGGTGGTGGAGGCAGAGGATGAGACAGCCATAATGGAGGCGGCGGAGGAGGAGGTGGAGGCGGCGGCGGAAGGGGAAGCAGATCAGGAGGGGAGGAGATGGCGATCACAATGGAGGTCACAAGGGAGGAAATGATAGCAGTCACTAAGGAGGAGGTTTGGATCTGTGTTTATTTTTGATGATGATGATGATGACAACAATGAAGATGATATTTAAAATATCCACCTAAATTAAAGGAAAAATAAATTCACTAATTATGTAAATAAAATATTTAAATGCATTAATTGTGTAAATATTTTAGGTATGCACTATTGTTGTAATTATTTTAAAAAATGTACTAGAAAGTGTAATAGTTCCTAATTTTTATCTTCAAAAACCCATTGAAAGTTGCAAGGGGAGGGAATACACGAGAAATCAAATCATATTGAAATGTTCGAATAGATCATAAACGGATTCAGGATTTGTTCCCAACAGGAGTGGATTTTTTGGGCTAAAGTTTAGCTAGTTAGAGTGCGAGAGTTTGACTAAATTATACATATTGTGTTTAGTTTTTTTTAGAGCGATAGTAGTTTAAGTTTTTTTTCGCCCCTTTAAGATTAACTTTTTCATAAATCTGACCCCTTAAGTTTATTAAGTTTTATTTTCGCCCATGTCCCTATACCTATTGTTGGATCTTGGGTATCCAATTGGGGTGCCCATGAAGGGTCTGACCCATATGGATTAATTAACCATTCTTTAATTAATAAGGTCAATAGAGACGTTCATGTTTTTGAACGTTCCGTATTAAATACACATATCCCCTCAATCGATCAATTAACATACGATTCATTCAGTATCAATTTGGCCTTATATAGTGCGCTCCCATACACAGACCAAACCCTAATTGTTACGTACCGTGAGTTGGTGCTCCGTTCCCAATCGTAGTTCAGAGACGTTATTGGGTTGAAGAGGAACATAGCTTTGCAGAAGGTTTTCTGCATCAAAGGTTATTCACGCTTCAAGAGGTAAACCTTTGATCCTCCTGATTATGTGCAAATATGAATATCATGCATAATAAAATTCCTACATTGGTATCAGAACATGATTTAACGATCTATTGTATGCTATGTATGTTATATTTACACATTATGCCATGATTTTATGTTTAAAAGCTTGGAAAACATCATTAATGGCATTTCTAGGTACACTAAATATTAGGGGCTAATAATTCAGTATGTTTTAGCCTAAATATAGTGTATATGATCTGCATAATTTGGGTTTAATTGGTTATGAATTTTAAGATTAATTTGAATTCCTAGTTTGCAAACAACCTACTTTTGAACAACCATAACTTTTTCTATCATTATCCGTTTTGAATGATTTTGATATGTATGCGTAGTATATTTTATAAGCTTTCCAACGATATATTATGGAACTAAATTGGAGTTATATGAATTGAGATATTGCTTCTCAAAGTTTGGATCGCAGAATGACATTTCTGTAAATTTTTGTGACTGAAGGTAGAAAGTGACCTGCGATTCTGACCCGCTTTGGCAGAATTTTTCTATTTAATTTTCAGAAATTAATTTAATAACTAATAAATTCATGGAAATTAATTTAAAAATAGTTATATTGATTATTAAATTCCAAAAATTTTACAAAAAATAATTATTAGTATATAATTAATATTTGCACTGGAATTTTGAAATATTAACAATTTTTGATATTTTTGGTTAATTTTCTATCTATTAATTATGAAAATTAGGAAATATATCACAAAAATTCCAGTGATTATATTATTATGCTAAGTTACTGTTGTAATTTTTGTAAAGGAAAATATCTGTTTATGATATTTTTGGTTAATTTCTAATTAATTGTGTAATGGTTTATTAATTATGAAAATTAGTAAACATATCACAAAAATTCCAAGAAAATTACAGTGACTATTTTATGATATTAAGTTATTGTTGTGAATTTTTCAAAGGAACAATAACAATATTGAATAATTTTGATTAATTTCCAATTAATTATGCGACAATTTATTAATTATGATAATTAGCTTGACTATCAAAAATTCCAAAAAATTAAACTAACATTTTAATGATGATAAGCTACTGTTACAAAATTTTTTGGAAGAAATTAACAGGTTTGGATATCTTTAGTTAATTTCCAACTATTTATGCATTGATTAATTAATTGTGATAATTAGCAAAATTATCAAAATAAATTCCAGATAATTACAGTAATGTTTTGTGATGTTAATATACTGTTGAGATTTTTTTGGATGCTTTTTAATGTTTTTATAGCATACCTGATATACTAATTGAGTAATATAACCTATTATTTAATTCTTTTGTTAATATTTATGGGATACTACTTATTGGTGCTTGTAATTAAATTACTATGTTGTAATTACATAAATACCCATGTTCCTAGTGGGAGTCATTTATTTTGTAATAATTTAATTAAATTATTCCCTAAATTACAATATCTTGTGCGCTAGAAAATTAAATTTAAATAATTAGACATTTATATGGATTGTGATTCCTAAGCTTAGCCAAGTCTTCCTTCCATATTTATGTCTCATTATTTTTTATGTTAATTTGGTTCATGTGGCAAAGATATCTTATATACTTTGGTGAACATTGAATATATCTAATACTTCTCATACAAAAACAAAAAATGGCTTAAAAATATATTATCGTAGACCTTAACTAAGGAAACAAACTAGACGGAGATAACTATGACGTGTGACACCGAAAAGTCAGGATGGTTTTGGAAGAGCAAGTGGTTGAAGAAACCCTACTGTCCAAAATGGCTAAACCAGAGGGTGAAAATGCAAAGGATCCGATCAAGGTTGCTGCCGTTGAAAGTTGGCACAAAAAGGATCGTATCTCTCGCATAACGTTGCTGAGCTGCATGAACAATGAGTTTCTATTTAAGTATGAACAATACTCTACTGCACACAATATGTGGGAGGCTCTTAAAACTAAGTTTAATGGCACCTTGTTGACAAGGAAGATTCGATGGTTACAAAAAGAAAGATAACCACACTATGAAACAACACCTTCAAATCATGGCTAATATGATCCGGGAGTTGAAATTCGGAGGTACTCAATTGTCAGACGAACAATAGATTTCAGCGGTGGATCGCTCCCTTCCCGATAATTGGGAACATATGCTGATCAACATGACTCATAACGAGACTATCAAGACCTTTGATGATATTCGTTGTCACTTAGAGCTCGAGGCTAAGAGCCTTAATGTTGTTATGACCTCCAGGGTATATGTTGCTGAATCAAACTCTCGTAGAGGATTCAAGCCAAAGAAGAGGAAGAAACTTGCTCATCTTGCTGCGCCTAAAGGGGCTGCGAGTGGGGGTGCTGTCAAACGAAAAAGAGGCAAACAAGGTTCTGGTAAGAAAAACCAAGATTACATGCTACAATTGTGGCAAGGCGGGACACTTCACTCGTGAATGCACTGAGCCAAAGAAGGTAATTCCTAGTCCTAATTTATCTATATGCTTAATATCAAGTACTTTTTTTGTTGCTCATTCTCTCCATATGTGGATTGTAGAGTCCAGAGCAACGGACCACATAGTTATAGATCTGAGTGGATTCATGAATTCGTGAAATACCGCCGCATTTCGGTTGACAGAAAAGTATACATGGGGAACGATTACAGTGTGGACATGCTAGGCATTAACACTTACAAACTGAAAATGTGAGGATGCTCAGCATTGGTCTTTTATGATGTACTTTATGCTCCGGATGTCTGGAAGAATTTATTTCTATTTTATTAGTACTTCTTTTAGGCTATTATGTTAGTTTTGAGAATAATTCTGTAATAATTTAGCATGGGACGAATTTTTTTGGACATGGTTTTATGATGAATGGTTTTATGATTTTGGATACTATTGATTCTAGGAGTAATAGTAGTGATTATTTTTCTTTACTTGTTAAAAATGATCACGATGGTTCAATTCAATGGCATACTAGATTAGGCCATATTGGACAAGATAGAATGGCCAGGTTAGCTCGAGCACGTCTTTTAGGCCCACTCGCTAAGGTCAATCTACCCACATGTGAACATTGTTTGGCAGGAAAATTAACTATAAAACCATTCGGTAAAGCCACTAGGGAAGAAACACCATTACAACTCATTCACTCAGACATCTATGGCCCTATGAATGTGAAAGAAAGGCATAAAAGTTCCTATTTTCTCACAATGATAGATGATTATATGTGCTTCGGGTACACTTTCTTAATCTTTCATAAGTTTGAGGCATTAGATTGCTTTAGACGTTATTTGATTGAGGTCGAGAATCAGTTCGATAAAAGTGTTAAGTCACTTCGAACTGACCAAGGCCGCGAGTATCTGTCCGATCAGTTTAAAGAACTTTGTGAGGAAAAAAGGGATAATCAGGCATGTGACACCCAAAAATTTGGGTACTTCAATTCTCACGTGATTTGGTGTTCACTATACAAAATCACATGTCTATCTACCCATAATAAATGAAACCATAAGATAGAAATAAATTCTCTCCTTAAGGAGTTACAACATCTGAAAATAAATACATCAATCCCAGGTCATACTAACCTTAAATCTCAAATGTGGAACATAAATAAATATTAAGTCTTACACAGTTTAAACATAATTCTAAAACATAACATAACAAATAAATAACAAGTCTTCATCACTTGTTAATCTTGCCCTTACTAGTAGAAGGCTTGTCGGACCTTTCGTTCTTAACTGCAATGTTATTATTAATCAAGAGTGAGCAACAATATAATAATAATATACAACAATATAATAACATGCGAGTGAATCAAAGACTTCTGAAATAAAAAAACTTGACTTTTGAATCAAGAATAAATAACAAGAATCAAAAGAACTTCTGAGGGTCATAAGACCTTGAACTATGTCCTAGGTTGTCAAGTGTTTATACTTGAAACCTTTAATAGTCATAAGATTATGGATTCTTCTTCTCGTACTTAGGGGGATCAGCCCTTAGTACCCTACTATGCACAATATCTTAACGCTAAAGAATAAGTAATCCCCTATAACAGGGTTATTCATCTCAGTTTGACATAGAGTCCGCACCAAAGGAAGTTTGGTTTGGATAAACTCAACAAGGGTTCTGAAATTTAGAACGTTCATCAACTATGGACTACTCGAATCAATAAGGGTTCGCTAGTCTTTCAAGGTTCAACAATAAATGATATTCAATTTGAATAATAAACTCAAGATGTATACAATGGAATAAGTATTGTATAATAGGAATCATGCTTTAAAAGATTGATAACCTTTAATATAACATCTTGAACTTGATCAATAAATAACAAGAACTTGCTCGGTATAGAATATAAGTCTACAACTTGCTCAATGTAAAAAGGTAAGGTTTAGAAACTTGCATAACGATAATAAGTAGGGTTAGGAAACTTGCCTCGTACGTAGGTTACTTATTAATTATACACATTCCTCGATTTAATCCTACATACCATTTACATTCACAATACTAGTCAATTATAATGTAACAAGTATCACAAGTTCATTCTCTTTTGTCTAAACTCTGATTATGATTATACTAATCAAATCACAACACTTGTTTTCTCATAATATTAGACTTCACGAATGACAAGCTAACTACGCATTCAATGTAAGACCCCAACTTTTATGAATAAAGAATAATTTTCTCAAAATATATTTTTGAATATTATGGTGTGGATCTGATATAATGTTATAGTTGTGGGTAATATTTACAAATTTTGTAAAGTAAGCAAGTGGTTATATAATATTCGATTGGTCGGGAAATATTCGTTTTAACAGAGAATATTCATACGACGGCACAATCATTGGTACACCCCACAACGGAAGTATTGTCGTAGTTAGAAAACGATTGAATTATCTTTTTATAAAAATAACGACGGAGGTGTTACCATTAAAACTGTTGAACTACCCGGTAGTAAAAGTACAGTAATACGTGTGGTTGCATAGTAGTACACGGTATTGATTATTGATGCTTACGTGAGAAGTCACTTAGTTATACTCAATTATTGCTATAGTAATTGCTGCCTCATATCTCTCATATTATTGATTCAATTATTGTTACTGTATCATCTGCATAATATGATATATTATTAAATCAATAATTGAGACGACAAAGTTATTCATATTATTATTTGCAATATTGACAATGTCTAGAAGTTATGTCAAGGAGATGTTTGGTCACCTAATTACGCGTCAATAAGGAGAATTCCTTATTAGAAAGCCCCCTCTTTCCTAGGAACGACCTGATTGTTAAATATTGTGAATTATAATATTAATGATGAATAAGTTCGTGTTGATTAAAGATGAAATTGATAGTTTCATTGTGTAGAAATTATTAGTGTTAGTAGAAATTGATATTTATTTCGATAATAATTGATGTCTGGAGGTTATATTGACCAATCGGGTATTCGGGGCACTTTTCGTGTTGAAGTACTATTTACGGGGTACTATTCTCGAAGTACTATTCACGGAATACTATTCACCCAAAAAATATATTTCTTTTTGGTCCAAATCATTTTTGAGTACAATATTATTGCATGAGAAGATGTGATAATTTTTCAGACAGTTGGTTGAAATTATAATAGTAAATCAATATGGATCGTTGGTTTAAAGTTTTAATAGTTACTTGTCCCTTCGATTTTCTAAGAGTTACTTGTCCCTTCGGTGTTCCAAGAGTTACTTGTCCCTTCGGTTTTCCAAGAGTTACTTGTCTCTTCGGTGTTCCAAGAGTTAATTGACCCTTCGCAAATAGTAGTTGTCTCTTCAATATTACCAGGAGTCATTTTGATCATTCGTTAAGACAAAGAGCTACTTTCAGTTCTTCTATAAATAGAAGCTCATTCCTTCATTATTTCTTATGAATTCACTGAAACTCTAGAGAGAGAAACTATAGAGAGAAAGAAGAAAAGTATTCTGCTACTTCACTACTCCAGTATTCAGTTTTTCTAAGGTAAGGGATATTATTTGTTGTACTCGTAAGGGGTATTATTTCTTTCATATTCATGAAGAGAGCTTCTGTTATTCCATTCTTTATTATTATGTTGGAATAACTTGTTTATGCGAAGTACCGCATACATGGTGAAATTCTTCTGTTATTCCATTCTTTATTATTCTGTTAGAATAACCTGTCTGTGTGGTCTATCGCCTGCCTGGTGAATTATGTTGATATTCCATTCATTATTATTCTGTTGGAATATCCTGTCTGTGCGGTACGCATGACCTGGTTCCATTCTTTATTATTCTGTTGGAATATCTTGTCTATGCGAATTACGCATTACCTGGTTCCATTCTTTATTATTCTGTTGGAATAACCTGTCTTTGTGGATTACCACATGCATAGTGAATGATCCTTCGTATTCATTCCTTATTAAATTGTGGAAATAATCTGTCTACGTGGATTACCGCATGGCAGGCGAAAATCCATTTATAGTTTTATATATTCTATTATACTCAGTTGGTTAAAGATTTTGCTTCTATACTCCATGAAATTAGTGGAATATCCTTGATATTTACGCTTCATCTAGTATCTTTTCATGAAAATATTCTTCTGAGCATTCTTGAATTTTACTCTACAAAGCAGTATCATGTTGACAATCTGGACGTTATTGGTTCCTGGATAAATTAATTTATAAATCTTTAAATTTTATTCTTGAACTTGTTTTATTGAATTATTATGTCATTGTCATCATCCTCATGCTTATATTGTGATGAAAGTCATCTTTGGCTTACGTGCATAGATGGACTTGGTATGATTATGACCAGAAATTATTTGGTATAATCATGACCGTAATATGACGAATGATATGGTAAAAGTCCTCATTGGCCTGTAATTCATTGGTGAACAGTTGTTGGTATGATTATGGCCAGGGATTATTCGGTATAGTCATGACCATTGATGATTACATGAATATCCTTGGCCGTGGTGCAGGGATGATTTTATTTTATTTATTAAGCTGAGTCTCAACGATAAAGTTGATGAAAAACTTTTTAAATCATAGAAGATAGTAGATTTTATTTTTTACTTGACTCTTCTAATGGATTGCTTATTTCGCTGTAGTTTTTGATCTAAAACTTGTTGTCTATTATATTCTATCAGTTGTTATACTGTTAAAGGCTAATGATAACATATTCTGCATTATCTTAGTCATAATATTTTATACTGGGCTAGTTGAGCTCACCCTTTTGCTTTCATTGTTCTCTTCAGGAAATGAGAATGTAGCTGGGACTAGTCGGGAAACAGAGTGATGGTCCTAGATGGTGTATTAGTAGTCCTCACTATTATGTGAAATAGTGTGATAATAAATGTAATGAGGACTCCATTGAGTGTGGATATTGTCTAAATGATAATATTTGTATTAAAACTCACAGCCTATGTTTTGTCATATTTTACACGACTGTTGTATAATTAGTTTGTATGTGTATTCAGTACCTTGTATCTGGCGACCCAAGATGGGTGATGTATACCTATTTTGGGGGCATCACAGTTGGTATCAAAGCTTAGGGATATGATCCCTGGCTGAGATGTGAGACAAGAACTAGGAGGGGATAGACGGGGAATTCTTTCGCTAGTATGACCTACCTAAGTTTATTTGGTATTTAATTGGTCGGTCAGAGTATAGGGATAATATGTGATATGCTAATTAACCCTTGTTTTGTGGCAATATTGGAAAATGACATCCGAAAATGTTGAGATAAGCAGTGAAGCACATGAGATCGTGGAGTCACCACAGAATAATACCCAGGATAATGTGCTACATGAAGACAATAATCCTCAGGTGAACAACAACACCGACCAAATGGCGGACGACGGAAAGTTTAGGAGCTTTCTGTAATTTGTACAACATCAGGCAAGAGAAACTCCTGTCCAAAATGCAGGTGGAAACACTGGCAACTCTCGGACGGTCACCGCTAAACAGTTCAAGGAGCTGGGACCACCGGAGTTTATTGGAGAGCTAAAACCACTTACGGCGGAGACATGGATAAAGCAGATCACTAAGATATTTGATGTCTTGGGATGCTCCGAGGAGCAAAAGGTTCCCTTTGCCACTTTTATGTTGCAAGGAGAGGCAGATTACTGGTGGGAATCGGTAAAGCGTACTCAACCTGCCGCACTGAGGATGTCTTGGGAGAAGTTTCAAGAACTATTCAACGACAAGTACTTTCTCGAAAGTATTCGTCACATGAAAGAGGTAGAGGTCATCAAGTTGGAGCAGAATAATATGACCGTGTCGCAGTACGAAGCTAAGTTTGCCGAGTTATCCCGGTTTGCGTCCCACTTGGTTGATAATGAGGAGAGAATGACGCGGATGTTTTTAAGAGGTTTGAAACCGGAGATACGTTAATATCTTATTTCTCATAAATTGTGTTTGTATTCAGATGTTGTAAATAGGGCTCAATTATTGGAGCGCGATAACGAGTCAACGCAACCAAGAGAAAGCCGTCGGCAGAATAAAAATACCAGTGGTAACAGTCATCGAAGAGGTGACAACAAACGTGGAGGGAATCAATATGCCAGAAATGGTAATCACTTCGGTGGCAATCATGGCCATGACAATAAGAGCGGATATTTCAAGAAGAGGAGATTCAACAATAATGGAAAGACGTCATTACCAGCACTTGTTGTTAAGGAAGGAGAACGACCGCCGGTCGTATGTTTCAAATGCGGAGGGGAGGGACATATCAGTCCAAACTGCGTGATGCAGTCCAAAGCGTGTTACAATTGTGGAAAAGAATGTCACCTAGCCTGATTTTGTCGAGTACCAAAGTCAAGTCCAGCTGGGATGGAGGCACCAAAGGCCGTCCCATAAAAGTCAAAGCCGGTAGTGCAAGGAAGAGCGTTTGTCGTAACCTCCCAGAAAGCAAGGAACCCGAACGAGGTCATCATGGGTAAGCTTATCATAAACTCTAGCGAAGTATATACCTTATTTGATACCGGCTCTACCCATTCTTTTATTTCTCCTACTTGTGCTCAACGTTTCAATTTGACTCCAGAGAAATTAGATTTTGACTTATTGGTTGAAACTCCATTGGGAGAAACCTTCATTACATCCACGGTTTATAAGTCTTATTTGATTCAAATTGGTAACCGCACATTACCTGTCGATCTTATTTCTTTGAAAATACTTATATTTGATGTGATTCTAGGGATTGATTGGTTAACTACTCATCATACAAAAATTGATTATTTTCGTAAGGTTGTTAGTTTTCATATTCGTAATCAACCTATTATGCGAATTCAAGCGACCAAACCATTAAAATTAATCACGGTCATCTCAAGCCATAAAGCTATTCGTTTATTGAAAAACGGATGTCAAGCTTTCTTTGCTCATGTCACGGATCTAAACAAAAATACGTCAGTTTTAAATGATATTTCTATTGTTAATAAATTTTCTGACGTATTCCCTGAAGAACTTCCTGGCCTACCCCCAGAGCGTGAAATTAAATTTTGTATCGACCTTGAACCCGGTACAAAACCCATTTCCAAAGTCCCATATCGAATGGCTCCTATTGAACTTCAGGAGTTAAAGACCCAACTGCAAGAATTGTTAAACATCGGTTTCATTCGCCCTAGTACGTCTGCTTGGGGTGCTCCTGTTCTATTCGCGAAGAAGAAAGATGGGAGTATGCGACTTTGTATTGATTATCGGGAGTTGAACCATGTCACTATCAAAAATAGATATCCATTGCCTCGCATTGATGACCTGTTTGACCAGTTACAAGGCGCTAAATTCTTTTCAAAGATTGATCTTCGTTCTGGATATCACCAATTGAAGATTAGAACCGATGACATTCCAAAGACGGCTTTCAGAACTCGGTACGGGCATTATGAATTCTTAGTCATGTCTTTTGGATTGACTAATTCTCCTGCTGCCTTCATGGATATAATGAACCGAGTATTCAAGGAATATTTGGATCACTTTGTGGTCGTCTTTATTGATGACATCCTTATATATTCCAAAAGTCGTGAAGATCATGAGCAACACTTGAGGTTAAAACTCCAAAAGCTTCGTGAAAACAAGTTATATGCCAAGTTAAAGAAATGTGAGTTCTGGCTTGAGGAAGTTGCATTCCTTGGGCATGTGATATCAAGTCATGGAATATCTGTTGACCCAGCGAAGATTGAAGCAATTCAAAGCTGGGAGCAACCAAAGTCAGTGACTGAAGTACGTAGCTTTCTCGGCTTAGCTGGTTATTATCGGAGATTTATGGAATGATTTTCTCGAATCGCTACTCTATTAACTCAGCTGACTCGAAAAGATACAAAATTCGGTTGGAGCGAGGAATGTGAGAAGAGTTTTCAAGAACTCAAGAGAAGATTCATTTCAGCACCTGTTCTGACAATACCATCTAGCTCAGAGGAATTTGTCATCTACAGTGATGCTTCAGGCAAAGGGTTAGGATGTGTTCTCATACAACATGGAAAAGTCATAGCCTATGCCTCGAGACAACTCAAAGAATATTAGAGAAATTATCCTACTCATGATCTAGAGTTGGCAGCAGTCGTTTTTGCACTTAAGATCTGGAGGCATTACCTGTATGGAGAGAAAGTGGAGATCTTTACGGATCATAAAAGCCTCAAATATTTCTTCACCCAAAAGGAACTCAACATGCGGCAATGACGTTGGCTTGAACTGTTGAAAGATTATGATCATACTATTCAATATCATCTTGGTAAAGCGAACGTGGTAGCTGACACATTGAATCGAAGGTCATATGCGGGTACGAGTTCGATATTGTCAATGCAAAGATCCATTTTGTATGACTTACAAAGGATGGAGATAGAGTTAAAGACTTCAGGGACCCATGTGATGATGGTGAATATACGAGTAGAACCGACTTTAATCGATAAAGTTAAAGCTGCTCAAGCTATAGACTTGGAACTGATGCGTATGAGGAAGAAAGTGCAAGAAGGTGCTATTTCAGAAGCAAGAATCGATGAAGAAGGAATACTTCGAGTCAACTCCAGACTTTGTGTTCCTAATGATTCTGACTTGAAGTATAAAATCATGATGGAGGCGCACAACACACCGTTTGCAATCCATCCTAGGAGTACCAAAATGTATCGTGATCTTCGACATATATTTTGGTGGAGCAATATAAAGAGAGAGATAGCGGGATTTATCTCAAGGTGTCTAACTTGTCAACGAGTCAAGACGGAGCATCAATTGCCAAAAGGTCCATTGCAACCACTTGAAATTCTAGAATGGAAGTGAGAGCACATTACCATGGATTTCGTTACTGGTCTTCCCAAGGTTTCTCAAGGTATAGATGCGATTTGGGTCATTGTTGATAGATTGACCAAGTCTGCTCATTTCTTACGGATACGAGAAACTTATACACTTGAACGTCTTGCTAGTATATACATAAACGAGATTGTAAGATTGTATGGTATGCCAATATCCATAGTTTCTGATCGAGACCCAAGATTCACTTCAAGATTTTGGGTTAGTTTGCAAAAAACTATGGGCACAGATTTACGATTTAGTTTGGCATATCATCCTCAAACGGACGAGCAGTTAGAAAGGACTATTCAAACTCTTGAAGATTTATTAAGACTCTATGTCCTTGACTTCAAAAGAAGTTTGGACAAGTTCTTACCATTGGTGGAGTTTTCCTACAATAACAGTTATCAAGCAAGTATTGGCATGGCTCCATTTGAGGCGTTGTATGGGAGAAAGTGTCGTTCTCTAGTATGCTGGGATGAGGTGGGTGAAGCAACATTGTTGGGACCAGAGTTGGTACATATGGCTACAGAAAAGATTCAAACGATCCGACAACGTATAAAAATCTCACAAGATCGACAAAAGAGTTATGCTGATCTTCATCGAAAGGACGTATAATTCGATATTGAAGATCATGTGTTGTTACGTGTTGCTCCATAGAAAGGAGTTACGAGATTTGGAAAGAGAGGAAAGCTCAATCCTCGATTCATTGGCCCATTTTTAATCCTCGAGCGAGTAGAAACTGTGGCCTATAGACTCGCCTTACTCCAAGTATGTATCGTGTTCATAACGTTATTCACATATCTATGTTACGTAAATTTGTGAAAGACCCGAACCATATTATTGAGTTAGAACCAGACGAGATAGAGGAAAATTTAACGTATGAAGAGTTACTTGTTAAAATCTTGGATAAGAAGGATAATGTTCTACGCTCCAAGGTTATACCTCAAGTAAAAGTTTTGTGGAGAAACCACGATGTGGAGGAAATGACTTGGGAGTTAGAATCTAAGATGAAGTCAAGGTATCCTCATCTCTTCGACATACTAGGTATGTACCCTAATTTTAAGGACGAAATTTCATAAGAAGGGGAGGTTGTAAGACCCCAACTTTTATGAATAAAGAATAATTTTCTCGAAATATATTTTTAAATATTATGGTGTGAATTTGATATAATATTATAGTTGTGGGTAATATTTACAAATTTTGCAAAGTAAGCAAGTGGTTATATAATATTCGATTGGTCAGGGAATATTCGTTTTAATAGGAAATATTCGTACGTCGACACAATCAGTGGTGGACCCCACAACGGAAGTATTGTCATAGTTAGAAAACGATAGAATTATCTTTTTATAAAAATAACGGCGGAGGTGTTACCGTTAAAACTGTTGAACTACCCGGTAGTAAAAGTACAATAATATGCGTGGTTGCATAGTAGCACACGGTATTGATTATTGATGCTTACGTGAGAAGTCACTCCGTTATACTCAATTATTGCTACAGTAACTGCTGCATCATATCTCTCATATTATTGATTCAATTATTATTACAGTATCATCTGCATAATATGATATATTATTAAATCAATAATTGAGACGACAAAGTTATTCATATTATTATTTGTAATATTGACAATGTCTAGAAGTTCTGTCAAGGAGAGGTTTGGTCACCTAATTGCGCGCCAATAAGGAGAAATCCTTATCGGAAAGCCCCCTCTTTCCTGGGAATGACCTGGTTGTTAAATATTATGAATTATAATATTAATGATGAATAAGTTCGTGTTGATTAAAGATGAAATTGATAGTTCTATTGTGTAGAAATTATTAGTGTTAGTAGAAATCGATATTTATTTCTATAATAATTGATGTCTGGAGGTTATATTGACCAATCGGGTATTCGGGGCACTTTTTGTGTCGGAGTACTATTTACGGGATACTATTCTCGAAGTACTATTCACGGGATACTATTCACCCAAAAAATATATTTTTTTTCGGTCCAAATCATTTTTGAGTATAATATTATTCCATGAAAAGATGTGATAATTTTTCAGACAGTTGGTTGAAATTATAATAGTAAATCAATAAGGATCGTTGTTTTAAAGTTTTAATAGTTACTTGTCCCTTCGGTTTTCCAAGAGTTACTTGTCCCTTCGGTTTTTCAAGAGTTACTTGTCTCTTCGGTGTTCCAAGAGTTAATTGCCCCTTCGCAAATAGTAGTTGTCTCTTTAATATTACCAGGAGTCATTTTGACCCTTCGTTAAGACCAAGAGCTACTTTCAGTTCTTCTATAAATAGAAGCTCATTCCTTCACTATTTCTTACGAATTCATTGAAACTCTAGAGAGAGAAACTATAGAGAGAAAGAAGAAAAGTATTCTGCTACTTAATTACTCCAGTATTTAGTTTTTCTAAGGTAAGGGATATTATTTGTTGTACTCGTAAGGGGTATTATTTCTTTCGTATTCATGAATAGAGCTTCTATTATTCCATTATTTATTATTATGTTGGAATAACCTGTTTATGCGAAGTATCGCATACATGGTGAAATTCTTCTGTTATTCTATTCTTTATTACTCTGTTGGAATAACCTGTCTGTGCGGTCTATCGCATGCCTGGTGAATTCTGTTGAGATTCCATTCTTTATTATTCTGTTAGAATATCCTGTCTGTGCGGATTACGCATGACCTGATTCCATTCTTTATTATTCTATTGGAATATCTTGTCTATGCGGATTATGCATGACATGGTTCCATTCTTTATTATTTTGTTAGAATAATCTGTCTATATGGATTACCACATGCATGGTGAATGATCCTTAGTATTCATTTCTCATTAAATTATGGAAATGATCTGTCTACGTGGATTACCGCATGGCGGGCGAAAATCTATTTGCAGTTTCATATATTCTATTATACCCAGTTGGTTAAAGCTTTGGCTTCTATACTCCATAAAATTAGTGGAATATTCTTGATATTTGCACTTCATCCAGTATCTTTTCATAGAAATATTTTTCTGAGCATTTTTGAATTTTACTCTACAAAGCAGAATCATGTTGACAATCTGGACGTTATTAGTTCCTGAATAAATTAATTTATAAATCTTTAAAATTTATTCTTGAACTTGTTTTATTGAATTATTATGTCATTGTCATCATCCTAATGCTTATATTATGATGAAAGTCATCTTTGGCTTACATGCATAGATGGACTTGGTATGATTATGACCAGGGATTATTCGGTATAATCATGACCGTAATATGACGAATGATGTGGTAAAAGTCCTCATTGGCCTGTAATTCATTAGTGGACAGTTGTTGGTATGATTATGACCAGGAATTATTCGGTATAGTCATAACCAGGGATTATTACATTAATATCCTTAGCCGTGGTGCAGGGATGATTCGATTTTATTTATTAAGCTGAGTCTCAGCGATAAAGTTGATGAAAAACTTTTTAAATCGTAGAAGATAGTAGATTTTATACTTTACTTGACTCTTCTAATGGATTGCTTATTCCGCTGCAGTTTTTGATCTAAAACTTGTTGTCTATTATATTCTATCAGTTGTTATACTGTTGAAGGCTAATGATAACTTATTCTGCATTATCTTAGTCATAATATTTCTTACTGGGCTAGTTGAGCTCATCCTTTTGCTTTCATTGTTCTCTTCAAGAAATGAGAACGTAGCTGGGACTAGTCGGGGAACAGAGTGATGGTCCTAGATGGTGCATTAGTAGTCCTCACTATTCTGTAAAATAGTGTGATAATAAAAGTAATGAGGACTCCATTGAGTGTGGATATTGTCTAGATGATAATATTTGTATTAAAACTCACAGCCTATGTTTTGTCGTATTTTACACGACTGTTGTATAATTAGTTTGTATGTGTATTCAGTACCTTGTATCCGACCCAAGATGGGTGATGTATACCTATTTTGGGGGCGTCACATTCAACAAATCAATCAAACATGTAAATACCTTATTGACATGTTAAGAATCTATTCTAACATCTCACTATATGTCTAACACATTTTTATGTTCATTAGATTAGGTTATTATTACATTCCCTGGACTAAAATAATTAAAATTCTCATTTCTGGACAAACTGCATAGTGGTGCTGCGGCGCCACTATATAGGCTAACCCTGGCGCTGCGGCGCGGCTGACGCTGCAGCTTGGACTAGGCCAACCACGAAATCCATCGTGATATGTTCCTACTTCCATTCTAGGATTTCTAATGGTTGTAACAACCCACTCGGCCTCTGATGTTCTGCTTTCACTTTCTGGCATGTCAGACACTTCGCAACACACTTTGCAACATCTCGTTTCAAATTTGGCCACTAGAAATGTTGTCAAAGATCTTGGTACATCTTGGTACTACCAGGGTGAATCGAATATCCTGAGCTATGAGCCTCGTTCAAAATATCTTCCTTAATCTCTGGTACTAGCGGTACCCAAACTCTGATCTCATATCTCAGCAATCCCTCGCTGTCAATTTTGAACCTCGGTTCGGTTCCTTCAGATATTTTCTTTTTCACATTTTCACATTCTTCGTCCTGAAGTTGAGCTTCTTTAATTTTATCCAGCAAAGTTGTACCAGATTGCATCTGGAACAACTTCTCGTCAATCTCCATAGGATACTTTACTTCCAATTCCAGCTTCTCTATTGCTGAAATTAGCTCCTCCTGAGTGGTCAACATCATCAATTTCTCCCGACCCTTCTATTTAAGGCACCGATAACCACATTTTCTTTACACGGATGGTATAAAATTTCAAAATCATAATCCTTAATTAACTCCAACCATCTTCTCTGTAAAAATATATTTCAGACTCTTGTGATCTGTTTATATTTCACACTTCTCCCCATAGAGATAGTGTCTCCAGATTTTCAAAGCGAATACCACCACAGCTAACTCCAAGTCGTTGGTCGGATACCCCTTCTCATAGTCCTTCAACTGCCGTGACGGATACACAATGACTCTGCCATTTTGCATAAGTACACAACCAAATCCTTTATGCGACGCATCAATATAAACTACAAAATTCCCTGTGTCACCTGGAAGAGATAACATAGGTGCTGTACTCAACCTCTTCTTAAGCTCTTGAAAGCTTTCCTCACACTTCTCTGTCCAAACAAATTTCACAGCTTTCCTAGTCAAATTCGTCAGTGGGGTTACGATCTTGGAATCCAAGAAAATTTCGTACTTTCGATGGCATTTTCGGCTGATCCCAGTTTATCACAGCTTTGACTTTGGATGGATCTACCGAAATTTTGTCTTTATTAATCACATGTCCGAGAAATTGTACACGTTCAATCCAAAATTCACGTTTCAAAAACTTGGCATACAACTTCTCCCTTCTCAACGCCTCTAACGTTACCTTCAAATGCTCTACATGTTCTTCCTTGGTCTTTGAGTATACCAAAATGTCATCGATATATACCACCACGAATTTGTCCAAAAACAGCTTGAACACTCCATTCATTAAGCCCATAAATGCTGCAGGAGTATTCGTTAGACCAAATGACATCACTAAAAATTTGTAGTGACCATATTGCATTTTGAACGCTGTCTTCGGTACATCCTCTGGCCTCACCTTCAGCTGATGATAACCACTCCTCAAGTCTAACTTGGAAAAGTATCTCGCTCCCTTCAATTGATCAAACATGTTGTCGATCCTCGGTAATGGATATCTATTCTTAATCACGACCTTATTCAGTTCTCTATAGTCGATGCAGAGCCGCATCGTCCCGTCTTTCTTCTTCACAAATAGCACCGGTGCTCCCCACGGTGATACACTCGGTTGAATGTACTTCTTGTCCAGTAACTCTTGCTGTTGTACCATTAATTCTTTCATCTCAACCGGGGCCATTTGGTACGGTACCTTCGATATTGGAGCCGTTCCTAGCACCAAATCGATCACAAACTCAACCTCTCTGTCTAGCGAAAGTCTTGGTAGATCGTCCGAATATACGTCTGCGAAATTCCTCACTTCTGGCATCTCCTCTACTTTCGGGTTCTCTTTACGACTATTGACTATGTAAGTTAAATATCCTACACAGCCTTGTCTTAACAACTTCTTGGTCTGCATATCATCGTTAGACAACTCACTTGTCTAGGCGACTTGCTGCCATAAAACATAACCTTTGACGGAGTCATAAGGTTAATACATTTCTTCTGGCAATCAATTACAGCCCCGTAATTGAATAACCAATCCATTCCCAGAATGACATCAATTCCCCAAGTCTGATAGGGATAAGATCCACGTTCATAATATTACCCTTAATATCCACCCTACAGTTCTTATGTACGTTCTTAACATGGATTATTTCTTTATTCACAATTTTTATGTTCATGGGGTATTTTAACTCATTCTTAGGCAATTCTAAGTTCTTGGCAAAGTCATCGAATATAAATGAACAAGTAGCACCCGAATCAAATAATATATAAGCATTAACTTTATTGATCAGAATGATACCTGACACCACATCGTGAGACTGCACAACATCCTGCACTGTCATGTTGAATGTCCTGGCAGTTGGTTTGTTGGTTGCGGTTGGTCCCGTGATAGTCAGAGCACTTCCACCGCTGTTTCCCCTATTCCCTCCTGATCCTGTCCCTCTAGATCCCTTTTTTGGACAATCCCTTGCCAGATGGTCATTTGAGCCGCAAGTAAGGACAGTTAGGTGCTATGTGGCCTTCCTGACCACAATTATAACACACCCATTTTCCCTTCATACAAACCCCCAGGTGAGCTTTCTCGCAGGTTGGGCATGCTTCGATTCTCTTCTTCTGACCTCCTTGCTGATTTCCAGTTGATGAGTTGTCAGTCCACCTCCTCTTCTGATTGTTACTTCCTCCCGTATTACTTCCACTGGCCTTGTTAATTCCTTCATATTCACTCTTCTTCTTCTGATCCTGATTATACATAGTCACCGCATCGTTCCCACCTTCAGCGAGGATGGCCTTCTCCAATACTCCAGCAAAAGTTTTCAACTGAAACATTGACACTTTACTATATAACCAGGGCTTCAGTCCCTGTTCAAGCTGTCTTGCTTTTCTTTCATTCGTGTGAACTTGATATGTGGCGAACCTAACCAACTCATTAAATCTTGCCACATAGTCTGGCACAAACATATTTCCTTTCTTCAATTCCAGAAATTGTACCTCCATTTAGTTCTGCGAGCTTGTCGGGAAATACATCTCAAAGAACATCTCTTTAAACCTCTCCCAAATGATCACACCTTCTCCTCCATGGACCTTATTTGCTTGCCACCAATAACTAGCTTCTGATTTCAGCATGAACGTTGCGTAGGCAGTTTTCTGGTCCTCTCTGACTCTGGCGACGTCAAAAACTTTTTCCATCTCCATAACCCAAGTTTGAGTTTCTATCAGGTTCATGGAGTCTTTAAACTCTGGCGGTCCTACTGCGTTGAAGTCCTTGAACGTTGTATTCGGTGGAGCTTGAGGTTGATTATTAATCGCTCCAACTAATAAGTTCACCAATTGCTGAATGGGGTTAGCATTTGCGTCGTTGTTGTTATTCGTCGACTCTTCTTGGGCTGGTTGACGGTTTGTCTTCTTCTCGGTAGCATATTTCTGTTAAAATATATGCTTATTAGATCTTTATTCAATTCTCTAAATATTTAAGGTTTAACTCAAACCTTTTAACATAATCACTTAACACATTTTCTCAAATAACTTGATATACTTATTTAATCAAAAGTTTTAACAAACTACGATAGCATCATTGCTATTTACATTAACTATCCCGAGATAAAGAATCTATAGGATTTAATACATCAAAATATTCCTTTGTTTATAAACACATAGGAATTTACATTTTTAACTATCAGATAGGTTTTCACATAATTAAACTATTCATATCATTGCTTGCTAAGGCGTTGATAGCTTTGCTACACTCTTCTTCCATAATGCGGGACATCGTCCTGCGATCTAGCATGTACGATGGTAGTCTTTCGAATTGAATTGGGTATCTCATAATCCGATCCCGGGCCTCATCAATCACATTTTGAAGCGTAGAGTGCGTCTCCTCAAGCTTAGTCTTCTTTTCCCGACAGTTCTCTTCTGCAAGATCTACACATCGTGATTCCCTTACCCAGGCCTCCTCTTCTATGGTCAGCCTTGCTGAGTTCTCATTCAGTTCCTTCTTCAACTCCTCTATTTCCTCTGACTTTTGCTCGGTTTGACCCTTCTCGTGAATCAAATCCCACTCTACATTTCCCAGACGTGCGTGAAGAACCTCAACCTCCCTATCCCTTTGCTCGATGGTAAGTCATTGAATAACCATCCGCTCCTTCAGCTCGTGAATAGTATCTCGTAACTCTATGTTACGATCATATAGCTCGTCGTACATCTCAGCACTGATAGAGTTCGGTGGGAACTCATTTTCCTCCTCTTCTTCCTCAGGGTCCTCCTCTGGGTCAGACTCAGGCTCATGCTCCTGACCAACAACAGTGATCAACGGAGATGGCTCTCTCTGTACCAACTACTCCCGGACGACATGAATGTCTCGGGGCTCCTCCTCTGTAGGTACTCGATGTTCCTCCGACATCTTGACAACATAATTTTTAAGTTTTAGTTACTAATCGATACTCGCGAGCACATAAGTTTATCACATAAGCACATAAAGTCTTTTATTATCTTCCATGAATTAAGGAATTTATATCTTAGAACTCAATAAGAGTTTACCACCACTATGTTCTTGATCTCCTATAAGGCTACTACCTTGTCGACGTCGGGATTTTTATTTGTCACTTTTCGTTACTTGTTCTTTGGTGTTCTCATGTTAGGTGAGATTTGTTTAAAAAACCAAGTGAAAAAGGTCCGACATGTATTATGTCAACGATGGACTGTTAAGAGTCGCCAGTTGGTTTTTTATATGGTTGTACTAACACAACCGAGAAAAGGTTTGCACATTGACCCAGTGATGTGACACTGCTAAATGGGTCAGTGAAACTGAGATTCATTAGGGTCCGGGTACTTGATTATGCGGAGGGAAGGTGTTAGGCACCCCCCCGACTTCCGTGTTACCATGGTGACCGCCACTTTTCAAGAAACAGTTATATGAATGTGTGTGTGTGTGTGTGGATCAATGTATAATTATTTGGAAGTAGTGTGAGGCCTCGTTCTCACCTATATACACATAATTTGAATTTGTGTAAAAATTCAGTTTTAAACAAGATATGCTAGTGATGTTTTATAAAAGAGGGTTTTCAAATCCTTGTTCTCAATAGTAATTGAGACCTTTTACACTCCCATTTTTTATTAAGTGTTTGGCTTGATTGTTTTTTAATTTTCAAGATGCGAAGCATGTTCGAGAAAATAATGTACAAAATAGTGCCGAACTCCTCGTGGGTATGAAAACCATTTGACGAAATACAAACACCGTGAATAAATTTACAAGCTGCTTACAACTGGAAATGTCCATCACGGGAACCGAATCTAGATCCAGTAAACTGAATCTGTGATCACATGATTCCTAGGCTCACATGATGCCGCAATTGATAATAAAGTAGTAAGCATGTATATATATAAAAGCTGTATATATATATATATATATATATATAGACATGATCAGCCACCACGAAGCACCTCCATGGGGGATCAAAAATGTAAATAAAGATGTAAAAGCAATCAATCGCCACGAAGTGAACTCCAGGCGGGATGAAAAATAAATAAAACTGTAAAGACGGTCAACCGTCACGAAGTAAACTCCAGGCAAGACTAAATGTGTATATATATATATATTTCAGCTGTTGTCGGACTTTGTTCGATGAGCCTGAATTTTACATCCGGTGCGTTTACCGCTTTTATATATATATATATATATATATATATATATATATATATATATATATACGAAGTAAATAAACGCTCCCGACCGAAGTCTAGGCTCGATCGAGGCATAACTCGATAATGTTAGTCTATATATAAAAGTATATATATATATATATATATATATATATATATATATATATATATATATATATATATATATATATGTAAGACCCCAATTTTTATAAATAAAGATGAATTTTCTATAAATATCATTTTTGAATATTATGGAGTTAATTTGATATAATGTTATAGTTGTGGGTAATATTTATAAATTTTGCAAAGTAAGCAAGTTGTTATAAAATATTCGTTTGGTCGGAGAATATTCTTGTTGTCGGGGAATATTCGTACGACGGCACAATCATTGGTGGATCCCACAACGGAATTATTATCGGATTGAGAAAACGACAGAATTATCTTTCTATAAAAATAACGGCTGAGGTGTTACCGTTAAAACCGTTAAAATTGTTGAATTACTCGGTAGTAAAAGTACAGTAATACGCGTGGTTGCATAGTAGCACACGGTATTGATTATTGATGCTTACGTGAGAAGTCACTCAGCTATACTCAATTATTGCTACAGTAATTGCTGCATCATATCTCTTAAATTATTGTCATAGTATCATCTGTATAATATGTTATATTATTAAATCAATAATTGAGACGTTGTGGTAAGTTTGGTTATTTTATGGGGGGCCATATGTCATCATCTAAGAGTCTCTTCGTCAATAGTAATTACCGTCGTCAATAGTAATTACCGTCGTCAATAGTATTTACCTTGGTCAATAGTAATTACCTTCGTCAATAGTATTTACCTTGGTCAATAGTAATTACCTTGGTCAATAGTAATTACCTTCGTCAATAGTATTTACCTTGGTCAATAGTAATTACTTTCGTCAATAGTAGTTGTCCCTTCAATATTACCAAGAGTCATTTGACCCTTCGTTAAGACCAAGAGTCATTTGACCCTTCGTTAAGACCAAGAGCCACCCTCAGTTTTTCTATAAATAGAGGCCTAGGGCTTCATTATTTTTCACGAATTCATTCAAGCTATAGAGAGAGAAAGTATAGAGAGAATAAGAGAGAGAGAGAGAATAAAAGTATTCTGCTACATCACTTTTCCAATATCCAGTTCTTTTAAGGTAGGGAATATTATTTCTTTTATATTCATGAAGAGAACTTCTGTTATTCCATTTGTTATTATTCTGTTGGAATAACCAGTATACGCGGTCTACCCTATACTTGGTGACATTCTTCTATTATTCTGTTAGAACATCCTGTCTGTGTGTTTTACACCGGACCTGGTTCCGTTTATTATTCTGTTGGAACATCCTGTCTGTGTGTTTTACACCGGACCTGGTTCCATTATTTATTATTCTGTCGGAATATCCTGTCTGTGCGTTTACGCCGGACCTGGTTCCATTATTTATTATTCTATTGGAATAACCTGTCTGTGCGGTCTATCGCATGCATGGTGATTTCTTTTGTTATTCCATTCTTTATTGTACTCAGTTGGTTAAGTTTTGACTTCTATACTCCATGAAATTTGTGGAATATCCTTGATAGTTGCGTTTCATCCAGTATTTTTTCAAGAAAATATTCTTCTAAGCATTCTTGAATTTTACTCCACAATGCAGTATCATGTTGACAATTTGGACGTTGTTAATTCCTGGATAAATTAATTCTTGAACTTGTTTTATTGAATTCTTATATCATTGTCATCATCCTCATGTTTATAAAATGTTGAAAGTCATATGTGGCCTGTAGTGCATAGATGGACTTGGTATGATTATGACCAGGGATTATTCGGTGTAATCATGACCGTAATGTTACAAATAATGTGGTAAAAGTCCTCATTGGCCCGTAGTGCATTGATGGACAGTTGTTGGCATGATCATGACCATTAATGAATATACGAATATCCTTGGCCGTAGTGCAGGGGTAATTCGATGATGTGGATTATTTTATTAAGCTGAGTCCCAGCGATCACAGTGTTGAAAAACTTTTTAAATCATAAAAGATAGTAGAGTTTATTTTCTACTTGACTCTTTTAATGGATTGCTTGTTCCGCTACAGTTAAACTTGATGTCTATTATATTTTATCAGTTTAACATTGTTGAAGGCTAATGATAATTTATTCTGCATTATCTTAGTCATAATATTTCTTACTGGGCTAGTTGAGCTCACCCTTTCTTTCACTGTTCTCTTCAGGAAATGAGAACGTAGCTGGGACAAGTCGGGGTACGGAGTGATGGTCCGAATGATAGTATTAGTTAGTAGTCCTCACTATTCTATGTAATGGTGTGTTAATAAATGTAATGAGGACTCCTTTTGAGTATGAATACTCTCTAGAAGATAATATTTATATTCAAACTCACAGTTTATGTTTTGTCGTATTGTACACGACAGATGTATTAATCAGTTGTATTTGTATTCTGTACTATGTATCTGACGACCCAAGATGGGTGATGTATACCTAATTTTGGGGGCGTCACAGTTGGTATCAGAGCTTAGGGATATGATCCCTGGCTAAGATGTGAGAATAGAACTAGGAGGGGAGAGACGGGGAATTCCTTCGCTAGTATGACATACCTAAGTTTATTTGCATGGTATTTAATTGGTCGGTCATAATATAAGGATAATATATGACATATCAATTAATTTTTATTTTGTGGCAGTATCTGAAAATGGCATCCGAGAATGTTGAGAATAGCAATGGAGCACAGACGACTGTTGATTCACCACATATCAATAATCAGGATAATGTGCATCAGGAAGGTGTCAATCCTCATGCAAACAACAACACTGACCAAATGATGAATGATCAAATGTTCAGAGGCTTTATGCAATTCATGCAACAACAGGTGAAAGCGGCTCCTGTCCACAACGTAGGTGGAAATACTGGAAACTCTCAGGCGGTCACCGCTAAACAGTTTAAGGAGCTGGGACCACCGGAGTTTAAGGGAGAACCCAAACCACTTGTAGCTGAAACATGGATAAAACAGATCACCAAGATATTTGATGTCTTGGGTTGCTCCGAGGAGCAAAAGGTTCCCTTTGCCGCCTTTATGTTGCGAGGAGAGGCAGATTACTGGTGGGAATCGATAAAGCGTACTCAACCTGCCGCACTGAAGATGTCCTGGGAGAAGTTCCAAGAGCTGTTTAACGACAAATACTTTCCCGAGAGTATTCGTCACATGAAGGAGGTGGAGTTCATCAAATTGGAGCAGAATAATATGACCGTGTCGCAGTACGAGGCAAAATTTGCGGAATTATCCCAGTTTGCGTCCCACCTGGTGGATAATGAAGAAAGAATGACGCGGATGTTTTTAAGAGGTTTGAAGCCGGAGATACGTCAACATCTTGTTTCTCATAAACTATGTTTGTATTCAGATGTTGTAAATAGGGCTCAGTTGGTGGAGCGCGATAACGAGACAACGCAACCAAAAGAGAGCAGCCGGCAAAATGATAATACCAGTGAGAGCAGTCATCGAAGCGGTGACAACAAGCGTGGAGGGAATCAACAGGCCAGAAATGGTAACCACTTCGGTGGTAATCAGGGCCAAAACAATAAGAATGGACATTTCAAGAAGAGGAGATTCAACAATGATGGAAAGACGTCAGCACCAGCACCTGTCGTTAAGGAAGGAGAACGACCACCTATCATATGTTTCAAATGCGGAGGGGAGGGGCACATCAGTCCAAACTGCGCGATGCCGTCCAAAGCATGTTATAATTGTGGAAGAGAAGGTCATTTAGCCCGATTTTGTCGTTTACCGAAGACAAATTTAGCTAGGATGGAGGCACCAAAAGCCGTCCCAGAAAAGTCAAAACCGGTTGTGCAAGGGAGAGCGTTTGTTGTGAACTCCCAGAGAGCAAGGAACCCGAATGAGGTCATCACGGGTAAGCTTATTATAAACTCTAAAGAAGTTTATACTTTATTTGATACCGGTTCAACCCATTCTTTTATTTCTCCTACTTGCGCTCATCGATTAAATTTGATTCCGGAGAAATTAGACTTTGACTTATCTGTGGAAACTCCGTTGGGAGAAACCTTCATTACCTCCACTGTTTATAAGTCTTGTTTGGTTCAAGTTGGTACCCACACATTACCTATCGATCTGATTTCATTAAAAATACTTGCATTTGACGTGATTCTAGGGATTGATTGGTTAACTACTCATTATGCAAAAATTGATTGTTTTCGTAAGGTTGTTAGTTTTCATATTCCTAATCGACCTATTATGCGAATTCAAGCAACCAAACCATTAAAATCAATCGCTGTCATCTCAAGCCATAAAGCTATTCGTTTATTGAAAAACGGATGTCAAGCTTTCTTAGCTCATGTCACAGATCTAAACAAAAATACGTCAGTTTTGAATGATATTTCTATTGTTAATAAATTCCCTGACGTATTCCCTGAAGAACTTCCTGGCCTACCCCCAGAGCGTGAAATTGAATTTTGTATCGATCTTGAACCCGGTACAAAACCCATTTCCAAAGCCCCATATCGAATGGCTCCTATTGAACTTCAGGAGTTAAAGATCCAACTGCAGGAATTGTTAGACATCGGCTTTATTCGTCCTAGTACTTCTCCTTGGGGAGCTCCTGTTCTATTCGTGAAGAAGAAAGATGGAAGTATGCGACTTTGTATTGATTATCAGGAGTTGAATCATGTCACCATCAAAAACAGGTACCCATTGCCACGTATTGATGACCTGTTTGACCAGTTGCAAGGAGCACAATTCTTTTCAAAGATCGATCTTCGTTCTGGATATCATCAGCTGAAGGTTAGAACTGAGGATATTCCAAAGACGGCTTTTAGAACTCGATACGGGCATTATGAATTCCTAGTCATGTCCTTTGGATTGACTAATGCTCCTGCTGCCTTCATGGATATGATGAACCGGGTATTCAAGGAATATTTGGATTATTTTGTGGTCGTCTTTATTGATGACATCCTTATTTATTCCAAAAGCCGTGAAGATCATGAGCAACACTTGAGGCTGGTACTCCAAAAGCTTCGTGAATACAAGCTTTATGCCAAGTTGAAGAAATGCGAGTTCTGGCTAGAAGAGGTAGCATTCCTTGGGCACGTAGTATCAAGTCGTGGAATATCGGTTGACCCGACAAAGATTGAAGCTATTCAAAGCTGGGAGCAACCTAAATCAGTGACCGAGGTACGTAGCTTTCTTGGTTTAGCTGGTTATTATCGGAGATTCGTGGAAGGATTTTCTCGAATCGCTACTCCATTAACTCAGCTGACTCGGAAAGATACAAAGTTTGGTTGGAGCGAAGAATGTGAGCAGAGTTTTCAAGAACTCAAGAGGAGACTCATTTCAGCACCTGTTCTAACAATACCATCTGGCTCGGAGGGATTTGTCATCTACAGTGATGCTTCGAGCAAAGGGTTGGGATGCGTTCTCATGCAACATGAAAAAGTCATAGCCTATGCATCAAGACAACTCAAGGAATATGAGAGGAATTATCCTACTCATGATCTAGAGTTGGCAGCTGTGGTCTTTGCACTTAAAATTTGGAGGCATTACTTGTATGGGGAGAAAGTGGAGATCTTTACGGATCATAAAAGCCTCAAATATTTCTTCACTCAAAAGGAACTCAACATGCGACAACGACGTTGGCTTGAACTGTTGAAAGATTATGATCATACCATTCAATACCATCCTGGAAAAGCGAACGTGGTAGCTGACGCATTGAGTAGAAGATCATATGCGGGTACAAGTGCAATATTAACAACGCAAAGACCCATTTTGTGTGACTTGCAAAGGATGGAGATAGAGTTAAAGACTCTAGGGACCCATGTGATGATGGCGAATATACGAGTAGAACCGACTTTAATCGATAAAGTTAAAGCTGCTCAAGCTACAGACCTGGAGCTGATGCGTATGAGGAAGAAAGTGCAAGAAGGTTCTATGCCGGAAGCAAGAATCGATGAAGAAGGAATACTTCGAGTCAACTCCAGACTTTGTGTTCCTAACAACCCTGATTTAAAGTATGAAATCATGATGGAGGCGCACAACACACCGTTTGCAATCCATCCTGGAAGTACCAAAATGTATCATGATCTTCGTCATACATTTTGGTGGAGCAATATGAAGAGAGAGATAGCGTTGTTTATCTCAAGGTGTCTAACTTGTCAACGAGTCAAAGCGGAGCATCAAGTACCAAAAGGTCCTTTGCAACCACTTGAAATTCCAGAATGGAAGTGGGAGCACATTACCATGGATTTCGTTACTGGTCTTCCTAGGGTTTCTCAAGGTATTGATGCGATTTGGGTCATTGTTGATAGATTGACCAAGTCTGCTCATTTCTTACCGATACGAGAAACTTATACACTTGAACGTCTTGCTCGTATGTACATAAACGAGATTGTAAGACTGCATGGTATGCCAGTATCCATAATTTCTGATCGAGACCCAAGATTCACTTCACGATTTTGGGTTAGTTTACAAAGAGCTATGGGCACGGAGTTACGATTTAGTTCAGCATATCATCCTCAGACGGACGGACAATTAGAGAGGACTATTCAAACTCTTGAAGATCTATTAAGACTCTGTGTCTTTGACTTCAAGGGAAGTTGGGACAAGTTCTTACCATTGGTGGAGTTTTCCTACAACAACAGTTATCAAGCAAGTATTGGCATGGCTCCATTCGAAGCATTGTATGGAAGAAAATGTCGTTCTCCAGTATGCTGGGATGAGGTGGGCGAAGCAACGTTGTTGGGACCGGAGTTGGTACGTATGACTACAGAAAAGATTCAAACGATCCGACAACGTATAAAAACCTCACAAGATCGACAAAAGAGTTATGCTGATCTTCATCGAAAGGACGTGGAATTTGATGTAGGAGATCATGTGTTCTTACGTGTTGCTCCATGGAAAGGAGTTACGAGATTTGGAAATAGAGGAAAGCTAAATCCTCGATTCATCGGTCCATTTTTAATCCTCGATCGAGTAGGAACTGTGGCTTATAGACTCGCTTTACCGCCAAGTATGTCTCGTGTTCATAACGTTTTTCACATATCCATGTTACGCAAATATGTGGAAGACCCGAACCACATTATTGAGTTAGAACCGGACGAAATAGCGGAGGATTTGACGTATGAAGAAGTTCCTGTTCAAATCTTGGATAAGAAGGAACATATTCTACGCTCCAAGGTTATACCTCAAGTCAAAGTTTTGTGGAGAAACCACGATGTTGAGGAAATGACTTGGGAGTTAGAATCAGAAATGAAATCAAGGTATCCTTACCTCTTCGACATACCAGGTACGTACCCTAATTTCGAGGGCGAAATTTCATAAGAAGGGGAGGTTGTAAGATCCCAATTTTTATAAATAAAGATGAATTTTCTATAAATATCATTTTTGAATATTATGGAGTTAATTTGATATAATGTTATAGTTGTGGGTAATATTTATAAATTTTGCAAAGTAAGCAAGTTGTTATAAAATATTCGTTTGGTCGGAGAATATTCTTGTTGTCGGGGAATATTCGTACGACGGCACAATCATTGGTGGACCCCACAATGGAATTATTGTCGGATTGAGAAAACGACAGAATTATCTTTCTATAAAAATAACGGCTGAGGTGTTACCGTTAAAACCGTTAAAATTGTTGAATTACTCGGTAGTAAAAGTACAGTAATACGCGTGGTTGCATAGTAGCACACGGTATTGATTATTGATGCTTACGTGAGAAGTCACTCAGCTATACTCAATTATTGCTACAGTAATTGCTGCATCATATCTCTTAAATTATTGTCATAGTATCATCTGTATAATATGTTATATTATTAAATCAATAATTGAGACGTTGTGGTAAGTTTGGTTATTTTATGGGGGGCCATATGTCATCATCTAAGAGTCTCTTCGTCAATAGTAATTACCGTCGTCAATAGTAATTACCGTCGTCAATAGTATTTACCTTGGTCAATAGTAATTACCTTCGTCAATAGTATTTACCTTGGTCAATAGTAATTACCTTGGTCAATAGTAATTACCTTCGTCAATAGTATTTACCTTGGTCAATAGTAATTACTTTCGTCAATAGTAGTTGTCCCTTCAATATTACCAAGAGTCATTTGACCCTTCGTTAAGACCAAGTGTCATTTGACCCTTCGTTAAGACCAAGAGCCACCCTCAGTTTTTCTATAAATAGAGGCCTAGGGCTTCATTATTTTTCACGAATTCATTCAAGCTATAGAGAGAATAAGAGAGAGAGAATAAAAGTATTCTGCTACATCACTTTTCCAATATCCAGTTCTTTTAAGGTAGGGAATATTATTTCTTTTATATTCATGAAGAGAACTTCTGTTATTCCATTTGTTATTATTCTGTTGGAATAACCAGTATACGCGGTCTACCCTATACTTGGTGACATTCTTCTATTATTCTGTTGGAACATCCTGTCTGTGTGCTTTACACCGGACCTGGTTCCGTTTATTATTCTGTTGGAACATCCTGTCTGTGTGTTTTACACCGGACCTGGTTCCATTATTTATTATTCTGTCGGAATATCCTGTCTGTGCGTTTACGCCGGACCTGGTTCCATTATTTATTATTCTATTGGAATAACCTGTCTGTGCGGTCTATCGCATGCATGGTGATTTCTTTTGTTATTCCATTCTTTATTGTACTCAGTTGGTTAAGTTTTGACTTCTATACTCCATGAAATTTGTGGAATATCCTTGATAGTTGCGTTTCATCCAGTATTTTTTCAAGAAAATATTCTTCTAAGCATTCTTGAATTTTACTCCACAATGCAGTATCATGTTGACAATTTGGACGTTGTTAATTCCTGGATAAATTAATTCTTGAACTTGTTTTATTGAATTCTTATATCATTGTCATCATCCTCATGTTTATAAAATGTTGAAAGTCATCTGTGGCCTGTAGTGCATAGATGGACTCGGTATGATTATGACCAGGGATTATTCGGTGTAATCATGACCGTAATGTTACAAATGATGTGGTAAAAGTCCTCATTGGCCCGTAGTGCATTGATGGACAGTTGTTGGCATGATCATGACCATTAATAAATATACGAATATCCTTGGCCGTAGTGCAGGGGTAATTCGATGATGTGGATTATTTTATTAAGCTGAGTCCCAGCGATCACAGTGTTGAAAAACTTTTTAAATCATAAAAGATAGTAGAGTTTATTTTCTACTTGACTCTTTTAATGGATTGCTTGTTCCGCTACAGTTAAACTTGATGTCTATTATATTTTATCAGTTTAACATTGTTGAAGGCTAATGATAATTTATTCTGCATTATCTTAGTCATAATATTTCTTACTGGGCTAGTTGAGCTCACCCTTTCTTTCACTGTTCTCTTCAGGAAATGAGAACGTAGCTGGGACAAGTCGGGGTACGGAGTGATGGTCCGAATGATAGTATTAGTTAGTAGTCCTCACTATTCTATGTAATGGTGTGTTAATAAATGTAATGAGGACTCCTTTTGAGTATGAATACTCTCTAGAAGATAATATTTGTATTCAAACTCACAGTTTATGTTTTGTCGTATTGTACACGACAGATGTATTAATCAGTTGTATTTGTATTCTGTACTATGTATCTGACGACCCAAGATGGGTGATGTATACCTAATTTTGGGGGCGTCACAATATATATATATATATATATATATATATATATATATATATTATATATATATATATATATATATATATATATATATATATATACAAACTGAAATAAAATCACGGAACGAAGTATGGGCAAACACACGCAACACGACTCTCAACGTGAAGAATAGTGCGTGCAAAAATGAAGAGAAAGACTTTAAAGTGTGTGAGAAGGCTTACAATGGGCTGCCAAAGAAGTCTTCTATATCTTTAAAGGGATGAACACTCGGCTCCTGTCGGTACAAAATAGAAGCTATATGTGAGCTCACAAGTGTTTAAAATGAGAAAGCACTCAGTGTTGGGTGAGTACTGAGCAAATTTGATAGGGCTTCCTCGCTTTTTTCTCTTACAAAATGGCCACCCCAAGCCCTCTATTTATAGAGGGGGAAGTCGCAGGTGTACCTACGGCTAGGCCGTAGATGTACCTGCGGCTGGCCGGGTTGCCCCGGGTTCGTGGGTCCCGCCGTCTCAAAGTACGTGCACGCGTGCACTGTAATGTCCACTTAAACTTTCAAAATTGCAATCCGAGCATCCGATTGAGGTACGTAAGACCTGTTTCAGACCGTCGTTGTCGAGAGTTACGCAATAACATGGGATTAGAGGTTGTATAAAGTCAGGAAGATGGGACCATGCGCTCCGGTCTTCAAGCTTCAAATTCTATCCGTTGTGCTGCGTAATAGTTACTCGAGATTGGACCTCCTTGGTTCTTGTGGGACATTGCTTTGTGACGCCCCCAAAATAGGTCCACACGACCCATTTTGAGTCGCCAGATATCACACTACATAAATTAAATACAAACTTCTTTTATACAATTGTTGAACTATCCTGCAGAGTACAACAACACATAAGCTGTGAGTTCTATACATGTGAAAAAATAATTACAGTATAATACTGTAAGGCCCCAAATTTTATGAAATAAAAGTATTCAATTTTTCTAATAATTACTATTCAGTAAATGGTTAAATTGATAAAAGTTAAAGTTAAGGGTGATATATGAATTTTTTTTCAAAATACGTAAGTGGTTATAAAATATTCATTGTTGTCGGGAAATATTCGTTTAGTCGTGGAATATTCTTTCTGTCGAGAAATATTTGTACGACGGCGCAACCATTTGTGGGCCCCATAACAAAATAACTGTCGGATGAAGAAAACGACAAATTTGAATTTTTATAAATAACGGCGTAGTTGTTACCGTTAACACTATTGGAATACCTGGTGGTTAAAATACAGTAATATGCATAGTTGCACAGTAGCACACGGTATTGCACAGTTTTTTTTAATTATTGATTCTTACGTGAGAAGGCACTACTCAATAATTGTTATAGTAATTTCTGTTCAATATTTTATTTTATTGATTCAATAATTGCTGCGTTGATATTTTATATTATTATTGTTTCAATAATTGTTGCTGCACAGTATTTTTCATTATCAGATCAATAATTCATATTATTTGAATAATATTATTAGATAGCATTATTGGCAATATCTAGAAAGTTCTGTCTAAGGAGAGGTTTGGTCATCTAATTGCGCGTCAGTAAGGAGAAATCCTTATTGGAAAGCCCCCTCTTTCCTTGGAACAGCCTGATTGTCATAAATGTGATTCTTTAATATTATTTATGAATAATTAATTATTGATTTATATGATAATAAAATATTTATTTGATGTGGATATAAATGATGGATTTATTTATGTGGTTATAAATGAAGAAAATAATGTTGAGGTATTTTTTCAGTATTTTGTCGGATTGGAGGTATTAAAAGATCAAATCAGTGTTCTTACAGCTTTATTGTGTGAGTTATAATTTTTAATCTGACCGTTGGATCGTTGTGATTTTTGGATATGTTATACATATATAAGTTGAGTATATGTTCACAAATTTTTAACCGTTAAAAATGAGCGTATAATTTGTTATGAATTTTAAGAGGTAACTGATTTGGAAATTAGGTTTTTGGTGGAAAATTCTAGAATTGAGTGGACCCCGCTTGTGGTTGGTGAAGAAATGTGCTGAATTTTATTTCAAATGTGGTGGGTGGCAATATTAGCAGGTAAAGCCATCAGGTAGCAGGTCAAGTCTGCTTCGGCGTGCTAACATTTTGCTGTAAATAGAGGACTAAGTTAGAATTGAAAATCACACCAGAAACAAATTTTCTTTCTTTCTCTCTCTAGATTATTGAGTGTATTTTGTGAGTATGTAGATACTTGGTGAGTTACTATTCATCAGTGCAAGTTTTCTTCAGCGTCATATTCGATATCCAGTCAGAAGTGCTGCTCTTTTGAGGTAAGAGTTGTAAGGGATAGTAAGAGATTTTAAGGGTTATTATGTTTTTTAGTTCGTAATTCTTCTGACCTTCAGAAAATTTTGGAAAAATTTGAAATGATATTTTGATGAGTTTTATTTATTGTGTCCAAAAATGGTGATTTTTGGATGTATAGATTAAGAGTTATGAATTTTATGGGAAAAGACTATTTTAAAAATAACCGCTTATAACTCCTTGTGGTTAACTCTAAAATTAATGAAATTTTTATTAGAAGTATATCTATATAATATCAGTGTACTCTGTGAATTTCGGAATTTTTGGATAAAAGTACAATTTATGATAAATGTCTAAATATTCGGCGGTTTTGGCCATAAAAAAAATAATAAATGAGTTTTAAAAATTTTAAGAAAAATATATGTTCAATATGGGACTATATTCTGCTAAATCCCAGAAAAGAAATATTTTTGGAACTGATTTGGTATTTTTCATGAAAATAGACTAGTTATGAGTAAATGAATTAAATATGTTATGTGAAGTAAGAAAATTGGTAAATAGGATTTTATGACTTGAGAATCCTATATAAGGTATATGCAGATTTTTGATGAGGATTTTTGGTTATTGGTGATAAAATCTTATGAGTTTGACATTTTAGGATGATTAAATGCATTATTTAGTAAAGTGTAAATAATTAAAATAAATTGTTTATAAGCTTAAGAAATATTATTCTTTCAATATCATTATACCGAAATATTGGTATGGATTTTATTGTGAAATTTCTACCTTTTTCATGTCGAGTTACTATTCATGAATTACTATTCACGAGTTGCTATTCACGAGTTGCTATTCATGAGTTACTATTCACGAGTTACTATTCACGACAAAATTGATTTTTTTTTCTGACCAAATTATAGTTGATTTATGAATATTACTCTTGAGATTAAATCTATATGTTGATTATATTAATTTTATTATCATATATAACATTTTTATAACCCTGATGTTGAAATTCTCTTTCACTTGAGTGTAAAGATGGGTAGATTATTGGTATGATCAAGAGTATGTGTTTCTTTTGGCCAGTAGTGCAAAGTTGAATTGTTGACTGGTATGATCATGACTATTGAATTTATAATTGAATATCTTTAGCTTAAGTGCAAAGGTGAAATGATCAACATGGTTATAATTATTGTTTATATAAATTCTGAAATGATTATATATTTCTTTGAGATATTAATATATTTGGTCTGTAGTGCAAATATGAACTGTTGATGAATATATTTGGCCTGTAGTGCATATATGAACTGTTGATGAATATATTTGGCCTGTAGTGCAAATATGAACTGTTGAGGAATATCTTTGGCCTGTAGTGCAAAGATGAATTGTTGATGAATATCTTTGGCCCGTAGTACAAAGATGACCTAATGTTGAATATCTTTGGCCAGTAGTGCAAAGATGAACTGGTGACAAATATCTTTGGTCGTAGTGCAAAGATGAAGTTATTAGTATGATTATGAACAGGAACTGTGATTTGGTATAACCATGATATTTGATGTTTCAGGTAAAGACAGGTGATGAAAATATTCTTCGTCCTGGGTGCGAAGAAAAATTTAGAATCACAATTATGATTATGAGTTATTTATATGATTGTGGAAAGGAACTGTTGAGTGATGTTACAGGGATAAAATATTGTTGGTGGATTTTTAACATGGAGAAGATAATAGACTTTATGGTCTATTTGACTCTTCTAATGGATTGCTCGTTCCGCTGCAACTATGGTTGAAATTTTTATCATCTACCATATGTTCTAAATCTCTTATTTAATTCTGTTGAAGGCTATTGATAACTTATTTATCTTTAGTCATGATATTCTTTACTGGGCTAGTTGTGCTCACCCTTCTATTTCACAATTCCTTTCAGGTAATAAGAGTGTAGCTGGGTCGAGCGGGGGTAACAGGGGAATAGAATGGTGGTCATCATTTAGTAGTTATATTTGGTGAATCATCTAGGGTGAAGAGAACTCAACGTTGGAAGGGTGTTTTGCCACTATCATACAAGATGTCTAATGACATACAATCTCGTGTCATCATAAGACAGGATTGTGCTCATCCACTTGCTGAGTATATTTATGAGCACTACCTATATAATCTTGGTGTTTGTTTGAAGTATAATTCTCAATTAGAGACAGTGGAGATAATGATAAGTCAAGAGAAGACTCACCATTGAGAAGAATATGATAGTAATCTTCTCGTTTTTTTTTGGGGTATATTGAGTCAACCAAGGATAATTCTGTGGTCATATGATATCTATCACAACCTAGAAGCATGACCTCCCATGTACAAAGGTATTTTTGAGCACTTTCTAAATATTCTAATTTCTAAAACAATTTTTGACAATACCTTTATGTAAGGTGTCATTGTGAGGTGATGTCCATGGTTGGGACATGAGTCACATTTGGTATATATTTGTATCCAAACTCACAGCATATGTGTTGTTGTATTTTGCACGACAATTGTTGTAATAAAATTGTAGTTGTTTTCTGTACCATGTATTTGGCGACTCAGAATAGGTTGGATAGAATGGACCTATTTTGGGGTTGTCACAGTTGGTATCAGAGCTATAAGTAAAGAGCCCCGAGCCTCTCACTGGTGACTTCCTGTTGATGGGGGATGCATCAAAGCCAGACTCTCCGTAGGGGACGCCGTTTTGCGGTGCCAAACTGATAGGTATCAATGTAAGGTGCTGACACAAGTTGGTGTCCAGAGTTACATGTTGGTATCAGAGCTTAGGGATATGGTCTCTGGCGAGATCGGGGAATAGAACTAGGAGGGGAGAGATGAGTAAATCCTTCGCTAGTGTGTCCTACCTAAGCTTATTTGTTGGTCGGTTATAATATCGGGATATTATGTGATATGTTAATTTGTTCAATTAACCCTTGTTTTGAAGCTGTATTCTAGAATGATATCTGAAATACAGGAGATGATCAATGAAGAAATTATGGTGACAGGGGAGATGGAATCTGAAATAAAAGCAAGGTATTCTCAACTTTTCGAAATACCAGGTACGTAAATTTCGGGGACGAAATTTCATAAGGAGGGGAGATTGTAAGACCCCGAATTTTATGAAATAAAAGTATTCAATTTTTCTTATAATTACTATTCAGTAAATGGTTAAATTGATAAAAGTTAAAGTTAAGGGTGATATATGAATTTTTTTTCAAAATACGTAAGTGGTTATAAAATATTCATTGTTGTCGGGAAATATTCGTTTAGTCGTGGAATATTCTTTCTGTCCGAGAATATTTGTATGACGGCGCAGCCATTTGTGGGCCCCATAACAAAATAACTGTCGGATGAAGAAAACGACAAATTTGAGTTTTTATAAATAACGGCATAGTTGTTACCATTAACACTATTGGAATACCTGGTGGTTAAAATACAGTAATATGCGTAGTTACACAGTAGCACACGGTATTGCACAGTTTTTTTTAATTATTGATTCTTACGTTAGAAGGCACTACTCAATAATTGTTACAGTAATTTCTGTTCAATATTTTATTTTATTGATTCAATAATTACTACGTTGATATTTTATATTATTATTGTTTCAATAATTATTGCTGCACAGTATTTTCCATTATCAGATCAATAATTCATATTATTTGAATAATATTATTAGATAGCATTATTGACAATGTCTATAAAGTTCTGTCTAAGGAGAGGTTTGGTCATCTAATTGCGCGCCAGTAAGGAGAAATCCTTATTGGAAAGCCCCCTCTTTCCTGGGAACAGCCTGGTTGTCATAAATGTGATTCTTTAATATTATTTATGAATAATTAATTATTTATTTATATGATAATAAAATATTTATTTAATATGGATATAAATGATGGATTTATTTATGTGGTTATAAATGAAAGAATTAATGTTGAGGTATTTTTTCAGTATTTTGTCGGATTGGAGGTATTAAAAGATCAAATCAGTGTTCTTACAGCTTTATTGTGTGAGTTATAATTTTTAATCTGACCGTTGGATCGTTGTGATTTTTGGATATGTTATACATATATAAGTTGAGTATATGTTCACAAATTTTAAACCGTTAAAAATGAGCGTATAATTTGTTATGAATTTTAAGAGGTAACTGATTTGGAAATTAGGTTTTTGGTGGAAAATTCTAGAAATGAGTGGACCCCGCTTGTGGTTGGTGAAGAAATGTGCTGAATTTTATTTCAAATGTGGTGGGTGGCAATATTAGCAGGTAAAGCCATCAGGTAGCAGGTCAAGTCTGCTTCGGCGTGCTAACATTTTGCTGTAAATAGAGGACTAAGTTAGAATTGAAAATCACACCAGAAACAAGTTTTCTTTCTTTCTCTCTCTAGATTATTGAGTGTATTTTGTGAGTATGTAGATGCATGCTGAGTTGCTATTCATCAGTACAAGTTTCCTTCAGCGTCATATCCGATATCCAGTCAGAAGTGCTGCTCTTTTGAGGTAAGGGATTGTAAGGGATAGTAAGGGATTTTAAGGGTTATTATGTTTTTCAGTTCGTAATTCTTTTGACCTTCAGAAAATTCTGGAAAAATTTGAAATGATATTTTGATGAGTTTTATTGATTGTGTCCAAAAATGGTGATTTTTGGATGTATAGATTAAGAGCTATGAATTTTATGGGAAAAGACTATTTTAAAAGTAACCGCTTATAACTCCTTGTGGTTAACTCCAAAATTGATAAAATTTTTATTGGAAGTATATCTATATAATATCAGTGTACTCTGTAAATTTCGAAATTTTTGGATAAAAGTACAATTTATGATAAATATCTAAATATTCGGCGGTTTTGGCCATAAAAAAAATAATAAATGAGTTTTAAAAATTCTGAGAAAAATATATGTTCAATATGGGACTATATTCTGCTAAATCTCAGAAAAGAAATATTTTTGGAATTGATTTGGTATTTTTCATGAAAATAGACTAGTTATGAGTAAATGAATTAAATATGTTATGTGAAGTAAAAAAATTGGTAAATAGAATTTTATGGCTTGAGAATCCTATATAAGGTATATGTGGATTTTTTATGAGGATTTTTGGTTATTGGTGATGAAATCTTATGAGTTTGGCATTTTAGGATGATTAAATGAATTATTTAGTAAAGTGTAAATAATTAAAATAAATTATTTATAAGCTTAAGAAATATTATTCTTTCAATATCATTATACCAAAATATTGGTATGGATTTTATTGTGGAATTTCTACCTTTTTCATGTCGAGTTACTGTTCATGAATTACTATTCACGAGTTGCTATTCACGAGTTACTATTCATGAGTTATTATTCACGAGTTACTATTCACGACAAAATTAGTTTTTTTTCCTGACCAAATTATAGTTGATTTATGAATATTACTCTTGAGATTAAATTTATATATTGATTATATTAATTTTATTATCATATATAACATTTTTATAACCCTGATGTTGAAATTCTCTTTCACTTGAGTGTAAAAATGGGTAGATTATTGGTATGATCAAGACTATGGGTTCCCTTTGGCCAGTAGTGCAAAGTTGAATTGTTGACTGGTATGATCATGACTATTGAATTTATAATTGAACATCTTTAGCTTAAGTGCAAAGGTGAAATGATCAACATGGTTATAATTATTGTTTATATAAATTCTGAAATGATTATATATTTCTTTGAGATATTAATATATTTGGTCTGTAGTGCAAATATGAACTGTTGATGAATATATTTGGCCTGTAGTGCAAACATGAACTGTTGATGAATATATTTGGCCTGTAGTGCAAATATGAACTGTTGATGAATATCTTTGGCCTGTAGTGAAAAGATGAATTGTTGATGAATATCTTTGGCCCGTAGTGCAAAGATGACTTAATGTTGAATATCTTTGGCCAGTAGTGCAAAGATGAACTGGTGACGAATATCTTTGGCCGTAGTGCAAAGATGAAGATATTAGTATGATTATGAACAGGAACTGTGATTTGGTATAACCATGATATTTGATGTTTCAGGTAAAGACAGGTGATGAAAATATTCTTCGTCCTGGGTGCGAAGAAAAATTTAGAATCACAATTATGATTATGAGTTATTCATATGATTGTGGAAAGGAACTGTTGAGTGATGTTACAGGGATAAAATATTATTGGTGGATTTTTAACATGGAGAAGATAATAGACTTTATGGTCTATTTGACTCTTCTAATGGATTGCTCGTTCCGCTGCAACTATGTTCTAAATCTCTAATTTAATTATGTTGAAGGCTATTGATAACTTATTTATCTTTAGTCATGATATTCTTTATTGGGCTAGTTGTGCTCACCCTTCTGTTTCACAATTCCTTTCAGGTAATAAGAATGTAGCTGGGTCGAGCGGGGGTAACAGGGGAATAGAACGGTGGTCATCATTTAGTAGTTATATTTGGTGAATCATCTAGGGTGAAGCGAACCCAACGTTGGAAGGGTATTTTGCCACTACTATATAAGATGTCTAATGACATACAATCTCGTGGCATCATAAGACAGGATTGTGCTCATCCACTTGCTGAGTATATTTACGAGCACTACCTATAAAATCTTGGTGTTTGTTTGAAGTATAATTCTCAATTAGAGACAGTGGAGATAATGATAAGTCAGGAGAAGACTCACCATTGAGAAGAATATGATAGTAATCTTCTCGTTTTTCTTTGGGGTATATTGAGTCAACCAAGGATAATTCTGTGGCCATATGATATCTATCACAACCTAGAAGCATGGGCTCCCATGTACAAAGGTTTTCTTGAGCACTTTTCAAAGATTCTAATTTCTAAAATAGTTTTTGACTATACCTTTATGTAAGGTGTCATTGTGAGGTGCTGTCCACGGTTGGGACATGAGTCACATTTGGTATATATTTGTATCCAAACTCGCATCATACGTGTTGTTGTATTTTGCACGACAATTATTGTAATAAAATTGTAGTTGTTTTCTGTACCATGTATTTGGCGACTCAGAATAGGTTGGATGGAATGGACCTATTTTGGGGTTGTCACAAATACCTTCATCTATACCTCTATTTTTAATTTAGTCATGCAAGTATTATCAATCTTGCACCACCTCCCCTAATAGTATATGCATGTGAATCAATACTGTACACATATGAATAAATAGTTATAAGCATGTGAATTAATAGCAATTAATTTCTCATTTATCCGATTAATTACCCGATTGGTCAATATAACTTCCAGACATCAATTATTATCGAAATAGATGTCGATTTTCATTAACACTAATAATCCCAACACAATAAAAATATCAATTTCATCTTTAATCAACACGAACTTATTCATCATTAATATTATAACTCCCAATATTTAACAACCAGATCACTCCCAAGAAAGAGGGGGTTTTCCGATAAGGATTTTTCCCTATTGGCGCGTAATTAGGTGACCAAACCTCTCCTTGACAGAACTTTCTAGACATTGTCAATATTACAAATAATAATATGAATAACTTTATCGTCTCAATTATTGATTTAATAATATAAAATATTATGTAGATGATACTGTGACAATAATTGAATCAATAATATGAGAGATATTATGCAGCAATTACAATAGCAATAATTGAGTATAACTGAGTGACTTCTCACGTAAGCATCAATAATCAATATCGTGTGCTACTATGCAACCACGTGTATTACTATACTTTTATCACCAATTATTTTATGACAACTTGCTTACTTTGAAAAATTTTCACATATCACTCTTAACTTTAACATTTTATCAATTTAACCATTTACTAAATAGAATAATATTTATAGGAAAATTAAATACTTTCATTTCATAAAATTTGGGATCTCACAATTGCTGTGTAGAAATGTATGTATGAAATGTTGAGACGGTGCGATGTGGCGTCAAGGTGGCAAGATGATGACTTTGCCCCTCACCGGGGTTATCGTCGGTTTGGGCTGATAAAGCAGACGTTGCTCAGGGTTATCTCTAAGATTGGACTGCTGCAAGTGTTGAAGGTCCTCAGTGTCATCTCTGAGGTGTGCCTGTCTTCTCGGTGTTATCTCCGGGCCTTGTACTTAGTGCCTCGGTATGAGCGCTGAGGTTGAAGCTGATTGCATTTGAAATAAGCATTTTCAGGGTTATCTCCGGAACTGCATTCCTTGGGGTTATCTTCAAGGTTGGTAACTACTACTCCTAGTGTTGGGACTGAGACTGAATATCTCGGGGTTATCTACGAGATGGATCGGTCTTCTCCAGTGGAATTTCTGGTATTAGAATGGCATGCCTCGGGGTTATCTCTGAGGTTGGAACTGATACTCCCGGTGTGTGTTATGGGGTTGAGACTGAACTTCTGGTAGTATCTAGAATGGATATGAGCTGTCTTCTAGGGTTATCTCTGAAAGACGAATCTGCCCTCCTATAATGTCAGTAATAGGTGTGCAAAAAATTTTGAGTGTCTACAGATGCCCCTCTTTATCATATTCATGCAATGCAATGGCATGGATAGGATAAAGAATCCTAGACACTTGAAATACAATACGATAAACATGATGCTAAGTGCAGCAACATGATGCAAATGTATGATGCATGGGTGCGGGGTTGTTGCCCAACATGCTGGGGATGATTGTCAGCTCCCTGTCGCTTCTACTAGGGACTGGCAACGATGACCAGATTAGATGTGTGATCCAAATCTTTTAGGATGTTGACGTTGGGGTTATCACCAAAGTCATTAATCCTTGATACAGACTTGATTCCGAAGATGTGTTTCTTGTGTACAAGAGATCTGTGGGGATAATGCTCTGTCTGTTTGAGGATGTGTATAACATATTCCATCATCGATCCTCCTCAATGAGGCTTATCTTCTCTGGTTTGTATCTCCAGGACATATCAATGTTCTATTGGATTTACTGCCAATAGTATGTGTTATCAGGGCTGCCTGACCTTCGCTGACATGTACGTCACCGGATAAAAACCCCTGTTGGGCATACTGCCAAGGCTGCTTGACCTTCACTGACGTGTAAATCACCGGAACATGCGTTTTAACCCCCGCCAGGGAATTGTTTAATCCTCCTTGATGTGTAAATCAACGGCTGAAATCATCGGATGGCTTCCGATGCTTCGTTGGATTTACTTGCCAACAGTTACAATGATGTCAAGGCTGCTTGACCATTGTTGATATGTGTGTCAATGGAACATTACGTTATAACCCCCGCTGGGGATTTGTTTAATCCTCGTTGATGTGTAAATCAACGTCTGAAATCATCAGATGGCTTCCGACGCTTCGTTGGATTTACTTGCCAACGGTTACAATGATGTCAAGGCTGCTTGACCTTCGTTGATATGTGTGTAAACGGAACATTGCGTTGTAACCCTCGTCGGGGATCTCTGATTGAGAATGCTTGATGCCCCCGTCGGGGATTTGATTGAAAATTAGGGTGACAACCCTGAATTGGTGGCATTGGACCTGCGCAAGGTATTGCCGAGTGTGATTTATAACAGCTGAGATCATCGACATAGTGTTCCCTATGCTCGGGTGAATACCAATGAGTATTGTGCGGACCCACGGCTTGGTCTGAGAAAACTAGGATGATAAGCTATTCCGCTCAATCGCGTAGCATTTTTACTCCTGATTTGGCTTTTTTAGCTTATGAGAACTCCATTATAACTCGAACTGGACCGAGACGGACGGGTGAGACCAATGTAGGGGTGTAGCAGGTACACCCGTAGCAGCCGCAGGTGGACCTGTGGCCAACCGTGGCTACTTAATGCCAGCAGGTTTTTTTAACAAGTCATTTTCATATTGCACCACGAAGGAAATTCGAGAGCTCTTCTTCAGATTTGCTAAGTTCGGGCAACTTTCTACGAATTTTGTCACCGTACAAGTGTTCTACACTGTCCTGGTAACGTATGTTTGTCTTCTTTTCCAGTTTTTATCCGTTGGAAAATGACTTTCACATAAAATGCATCTAAACACATAATAGTGAATATGCATGCTCAAATGACTTGATAAAAAATATTCAACGGAGTAAATGTTAGTATTAGACCATGCTGAACATAATGATGTGAAAAAATTTGATTTTTGAGATAGTCAAATTGACACCTTTTTCTGCTATTTCTTATCATATTTGAGGACATATGAGCAAAAGGTAAAAATGCAAAGTAATCCTGGTAATTAAACTACCCTTATTGATTGATAACTTTGACTTTTTATGCATATAGTATGTATATGACTGTGGGCATGTGTGCAAATTTTTTCAAAATGTAGGCATTAAATAGTCATGCATTTTTTACTTTACTATAGATGTATGTTAAAGCAATGCATGCAAGCATGTAGTCATAAATGCATTTTGAAAAGCAATCTCCAGGTTTAGAAATTACCACACCATTTCTGAGGTGATTTGGAGATTTTTTCCAGATATCATGGATCCGGATCAGCCGAGTAGCTCCCGTAGGACCACTTCTGGTGTACGGAGGAGGGCTTCTGAAGTACCTCGACCCCGTTCTATTAGACAGCCTCGTCGATTAGTGAAGGCGGTGATACATCCTATCCAGGTTGATGTGCCAGACGTCGAGGATGAGGAGGAGGATGTTCCAGTTGCAGACCCCGTTCCTGCTGCACATGTTCCCCGTAGGGACCTCTTGAGTATTCAGGTGGCAAACCCAGAGCTCCTGGGTGATTTGAGTCGACATCCCTCGATGTACTTGCATGCCAACGAGGTATAACATTAGATCTTAATCTTCCTTCTTTCCTATTGATGAGGAGTAAAGGATTTTGATGTTGATCTGCATTTTATGTAGGTTCTCGGCTTTACACAGCCTCGAGGGAACTGGTTCAGCATTCACTCTATGTACCAGGCTTTGCATCCTGACTATAGAGCAATTGTGCATGACTGGAGATTTGGAGCGTTCTTTTCCATCCTTCCCCGTCGCTGTCCCTGGGGTTACCTCAGGGCATTGTCTGAGCGCTGGTTTCACTAGACTCAGTTACTCTATTTGTTAGACTGTGAGGTGATGATGAAGCCGATGGATTGGTGGTTTATCACAAGTATAGAGTTTGGAGGGGCACCAGTGCCTTGTATGGCATATATCACCCCTACTACCATCAGATCCTTGCTAGGAGTTCTAGACGGGGCGCTCAAGGGCAAGACTGTTCGTGCGGGTCCTTTGAGTGTGGACGCTATGAGTGGGCTGTTGAGCGAGCCCATGCCAGATGATGTCAGAGTCAGGGATCGCATTCTTCGGCGATTGTTCCTGATGATCATTAGGGGCTGCTTCATAGAAGATAACTCCTCTATGGTGTCGTTCGCTTTGATCAGCACCACACGACATGTGGAGCGTATAGGAGAGTATGATTGGGGTTCTTTCACCTTCGCCTATTTCCTCAGGGGCATGCGTATGCGTTCGCAGGGCTTGACCGAGGCTTGGTTAGGATTCTAACCATTTTTGCTGGTGAGTATTTCTCTTGTAGTTTCCCATATGTAGGTTAAGAGTGTTTCCTGACCGCAGGTGTTTGCCTTTATGTTGGTAGTTTTAGGCCTATGAGAGGCTTCCATGTTTACGTCTTGTGAGCGTGTTAGGTTTAGATACCTATCCACTAGGACGGTGATGGCATCATTCCATACTGGCGAAGGTCCCTATAGCTGAGGGTTTTACTCATTACCGCCTACAGCTGGAGTTATTGACAGCTGACATTATCATATGGATTCCCTATTATGGGGAGCACTTAGCCATGGTATTTGAGGATGGGTACCCGACTAGTGTCGAGTACGTGATTTCCACCCGTAGGGTTCCTCTCTTTACTGATAGAGGATGGGAGCTCTATTTAGGAGAGCGTGCTATGAGGAGCACCACATGAGAGATCCGTTTGCCGATCTTGCCTCCTGCCAAGCATTATTGGCATGTGCCACAGTCACCCGTCATTAATATCCCATTGTTGGGGGTAGACGATTTTACACTGTCAGAGGGTCCCTGCACCCAGGAGATGTTCCAGCGTTGGTGGTCCCCTTGTACTATTGGAGCTCAGACTCACGCCACTCAGTTCATGGGGCATATAGTTCCAGGATCCGTGATGATGACGACTTGGCTCGCCTGTGTCCGAGATCCGACTAATTTGACACAGATTGACAGTTTGACCCAGTGACTGGACCGGGCACATTTCTTTATTCCGCATTTGGGCAGAGATCCCGCAGAGGCAGATTCATTTGATCCTCCCAGCGCAGGAGCTGGCCCCTCAGATGGCCCATTTAGCTTTGTCGGTGCAAATCCTCCTTTGTATAGGCCTGGCATCCCTGTTGATAGAGATCCAGTGACTCAGGAGGAGTTACATCAGGTGGATAGGATTGATGATGTAGATATTGACACCATTGTCTTCTTCTGATGTTTATTCTCGTTATCTCTTTCGATAGGCCTCTGTTAGATATTGGGTGGTTGTGCCCCATTCTCGCTATATCTTTTGAAAGGCCTCTGTTAGTAGTAGGGCGTCTGTGCCCCATTTCCCTATATTTTAGCTGTACAGAGATGATGTATATAGATGATGATATACTTAGGAGTGTATGTACTATTTTCCATTCCCTATATCATATTGCCATCTATTATCTGTAATGCATGTATCATGTTATGCATATGTATGTATGTCCAGAGATATTTCAGCATTGACCCCTGGATGGTCTTATGATACAGCCTACACAGATGTCTTCTTCGACAGTCAGCCGCATAGATCACACCCTACTAGACTTGGTAGCCTCCCGTCTGAGGTCGTGGTATGATAGTATGTCACCTCCAGATAGGGTGACCGTAGATCTGCTACTACAGCATTCCATGACCCTTTTGATGTTTCAGGTTCCCGCATGATTTGTGGAGGGTATGCTGGAGCGTTGGATACCAGAGAAACAGGTTTTCCGGTTTGGTACCCAGGAGCTGACTCCTACATTGGAGGAGTATGAGCGGTTGACGGCTTTGCCCTTGGAAAGACCTTACGCTCATATGGCTGTCGGAGATATGCGCCGGCAGTTCATGACCCTCACCGGGTTATGGCGTAGAGTGGTAGAGGATGAGATTACATCTGGTCATGTATTATCCCAACGTTTCCTGATAGACAGGTTTGGCTCATTGGACATCTATACACGTCATTCTGGAGATTTCACTATACTAGAGGATCAGTGGCATTTAGCCAGATTGGATGCATTCTTGATGTTCATAGTGGCGTATGTGTACATGCCACGATATATGGATGAGCTAGATATCGGTGTTATTATGGTAGTGAGAGCTCTCAGGGAGGGTCGTACCATCATTCCGATGATTGTGGCGGAGACGCTGAGGTTGGCCACGTTTTGCAGTAGTTACCCTGCAAAGGTATTCACAGGCAGTTCGGTCATGTTGTACGTGTGGTTTATATCACACTTGGGACCGATTGGGACCTTTCGCTGACACGGGTATTGCTTCACCCATGATATATCTATGTCTTACTCCTTTCAGCCAGCGGAGTGTACAGACGCTATGTCTTGGTCTATGTTCTTGGCGGAGATCAGAGATCCATTTGGCATTCTGCCGTGCACAAGGCTTAGCTCACCCTACATCTTTATTACTCATGCTCTGGGCATGGACTATCTCCCTCTGGCTGGTTTGAGGGGCATGACTACCTATCACCCACTGACTGTAATGTCGCAGTTTGACCAGTTTCAGGACTTCCATCCTTTTGAGGGGGCGCTAGGTCAGCGTTTAGCTTCTCGCCATCTATCAGCAGAGGACCGATCTCGGGTGTATGCATGTTGGGATCAGTGTGAGATAGTTGCATTCTCTATTAGCCATCCAGGCTATTCGCCAGAGTATTCTGCGTGGATGGAGACAGAGACTTCATCGGTCGCGACATTATCCACAGTGCCGAATAGTGATACAGACGATGGAGAGCCTATGGAGGATGTTGATTCTCACATCGAGGAGGAGTAGTTTACTGGGTTGCCAGCATCTTCTTTAGATTCTCCCAGTACTAGCACTGTTGTGATCCAACATTCAGCACAGTACTTTGAGCAGAGTCTTCATCTGATGACCTTCGAGAGAGATCAGGCCAGAACCTTGATGTTGACAGCCCTTGATGGGAGAGACGCAACTCTGTTAGAGAGAGATGAGGCATTAGCTTGTAGAGATGCCACTGTTGTTGAGCGGGATGAGGCCAGATCAACCAAAGGTGCCGTGATAGTTGAAAGGGATAGCGCCATATCTGCCCGGGACGTAGTCGTTACAGATAGTACTACCATGAGGTCCCTTACCACTGACTTGATTGCAGAGATGAACACGTACATTGATGAGCATAGAGTCACCATGCAGATGGCTGTAGATCTGTTAGCTCGTGTGGATACCCTTGTACAGAGACCACAACGTTACCTCCTTCTGCTGAGAGGGATGCCATGTTGGGCTTGATAGCTCGCATATACACCAATTTGTATATGAGCTAGTATTTTCTTACACAGACTAGCTTAGCCATTTTGTAATGTTCAGTTTACATTGTGTATATCAAACAGTATTATATATATAGCAGGGAAATATATTTTTGATCACTTCCTTTTTAGATATGTCTGTTGCTTGCTTGATATTTGCCTATTTCTTTAGGGTTTGTGATCTTGATGTATTCTGAAATCCTCGTTGATGGATGGACATTGAGTTGTCTCTGGACAGTTCAGAATGGATCATTGATCTGTGTGAATCCCTACCATCTTTGATGTCTTGGGACTGGTTTCTGTATGGAAATGTGGAGAGGAGTGTGGCTTTCCTCTCTGAGATTAACCGCCCCACAGATGGTCGCCAGTACTTCTATTTAAGAGGAGCCTAGTTAATTTCATCTCTTATGGATTGGTGTTGCTCTTTGAGGCATAACCACAGCTTAGATGGTCGCCGAATCTCTTATTTAGGAGGAGTTTAGGTAATTCCATCCCTTTGGTCTGAAGCCGAATGAAATGTGATGGATCGAAGTTTGATCCCAGTACCAAATGACAAGTATTTGTGTTTTGGTAGGGGGTGAGACCGAACCATAAATGGTTGCCTATGTACTCCTATTGAAGAGGAGATCAGGTCTGCATAGTTCGAACCTGGTGTATGAGGTTCAACGCTGGATGTGGCAGAAATGGTGTAGGAATGTTTTTGATGTTTTTGTTTTTGTAAGGAGAAGGGTGTAAGAAATGTTTTTGTTATTTTTTGTTTTATTGAGACCGGGCCATGTAAAATGGTTTTCTACGTACTCCTATTGCAGAGGAGATTAGGTCGACGTAGTTTTCCCCTCAAGACGATTCACAGCCGAAGAGAAGTATGAATCCCATGTGCAGGCTATACTGCGGGGAGAAGAAAGTTTGATCCCATGATTGGGATAAACTGTAGGTATGAAAAAGTTTGATCCCGTCTTCAGGACAAACTGCAAGTGTAGAAAAGTTTAATCCCGTCTTCAAGATAAACTGCAAGTATGAAAGGTTCAATCCCTAGGGGGATAACCGAAATTGTATGAATGTAGTGAAACCAGGCTGCTGCTTGAAGAGTATGTTTCCCTGAGGGGAAAAGTGTGGCGAAGAGTTATATGTGATGAAGGGTTAAAGAATCAGAATGACTGGTGATCTGATGATCTAATACCAGGATGTTTACTTGATGGTAACTTTAGACATTACCGTTTCACGGTGTCCGATTTGATGAGTTGTAGAAATTCATCGCCGTCCATTTCCTGCAACCTGAGAGCGCCTCCTGTCAATACCTCATTGACAATAAACGGGCCTTCCCAATTAGGGGCAAATTTTCCCTTGGACTGATCTTGGTTGTCGAGGATCTTCTTTAAAACCAAGTCATGTTGCTTAAACTGCCAAAGCCGGACTTTTCTGTTGTAGGATCTAGCGATCCTTTGTTGATATAACTGACCATGGAAGATAGTCGCGGTTCACCTTTCGTCTATTAGAGACAATTGGTGATACATGTCTCGTACCCATTGGTCTTCATCTAGTTAAGCGTCTATCAACACTCTGAGGGATTCCATTTCAACTTCTATAGGGAGCACTGCTTCCATCCCATAGGTTAATGCGTAGGGGGTTGCCCTAATGGAAGTGCACATTGATGTTCCGTATGCTAACAGAGTAAGAGGCAATAAGTTAGGCCATTCTTTGTGGTTGGCGGGCATCTTTTGTATGATCTTCTTGATGTTTTTGTTAGCCGCTTCAACAGCACCATTCATCTTTGGACGGTAGATGACGGAGTTAAGGTGTTTGATATGGAATTTACTACATAACTCCTCCATCATTTTGTTGTTGAGGTTCTTGGCATTGTCTGACACAATTACCTCTGGTTGTCCATATCGACAAATGACATTGTTTCTGATGAAAGCAATGATAACTTCTTTGGTAACCCTGGGGAAGGAGGCTGCTTCTACCCACTTGGTGAAGTAGTCAATCATGGTGAATATAAAGCGATGCCCATTACTGGCTTTGGGATCGATGGGTCCGATCACGTCCATTCCCCACATTGAGAAGGGCCAAGGTGAACTCATATTTATGGAGCTCCCTCGGAGGGGCGTGGATGGCATTTTCATGAATTTGGCATTGATAACACCTCTTGACGTGATCATCACAGTCAGCTTTGAGGATAAGCCAATAATGTCCTATTCTGAGGATCTTCTTAACAAGTAGGGGGCCGCTCATGTGTGGGCCACATACACCACCATGGACCTCATTCGTGAGCCTCTGAGCTTGGTCTTTGTCCAGACATCTGAGGAGACCTAGTCCTGCATCTATTTTGTAGAGTGCATCTCCGCTTAGGTAGAATTTCATAGCAAGTCGATGGATCCACCTTTTCTCAGTCGGGCACGCCTCAGCGGGTGTAGATCCATCTCGTAGGTACTCCTTGATATGTTGATACAAAGGATGCTGGATGGGAGGTAGCTCATCCGATACTTCTCCAACATAGTTCCTATAGGCTGGTGCATTGTGCAGGGCAAATATGACGCTTGGCATGTGTTCCTTGTCAGGTAGGTGAATCAAGGAGGCCAAAGTTGCTAGCGCGTCTACAAAGTCATTCCTATTACGAGGAATGTGTAAAAAGGAGATTTCTTCGAACTGCAAAGCCATCTGTAAAACTTGCCGATGGTAAGGCAGCAAATGTATCTCTTTGGTTTGATATATTCCCGTGGATTATCTGATTACCAACTCTAAATTCCCAAAGATAGTTAACCGCCTGATGCCTATTGAACTGACAAGTTTTAGCCCCATAAGACAACCTTTATACTCAGCTGTGTTGTTGGTGCTGGCAAACTACAATTTGACAGCGATGGGATACTGCTCCCCTGTACCGGATACTAGAACTGCTCCAGCTCCAAAACCTTTCATATTAACAGCTCCATCGAAATACATTTTCCATGTATAGTATATATCGTACTGATGGTGTTGCTGAACTGTCATTACCCTTTCATCAGGGAAGTAGGTTTCCAAGGGTTTGAAATTCCCTGAAGGTACGGCAGCTAGTTGATCCGCAATTCCTTGACCTTTGATGGACTTTTGCATCACGTAGACGATGTCAAATTGTTGTAGGATCAACTGCCATCTGGACAGCCGACAATTTAACATGGGTTTATTGAACACGTACTTGAGAGGATCCACGCGGGATATGAGATGGGTTGTATGACCATGGAAGTAATGTTGTAACCTCATGGAAGCCCATGCTAAAGCACAACAAGTCTTCTCAATCAGAGTGTACCTGTGTTCACTGCTGCTAAATCTTTTGCTGAGGTAATAAATAGCTCGTTCTTGGCCTCTATCATTTTTCTGTCCCAGCAAGCAGCCCATGGCATTGTCACTTATGGATAGGTACATGAATAGGGGAACATCATCCCTAGGTGGTACCAAAATAGGAGCTTTGACTAGCTGTTCTTTGATTGTGAGGAAGGCTTTTTGACACTTGTCGTTCCATTTCATGGAGGAGTTCTTCCTTAACAACTTGAAGATGGGCTCACAGGTTGCTGTGAGTTGAGAAATAAACCTGCTAATGAAGTTGATTCTTCCCAAAAATCCCCGTATTTCCTTCTCTGTTTGAGGAATGGGAATATCCGTGATGGCCTAGATTCAACTTCAAGTTGTACTTGCGTAACCTGTTGAAGAGCATTCTGAGATGGTCTAAGTGGCCTTCTTCCCTTCGGGACTTGACAATGATGTCATCCACGTAGATCTCTATCTCTTTGTGGATTAAGTCATGGAAAAGGGCCATCATAGCTCGTTGATAAGTAGCTCCGACATTGATGAGGCCGAAGGACAATCGTCTATAGCAAAAAGTTCCCCAATGCGTGATGAAAGCAGTTTTCTCACGATCTTCCTCAGCAGCCATAATCTGGTGGTATCCAGCGAAGCAATCCGCAAAGGAGTACATGTCGTATTGTGCAGTATTATCAATGACAATGTGGATAAATGGCACGGGAAAGCTATCTTTAAGGCAAGCTTTGTTCAGATCCCAGTAATCCACACAAATTCGTACCTTTCCTCCAGGTTTAGGCACGGGAACTATGTTGGATATTCATTCAGGATATGTGGACACCATGATAATATAAGCTTGAAATTGTTTCACAATTTCTTCTTTCACCTTTAAACTCCACTCAGGTTTCAATCGCCTGAGCTTCTGCTTGACTGGCTTGAATCCCTCTTTAATAGGAAGGCGATGAAGAACAATGTCAGTGGACAAACCCACCATGTCTTCGTGAGACCATGCAAACACATCTTGGAACTGGGTTAGTAGCGTAACCATGTCATTCCTTTGGTTTGGGGTAAGGTCTGAACCAATACGGATTAACTTAGGGCTTTCTAAGGTTCCGAGATTGAAGAAAATGGTTTGATCAAGGTTGGATTTAGGTTTGTCTTTGACCCATTCTTTAATTTCTGGAGGCACCTCAATGTCCTCATGTATTTCCATCAAGGCTGAATCCAACTTTACATCAAAGTTACAATCCTTGTGGAGAAGATGCATCTTATCAGCAAGTACATGCACATCTAAATTTAGGGTCCTAAAACAAAATATTCTTTCACTTAGTATATATGAAATGGTTTGATCATACACAGTGTTAGCATGTACTAACAAAATAACTGTTAATATTGTATAGAAAAGTAAGCAGTTATGATATCTACAGGGCAGAAAGAGTTCCTGCCCGTTTTACACTCGTCGACCAATGCAAGGAGTGATGCTCCAATTGTCGAGGGCAAAGTCCTGGTGGACTGCAGTGATGGAGGGGTTGTCATCGTCCTCCTTCTCCCGAATGATAACCATTACGTCTAGGTAATCATCGTCTGGGGTGTATCCGTTCGTATGTTCATCATGGACAATGATGCATATGCCTGACATCATTCTGACGATGTCTTGCTTAATCCTTCATTCCTCCTCTTCCACTCTGGGGTATGGAACAAAGACTTCTTTCTCCTTTACCGGTATCGGCTTGGGAAATAACATAGCCATTACGCTGGCTGGCATCTTTATAGTAGGTTGGGCAGACTTAGGATTTATAGGTGGAGACAAACGTCGTGTAACTGAAGCTGGAGGAATCTGATGATGCTTATATGGATTCCTGTGACTGGAACTGGCAGAATAGCCTAGTCCAGCTGTCCCAGTTTGACTGATAACTTGAATTGGGTGCTTAATACCCTAATGACTTTTACCCAGCCCTTGTCTCGGCTGATGTCCCAAAGCTATCATTTCTTGAGTAGCCAACATAACTTCGACAGAAATCTTGGGTGTGAGAGGTGGCGCCCCAATAGGGTGGTAGTGAGTGTTGTTTACCTCAAGGGCATGAAAACTGACTGGCTCAACTTCTGAATTGAAACTGATGAGGGTTATATCACTTCGTTTAGGACATTCTGGTTCAACGTTAATCGTGACTAGGCTGTCATTCATGATGTATTTCAGTTGCTGATGAAGAGTAGAGGGGACTGCCCCAGCCATATGAATCCACGATCTTCCAAATAGTAGGTTGTATCTTGAATCTATTTGGAACACGTGAAAAGATATGTAGAATATATGGGGACCAATTTCGATTGGTAGCTCAATCTCTCCGACGAAATTCCTGCGGGCTCCGTCGAAGGCTTTAATGATCATATGGCTACTTCGAATTCGCTTGAGATTGACTTTCATCTTCAGTAAAGTAGCATAAGGACAGATATTCAGAGTCAAACCTCCATCTATCAAAACTCCAGCTAGCATGTACCTGGAGGAAAAAATCGTAATGTGTAACGGCTTGCAATGACCGGTCCCTTCGGGCGGTATATCATCATCAATAAAAGATATCACATTGTTGTTAAAAATATGATCAACCAATTGTTGAAATTTTTCCACATCCATTGATGTTGGTAAGTAGGCATCTTCCAAAACCTTCAGCAAGATCTTCCTGTGATCCTCAGAAGTTAAAACCAAGTCTAGGATTGAAATTTGGTGTGGAGCTTCTCTTAAGCTTAAAACCACCTTGGCTTCATTATGACCCATAGTGCGGAGGAATTTTTCAATCTTCTCCATGTGTATTTCCCCCTTTGATTTGATGGTAGACTTCATCACTCGTTGGGAAAGATACAGTGGATTCTCCTTCGACACTGCCGCAGTTGAATGAGAGGTGGATCCTTCAGCTTCTCCATAATTCTATGGAATTTTCTGTAAACTGATAATAGGATATTGTGGTCTGAATGACAAGTTGATTGGCTCGGGAGTAGCCACTTTCAAAGGATTGTCAATTTCTTTGAGTTGAATTGCTTGCATTATGAAAGGTTTGACAGTTCCATCAGCCTCAGTGGATATACCTGCTACCAGTCCCTTTCATTTAGTAGGACAAATATTCTCACTCTCAAATAGCACCGTATCGTCTTCTGCTAGTTGCAGGACACCGCTGTCAATTAAGTTCTGAATAAGGTGGCAGAGTGCCCAACATTCTTCCGTGCTGTGACCGCGAGAATGGGAGTGATATTGACATACTCCATCAGAATTAAACCGTCATGAACGGAAATTAATTGGAGGCAGAAGGGAAGTGATTCTTTCTTCATTGATCAACATTTGAAGTATCTCCTCCATAGGCTGGCCCAGATATGTAAATTCCCTTCTATTGGCAAAATCCCTACGGGCTTTAGCACTTGCTCTCTTCGTCACTTTGTCTTCCAGTGTTTCTTTCTTTGAAGGTGATGAGGGAGTATTCACAACAAAAGGGAGCAGACTAGCATGCTCCTGCACTACTACAAAACAGTAAATAGACAACGCGAAAAAAATGTTGTGATTTCAATCAGAAAAACGTCGTGGTTAAGGGTGTTATCTATTTGACACCCTTACACAATATTTTTAAAACGTTGTAGTTAAGCACAATACACAACGTTTTTTTAAAAAAAACGTTATAGATTTGTTTTCCAAAAATTAGCAGATGCTTAAAAACGTTGTAGAAGGTATAATTCCACGACGTTTTTTGGATAACAATGTTGTTTAGTATATCAGACAACGTTTATACATATTTACACAACGTTTTTAAAAGGTTGTAGATTAAAAAAAAAAGAAAAAAAAAAGGTTGTGGTTCACCTACATTACCAATGCACCTGCAATATGCTAATGCCTGAAAGATTAGTATATTGTAGCCTAAAAGATTAAAAGAGTTGTAACTTCAATCATTTATCAAAGATTCCAAGTAATCAAACCACACAATTCTACAGTTTCGACAAACATTCTTATCTTCAATGTATATGACAAGACAATAGCAAATAGAGGAAAATTTCAAAAATTATAGAAAAACAGATATACATAAATTGGGAGAAATGTATAGAGCCTCTCTATTTTAAGTATTTGCATTTAATGACAAGTTAGAAAGCTTCTATACTCTACACTAACCCCTTATACAATAGCCTCTAATTCCTCTTTGATCTTTATTTGAAACCGAAGAACAGTAAGCTTCCCTTCAAGTAAATCCAGCAGTCCATCATCAAATGCATTCCTAGAAGAACCTACTAGACCATCACTGTCACTTGCACTCTTGGCCTGCAGCACTGCATTAGTCAGGTATTGATGCCTGACATTCAAAATACGAAATATAAATTATCAGATAACAGATATTTAGATATTCAATGAGCCAACATGGATAATAAAATAAAATGTGATCATCATATCATAAACATCAAGCTATAGACATATCTATTTATGTTTACTTCGGTGCATTACCTATATAAACTACAGCAGATAAAAAGGTATTCACCAAATGATGAATGCCATTTGAACTAAACCCTGAAGTTGGAAGCATGCCTTGCCCATGTAGCCTATTCATGATTGGCATCCTAAAATATTTAGACTTTCTATATCCTTATGAAATTGTTGAGCTGTTCAGCAACAAGTTCACCCAAGATTCAAAACTCCGTTGGGTTTCTACATTTTTCAGTAAATGAAGACCTTTAACATGCTTAAATATATGTCAAGGCTATCAACACTACCAGACATTCTGGTATTCAGAATTAAACTCGCATGCCATTTACCTTGGAGGCTTCTCCAGGGAAATCCAACCAAATTTCCCTTTTCGGAAGTCTGCCAAGACATGAAAGCCTGCTTGATGAGTGTCGCCATTGAACAGGTGAATTGCAAGCTTCCGTACAAATCTGCAAATTTTAGGAAAACTATTATAATCAAATCTGGTCATTAGTTAAAATGGATTAAAATTTCAGCTGTCTTCCGTCCACAAATAGGTTTTGTAAGCCCAAGTTATAATATCTTCTCTTGCATGCATGGTGAGGCTTCCATAATCTTTTAAATGTCTGGACTCAGAAAAGCAGCCATAACAGAATAAAAAGAATGGGATGCGAGCTACCCAAACTAAAACTTACGCTTTACCACAGTAAGAATCCGCGTCAAACTTATAGCGTTGGCAAAGAACTTTGTTTCCTGGAAAGAAAGATGGTTTATACGGGCTACATATGAGAACAGAGAAGCATAAACAATAAAATTTACTTAATCAACCTTGCTAGGCAAGATGGCCAAAACTTATTAAAATATCCGACTGCCTAGCAATATGTGATATCATTTGCATAAGCAATATCCGAACAATTAAATTCACTTAATCAACTAAAGCTCTTTAGAAAAAGACTTCAAAATGAAAAAAAGAAGAAAATCATGTAAAAAGTAGCACCTAGCAGAATGGACTAAACACTTATTTTGCAAATATTGTCTTGCTAGTTTGTCATGATTTTACATTCACATTAAGTTGATGCCATACTCTTACACACATAACTGATAATGTTTCTATACTACAAATCATTTGATCTCCTAGATGATTCCATGCTACGAATCATTTGATCTTCTAAGATGATTCCATTACATAACAATATCAGATAGTGAAAAGGAAAGGAAACACACCAACTGATGGAAGTCTTGAAAGCATCTGTACAAGAATGGCCGCAACATCATCAACATCATATGATCTCTCCCCAATGTCATCACATATGGCAAGCTTTATTGCAGCAGACTGATCACTGATCCTCATTGGGATTATTCCAGGGGAGTCTAGCAACTCTAGGTCTGTCCCAAAACGAACCCATCTTTTCCAAGAGCAAGTAAGATAAAAAAAAATTAAGAAATAGCAGTATCACACTATCTAGTACAATATGATTTACAATTAATATGAAACAAGCAAGATCAAAATTCTTCAAAAAAAGGAATCTTCAAATAAACTTGGACTTTTTCTCATAATTTTAAGGGGAAAACAGAACTGTTATATACATATGATCCTTTCTGTAATCTATACATAATTAATTCTTTTGTTACATTTTTCAAACCACAAAGCACTTGCTGCCAATGTTCATTCTTAGTATATAGATATTGAGTGAAGGAAACGGTATTTACATAATTCAGTTGTCTTGTAACACCAGGTCTTGGAGCAGCTGGACACATACACCTCTTCAGTAACCGGTTAATCAAAGATGATTTACCAACATTTGGATAACCGATTATTCCAGCTCGAACCTGTCAAACAGTAAAGAACATCATCATATAGCTAGCAAGATATGAAACAGTAAAATATTTTGAAGGATATAAACCATTGATCAGCTCAATCATGCTGTCATAATTTTCAATTTTCTGTTTCAATACAATACCATATTGCATCTGTTTTAATATGAAAACACTTACCATCTGTCAGCATATTTGTCGGACTGAACATAATCATTTAACCATGTAATGAAGCTGATAATACTTACTAGCTGAATTAGTAGAAAAACCCTGCAAAAAATGCAGATGATCCTAAACGAAAAAGAGCCGTAAGCAATTTTGTTGACTCGTCTAATATTCCAAAGCTTAAATCTCAAGTTTTTCCATAATGGTTCTAAATGGATAAGTCAGTATGTGAAGATAGAAACATAGAAGATGATTAGTTCATACCCAGCACCAAATGAGCAATATCCCCTGCCAAAAGTTTTATTTCATTAGAGATACTTAAAGATGAAAATTAAGAACAACTAAAATGACATACATTTGTTAATAGTTAAAAGGAGAAGAAGCCAACCATAAATCTAAATAACATCGGAAAGAACAAAGAAGGGCAGCACCATTAAACAAAACATCATAAGAATCTTAGCAGGCCACCAACCAGAATGCCACAATTCTCTTGATTCATGCAATTTTGAGGTACCAGCAGTAGAAAGAAACATTGTGAAATAGAAAATCTAATTTTTTTGTTAAGGCCAATTCCAACTTAACTCAGAATAGTGGGAAAGTTGTAGACATTGTAGTAGTACTAATTATGAAATGGATACAATTTATATCCCAAACAAATAAAAATAAAAAGGATACAAAACATCCCAAGCTCACTCTCAGAACTCCTTCAGTACCCAAACAGTCTGCGCCTCCTTCACATTCTTTTAATCCTGTTATCACATCAAATTATATAACCACCGGGGAATCAAACTTAGGAACAACTCTTGCAATTTTGGTGGAGCTCACTGGTTGATCTTTCCCAGAAGGAAAACTGATTGGCCTTCCAAAATATCAAAAAGTGAGGAAGATGAGTTGTTTTTTTATGGTTTTGTACTAGTGTCAACAGCAAGAACAACCCCTTCCTTAGTCTTCAATCCAATTACAGTTGAACCTAACTGCAACAATAGTCAAGCCCCACATAAAAAAAATCACTTGCAAAAGGATTTCTACCAATCCAACAACTAAATCAAGCGAATAACAATCAACATACAAATAGAAAAGGTGCAGATATTATTACCTTGATAGCCTCAATAGCATATTCAACCTGAAACAATCGACCTTCGGGAGAGAAGGTATTCACACTTCTGTCGTACTCGGTCCTTTAACCAATAATTTCAGAGAGAGAAAATCAGTAGTAAGTATTAATGCAATAGACAAGTAGACGATCTCGAGGATAGAGAAAGAAAAACCCTAGATTTGTAGTCAAAATGCACTCACCTGGTGAGAAACATCTTCGATCTAATGAGAACTTAAAAATCTACAGGAAAAAGCCCAAGACGAAGATAAACATGATTAAACTAATTGAATTTCAGAGTTCAATTCGTGGAATCAAAACAGTTATAAATAAATAAAATGATTTCAATCGATTAGTAGGAGAACTTTTACTTATCGGTGAATAAAGTTAGGTAAGACTTGAGGGAGATGCAACTGTATTGAATTTGTATGAGGAGAAAAAGCTCACTTCACAGTGAATAGATGTTTTGTTTATATGTATGAGGAGAAAAAACTAAGATCGGTAGATCTCATGCAAAATATACCTTCCATTGGGATAGTACGGCATCTCTCATAGGCATCTTCGAAGGAATCCCTCGTTCTTTCGTAAGCATCGCCGATGTGGTAGGTCCTTAGGTAGGTCGAGAGATGGATAGTACCCTTCTTTCTGAAGGCCCGAGAGATGGAATCCCTCGTTCTGGAACTCAAACCATGTCCGGTTACTGTATCTTCTCTCCCTAACTCTTACTCTCTCCAAAACACAGAGGAAGAAACAAACCCTAGGCTTGATTTACTTGCGCATTTTTCTCTCCGTGTTTTAATTTTAATTTTAAGCTTGCTCCGTGTTTTTTACGTAGATAACATTTTTTTTAAAAAAACTTTATCTAGTTAAAACTGAAAAACTATCCTTTTAAATAGATAACATTTTTTCATATATATCTACAATGTTTTGTCAAAAAACGTTGTAAAAAAAAATACCACAATATTTTTTATAAAAACGTTGTGGTTTAAGTGTTGTCTATTTACTACTTTGTACTAGTGCTGGCTGACTAATTGGCGTGTGACTTGATGTTGATAGGTCACCAGTTCTGCCAATTGTTCAATCTATTTACACAGAGCTTTCATCTTTCGTTCCATTGCGAACTGGAACTTTGCATAATCCCATTTGTCAACACCGTCTTTGATGGTCTGGGAAGATTCATCGCTAAAATGGGAACTCTGTCCATTGCTCCAGTTAATCATGCTGACCTCTTCCTCTTTGTGTTGAGGAAGATGGTTGTCTTGTATATTAGGTTGATCTGGTTTGGTGACCACGATCTCACCGTTGTCTATTAAATCCTGGCTCTTGTGTTTCAAGGCCCAACAATCTTGAGTATCATGTCCAGGTACCCCGGCATGATAAGCACATTTCCGAAAAACATTGAAACCCCTCCCATTAGGGTTGGCTGATGGAAGAAGATGCATGATTTTCTCCTGAGTCGTCAGAAGAGTGAGAATGTTCTCGAGTGAGTCCCTTAAGGGTGTGAACACTCGAGGGCGTTTGACTTCTCCACCTTTTGGCAATGAAGGGTTTAAAGATTGTGCTTGAAAGGGAGTGTAATTTCTCCTCTGGATAGGCATATTCTGATTGCCTTTCTAACCTTGTAGTATCAAGGAAACATCCTCCTCTTTCTTTTTATGGACTCTCCGTAGGTTGTTTCCATAAGTTCCAAATTAGATGTGCTCAGCAACAGCTTTAAGGTCAGCTAGGTCTTGAATCTTTCCTGATTTCAATCTCATCTCAGCCATCTCTCCATGTTTAATCATTTCAAAAAATGGTTACCAATGCCAGCTAACACTCTTTCATAGAAATGAGCTTCTTGTATGTCTATGAAGGTCATGACCATTTCTGATTCCGTCATGGAAGGAATAACTTGAGTAGCAAGGCGCGTCCACCTTTGAGAATACTCTCTGAAGGACTCATTAGACTGTTTCTTGACCTTGGTAATTTGGTACCGGTCAGGAGCCATCTGAGACTGTAAGCTGTATTGAGTGAGGAAGGCGTGAGAGAGCTTCTCCCAACTATGAATCTTTGAGTTGTCTAATCCGGTATACCACGAACGAGCTTCTCCAGTCAGACTCTTTTGGAACAGCTGCATACTAAGCTTCTCGTCCTCTGCATAAGATCCAAGTTCTTCAATGAACACCTTCAAATGTGTGTAAGGATCTCCTAACCCATCATATTTTTTGAAGTCAGGAGTTTTAAATTTTTCTGTATAATGAACCCCAGGGAAAATACAAAGGTCAGCATATGAAACACTTCTGTGTGCTCTAATTCCTTTAATTGCACGAAGGGTTTCTTCCATTTGAAGGAATTTCTTCCTGATGTCACCGGTGTCGGGATCTCCTTCGAGATGGGTGATATCATGAATTTTATTTGTCGTATCCAATTGAAGTTCAGGTTCTGTAATAGCTTTATCAGGACCTGGGGTTCCTCCTTGCGTAGAGGATTCAGCATGTATGGGTATCCTTATACCCTGAGTAGACTGGTGTAGTTCTTTAAGCAGAACATCCAAATCTATGATTTATTTACTTAATCCGTCAAATTCTTTACGCGAAACTGGATTAAGGTCAGTCTGGTCTGATGACGACATAATTGACTGTAGGCTCGTGGCCTTTTTGGATTTTGATCGGGTAATAGGTCCGATTGCTTCCCTGCAAAAGACTTACGTAGTTTAGTCTTTAGGGAATGTGTAAATGTTTACATGCTATGTATCCGTTCTAGGAATATTATCTTGCAAGGCGGATGTTAGCTGTTTGTAATACATGATATCATATTAATTTAAATATGTATGTACACATGTTTCTTCATATTTCTCATTACATGGAGATGAATATGGAATGAAATTACAAGTAATTTAAAATGAGAAAGCATGAAGAGACTTTCTTCTATGTTTGGTTTATCAGAGGCTGACCTATCTTAGGATACTCTCACGACTTTTTGGCATGAAAGTTCCCAAATCATCGCAATTTACTTGACGACAAGTTAATCCAGTCTTTCAATTGGAGCGAATTTGGGTGGTGCCTTTCCTGAGCCTCGTTGGAATTAGTCTTCCTACGAGTCCAGTAATCAAACACTGACAAGATAGCCTCCTGGTGGAGGAACCACACAACATACATTCATCTACAACGTGTCTCACCGTTTATGAAAATGATGACATGTGCGAAGCACTAATATCAGAAGCAGATATAGTGTAAATCATTAAGCGCAGTAAAATATATGCATTCGTCCATATTCATCATAAATGTAAATGCAACAACCACACACAAGCATATAACTGTTTTGAAAAGTTTGTGATAGCGGCTTAAGTCCTCTTACTAGTGTCCCCAGCAGAGTCGCCACCTGTCGACGTCAAAATTTTTATTTGTCCGTTTTCGTTACTTGTTCTTTGGTGTTCTCATGTTAGGTGAGATTTGTTTGAAAACACAAGTGAAAAAGGTCCGACATTTATTATGTCGACGATGGACTGTTAAGATTCGCCAGTTGGTTTTTTATATGGTTGTACCAACACAACCGAGAGAAGGTTTGCACATTGACCTAGTGATGTGACGCTGCTAAACGGGTTGATAAAATCGAGATTTATTAAGATCCGGGGACTTAATTATGCGGAGGGAAGGTGTTAGGCACCCCTTGACATCCGTGTTACCACGGTGACCACCACTTTTCAAGAAACTGTTATATGAATGTGTGTGTGTGTGGATCAATGTGCAATTATTTAAAAGTAGTGCGAGGCCTCGTTCGCACCTATATACACATGTTTTGAATTTGTGTAAAAATTCAGTTTTAAACAAGATATGGCAGTGATGTTTTATAAAAGAGGTTTTTCAAACCCTTGTGCTCAATAGTAATTGAGACCTTTTATACTCCCATTTTTTATTAAGTGTTCGGCTTGATTGTTTTTTAATTTTCGAGATGCGAAGCATCTTCGAGAAAATAATGTACAAATTAGTGTCGAACTCCTCGTGGGTATGGAAACCATCTGAGGAAATAAAAACACCGTGAATAAATTTACAAGCTGATTACAGCTGAAAATGTTCATCACGGGAACCGAATCTAGATCCAGTAAACTGAATCTGTGATCACATGATTCCTAGGCTCACATGATGCCGCAAATTATAATAAAGCAGTAAACAGGTGTATATATATAAAAGCTGTAAATATATATATACAGACATGATCAACCACCACGAAGCACCTCCATGGGGGATCAGAAATGTAAATAAAGCTGTAAAAGCAATCAACCGCCACGATGTGAACTCCAGGCCAGATGAAAAATAAATAAAGCTGTAAAGACGGTCAACCGCCACGAAGTAAACTCCAGGCAGAACTATATATATATATATATATATATATATATATATATATATATATATATATATATATATATATAGTTAAAGAATATGTGGTCAATGTCGAGTTCTTAAACTCATATGTTTGTGGTTAGTTCTTAAACTCATAATGTACGGTATGTTGGACGAACTAGGTATAGTTAGGTGTGAATGGATTATTGAGGATAATGAGAATAGACAGATTACTAAGCCATTGATCCTTAGTGGAGGAGTAAGAAATAAGTAGTATTAGTATTGTGTGAATAAGTATGATTCTATGTTATGTATATGATAGGTATGTCTGTATAAGGTAATATTTTTAACTTTTATATAAATGTGGCAGCGATTCCTGACTTTTGAGTCACAAAGGGATAGCGGGTGTTTAAAGCGATATGTGCTATGGTATGTCAAGTGTTATGAATATGAGTTTATGTGGGATTAATGAAATAAGTTGGTATAAAGATAGTAGTTAATTATATGAGTACTGGTTAATGCAGAAAACCAAATTTTCAAAATCTAATATTTTGAGTACATGATTATTCGAATAGAAAGTTTTGTGTTATATGATTATACGTATACGATAAGGCTTAGAATAAAGAATAAATTGTGATAATACCGCCAAGGAGACGAAAACGAAATACACAGATAGAAGAACCTGTTAACAAAGCTGGAAGACAACCAGACCCGATACAGAATTTTGTGAATATAGACGATCAAGCTATGCAGAACGGAATACCAGTCGCAGGAAGATCAGCCAGATAATCGAACAACAAACGTCAAAGACATCAAGACGTTCGTACTGTCAGGATTTAGAGGATCAACTGACCTGTAGCAACGTTTGTGATAGCTAGGATAACGAAGGGGCAAAAGACAGTTTCGTCACCTATACGATAAAAGAAAAGGAGATAAAGGACAAGTCTGTGTGTTTTAAGTATGAATCAATGGAGTATAAGGTGGAAGACAGTACAAGAAGGAGAAGGGAGGCAAGGAATGCATAAACAAGGAAAGGCAGCATGATATTGGCGACAACGGGACCAACATCAACAAACGAACCAACAGAATCAACTGCAAGCGTCTTCAACATGACCGTTCAAGAAATTGTAGCAACCGGGGATGCAACTCCAGGTATTATTCGAACAAATTTATTTTCTTACATATTATTTTCTTATATATAGTAAATTATTTTATAAATTATTTTGAAGGAGGAATTTGAGTTCTCTTAGAAATCAAATTTCCGTTTAATAAGATAGATAAGCTTTTTTGCTGAATAGTTAAAGATCAGTTCGATCAATTTTGATCGAAATCTACATGTAATGATTATGTATGCTATGTACCCTGGTATGTATAGGTTTTAAAACGGTGATTCCGGGGACGAAATCTTTATAAGGAAGGGTGAATGTAATAACCCGATATTTTCTATATAATTAAATCAGAAATTTTACGTATAAATTTTTTTAAAAAAATTTAAAGATGAGGATTTGTACAAGATAAAGCTTATGTAATTATTGCAATAAATAAAAATATATTTATTACATGAATGTTTGCAAATAATTTTATTTTAAAATTACTGATCATTACAAATTATATTCTTATAATAATTAATTTTACAGTAAAAATATTTTTATTAATTATTTTCAATGAGAACTTGATTATTATATTATTTAAATAATATATGAAAGGATTATAGAATTATTATAATAATTATTTTATTTTATTATATGAATTTATTTCAGATTAATTAAGTTATTTATTTTTAACTTAATTATTAATGTTATATATGACAGTTAAAATCAGATATGGAATCCAAAACCCTAATTTTAGATTTTGATCAAGAAATGAGAATAATAATATTATATTATTATTATTTGTCAGTGTTATAATTAGGTATGCTATGTGAGGATCAATTTTGATGGAACAATTTTAATGTTACAGATAAACCCTAGTTTGAAGTCAAATGAGACTTTAAAATATGTCTAGTAGTTATGTTATGTGATTAATGATATTTATTATAATATTAATTATATTTTGATTTTTCAGTGCTATAATTATATACTGTATGTGTGTATGGATAATGGTTGGTCAATTATGGTGTTTAATGTCAAAACCCTAACATTAATTTATTTCACCCTATTTTGAAATTCAGATGGGAGATTCAAGACTGTGTTGTAACTGTGTTAAGTGAATTATGTTGTGTATTACAAAATTTAAAATAATGAGGTAAAGCCCTAATTATAATTAGAAAACCTAATTAATTAAGAACCCTAATTACTCAATTAGAAAACCTAATTTCTAAATTTAGAAACCCTAATTTGAAACTCAATTATGAGTTCGAAACTATTAGATAGCTATGTTATATAAATAATAATATGTATTGTTGAATGTAATATTAATTAGGGAAAACCCTAATTATTTTTAAACCCTATATAATATTGGTGAACCCTAAGTGTTAGAAAACCTTAATCACAAATTTATAATCCTAATTATTAATTAGTAACCCTAATTGTTATATGGGTAATGCTAATTGATAATTATTTGCTTTAATTGCTAAATTAGTAAGCTTAAATTATAATTATTAAATTGTTAAACTTAATGTTTAATTTCTAAATATTAGAAAACCTAAATTAATTAAGAAACCTTAATTTTGTATTTTTAGAAACTATTTTTTTTCAAACCCTAAATTAGAAATCCTAAAATTTGGTGCTAAACCTTAGGGTTAAACCCTAAGGGTTTGCCAAATGACCAATGTGCCATTAAATTAGAAAACCAAATATCAATGTTGTCCCTCTTGCATAATTGAAGCTTTCTTGAATATCTAGCAATAATTGAGTGGTTGGCCAACTCTTACCAACCCCATGTGACAAATACCAACTGATCAGCCACTTTTCCAGCCATAAAATACATCTAGCTTAGTATATATATAGATTAAGAGAGAGAAACTTCATTTATTTAGTCCATTTGTGCTCTTGCACTACCCAAAGTCTCTCTATCTCAAGACCCACGAAAATAGTTAGCATATCAGTCCCTTAATACAGCCCCATGATCACCAATAACAAATCAGAAACATAGAATCAAGATTTGCTCATGGAAAGGTATAAAGCTAATCTTACAATCTGATCTTGAATGATGTGTTAAAAGTTATGTTTGTGTGTTGTATTATGTTCTATGTAGTGTCTATAAGTGATCTGGGTTGGCACATGTTAGATCCATAACATCAAAGTGCTCGAAATTTAAGTTTTTCAAAATCTGGGAATTTTTTTTTGTGGTCTGACAACGAATGTCAGACCTTGTAACTCTCATCCTGTTTATGTGATTTGTTGTTTAAAGGTTGATACATGTAGTATGTCATGAGATCTGTGTTCTGCAACTCATAGAAGGGCCAAATCATGCATGGATTGGTAGATATTGATGGTCAAAGGTCGTTGACCGACCATGACCGAGTAGAATTCTGGGTAACCCAGAACGTATGAACAGCGTCTGACAACATGTTTCAAAGCCAATATCTGTCGGGTGTTATGTAGTTTGTTGTTTTTGTAGTAATATATGTGTAGCCTGTTGTCTGGATTATAGTTACATGCGTTTAGATCCCTTATAACATCAACATATCGAACGTAATAGGTGGTCAAACTAGACCACTTGCACTGTTTTGCGTTTCTGGGAAAAACCCAGAAACTTGTTAGACAAAGTTTCTGACAATGGTTGACCGTATCATATCTTGCGATTCTGATGTTATTGGACTGAGATTATGATTTATAATTGTTCGTTGACACATGTATTATACATTTAAACTTTAAGAACATCATTTTGATTACTAGAACATAATGGTAATCGAGCCTCAAAATGACATCATGAAATTGTCTGGGTTTCTAGGTTACCCAGAAAACCCAGATCAGCTCTGGCAGGTACTTTGGAGGCTTAGATCTCCTTAGTTGCTGTTTGATCTTGTTGATTGTTGGAGCTTGTAGTATGGTACTATTACTACACTTTATGACCAGAATCAGGCCCAGAAACTTCACAGATTAAAAGTTATCACTGGTCAAACGTACCCTCTTGATCACTGACTTTAAGGGCTCATGAACGCGAAGAACACCTATAGCGACAGTTTCGTCGCTATAGGCAGTATTTAGCGACAAATAATTTTTAAAATTAATTATTTTTATTAAATAAATAAAAAAATTAGTTTTTAATTATTAAAAATATAAAATAAAGTATTAAAAATTATTTTAAAATCTAAAAATTACTTTTTAATTATTTTGAATATATTTCATAAATATTTAATATTTTTAGAATATTTAAGGTATTTAATTTATTTAATTATAATATTAAATAAATTATTTAAAAATGATTTTAATGCATGAAAAATTATTTAAAATTATATTATGATATAAAAAAATATTTTAAGTTATTTTTAATGACTTTTAATATTTTGTGATGAAATTTCATTAATAAATTAATATTAATGATATTTAAATTATTTAATAAATGTATTAAATAAATGATGAAAAATACAATTAATGATTTAAAAATTATATAAAGGTTATAAAAATATTTTAAGTTATAAAATATAACTTTTGATATTTTGTCATGAAAAATATTAATATTTTAATATTAATGATATTAGATTTATTTAATACTCATACTAAAAAAATTAGTTTAAAAATGATTTTTATATTAGAAAAATCATTTTGAATGATAACTTTTGATATTTAAAGGATAATTTCATTAATAATTTAATATTAATGATATTAATTTAATAATAAATGATATTAAGTTTATTTAATAATTATATTAAATAAATAGTTTAAAAATGGTTTTATTTATTTGAAAATCATTTAATAAAGGTATTAATAAATTAAAAATATTTTAAGTTATAATTAATGACTTTTAATATTTTGATAGATAATGTAGTGATATTTTAATATTAATAGTAATCATTTAAAAATGATTTTAAACGTTTTAAAAATCATTTAAGGGTAATATTAATACTTTAAAAGTATTCTAAGTTATTATAAATAACTTTAATATTTTGGCAATGGTTTCATTAATGGTTTAATATGAATTAAATATTAATGATAATAGAATTATTTAATATTTAAATCATTTAATAATAATTCTGGTGTTTGAAAATTCTTGATAAATTATAATAAATGTTTAAAAATTACTATAAGTCATTTAAAAATAATATGACTGATACTTACAGATGTTGAACTACATGATAGAGTCTTAGACTCGATAATTACTTGATAAAGCCATCGGTACACTAACATGTTTCAGAAATTGATCTGGACTAGTATAAGTTGTCTGTATATGTGTTTGTTTGTGATTCAATGACTGTTGAATATGTGTGACAATATGATTAGGATACGTGCTGACTGCAATAAGCAGTGCTATGTGTTATTGTATGTTGTTCTAATCAGTAAAATGATTTTATGAATGATAGGTTGTGATATAAAAGATAAAACTAAGTTGCGTATTGTAAGTAGCAGACCAGACAAGTATCTTACCTTTGCATTTCCTTTATGCAATGGACATGAGTAAGAAGTTTTAGAATTATATTATTATTATGCTATATTATTAACCCTATTGTGATAAATTCTATATTCGATCATTGTTTATCAACATGTTAGTATATGGTAATTCAAATATATATATTCTGTTCGTTAATTTCTATATAGGATTATACAAGTGTCCCCACTTGGATAATCATTGTATTTAATCACATGTTGATATATATATATATATATATATATATATATATATATATATATATATAAGCCGTCTAAGCTATTTGACCAGCTAGAAACAGATTTAGAAATATCGTTGAATATGATAAAACTTCTTTGTATCCAATCAAATTGTTTTGGTTCGGATTCCAGACTAGTATGAACATCCCGATCAAGGGAAAACATTTATGCGCCCAAGGCGGACAGAGTGAACGATCACATCATTCTTGCAATGTAGTATTGATCAATACAGGCCCCATGGGATGTACACCCTCGCACCTGTAAGTTATGACGGTTTGCAGATGAAGTTCTGCTAAACCTATTCGAAATTGAAAACAATGTTCATAGTATGTCAACTAAACCCCATATATAGTCATTACGTAGTTTCAAAAATTTGAGATAGAATTGTTATGTTATTATTATCGGTTCAGTTTACTTCACAACTATAGATTTATTGAAGAAGTGATGTACAAAGAAAATATTTAATTCTTTCAGCTAATTATATTTATAATTGTTATTAGTTGCTGGGCACTCAAATGCTCACCCTTGCTTAATTTAAATATTTTCAGCTAAGTGTGAAAAGCTAGAAGGTTTGGCCAAGAACAAGTGAAAAGGAAAGCAAATAGAATATGTTTAATGGTATCTTTTGTAATAGTCAAACTGTATTAAGACAATGATATGTATTATCTATCATGTAAAGAATTATAGTAAATGTTGCGTACTTAGGATTAGACTCTGATAATTGTAAATTAAGTTTGATATTTATATTATTGTTATTATTATTAGTATTATTCCGCTCACAGAAATGATATCGTAAAACACTGAGTTCGGGTTTCAAGTACCTGAATTTGGGGGCGTTACAAAGGACGTAAGCCGTCTTATAAACACTTAAAAGTGTGGGAGGGTGTTTAACAAAAGTAATGGTTCCTCCACCCAAAAAGGTGAAAATTGGACCAAAAACAATAGATTGTATATTCATTGGTTATGCTAATAATAGCAGTGCATATAGATTTTTGGTTAATAAATCAAAAATAGAGAAAATACATGAAAATAATAATATTGAGACAAAAGATGCTGAATTCTTTGAAACGGTATTTCTTAATAAAAAATAACAAGAGTCAAATTCTAATGAACAAGAAACAAGTTCAAACAAAAGAACTTATGACACTATTAGTAATAGTGATCATGTGTTAGAAGATATTGATGAACCTATGTAAGAACCCGAATTTTTAAAAAATATTAAAATAAAAATTTAGTGAATAAAATTCTTAAGGCATGTGAAGGGTTCGAACAAGAATATAATTGTGTTACGAGGTATGTAATATTGTGTTACATAGGGTAATATGAGCAATGCGATGTTGTGTTTAATAAATATATATCATTATTATATATTTGTTATACATTGTAGAGATGAATTAGTAAGAAGATGGATAAGATTTATCTATTTACATTAAATAATTTATAGAATTCTTTTTATCATAGTGAGTTGGTGACATTAAATCTCTTTGATGAATAATCACCATTTTCTTGAATATATATACTAGTAACTAGTATGATGTAATATGAGTTTTAGTTAGTGCTTAAGCTATCCATGGATAGATTGAGATAGTAAAACATAAATTAGTTAATTATGAGAATTAACTAACAAGTAAAAATATTGGTTAATTTATATTAAAGTGGAAGTTATATTATGGAATAATATAATTTGAAGGGGTTTAAGAATCACTTAAGTAAATAGTGAATATGTGATTATAGTGGGTGCTTTATATTTGAGTTTTGTGGTAAGAAACCCTTAAAAGAGATTTCATAGTTGGTTAAACTATTAAGGAAAAATAAAGTTTTAAAACTCGAAGTTTGATAATTAAATTATTAAAGAAAATAGTAATCCATGATGTGAAATCAAAGAAGAGGTTGATTTTAGATAAGTTATCATTTATGAGGTATATGTAAAGTGATTAGGAACATAAATGTCATTTCTGCTAAGGCAGAACTGGTCTGCCTCTGAACTTGGTATGGCGCAGCTGCCCCATTTCCAAGCCTATGACCAGCGCAACTACGCCGGTCTGTAGAAAACTCTGAGTCAGTTTGTAAAAATGTGATTGCAAGCCATACATATTAATAACTCTTATAAGGTCATGAATGGTGACTAAGTGTCCATAAAGAAATTTTGTTAGCAAAGCATGACTTGAATAAAGATTTAATTAATTAACCCGGATTAAATATTGGTTAATTGAGCGATATTATAGAATATTATATTCTATTAATTAGACGAATGCATAATAATTATTGAAAAGAAATGATTAATATTAATTAATTATTGTGTGAGTTGAAAGTTCCCAACTAAATAATATTTAGCCCAATTAAAATATTAATATGGGTATAATCATTAAATAATATTACTATGGATAATATGGAAAATGTGAGCAGTAGTAATATATAATACCTACGACTTAAGAATACGTGAAGTGTGATATTTAATTGGGACTAATGATATAAGGTACCAAGTGGTACAGTAAAATTATATGTAGTGGTAATACAGAAATAATTAAATATATGTGTACTCTAGAAACTAAGAAATGAATTAAATGTTTGAATAAACATTAGTATTAAATAAGGTTATAATGTGATTATGTGAGTAGTAGAAATAGTTATGGAAAATACCCAGACAATAATGCCTAACTGCGTTGTTTTATTGCGTGTATTTAATGTACATGGACTATATGATGTGAGAATAAAATTTATCTTTAATTTCCTAATATGGTAACGATTGTACCCTAATATTATATTATGGGAATTAAAGAACCAAACCAAGCCTTAGAATAACAAGTTGCTGTGATTTATTTACTCTTGTCCCAAATTGAGTGTCACCAAGTACAATGAACAGTAGCTAAAAGCTAGAACACGTATTCTCCAAAAGGCTAGAGTTAGCTGTGATAATGGCTATAAGGGAGCAGTTGGCCAACTCTTAAAAATCTGTTGGTTACTCTCATTTCCTATATAATCAAACCTGGGTGCAAAGCTATAAGCTAGTCAATCAATTCTCCATAAATAGAGCTCCTTCTCTCTCATTCCTGTTTGTTGAAGATGTCTGAGAAGTGAACTATTGGAAGTAAGTAGAATTGGAGAGTTAGTAGAATGGAAGGATTGAGGAGCTATAGTTAGCCAATTCTAAGCATTCAAGAGGTAATCTTACTAACTTATAAGTTCTTGAGTTCTAAGTTTTGTAATTCCTTAGAAATGACAAGAAAAAGTCACTTTTTGAGTCTTAAAATTGATGACTAAAACTTGTTGTAATCCTTGAATTATTGCTAGATGTTGTTAATATAGTTAGAAACGAAAACAATGGAAGTTAAACGAACCCATTTGGTTGAGAAACGAATTCGTAGTGAACGATTTCGCTAAATTATCCGAAAAATGAACATTGCATGAACATGAGTTGTAAATTCATATTTGGGTTAGTTAATGTTTATGTTAATTGATGGGTATTTGGTATGTTGTATTTTTATGAGTTACAAATCCATAGAATGGAAAATGGACTAGTTTGGATGAGTATAACTCATGTTATGAAAATCGGAAGGAGTATTGGTCTATAAAATCGCGAAGAACAGAGTCTGTAGAGACTGCTGCGCTGCCCCCAAGGCCATTTAGGGCGCAGCTGCGCCGGACATCAGTGTTTGGTGCACTGCTGTAGTAAATTAGGCATAACATTTTTATACGAACTCTGATTGAGGTGATTCAAGATGATCCGGAACGAGGACGAATAGACCTATAACTTTTGTTCTCTAAGTGTTTCAATTTGAGGTCTTTAGGAAGGGTCAAAATAGTCATCTTTGTGATTATTATGCATTCGGAGGCAATCGGAGGGCGTCGAGCGAGCACATACGCAAGTATAGTGCTCCCAACGATGGAATATTTTATTCTAAGTGATCTAACATGAAAATACATGATATTATACATGACATATAAAACTTTCCTTGCTCATAATAGAAAGCTTTATCATGACTTAGTATATGTTTGAAAAGAAACTTAAAGATTTTGAAAAAAAATGTTGTGGAAATTTATGTTCTATAAGTTCTGAACTTAGTGGTTTATAAACATGATTGAGTTTAAGTATAAATGAGCATGATATAGTGTTGTAGTGTCTTTGTTCATAATTAAACTTGTTGAACCTTGTGATTAGAGAAATTTCAAGAAAAGCTTAGTATAATGAGCTAATGAACATGAATGCTACAAGGTGTAGTTTCTAATATTGAAAAGGTGTTAACATGACTTAGTTACTTATGGTAAGAGTTTCAAAGTTGATTTAAATATACTATATTGCATCATTCATGTAAGATGATTTTAAAGGCAACCTCGAGCATGTTTTCGAACTTCAGTTGCATTACATATGAGTATTTAGATTCTAAAGGCTTGAGATGCCATGTTATATGTTATTATGTCTCCAAACACAATTCGTAAGGGGTGTACATAAAGATGATTTAATCAAACATGAGTTAAAGCATGTTTCAAAGTGTTAAACAATGCTAGTTATGAATAAATGATATGAACAACATGATCATATGTATTAACAGTTTGTGAGACCTTTATATGTAGAAATATGGCCAAAGTTATAAAGCATGATAAATACATAACCTTCTATGCTTTAATTTCATGGAAAGTCATGAACTAAAAGAGTGGTCATATATTTATATAAAGACCCCTAGCATGTATGCATGAGAAGTGTAAGGGTCTAAGTGTATTAAAATTTGGACTGAAACCAGAAAATAAATATCCAACTTTGGTTTGGTCAGGGGACGGCGCAGCTGCGCCTATCCCATGCCTAATTGTAGCGTAGCTGCGCCACATGGCAGTGATGCCTGACTATTTTCACTTTGATCTGAACTTTAAAGCATATGTGTAATGAATGTCTAAAGCTATAATACTAGACATAGATGATGTTTTAAGTGTAAGAACAAGTAATGGTTATATAAACCCAAATTTGTTAAATTTGTTAAAGTTGCAAAATGTAAAGACGATGTAGATCGCGTATCTATAGACTTTAAATATATGTCAAACACACAGCGAGTCAAGTGTGTGATAATGATTTATGAATGTTGATGTCAAGTGAGAGTGGTTAAGGTATACCTATACCTACCTAGCTATTCTAAAAGTATGATGAGAAAGTGAAATGTAGGTTTTTCAAACCTAGTTAGAAGATAATGTAACATTGTTATTACATTGAGAATGCATGAAATATGTTACTGATGGATATGAATCCATGATTATATAACTGTATAGGAATATATTAATTATGTGAATCATATTGTGACATTAAAATTTAGGCAGGGGTAAAATATATGCACTATAACATAAGAATGAGGATTTTGTATGAGTGTATAACATAAGTATACAAGAGAGCTGAGTTAGGGGAAGTGTCCCAAAATGAGTGTCCCATTTGCCTCATTCTCAGTCACGTGTTTAAGCAAAAGGCTAAGGCCTATGTTCTTCATTTTTCTTCCAAGCTTGCTAGACTATGATCATGGAGGGTATGGGCATAATGATGCAATCCAACTAACCTCCAACAACTTCTTGTTAACCTTCAAGCAATTCTTCCATCCTTTGGGTTGAATTCTTGGACAATGGCCTGACATGGTTAATGGATTTTCTATAAAATGAACACTTCCCTTCATTCTTTGTGTTGCTTTAGTTGTCTGAGAATTGCTAGGAGATTGAGAGCTTATAAGTATTCTACGAGCTTGAGAGTTCATTGAAGCAAGTTCCATTCACAAATTCAGAGGTATAAGTTCTCTTCCTTGCTTCAATTTCATTCTCTGTAGAAAAATGGAGTTTGAGTTCTTGAAATCCAAATTCTTTCTTTCGTGAAATTGGATGTTAATGAGGTTGGGTAATGTTTAAATAGTTGTTATATAACCATATAAGCATGTTGCAATTGATATATGACTGGTTAGAATCGAAATGGTGAATAATTTCTAAGGTTGGGCTAGCTTTCTGCAGAAGCAGACAGATTCTTGGCTCGAACCAGGCACGACGCAGTTGCGCCGGAATTACATTGAGGTGCAGCACAGCTGCGCCAGTTCCTGAGTTCAGTTGGGCTGCCTATTTTGAAATCTGCTAAGTGTTAGTTAATCGTTATGGCTCAAGCTAGCATGCAAGCATGTGTAAGGGGTATATACAAGTATATTAACCTACGTTGAGCATGTTTTAATAGATTTGCATGATTAACGAAAGCATATGGTTTAGATGGAGTTTTGGACATTAAGTTGTAAAAACAAACTACGTTAGAGATCATGCGAACCTAGTAAGACACACATGACTGATTTTACACACAAATGAGCATGCTATAGTGTACATAGTTCCTTTGTTTATAATCAAACTCGTTAGACCTTGTATGAAAGAAGTTTTCAAGAAAACTTGGTATGATAGAACAAAGGTGCATGAAGGCTATTTGATATACATTCTAACCTTGCAAGCATGTTAACATGACTTGACTACATATGAATAGAGCCTTAAAGTTGTCTTGTATGTGTTGAGTGGCATTGTTCAAGTTTAAAGTGGTTTCAAAAGAAAACTTGAACATATTTTTAAAATCTAGTTGCATCACATGGATATCTAGATTCTAAAAGATTTATAAGTCATGTTATGTCTATAATATCCCTAGATATGATTTATATGTGCTATATTGCATCATTCATGAAAAATAATTTCAAGGGCAACCTCGAGCATATTCTTGAACATAGGTTGCATTATATGAGTATTTAGATTTTAAAGGCTCGAGATGCCATGTTATGTTTCATTATGTCACTAAACATAAGTATTTAATGTTAAACATAATGGAAGTAAACCAAGCATGAGGGTAAAGCATGTTTTAAAGTATTAAACAATGCTAGCTATGAGTAAAAGATATGAATATGTACAAGGATGTGTAGTAAAGATTATGTGACCTCTTTATGAGAACATAAGGCTAATTGGTACACTTAGTGATTTCATAACCCTATTTAGTTTTGATTCGTGGAAATCCTAAACTAAAGTCTCTAACATATAAGATTGAACTTGAGATGGTTATACAAGTATGTAACGACCTCTAGCGTGTATGCAAGTTAAGTGTAAGTGTCTAAGTGTATTAAAGTATGGACTGAAAACAGGAAGTCCAAAGCTCAGTCTTGGTCTAGCCAGGGGACAGCGCAGCTGCGCCGTCCCTAAGCCTGGACAGGGCGCAGTTGCGCCATCCTGTAGTCATGAACAATATCTATTTTTGATCTAAAATTCAAAGCATGCTTATATGATTACTTTAACTTGTAATATATGACCAATATTCTATGAAATGTGTTAAGAAGCATGCTATGTGATAGAGATGAATGTTAACTATGATTTTCAAAAGTTAAGTCCAAAGGGATGCTTTCAAGATATAAAGCAACGATTAAAAAATTCGTTGTTTGACATTATGGTATCATAACAATATGAATTGTGCTATGAATATATAGTATAGGTGATGTTGACTGAAGTTACGACTAAGTTAGCTGTTTATGTATACGTTTGAACTTACCTATACGAGTTTTAAATATGTCGATCACGTAGCGAGTCAAGTATGTGATATATATATATATATATATATATATATATATATATATATATATATATATATATATGAAAGTTGATGTCATGTACAAGTGGTTAAGGTATACCTATACTGACCTAGCTACTCCGAGAATGTGATAAGAAAGTGAAGTGTAGGTTTTACGAACCTAGTTAGGAAATAATGTAACATTGTTATTACATTGAGAATACATGAAATATGTTATTGATGGATATGAATCCATGATTATATAACTGTGTAGGAATACACGAGGTAAGCAGTTAAGACATAGTTCATAAACTATGAATTAGGCAATCGATAGCTTTTATACCTTTATTTATATTTTTGATCCCCCATGGATGTGCTTCGTGGCGGGTGATTATGTATGTATATATATATTTACAGCTTTTATATATATACCTGCTTACTGCGTTTATATCAATTGCGGCATCATGTGAGCCTAGGAATCATGTGATCTTCAGTCCCCTGAATCTAGATTCGATTCTCGTGATGGACCTTTTCAGCTGTAAGCAGCTTGTAAATTTATCTGTGATGTTTGGATTTCCTTAGATGGTTTTCATGCCCACGAGGAATTCCGCACCTTTTTGTACATTTATTTTTGTACGGATGCCTCGCATCTGTTAAATAAAATCAATCATGCCGAGCACTTAATAAAATGGGAGTGTAAAAGGTCTCAATTACTATTGAGCATCAGGGTTTGAAAAAACCTCTTTTATAAAACATCACTGCCATATCTTGCTTAAAATGGAATTTTTACATAAAATTCAAACCATGTGTATATAGGTGCGAACGAGGCCTCGCACTACTTCCAAATAACAGCACATTGACCCACACACACACACACATTCAGATAATAGTTTCTTAAAAAGAGGCGGTCACCGTGGTAACACGTATGTCGGGGGTGCCTAACACCTTCCCTCCACATAACCAAGTCCCCAGACCCTAATGAATCTCGATTTCACCGACCCGCTTAGCAGTGTCACATCACTAGGTCAATGTGTAAACCTTTTCTCGGTTGTGTTGGTGCAACCATTTAAAAAACCAACTGGCGACTCTTAACAGTCCATCGTCGACATTATACATGTCGTACCTTTTTCACTTATTTTTTCAAACAAATCTCACCTAAAATGAGAACACCAAAGAACAAGTAACGGAAAGGGACAATTAAAAATCCCAACGTCGACAGGTGGCGACTCTACTGGGGACTCCAGTAAGAGGACTTAAGTCGCTATTACAATTTTTTCAAAATTATTATTTGCTTGTGTGTGGATGTTGCATTTACATGATAAATGTGTACGAATGCATTTCCTTACTTAGTGCTTCGCACTATAAACTGCTTGTGATATTAGTGCTTCGCACCATATCTGCTTGTGATATTAGTGCTTCGCACATGTCATCATTTTCATAGGGTAAGACGCGATGTATGTGAATGTATGTTGTGTGGTCCCTCCACCAGGAGGCTATCCCGTCGGTGTTTGATTACTGAACTTGTGAGAAGACTAATTCTCTGAGGCTCAGGAAAGGCACCACCCAAATTCGCTCCAGTTGAAAGACCGGATTAACTTTCTGTCAAGTAGATTGCGATGATTTGGGAACCTCCATGCCAAAAAGTCGCGAGAGTAACTTAAGATAGGCCAGCCTCTGATAAACCCAAAACGGAGGAAAGTCTCTTCATGCTCTCATTTCAAATTACTTGTAAAGCACAATTACTTGTAATTATCTTCCATATCTATCTCCATGTAATGAGAAATATGAAGAAATGTGTACACATACATTCTATAAATAGCTGACATCCGTTTTGCAGGATAAAATTCCTAAACTGGACACATCACATAGCATGTTATTAACCACCTTCCCTAAAGACTAAACTATGCAAGTCTTTTGCAGGGAATCAATCGGACCTACCACCCATTCAAAGTCCAAAAAGGCAACAGGCCTACAGTCAATCATGTCGTCATCCGACCAGACCGAACTTAATCCAGTTTCTCGCAAAGAATTCGACGAATTAAGCAAACAGATTACAGATTTGGTTATTCTACTAAAAGAATTACATTAGTCTACACAGGGTCAGAAAATACCCGTACATGCTGAATCCTCCACACAAGGAGGAACCCAGGTCGTTAGAATACCTGAACTGCAGTTAGACCCGACCAACAAAACTAATGATGCTGCCCATCCCACTGGAGACCCAAACACTGGTGACATCAAAAAGAAAGTCCTCAGCATGGAAGAGACTCTTTGCACTATCAAAGGAATTGGAACACACAGGAGTGTTTCATATGCCGATTTGTGTATTTTCCCTGGTATTCATTATCTAGAAAAGTTTAAGACTCCTGACTCTGAAAAATATGACGGGTTAGGAGATCCTTACACACATTTAAAGGTGTTTATTAGAGAACTGAGATCTTATGCAGAGGATGAAAAACTCAAAATGCAATTGTTCCAAAAAAGTCTAATTGGAGACGCCTGATCGGTATCAATCTCAGAACGCTTTCCTCACCCAATACAACTTTCAATCTCAAATGGCTCCTGATCGGTATCAAATTACCAAGATCAAGAAACAGTCTAATGCGTCTTTCAGAGAGTATGCTCAGAGGTGGAGACGCCTGGCTGCCCAAGTTAGTCCTTTCATGATAGAATCAGAGATGGTCATGACTTTCATAGACATACAAGAAGCACCTTTCTATGAAAGAGTTTTAGCCGACATCGGCAAGCCATTTTCTGAAATGGTCAAACATGGGGAGATGGCTGAAATGGGATTGAAATCTGGAAAGATTCAAGACCTAGCTGCACTCAAAGCTGTTGCTGATCACATCCAATCTGGAAATTATGAGAACAACCCCCGGAGGGTCCATAAAAAGAAAGAGGAGGATGTTTCCCTGATACTATTGGGTCAAAAAGGCAATCAGAACATGCCTGTCCAGAGGAGAAATTACACTCCCTTTCAAGCATAGTCTTCAAATCCTCCAGTACCAAAAGGAGGAGAAGCCAAACGCCCTCAAGTATTCACACCCTTAGGGGACACCCTCGAGAACATTCTCAATCTTCTAACAACACAGAAGAAAATCACACATCTGCTTCCACCAGCCAGCCCTAATGGACAGGGTTTTAATGCTGCTCAAAAATGTGCTTATCATGCCAGGGAACCTGGACATGATACTCAGGATTGTTTGGCCTTGAAACACAAAATCCAAGACCTGATAGACAACGGTGAAATCGTGGTCGCCAAACCCGATCAACCTCACGTTCAAGATAACCCTCTTCCTCAACACAAGGAAGAAGAGGTCAACATGATCAATTGGAGCAGCGGACAGAGTTCCAATTTCAGCTGTGAATCTTCCCAGACCCCCAAAGATGGTGATGACAGATGGGATTATGCCAAGTTCCAATTCACAATGGAACGAAAGATAAAAGATCTCTGTAAACAAATTGAGCAATTGGCGGAACTGGTGACTTATCAGCATCAAGTGACTCGTCAGCTAATCAGCCAGGAGCATGCCAGTCTCCTACCTATTGTCATGAATATTCCCTCTTCAGTTTCAAAAAATGAAATGCTGGAAGACAAAGTGACGAAGATAGCGAATGCTAAGGCCCATCGGGATTTTGCCAACAAAAGGGAATTCACACATTTGGGCTAACCTATGGAGGAAATCCTTCATATGTTAATCAATGAAGGAAGGATTAATTCCCTTCTACCTCCATTCAACCCCCGTTAGGATGATACAACTCTGAGGGAGTATGTCAATATCATTCTCAATCTCGCGGTCACAGCACAGAAGAATGCTGGACACTCCGCCACCTTATTCAAAATTTAATTGACAGTAGCGTACTGCACCTGGCAGATAACGACACTGTGTTATGGGCAAGTGAGGATTCGGGTCCTACTAAGTGGAAGAGTGTAGTAGCAGTCATATCCACTGAAAATGATTGGGTTAACAAATCACTTATCATGCCAGTAATTCAACTCAAGGGAATCAACAATCCTTTGAAAGTGGCCACTCCCGAGCCAATCAACTTGCCGTGCAGAGCATAATATCCTATTGTTAGCTTGCGCACAATTCTGTGGAATTATGGAGAAGGTAAAGGATCCACCTCGCATACAACTGCTATAGTGTCGAAGGAGAATCCATTGTATCTTCCCCAACAGGTAATGAAGCCTGTCATCAAGTCTAAGGAGAAAATACCCATTGAGAAGATTGAAAATTTCCTCCGCACTATGGGTCATAACGAAGCCAAGGTGGTTTTAAGCTTGAAAGAAGCTCCACAACAGATATCAATCTTAGACTTAGTCCTGACTTCCGAGAATCACCGGAAGGTCTTGTTAAAAGTTTTAGAAGAAGCCTATCTACCGACATCAGTTGATACTGAAAAGTTTCAACATCTGGTTGATCACATTTTCAACAACAATGTGATATCCTTCACTAATGATGACATACCGCCCGAGGGGACCGGTCATTGCAAACTATTGCACATTGCGGTCTTATCCTCCGGATATATGGTGGCTGGAGTTTTAATAGATGGAGGTTCCTCTCTGAATATCTGCCCATACGCTACCTTGGTGAAGATGAATATCAATCCCAATCGAATTCGGAGTAGCCATACCATTATCAAAGCTTTTGATGGAGCCTGCCGTAACTCGGTCGGAGTAGTTGAGCTACCAATTGAGATTGGTCCTCATACATTCTATGTATCCTTCCATGTGCTCAAGATAGATTCAGGATACAACCTGCTCTTGGGACGACCATGGATTCACATGGCAGGGACAGTCCCCTCCACTCTTCATCAACATTTGAAATACATCATCAACAATAGCCTGGTCAAAGTCAACACTGAACCGGAGATTCCTCAGCATGGGGACATGCCGTTCATCAATGCCAATAAGGATGCTGAGACAATTAGTTTTCATGCTTTGGAAATAAGCAATACCCAATACCATGCTATTGGAACGCCACTGCCCGAACCCTAGATTTCTACCGAGGTAATGTCGGCCACTCAAGAAATGACGTCGTTGGGTTATAAACCGGGACAAGGGTTGGGTAAAGATTGCCAGGGTATCAAGTACCCTATTCGCTTAACCAAGCAAATTGGGACAGCTGGACTAGGCTATTCTGCCAGCTCTAGTCACAGGAATCCTCATAAGCATCAGCAGATTCCTTCAGCTTAAACCATGCGGCGTTTAGCTTCGCCTGCAAGCTCCGGGTCCGCATAACCTCCCGTAAAGGTGCCAGCCAATATAATGGCGATGTTATTTCCCAAGCCGATACCGGTGAAGGAGAAAGAAATCTTTGTTCCAGATCCCGCACTGGAGGAAGAGGAACGAATAATCAAGCAAGACGTTATGCGGATGATGTCCGGCATACGCATCATCGTTCATGATGAGCATACCAACAGATACACCCCAGACGATGATTTCCCAGATGTAATGGCTATCATTCGAAACAGGGAAGATGATGATAATCCCTATATCACTGTGGTTCACTCGAAATTTGCTCTTGTCAATTGGAACAACATTCCTTGCATTGGTCGTCAAGGGTAAAGCGGGCGAAAACTCTTTCTGCCCTGTAGATATAATAACTGCTTACTTTTCTGTACAGTATTAGCAGTTTATTTTGCCAGTATATGCTAACACTATGTATGATCAACACATTTCATATATACTAAGTGAAAGCATATTTTGTTTCAGAACTCTGAATTTAGATGTGCCTGTACTTGTTGATACGACGCCTCTTCTCCACAAGGATTGGACCTTTGATGTAGAGATGAATTCAGCCTTGGTGGATATACAGGATGACATTGAGGTGCCTCCAGAAATTCAAGAATGGGTCAAAGACAAACCCAATCCCAACCTTGATCAAACCACTCCTTTCAATTTCGGAACCTTAGAAAACCCTAAGTTAATCCAGATTGGGTCAGATCTTACCCCAAACCGACGGAATGACATGGTTACGCTACTAACCCAGTTCTAGGATGTGTTTGCATGGTCTCATGAGGATATGGTGGGTTTATCCACTGACATTGTCCTTCATCGCCTTCCTATGGGATTTAAGCCAGTCAAGCAAAAGCTCCGGCGATTGAAACCTGAATAGAGTTTAAAGGTGAAAGAAGAAATTGTGAAACAGTTTCAAGCTGGCATCATAATGGTGTCTACATATCCTTAGTGGATATCCAACATCGTGCCCGTACCTAAACCTGGAGGGAAGGCGCGAGTTTGCGTGGATTACCGGGACTTGAACAAGGCTTGCTTAAAAGATAGCTTTCCCGTGCCATTTATCCACATTCTCATTGACAATACTGCACAATACGACATGTATTCCTTTGCAGATTGCTTTGCGGGGTATCATCAGATCATGGTTGCCGAGGAAGATCGTGAGAAGACTGCTTTCATCATTCCTTGGGGAACTTTTTGCTATAGACGGTTGTCATTCGGCCTCATCAATGCTGGAGCTACCTATCAACGAGCTATGATGGCTCGTTTCCATGACTTAATGCATAAGGAGATCGAGATCTACGTGGATGACATTATTGTCAAATCTCAGAAGGAGGATGACCATATAGACCATCTCAGGAAGTTGTTCAACAGGTTGCGTAAGTACAACTTGAAGTTGAATCCAGCTAAGTGTGCCTTTGGCGTTAAATCAGGCAAGTTGCTAGGATTTCTAGTCAGCCACAAAGGGAAAGAGCTGGATCCTGCCAAAATCTAAGCCATCACGGAAATGCCCATTCCTCAGATAGAAAAGGAAATACAGGAATTTTTGGGAAGAATCAACTTCATTAGCAGATTTATCTCTCAACTCACAGCAACCTCTGAGCTAATCTTCAAGCTATTAAGGAAGAACTCCTCCATGAAATGGAATGAGGAGTGCCAGATTGCCTTCCTTACAATCAAGAAACAGCTAATCAAAGCTCCCATCTTGGTACCACCCAGGGAAGATGTTCCCCTATTAATGTACCTGTACATAAGTGACAATGCCATGGGCTGCATGCTGGGATAGAAGGACGATAGAGGCCTAGAACGAGCTATCTATTATCTCAGCAAAAGATTCAGCAGCAGTGAACACAAGTACACTCTGATCGAAAAGACGTGTTGTGCTTTAGCATGGGCTTCTATGAGGTTCCAACATTATCTCCATGGTCACACAACCCATCTCATATCCCGCATGGATCCTCTCAAGTACGTGTTCAACAAACCCATGTTAAATTGTCGGCTGTCCAGATGGCAGTTGATCCTACAACAATTTGACATCGTATATGTGGCTCAAAAGTCCATCAAAGGTCAAGGAATTGCAGATCAACTGGCCGCCGCACCATCAGGGGATTTCAAACCCTTGGAGACATATTTCCCCGATGAAGGAGTAATGACAGTTCAGCAACACCATCAGTACGATACACGCCAAACGTGGAAGATGTATTTCGATGGAGCTGTTAATATGGAAGGTTCTGGAGCTGGAGCAGTTCTAGTATCTGATACGGGGGAGCAATATCCCGTCACCGTCAAATTATAGTTTGTCAGCACCAATAATACGGCTGAGTATGAAGGCTGTCTTATGGGACTAAAACTTTCCCATTCAATGGGCATCAGGCGGTTAACTGTCCTTGGAGATTCGGAGTTGGTAATCAGACAATCCACCGGAATATATCAAACCAAGGAACTACATTTGCTGCCTTACCATCGGCATGTTTTAAAGATGGCTTTGGAGTTCGAAGAAATATTCTTTCTACACATTCCTCGAAATAGGAATGATTTCGCGAACACGTTAGCAACTTTGGCCTCCTTGATCCGCATATCAGACAAGGAACACTTGCCAAGCGTCATAATTTCCCTGCACAAGGTCCCAGCCTATGGGAATTACGTTGGGGAAGTATCGGATGAGCTACCTCCCATCCAACATCCTTGGTATCAGCATATCAAGGAATATCTGCGAGATGGATCTACACCCGCTGAGGCGAGCCCAACTGAGAAAAGGCGGATCCATCGATTTTCTATGAAATTCTACCTAAGTGGAGATGCGCTCTACAAAAGAGATGCAGGATTAGGTCTCCTCAGATGTTTAGATAAAGATCAAGCCCAAAGGCTTATGGATGAAATCCATGGCGGAGATTGTGGCCCCCACATGAGTGGCCCCCTCCTTGTCAAGAAAGTCCTCAGGACAGGACATTATTGGCTATCTCTCAAAGCTGATTGCAATGACCACGTCAGGAGATGCTATCAGTGCCAGATTCATGGGAATGCTATACACGCCCCTCCATGGGAACTTCACAATATGAGTTCACCTTAGCCCTTCTCAATGTGGGGAATGGACGTTATCGGGCCCATTGAGCCTAAAGCCAGTAATGGTCATCGATTTATCTTCACCATGATCGACTACTTAACCAAGTGGGTAGAAGCAGCCTCCTTCCCCAGGGTTACTAAAGAAGTCATCATTGCTTTCATCAAAAACAATGTCATTTGTCGATATGGACAACCAGAGGTGATTGTGTCCGGCAATGCCAAGAACCTCAACAACAAAATGATGGAGGAATTATGCAGTAAATTCCACATCAAACATCTCAACTCAGTCATCTATCGTCCGAAGATGAATGGTGCTATTGAAGCAGCTAACAAGAACATCAAGAAGATTATGCAAAAGATGTCCACCAATCACAAAAATTGGTCTGACCTATTGCCTCTGACTCTGTTAGCCTACAGAACCTCAATGCGAACTTCCACTAGGTCAACCCCCTATGCATTAACCTATGGGATGGAGGCGGTACTCCCCATAGAAGTTAAGATGGAATCCCTCAGAGTATTGATAGACGCTCAGTTGGATGAAGACCAATGGGTACAAGATAGGTATCACCAATTGGCTTTAATAGATGAAAGGCGAACTGCGGCTATCTTCCATGGTCAGTTATATCAACAAAGGATCACCAGATCCTACAACAAAAAAATTCGGCTACGGCAATTCAGATAACATGACTTGGTTTTGAAGAAAATCTTTGACAACCAAGATCAGTCTAAGGGAAAATTCGCTCATAATTGGGAAGGCTCATTTATTGTCAAGGAAGTATTGACAGGAGGCGTTCTCAGATTGCAAGAAATGGACGACGATGAATTTCCATAACTCATCAACTCGGACACCGTGAAACGATATTATGTCTGAAGTTGCCATCAAGTAAACATCCTGGTGGTAGACCATCAGGTCACCAGTCATTCCGGTTCTTTAAACCTTTACCACAAACAACTTTTCTACACTTCGCCCCTCAGGGAAACATACCTTTCAAGCCAGCAGCCTGGCTCTCCTTTGCACTCATGCAACTTAGGTCATCCCACCACTGATTGAACCTCTTGCGTATACAGTTTTGCTACCCATACCTGGGATCAAACTTTTCACCTGTAGTTTATCCTCAACCTAGGATTAAACTTTCTCTTCCCTGCACTCTGACCTGCACACGGGATTACGCTTTTCATCTCGCCCTGAGGGGCGAACTACGTCGACCTGATCTCCTTTTCAATAGGAGTACGTTGGCAACCATTTCATATGGCCCGGTCGCAATAAAATAAAAACAACAAAAACATTTCCACCCTTTTCCTTACAAAAACAAAAATAAAACAAACATTCCCACACCATTCCTGCCACATACAGCGTTGAACCTCTTACACCAGGTTCGAACTACGCAGACCTGATCTCCTCTTCAATAGAAGTACGTAGGCATCCATTCATGGTGCGGTCTCACCCCCTACCAAAACATAAACCCTTGTCAGTCGGTACTGGGATCATCCTTCAAACCACTACATTTCATTCGGCTTCAGACCAAAGGGATGGAATTACCTAAACTCCTCCCAACTAGGAGATTCGGAGACCATCTAAGCTGCGGTCATACCTTAAAGAGCAACACCAATTCATAAGAGATGGAATTAACTAGGCTTCTCCTAAATAAAAGTATTGGCGACCATCTGTGGTGCGGTTAATCTTAGAGAGGAAAGCCATACTCCTCTCCTCATATCCATACAGAAACTAGTCCCAAGACACCAAAGATTGTAGGGATACATCCAGATCGATGATCCATTCTGAACTATCCAGAGACAACTCAATGTCTATCCACCCAGGAGAAATTCAGAATACATCAAGATCACAAGCCCTGAAGCAGCAGACAAAATATCAAGCAAGTAGCAAAGCATATCTAAAAGGGAAGTGATCAAAAATATATTTCCCTGTCATATATATAATGCTGTTTGATATACATAATGTAAACTGTACATGACAAAATGGCTAAGCTAGTCTGTGCAAGAAAATACAAGATCATCTACAAGTCAGGGTATATGCAAGCTAACAAGCCCAACATGGCGTCCCTCTCAGAAGATGGAGGTGAAGCTATGATCTCTTGTATGAGAATATCCACACGACCCAACAGATCTGCAGCCATCTGAATGGTGACTATATGGTCATTAATATATGCGCTCATCTCTGCGATCATGCCAGTGGTAAGGGACCTCACTGCAGTGCTATCTGTGACGGCTACATCCCGGGTAGATATGGCGATATACCGCTCAACTATCACTGCATATCTGGTTGATATAGCCTCATCCCACTCAACGACGGCGGCATCTCTACGAGCCAAGGCCTCGTCTCTGTCCATTAGAGCAGCCTCCCTCCCATCAAGAGAAGTCGACATCATAGATCGAATCTGATCTCTCTCAAAGGTCATCAGATGAAGACTCTGCTCTAAGTACTATGCCGAGTGCTGAACCACAACAGTACTGGTACTAGGAGAATCCGGAAGAAATGCTGGCAACCCAGCAGTGGGCTCCTCCTCGATGTAGGTATCAATGTCGTCCATGGGCTCTATATCATCTAACTCACGCTCCGGTATTGCAAATACTGCTGCAGCCAATAAAATCTCTGTCTCCATCCACGCGGAATACTCTACGGAATAACCAAGATGACTGACAGAAAAAGCCACTATCTCACGCTGATCCCAGCAGGCGTATACCCGAGATCGGTCCTCTGCTGAGAGGTACCGAGAAGCTGAACGCTGACCTGTCGCCCCCTCAAAAGGATGAAAATCCTGGAACTGGTCGAACTGCGACATCACGACCAATGGGTGATAAGTGGTCACTCCCCTCAAACTAGCCAGAGGGAGATAGTCCAGGCCCGGAGCATGAGTAATGAAGCTGTATGGTGAGCTAAGCCCCGAACACGACAATATGCTGAATGGATCTCTGATATCTGCCAAGAATGTGGACCAGGACAAAGAATCTATACACTCTGATGGATAAAAAGAGTATGACATAGCTACATCATTGGTGAAGCAGTACCCATGCTGTCTAAGAGTGCCAATCAATCTCAAGTGTGACATGAACCACACATATAGCATGACTGAGCTACCTGTGAACACTCCTGTAGGATACATGCAACAATACAATGCCGACCGCAGCGTCTCTGCTACAATCATAGGTACAATGGTACGACCCTCCCTGAGATCTCTCACGACCATGATAATGCCTATATCTATCTCATCCTTATATCACGACATATACACATATGACAATACACATAGCATCAGTACTTCAACTCTGGCCAAACGCCAATGATCCTCCAGTGCGGTGAAATCCCCGAAATGTCGTGAATAGCTATCCTCCGAGCTAAATCTGTCGTACAAAAAACGCTGGGATATCACATGGCCAGATGTCAACTCATCATGTACTACTTTGCGCCTCAATCCTGTGAGAGTCATGAATCGTCTGCTCATGTCTCCCAAAGCCAGATGCACGCAAGGTCTGTCTAAAGGTAGCATCATCAAACGTGCATACTCCTCCAGAGTAGGAGTCAACTCATGGGTACCGAATCGGAATACCTGCCTATCCGATAGCTAATGCTCTATCATCCCGCCCACAAATCCTGCGGGAACCTGAAAAGTCAAAAAGAGCATGGTATGCTGCAATAAATGATCTACAGTCACTCTGTCTGGTGGTGACATGCTATCATACCACGATCGCATACCCGACGCCACCACTAACGGTGGGGTATGATCTATACGGCTAACTGTTGAAGAAGACATCTATGCGGGTCGTGTCATAAGACCATCCAGGGGTCAATGCCGAATATCTTTGGACATACATATATATGCATAACATGATACATGCATACCATATAATAGATGGCAATATGATATAGGGAATGGAAATACTGTGCATACATTTCTAAGTATATCATCATCTAATACATCATCTCTGTACAGCTACAAATACAGGGAAACGGGGCACAGACGTCCTACTACTAATAGAGGCCTATCAAAAGATATAGCGAGAATGGGGAACAACCACCCAATATCTAATAGAGGCCTATCAAAAGATATAACGAGAATATACATCAGAAGAAGACCAGGGTCTCGATATCCACATCATCAATCCTGTCCACCTGATATAACTTCTCCTGAGTCACTGGATCTCTATCAACAGGGATGTCAGGCCTATAAAGAGGAGGATCTGCGACGGCAAAACCGAATGGGTCGTCCGAGGGGCCAGCGCCTGAGCTGGAAGGAACAAATGACTCCGCCTCTGCTGGATCTCTGCCCAAATGCCCCGATCTAACTGTCGGGTCATGCCATCAATCTGGGTCATATGAATCGGAGCTCGGACATAAGCTATCCAATCCGTCATCATCAAGGATGCTGGAACCATGTCCCCCATAAACTGTGTAGCACGAGACTGGGCTCCAATAGTGCGAGGGAACCACCAATGCTGGAATATCTCCTGAGTACATGGACTCTCTGACAATGCAAATTTGTTAACCCCCAACAATGGGATATCAATGGCGGGTGATTGTGATACGGGCCAAGAACGCCTAGCAGGAGGTAAGATCGATATACAGATCTCCCCTGTGGTGATCCTGATAGCACACTCTCCTAAACAGAGCTCCCAGCCTCCATCCGTTAAGAGAGGAACTCTCCTGGTGGAAATCGCATACTCGGCTCCTATCGGGTATCCATCCTCAAAACCCACGGTCAGGTGTTCCCCGGAATAGGGAATCCATGTGATGGTGTTTGCCGTCAGTAACTCCAGCTGCATACGACAATGAGTGAATCCCTCAGCTACAAGGACCTCTGGTAGAATCGAATGGTGCCATCGTCGTCCTCGTGGATAGGTTTCTAAACCTAACACACTCACGGTACGAAAGCATGGAAGCCTCTCATAGGCCCAGAACTGCCAATACAATAAAAAAGTATATCTGCTATCAGTTAACACTCTTAACCTACAAAAAGGAAACGATAAGAGAAATACTCACCAGCAGAAATGGGTAAAATCCTAGCCAAGTCTCGGTCAAACCCTGTGAGCGCATACGCATGCCCCGGAGGAAATAGGCAAAGGTATAGGAGCCCCAATCATACTCTCTAATACGATCCACATCACGTGTAGCACTGATCAAAGCGAAAGATACCGTGGAAGAGTTATCCTCGAATGATCATCAGGAACAATCGCCGCAGAACGCGATCCCTGATCTTGACATCATCAGACATGGGCTCACTCAATAGCCCGCTCATAGCATCTATGCTTAAAGGACCTGAACGGACAGTCCTGCCTTTGAGCGCCGCCGCCAGAACTCCTAATAAGGATCTAACGGGAGTAGGGGTAATATTTGCCATGCAAGGCACTGGCTCCCCTCCAAACTCCATACCTGTGATAAATAGCCAATCCATAGGCGTCATCATTACCTCACAATCCAGCAGATGGAGTGACTGAGTCTGATGAAACCATCGCTCAGACAATGCCCTGAGATAACCCCAAGGACAACGACGGGGAATGATGGAGAAAAATGCCCCAAATCCCCACTCATGCACTACCGCTCTATAGTCAGGATGAAGCACCTGGTACATGGAGTGAATGCTGAACCAGTTCCCTCGAGGCTGTGAAAAACCAGGGACCTGCATGAAATGCAGATCAACATCAAAACCCTTTAATCCTCATCAATAGGAAAGAAGGAAGATCAAAGTCTAATGCCATACCTCGTTAGCATGCAAATACGTCGATGGATATCTGCCCAAATCACTTAGAACTCTGGGTTCACCACCTGAATGCTCGGAAGCTCCCTATGAGGGACATGTGCAGCAGGAGCGGGGTCCTCTATCGGAATATCCGCCTCCTCGTCCTCAACATCTGGAACATCTACCTGAACAGGACGTATAACAGCCTCCACCAACCGACGAGGCTGTCTGACAGAACGAGGACAAGGCACTTCAGAAGCCCTCCGCCGTATACCAGAAGTAGTCCTATAGGAACTGCTCGGCTGATCCGGATCCATAATATCTGGACAACAAGTCTCTAAATCACCTCAGAAAGGGTGTGGTATTTCCTTACCTGGAACTTTCTAAAATGCATTCTGTGACTATATGCATACATGCATTTACTTTAACATATAATAGATTTAAAAATGCATGACTACCCAATGCCTACATTTGGAAAATTTTTGCCATAGTCCCCTTTGAAAATAGGACTATCCACATGCATACAGGCATGTCTAGGTGGCCATTCAGTAGCACACCTGCCCCAAAGTCATATACATAATATATGCATTAAAAATTGAAATCATCATGCATAAGGCCAACCTCAATACTAGGAGTACTTTGCCTTGCTACCTTATGCTCATTTGGACCTCAAATAGGACAAAAAAATAATAGAAAAAGGTGCCAATTTGACTGTCTCAAAAGTCAAATTTTTCACATCATTATGTTTAGTATGGTTTAATACTAACATTTATTATCTTGAATATTTTTTATCAAGTCATTTGTGCATACATAGTCACTACTATGTGTTTAGATGCATTTTATGCGATAACTCAAAATCCAACGGAGAGAAATGAGAGAAAATACAGGCATATGTTACCCAGGATAGTGTAGAACACTTGTACGGTGACAGAATTTGCAGAAAGCAGCTCGAACTCAGCAGATCTGAAGATGGCTCGCGGTTTTCTCTATGCGAAGCAAGTTAAAAGTGACTTGTGAAGAGCAACCTGCAGGATTTATGATCCACGATTGGCCACAGGCCCATCTGTGGCTGTAGCAGATGCACCTGTGGCACCCCTATGTGGGACCCATCCCTCCAGCTCGGTCCAGTTCGAGTTGCAAAGGAGTTCTTATAGATTAGTAAAGTCAAATCGGAAATAAAAATGCCATACGATTGAGCAAAACTGCATACAATCTTGGTCCTCTCAGATTAGACTTTGAATCTATACATCACTCATTGGTAGTCACCTGAGTACAAGGTATACCCTACCAATGATCCCAGTTGTGACTAATCACAGACGACAATACCTTATACAGGTCTGATGCCACCAACTCCGGGTCATTACCCTACGTGAAATCCTCGACGGGGGTTACAACGTGAGGTCCCCGACAGGGGTTACAACGCATACTCATCCGTTGACATAGAAATCAAGGAAGGTCAAGCAGCCTTGACGTTGTTTCAGCCGATGGCAAGTAAACCCATCGAAGCATGGAAAGTTATTCAATCATTGCGTACGTTTATATTCATTACTCCCAGTGGATCCCCGACGGGGGTTACAATATGAAGTCACGACAGGGGATTACCACGTATATGCAAGTCGTTGACACACATATCAATGAAGGTCAAGCAGTCTTGACATTATTACAGCCGATAGCGATTTAAACCTATCAGAGCTCTGGAGCTATTCGAGGTTTTCACACCCTATCGCTCGTATTCCCCAGCGGATCCCCGGCGGGGGTCACAACGCACTATTTCGGTGATCTACACGACAGCGGATGTCAAGCAACCTTGACAATTTACCCATAAAGTTTCAGCCGTTGATTCACACGTCGACGAAGGGAATGTCAATAAAGAGGATAGATGATGGAATATGTTATACACATCCTCAAACAGATCAAGCTTCATCCCCATAGATCTCTAACATATATGAGGTACATCTTCGGGATCAAGTCATAATCGGAGACACAGGACTTTGGTGATAACTCCAACATCAACATCCTAACAGATTCGGATTACACATCAAATCTGGTCATCGTTGCCAACCCCCAGTTGAAGCAACAGGGAGCCAGCAATCATCCCTAGCGTGTTGGGCTATAACCCCGTACACATGCATCATACATTTGCATCATGTTGCTATCCATAGTACCATGTTCGTCTTGTTACATTTCAAGTGTCTAGGATTCTTTATCCTACCCATACATCGCCATGCATGAGTAAGATAAAGAGGGGCATCTGTACACACTCAAAATTTTCTGTACTACTGTCACTAACATTGTAGGAGAGCAGATTCGTCTTTTAAGAGGGAACCCTGAAAGACAATCCATATCCGTACCGGATACTACCAAAAGTTCAGCATCAACCCCAGATCGCAATCTGGGAGTAACAATTCTAATCTCGAAGATAACCCCGAGGCATGCAGATCAATATCGGCACACACACAGGAAAAGACTGATTAATCTCGGAGATAACCCCGAGGTATCCAGTCTCAGTCCCAACCATGGGAATAGCCACCAACCTTGGTGGTAACCCCAAGGAATGCAATTTCGACAATAACCCCGAAAATGCTTGTTACAAGTGCGACCAGCTTCAATCTCGGCGCTCACAACGAGATCCACTGTACCAGCCCGTCGATAACATCGGGAAGACAGACACACCTCAAGGATGACAATGAGGACCTTCAACCAATTGCAGCAGTCCAATCCCAGCGAAGCTGAGCAACGTCTGCTTTATCAGCCCAATTCGACATTAACACCGGTGAGGGGCAACATCGTCATCTGACCAACACGATTCCACGCCACATCATCTCAACATATCTACGCAACAATGTCCTACAAGACTAATCAATCCCGAGTGACTATTGTACGGGGTAACAGATGAAAGTTGAAGCTTGAAGATCGGAGGGCACCGTCCCATCTTTAATGACTTCGTACAAACTCTAATCCCATGCCATCGTACAACTCTCGATAACGGCGGTCTGAAATAGGTCCTGTATACCTCAAACGGATGCCCAAATTGCACTTCAAAAAATCTGAGTGGACATTATAGTGCCCGAGTGCACGTACTTGGAGACGACCCGACCCGAAAAACCCGGGCCAACCCGGGTTGCCTCTGGTACACCTGCGGCTAATATGCCTATAAATAGAGGGCTTGGGGTGCTGATTTTTCAAGAGAAAATGGCGAGGAAGCCCTGCCTAATTTGCTCTGCACTCATCCTATGCAGTGTACTTTCCCCTTTTAAACACCTGTGAGCTCATATATAGCCTCTTTTGTACCCATAAAAGCCAATGTTTACCCACTCCAAAGATATAGAAGCCATTTTTAGCAGTCAGCTGTAAGCCTTCTCACACTTTAGAGTCTTTCTTTTCATCTTTGCACACACCCTTCTACACGTTGAGAGTCGTGTTGCATGCTTTTGCCCGGGCTTCGGTCCGTGGTTTCATTCCAATCTGTATATATATATATATATATATATATATATATATATATATATATATATTGACTAACATTATCGAGTTATGCCTCGATTGAGCCTAGACTTCGGTTTGGAGCGTTTAATTGCTTTTGTATATATATACATTTATATATATGAACTGTGTGTCGAGCTCTGTTTGATGAGCCTAGACTTCGGTCTGGAGTGTTTAATTGCTTTTGTATATATATACATTTATATATATGAACTGCGTGTCGAACTCTGTTCGATGAGCCTAGACTTATGTCTGGTGCATTTAATGGCTTTCTTATATATATAATTAAATATATGAACTGCTATCGAACTCTGTTCAGTGAGCTTAGATTTCACATCCGGTGCGTTTACTGCTTTAATATATATATATATATATATATATATATATATATATATATATATATATATATATATTTCGTCCCACCTGGAGTTTACTTCGTGGTGGTTGACCGTTTTTACAGCTTTCTGTACATTTCGTCTCGCCTGGAGTTTCCTCCGTGGCAGTTGATAGCTTTTACAGCTTTATTTATATTTTTGATCCCCCATGGATGTGCTTCGTGGTGGGTGATCATATATGTATATATATATTTACAGCTTTTATATATATACATGCTTACTACGTTTATATCAATTGCGGCATCATATGAGCCTAGGAATCATGTAATCATAGATTCAGTCCCCTGAATCTAGATTCAGTTCCCGTGATGGACCTTTTCAGCTGTAAGCAGCTTGTAAATTTATCTGTGATATTTGGATTTCCTCAGATGGTTTTCATACCCACGAAGAATTCAGCACCCTTTTGTATATTTATTTTTGTATGGATGCCTCGCATCTGTCAAATAAAATCAATCAAGCCGAGCACTTAATAAAATGGGAGTGTAAAAGGTCTCAATTACTATTGAGCATCAGGGTTTGAAAAAACATCTTTTGTAAAATATCACTGCCATATCTTGCTTAAAATTAAATTTTTACATAAAATTCAAACCATGTGTATATAGGTGCGAACGAGGCCTCGCACTACTTCCAAATAATAACATATTGACCCACACACACACACACATATTCAGATAACAGTTTCTTGAAAAGAGGCAGTCACCGTGGTAACACGGATGTCGGGGGGTGCCTAACACCTTCCCTCCGCATAACCAAGTCTCCGGACCCTAATGAATCTCGGTTTCACCGACTCGCTTAGCAGTGTCACATCACTGGGTCAATGTGCAAACCTTTTCTCAGTTGTGTTGGTAAAACCATTTAAAAAACAAACTGCCGACTCTTAACAGTCCATCGACGACATTATACATGTCGGACCTTTTTCACTTATTTTTTCAAATAAATCTCACCTAAAATGAGAACACCAAAGAACAAGTAACGGAAAGGGACAATTAAAAATCCTGACGTCGACAACAAGTCTAGCCGAAAGGATTGGCTTTGACTTCATCAGACATTAACTCATGCGTAAGAATACATGAATCACAAAGCTTGTCCAGATTGAACTGAAACAAGGGTTAGAATACTTGCCTTTAGCGTCTGCTACAGTTATAACACATACATTTTAAGTCTTTAAGGTCTCTACAGTAGATGATAACATCACATAACATATTAGGTCATGAATAACATACATGGTTCCTAAAGAATCTTACCCTTCTTCTCAATCTAATTACATATTAGATTTGTTATTATTGGTTCCGACTTTCAGTTATGTCATTCTTACATTCATATGCAATTGAGTTACTTTAACCCTAAGTGATCATACTTAAGGTTTAAACATGTCTTAACAATGCTACATTAAGTTCCTTAGTTCATTATTAATCAATTATCGTGCATGTTCTACTTGTAACCATTCTTTACTATCTAAACCCTAAGACTAGCGCTACGGTGCCAGACTTCCTTCTTGGACTCGCGCTGCGGCGTGGGTTTGTAGTGCACAAAACCCGGCCTTGGCGCTGCGGAGCTATTCACCCTTCACTGTGTCGTACTGTGGCGCCAACTGACATTGTACCATGTTCTGGCCTCCAGCTACGGCGCAGACCTTTAAGCTTTGAGTCGCGCTGCGGCGCGGATTCTGTGCCTCAGAAAAATTTGACAGATTTTTAATTTAGTGAGATTCCCGGGCTCGTAACTTCTTCATTATAAGTCCGAATTTGCTCGTTCAAGAGCCTACGGTTCACAAATTACATACTCTACGTGTTCATGCAAGAATTTTATCTATTTTACTTCGTTAATTAAAAATTCATCTTTTAGTTCATTTTTAACAAAAATGATAAACGTTCGTGAGCGTTCAACGCTCGTTTCTTCATTCTAAGTCAGAATTCGGTCATTTTTGAGTCCACAACTCTATAATGGCAAATAAGACTTGTCTCCATCGAAAACCAACATTTCTGAGTTTAAACACAAAAATTGACTTCCATTCTGAGAATTTCACAAATTAGACGATTATCGTCCAATCGTGTGAATTCCGGCAAAACTTCGTTACTAACGATTTGTTCATCATTCCAAATAGATTCAATCCATCAATTAGACATCTCAACCTACATATTACCATAACTTATCTTCATATTAGATTATGGCTTATTCTTCATAAGTTTATACCTTATAAACTACAAGATATCTTTTCCTTATGACTTATTATTGATTTAAGTCCTTTAACCAACATTCTTACCTCTTATCAATCATACTCACTTCTTTAAAGTAAACATATAACAAGTTCACTTATGTTCATCGTAAGTTCATAACTTATTTATGATTGAATTACTTATTCATGACTTATACGGCTTAAGTCCATTAATTATTATATTCTTATGTGTTCTTAGTATACATGTTCATTAAGCTACACTTCTCTTATCACCCTACAATGGTAGAGATGGAAGATATAAGATCATAAGATCATTCAGCCAGGTAGGCCAATGGCCCGCACCTTTAATATGACAGTCCAAGATACAGTGGCATCAGGGGACGTAGTCGCAGGTATTATTCCGATCAAAGACCTAAATGCTTACGTGTTGTTTGACTCAGGTGCTACTTGTTCGTTTATCGCATGTAATTTTGCTAGACGATTAGGATTACTTCCCGAAAAGTTGCCTATACCTTTAAATATTAAGGTAGCAAACGAAGGGATAATTCTTGTTGAAGATGTTCATAAGAGTTGTGGCGTAGATATACGGGGTTGTAAACTATCGATAGATCTGATACCGATAAAGCTAGGAGAATTCGACGTAATTCTCAGAATAGATTGGTTGATTAACCATGGGGTAATTATAGATTGTAAAAAGAAAAGCGTAAATATTAAAATGTTAAGACAACCTAAAGTAATATTTCACGGTAATAAATCGTCGGGACGGTCGTGTTGTCTTACCATGACACAAACTAGGAAATTATTAAGGAAGGGGTGTGTAGGTTATTTGTGCCATATTGTTGATACCCAGAGAGTGGGAGCGGCCATGGAACAAATACTTATAGCGAGTGAATTCATGGATGTATTTCCAAGTGAATTGCAAGGTCTTCCACTGGATAAGGAGACCAAATTCGTAATACAAATTGTGTAACAACTCGATATTTTCTATACAAATAAATTAGAAATTTTACTTATAAATTTTTTTTTATTTTAAATATGGGGAATATGTGCCAAGATAATGTGTATATGTATTTATGTGATAAATAAAAATATGGATATTTATAAATAATTTTATTTTAGAATTATTGATTATTATAAATTATATTCTTATCATAATTAATTTTATAGTAGAAATGTTTTATTAATTATTTTTAATGAAAATATAATCATATATTATTTATATAATATATGAAATGATTTTAAGAATTATTATAATAATTATTTTATTATATGAATTTTGTTAAGATTATTAAGTTAATTATTTTTAACTTAATTAAGAATGATAAGTATGACAAATAAATTAGATATAGAATCCAAACCCTAATTGTTGGATTTTGATCAAGGCATGAGAATAATAATATAATATTAATTATATTTTAATTTTTCAGTGCTATAAATATGTATTGTATATGTGGACCAATAAGAGTTGGTCAATTATGGTGTTATGTGACAAACCCTTGTATTACTGTGTGAAACCCTAGTTACAAATTTTAAGAACTAATTTTATTTTATTTTAAACCCTAAATGAAAGCTTCGTAATCTAATTATACATTAGGTAAGACAATTAAATAACCCGAGGGTTATGGTAATAAGGAAGGATTAATATTTAATAGGTATACTAACTTAAGTGGATAATCTTGTTATTTCAAGTGACTAATAATTTTAAACCTAAATCTAGTAAACCTAATTAGGTTATGAGCTAAAGTCACATGTATAAGTAATTAAATTTCATAAGATTAGGAATGGAAACCCTAAATAAATAAGTTGGGTAACATATATTAAAATTGTTATACTATGTTTAGTACATGACCCAAAACAATTATAGGAGAAGCCCAAAAGAAATAAAATGCAAACCAATACTTAGCCCACTTAATTAAGGGTATTTTAGACTTTTGATTAATCAAAATTGTGCATTAAAATAAAAGCAAAATGGAGGAGATAATGGAGCATAGTGATTGGCCCCATTAGGCCTTTTAAGGCAACAAAGTTAAGCTAATCAAGTTCATTAATTAGTAACTCTTCCATCAAACTCTTCCATCAAGTACAAGTGTGTCCATCTCCCATTGATGGAAAATCTTGTTAGCACCCTTAATCACATGATTAGGCTCAATTGAAAGAGATAAGGTGAAGCCTTTTATCCATGGGACAATAAAAGTATGGGGGATAATAGTTAATCACCCATTTCATTTGCTAGAACATTTCATTTTCTCTCATTCTTCTTTTTCTATCTTTTTCTCCCAAGCTAGTAGCATACAAGAGAGAAAAGAGAGAGAGGGTTCGGTTTTTCTAAGAGAGGGAGAGGAGTTGTTGTTCATGCATCCTAAGTTCATTACTTACTTTGGAAGAACAAGAAGAATAGCAACCAAAACTAGGTGAGGTTCTCATCCTTTTCTTTTTTTTTTATTTTCCTTCAATTTTCCATTTTTACCTCAACATGTATGGGGTTATGGTCTAATACTCAAAGTACCCTAGTTCTACATGTCTCATGTGTAGGACAAAGTATCTTGTGTATTAGACTATAGATTTAGAGGATGGAAATGAGCATATGTTCTTCAAGGGGTGAAACTCTTGTTTTTCCTCCACTAAATCTTGTGTAACTCAAGTTTTACAACTTGGATTTGTGATCCGTCAAGGGGGGGGGGGGGGGTGCTAGATACATGAGTTATCTAGTAAACCCAAGTGGTAGAATACAAATCTAGCAAGTATTGAAGCCATGGGGGCTATTTTCGCCAAAATAGTCCACATAGAGTATTAAGGTTTTAAAATCCTAAAAAGCTACTATCCCCATTTTTCTTGAGGTTGTTTCAGTCAGTTGCAAGTCTTTTAAAAATCTGGGAAAAATCACAGAGGTACCCTAAGAAGTTAGCTACGTGTAGGAAAAAGAACAGGCACGTTTCGATCTATAGGTTGTGCGTAATGGCTATTTCCGTAAAGGACTCCTAAATATTAACACTCAAATTTCTCACTGTGTATACACTAGACAATTCCGAAATTTTTACAGTAGGTTCATATATGTTATGAGAGTATACCTTGAAAATTTAAGATTTTTCTAAGCAACACTCGATTTATGAAAAATGAAGCAAGATCCGAGTGTTTTGGGCGCTTTAAAATTAGTAAATCACTTTCTAAAATTTCAGAAAAATTTGGGGATCATTGTTGGGACATTTACTGTCTGAACCTAGAAAAGAAGAATTTTTGGAATCAGTTTGATATTTTTCCTAAAAATGATGAAGTTATGAATAAAAGGAAATAAATAGTTAAATGATGTCTTAAATAAGAAAAATGTGATTTTAATGCTTGAATACTCCTAATATATAATATTATAACTATTTTAGGACATTTTGGTTATTTATAATAAGAAATATTATTTATGACCTTTTATGGATATTAAATAAGTGGTTTTGTAAAGGGTGAACAATTAGAATAAATTGTTTATTGATCAAACAAATTATTAAAATGTTATTATGATATTAATAATATTAGAATATGATATTGTTGAGTAAATAAAAATACTAAGATTAAAGCTTCATTAAAATATTATTAAATAATTAATAATATTAGATTAAAGTATTAATCTTAGATTAAAATATTATTAAAAGATTAATAATATTAAATTAAAGTATTAATGGATGATTAAAATATTATTAAAATGTAATAACATTAGTAAGGGAATAAAATATTATTAAATGATTAATAATATTAGTAAATGAATAAAATATTAATACTATTGATAAATGAATAAAAGTATTATTAATAGTTTAATAATAATTAAATGATAATAGAATTATTTGATATTTGAATCAATTAATAATGATTTCGGTGTTTGAAAATTCATGATAAATTAATAAATGTTTATTAAGTCATTTAAAATAATATGAATGATACTTACGGATATTGAACGCTGGAAAAGAGTCTTAGACTCGATAATTACCCGATAAAGCTATCGGTACACCGACATGTTTCAGAAATTAATATGGACTTAGATATTTTGACTGTATTAATGTTTGTTTGTAATGCAATGACTGTTGAACACGTGTGATAATGTGATTAGGTTATGTGCTGACTGCGAAATGCAGTACTATATGATATAGTATATTATTCTAATCAAACGAATGATCTGATTAATGATAGGTTATGATATAAAGATAAAACTAAGTTGCGTATTATAAGCATCGCATCAGGCAGGTATACTACCATTGCATTTTCTTTATGCAATGGACATGAGTAAGAATGTTTCAGAATTATATTATTACTGTACATATTATTAACCCTATATTATATACGCTCATTAATTATCAACATGTTAGTATATGGTAATTCAGATATATATTCTATTCGATAATTTCTATAAATGGTTATACAAGTGTCCCCACTTGGATAATTATAGCATTTAACCACATGTTGATACACATTTGTTAATTACCAGTATATATATGTTGAATTATAGATTATTGTTGAACAAGATAAAACCTTATTATTATCCAACCGAATTGCTTTGGTTTGAAACCCCGACAAGTATGAACATCCCTTTCACGGGAAAACTTTTATGCACCCAAGGTGGACAGAGTGAACGATAACATCGTTCTTGCATGTAGTATTGATCAATACAGGGTACAACGGGCTGATCACCCCCGTGCCCGTAAGTTTTACAGATGAAGTTCTGTTTAACCTTTTCAAAAATGAAAACAATGTTCATAGTATGTCCCCTTAACCCTATTTATAGTCAGTGCGTAGTTTTAAAAATTTGAAAGAGGGTTGTTATGTTATTATTATCGGTTCAGATTACTTCACAACTATTGATTCTTTCAGCTTATATATATAATTGTTATTACTTGCTGGGCACTCAAATGCTCATCCTTGCTTAATTTAAATGTTTTCAGCTAAGTGTGAACAACCTGAAGGCTCTGTTAAGAACAAGGGAAAGGGAAAGGTTGCTGAATGATTTCAATGTTATCTTATGTAATAGTTTAATATTATGAAGACAATGTTATATATTTATTATCATGTATTGTAAGGAATGATTAAAGGTTACGTACTTGGGAGCTAGACTCTGATAATTATGTAAATTAAGTTTAATATTTATATTATTGTTATTATTATTAGTATTATTCCGCTCATAGAAATGGTATCATGAAGCACTGAATTCGAGTTTCAAGTACCTGGATTCGGGGGCTTTACACATTGTGCTAGGAGCGGCACCAGTTTCTAGGGCATCGTATCATATGGCGCCAGTGGAGATGAAGGAGTTGATGATACAGTTACAAAAACTGCTGGACAGGAAATACATTCAACCGAGTGTTTCACCATGGGGAGCACCGGTATTGTTTGTCAAGAAGAAGGACGGATCGTTGAGACTTTGTATCGACTACCGAGAGTTGAACAAGTTAACGATAAAGAATAAGTACCCATTGCCCAGGATCGATGATCTTTTTGATCAGTTGAAAGGGGCAACGTATTTTTTTAAAATAGATTTAAGGATGGGGTATCATTAGCTGAAGGTTAGAAATAAAGACGTACCGAAGACAACATTCAGGACTCGTTATGGTCATTACGAGTTTCTGGTGATGTCATTTGGGTTAACTAATGCACCAGCTGCATTTATGGATATGATGAACAGAGTGTTCAAATAATATTTGGACAAGTTCGTCGTGGTGTTTATCGATAATATTCTAGTCTACTCTAAGACGCCAGAAGATCATGATGAACACCTAAGAATAGTGTTGGAAACACTAAGGAAGGGAAAGTTATATGTGAAGTTCACTAAGTGTGAATTTTAGCTAGAGAGGGCATAATTTTTAGGACATGTCATTGACCATGAGGGAATTTTAGTAGATCCAGTGAAGGTGGAAGCAGTGATGAATTGGGAACAACTGAAAACGCCGACTGAGGTGTGGAGTTTCTTTGACGCCCCCAAATTCATGTACTTGAAACCCGAACTCGGTGCTTAACGATACCATTTCTATGAGCGGAATAATATTAATAATAATAACAATAATATAAAAATCACACTTAATTTACATTTATCAGAGTCTAATCCTAAGTACGCAACCTTTACTATAATTCCTTACATGATAGATAATACATATCATTGTCTTAATACAGTTTAACTATTACAAAAGATACAATTAAACAATTTCAGTTTGCTTTCCTTTTCCCCTTGTTCTTGGCCGAACCTTCTAGCTGTTCACACTTAGCTGAAAACATTTAAATTAAGCAAGGATGAGCATTTGGGTGCCCAACAAGTAATAACAATTATAAATATAATTAGCTGAAAGAATTAAATGTTTTCTTTGTACATCACTTTTACAACAAATCAATAGTTGTGAAGTAAACTGAACCGATAATAATAACATAACAATTCTATCTCAAATTTTTGAAACTACGTAATGACTATATATGGAGTTTAGTTGACATACTGTGAACATTGTTTTCAATTTTTGAATAGGTTTAGCAGAACTTCATCTGCAAACCGTCACAACTTACGGGCATGAGGGTGTACATCTTATAAACCCTGTATTGATTAATAATGCATGCAAGAACGATAGGATCGTTCACTCTGTCCGCCTTGGGCGCATAAAAGTTTTTCCACGATCGGGATGTTCATACTTAGTCTGAATTCCGAACCAAAACAATTTGATTGGATACAAAAAGGTTTTACCATATTCAACGATATTTCTAAATCTGTGTCTAACTGGTCAAATAGCTTAGACGACTTATATATATATATATACATATATATATCAACATGTGATTAAGTACAATGATTATCCAAGTGGGGACACTTGAATAACCATATTTAGAAATTAACGAACAAAATATATATATGAGTTATATAATATAATATCATGTTGATAAATAATGATCGGTTATAATATATACGACAATAGGGTTAATAATCTGGTACAAACATGAACAAATCACATAACACGAAAGAGATCAGATCGCCCAAAATAGTTGTCAGAGATGTTCTTCATTTTCTGGGCTACCCAGAAATGAAGAACAGTTTGACTGTTCATATTTGGGCTTCCACAACTTGAAATCTTGTTGATATTTTAGTGATTTAAAGGTTGCAGTGAGTACCCAACATATCAGACAAGAGATCTATTACATAAAATCATAACAACAACAGCACAACTGCAATATCTAGTCTGGTCAAACTATGCCAGTCGTCATGTTCTTATGTTTTCTGGGTTACCCAGAAAACAGAAAACATGATCGGCTTACTAGTTTGACCGGCCACAGATTTCAACCTGTTTACTATATATGTGATCTTAAGGCATGAAGATGTAGTAAAAGCAACATAATATAACTTAGATGCATCCATAAACACAGATCAACAATATCATGACAGATCTAGACGCTTGAAAAGCTTGTCAGAGGCTGTTCTTGGCTTTCTAGGCTGCCCAGAAAAGGCCCAATCAATGCCGGTCAACGGATTTTGACCGATAATAACTACTAATATATACATCTAATGACCCTGAGTCCACTTGTAGATTACAGACCACATTATAGGCTACACATAAAAACTTAAAAACAACAAAAACCATAATCGAGCAAGGATTTATAGGGTCTGACATTCGTTGTCAGACCTCAAGAAATTTATTTCCCAGATTTTTAAGATTCATCAATTTGAAGACTTAGATGTTATGGATCTGTATACTAACAACCCATATCATCAAAATAGACTATAACTAACATATTTTAACAATCAAACATAACATCTAACACATAATTTATGGACAGAAATCAAGCTAGGGTTTTATACCTTTTATGATTAATTTCTGATTTCTGGCTTCTGATTTAGTTATGGGATTTCGTGGGGCTTTGTTTGTGACTGAAATTCCTTGAAATTTTCGTGGGTTTGGGTTGAGAGAGATAAGTTGAGAGTTGGTACAAATATCAGCATGCAAATGAATTTCTCTCTCTCCAAATCTATTTATTGAAGGCTAGATGCAATGTAATGGCTGATTGAGTGGCTGAGTTGCTGTCATTTTTGAGTCACATTTGTCAAACAAGTTGGTCACCCACTCCATTTTGTATAGGTTTACAAGTTATCTCTATAAAATATCCAAAGAGGGGTATTTTAGTCTTTTTGCATGGAATTTTAATGGCATTCTTATAATCTTGCAAACCCTTAGGGTTTGACCCTAAGGTTTAGCACAAATCAAATGTAGGATATCCAATTTAGGGTTTGTACAAAAAAAATAAAACTAAATAAATTTTAGTTTCTAAAATTTTGAAATTAGGGTTTCCTAATTATGATTAATTTTCTAATTACCTTATACATGAACATTAGGGTTTAAAATCACTAAGTATAATTAACTTTGCTAATATAGCAATTAGGGTTTAGCATTTAAAATTAGGATTTTTCTAAAGATTAATTAGGGTTTCTAGATTTTAATTAGGGTTTACCTAATTAATAATGATATTTATAATAAATGTCATAAATCATATATCACAGTTATATCACAGTCTTAAACTCACAATTGATTTTCAAATTAGGGTTTCTCCCAGTAAAACTAGGGTTTAACCAATTAATATTTGGGTTTTGAAATTATACACCATAATTGACCAACCATCATCAATACGTACATACAATACATATTCATAGCACTGAAAAATCAAAATATAATTAATATTATATTATTATTCTCATTCCTCGATAATAATTCAAAATTAGGGTTTGGATTCCATATCTGCTTTATTCTTCCATATTTAACCTTAATAATTAAGGTAAAATAATTAACTTAATAATCTGTACTAAAATTCATATAATAAAATAATTATTATAATTATTCTAAAAATCATTCCGTATATTATTTAAATAATATATAATTATATTTTCTTGGAAAATAATTAATAAAAATATTTCTACCATAAAAGTAATTATTATAAGAATATACTTTATAAAAATTAATAATTCTAAAATAAAATTATTTGTAAATATTTATGTAATAAATATATTTTTATTTACCACATAATTATATATACACATTATCTTGTATAAATCCTCATCTTTAAAATAAATAAAAAAATCTATACGCAAAAAATTTTGATTTATTTATATAGAAAATATCGGGTTGTTATATCTTGCAGGCCTCCATCCTCCTTTTCGGGTCTCTTTGCTTCACCTTGGTATTCCCAGAGTTAACCACCTTCCGTTTATACCCTTCGCCACTCCCACTGGCTTCTTCGACCTTCACTCCCCCATCCACCTTCCCCTTATTCTTCTTATCCTTGTGGCACTTGTAAGAACCCGAATTTTTAAAAAAATATTAAAATAAGAATTTAGTAAATAAAATTCTTAAAGCACGAGATGGGTTCGAACGAGTATTTATATATATATATATATATGTGTGTGTGTGTGTGTGTGTGTGTGTGTGTTAAGAGGTATGTGGTATTGTGTTACATAGGGTAATATGAGCAATGTAATATGTAATGTTGTGTTTAATGAATATATATTATTATTATATATTTGTTATAAATTGTAGAGATGAATTAGTAAAGAAGATGGATAGGAATTTATATATTGATGTTAAATAATTTATGTGAAAATATTTTATAATAGTAGTTGGTGACATTAAATATCTTTGATAATCACCAATTCTCGAGTATTTGCATGAGTAAGTATCAAGTCTAAGGTAGTGTAATCGTACTCTTTAATGGTGCATGTATAGGAGCTGGGTTAAACGATTCCTTTAGAGAGCGGAGGTATATACAGATTAGTAACCGATCTAACTCACTGTGAAAACAGTGTAGATGAGACGGAAACTAATTAGTTGGTGTGGGAAACCACTCAGTGTACTATATTGAATATTATTAAAGGCTCGACGCGTGCTAGGTTTAGACTTGTATGCGTGTATGTTGTTGACGAGAGTAGATAATCGATATACCTTTGAAGTGATTAGAGAATTATTACGTAATTTAATACACGACAAGAAGCGAAGATGAAAGGAATGTATGTAGGTGTTACATTCGAGTTTTGTGTTATTGGTGGTATGAAACCATAAAGGATATGTATAGTTGGTTAAACCAATAAGGGAAATAGAGTTTTAAAACTCGAAGTGCGATCCTTAAGTTGTTAAGAAAAATAGTAACCGATGGTGTGAACCCAAAGAGAGAATTTATGATTAGACAAGTTAACGCTTAAGGAGGGTGTGTAGAGTATTTAGAAGCATAGGTTTCATTTTTGCTAGTGCAAAACTTGTCTGCCTCTGATTTTGGTATGGCGCAGCTGCGCCATTACCAAGCCTATGACCAGCGCAGCTGCGCCGGGCTGTAAAATTAGTTTTTGGAATTTAAAGTTTAAGAAAAGAGTATTAAGGATTCGTAAGGATAATAAAAATCTTAAGCGATGGTTAAGTTGTCGATGAATGGATTTGAATAAAGGTTTAGATTAATTAAACCGGATTAAATATTGGTTAATTAAGCGATATTATGGAATATTATATTCTATTAATTAGAGGAATGCATAATAATTATCGAAAAAAATGGTTAATATTAATTAATTATGGTGTGGGTTGAAAGTACCCAACTAAATGATATTTAGCCCAATTAAAATATTAATGTAGGTATAATCATTAAATAATATTACTATGTGTAATATGGAAAAATGTGAGCAGTAGTAATATATAATACTTATGGCTTAAGACTAATTGAAGTGTGACATTTAATCGGAACCAATGATATACAAAAATCATATGGTAAAAGTAATTAAATCATAAGTTTGATTTAAATAAGTGTGGTTATCTCATCCTATGTGATGAGACAATTAAGCGTGTACTCTAAAGTATAGGAGTAAATAAAGGTGTATTATTATATATATGGAGTACAACTGCATTATATAGTGTAGTAAGACACTCAGGTGACTATACTACATATAGTAACCCCACATTGAGATTTATGGAAATTATATGATATGAACATATCATAAGAGGTGCATGTGACAATATGCATGTGGGGAAACATTAAAATAGAATGTACATGGATGATATGCATGATTTCATGACATCTACTACCTTGATATATTAATTATGTGAATCATATTGTGACATTAAAATTTAGGCAGGGGTAAAATATATGCACTATAACATAAGAATGAGGATTTTGTATGAGTGTATAACATAAGTATACAAGAGAGCTGAGTTAGGGGAAGTGTCCCAAAATGAGTGTCCCATTTGTCTCATTCTCAGTCACGTGTGTAAGCAAAAGGCTAAGGCCTATGTTCTTCATTTTTCTTCCAAGCTTGCCAGACTATGATCATGGAGGGTGTGGGCATAATGATGTAATCCAACTAACCTCCAACAACTTCTTGTTAACCTTCAAGCAATTCTTCCATCCTTTGGGTTGAATTCTTGGACAATGGCTTGGCATGGTTAATGGATTTTCTATAAAATGAACACTTCCCTTCATTCTTTGTGTTGCTTGAGTTGTCTGAGAATTGCTAGGAGATTGAGAGCTTATAAGCATTCTACGAGCTTGAGAGTTCATTGAAGTAAGTTCCACTCACAAATTCAGAGGTATAAGTTCTCTTCCTTGCTTCAATTTCATTCTCTGTAGAAAAATGGAGTTTGAGTTCTTGAAATCCAAATTCTTGCTTTCGTGAAATTGGATGTTAATGAGGTTGGGTAATGTTTAAATAGTTGTTATAACCATATAAGCATGTTGCAATTGATATATGACTGGTTAGAATCGAAATGGTGAATAATTTCTAAGGTTAGGCTAGCTTTCTGCAGAAGCAGACTGATTCTTGGCTCGAACCAGGCACGACGCAGTTGCGCCGGAATTACACTGAGGTGCAGCACAGCTGCGCCAGTTCCTGAGTTCAGTTGGGCTGCCTATTTTGAAATCTGCTAAGTGTTAGTTAATCGTTATGGCTCAAGCTAGCATGCAAGCATGTGTAAGGGGTATATACAAGTATATTAACCAACGTTGAGCATGTTTTAATAGATTTGCATGATTAACAAAAGCATATGGTTTAGATGGAGTTTTGGACGTTAAGTTGTAAAAACAAACTACGTTAGAGATCATGCGAACCTAGTAAGCCACACATGACTGATTTTACACACAAATGAGCATGCTATAGTGTACATAGTTCCTTTGTTTATAATCAAACTCGTTAGACCTTGTATGAAAGAAGTTTTCAAGAAAACTTGGTATGATAGAACTAAGGTGCATAAAGGCTATTTGATATACATTCTAACCTTGCAAGCATGTTAACATGACTTGACTACATATGAATAGAGCCTTAAAGTTGTCTTGTATGTGTTAAGTGGCATTGTTCATGTTTAAAGTGGTTTCAAAAGCAAACTTGAGCATATTTTCAAAATCTAGTTGCATCACATGGATATCTAGATTCTAAAGGATTTATAAGTCATGTTATGTCTATAATATCCCTAGATATGATTTATATGTGCTATATTGCATCATTCATAAAAAATAATTTCAAGGGCAACCTCGAGCATATTCTTGAACTTAGGTTGCATTATATGAGTATTTAGATTTTAAAGGCTCGAGATGCCATGTTATGTTTCATTATGTCACTAAACATATGTATTTAATGTCAAACATAATGGAAGTAAACCAAGCATGAGGGTAAAGCATGTTTTAAAGTGTTAAACAATGCTAGCTATGAGTAAAAGATATGAATACGTACAAGGATGTGTAGTAAAGATTATGTGACCTCTTTATGAGAACATAAGGCTAATTAGTACACCTAGTGATTTCATAACCCTATTTGGTTTTGATTCGTGGAAATCCTAAACTAAAGTCTCTAACATATAAGATTGAACTTGAGATGGTTACACAAGTATGTAACGACCTCTAGCGTGTATGCATGTTAAGTGTAAGTGTCTAAGTGTATTAAAGTATGGACTGAAAATAGGAAGTGCAAAGCTCAGACTTGGTCTAGCCAGGGGACAGCGTAGCTGCGCCGTCCCTAAGCCTGGACAGGGCGCAGTTGCGCCATCCTGTAGTCATGAACAATATCTATTTTTGATCTAAAATTCAAAGCATGCTTATATGATTACTTTAACTTGTAATATATGACCAATATTCTATGAAATGTGTCAAGAAGCATGCTATGTGATAGAGATGAATGTTAACTATGATTTTCAAAAGTTAAGTCCAAAGGGATGTTTTCAAGATATAAAGCAACGATTGAAAAATTCGTTGTTTGACGTTGTGGTATCATAACAATATGAATTGTGCTATGAATATATAGTATAGGTGATGTCGAATGAAGTTACGACTAAGTTAGCCATTTATGTATACGTTTGAACTTACCTATACGAGTTTTAAATATGTCGATCACGTAGCGAGTCAAGTATGTGATATATATATATATATATATATATATATATATATATATATATATATATATATATATATATATATGAAAGTTGATGTCATGTACAAGTGGTTAAGGTATACCTATACTGACCTAGCTACTCCGAGAATGTTATAAGAAAGTGAAGTGTAGGTTTTACGAACCTAGTTAGGAAATAATGTAACATTGTTATTACATTGAGAATACATGAAATATGTTACTGATGGATATGAATCCATGATTATATAACTGTGTAGGAATACACGAGGTGCAGATAAGCGTTAAGCAGTTAAGACGTAGTTCATAAACTACGAATCAGGCAAGTCTTTCAGTTCCTATTTGATATATGAATTTAATAACAGTTAGTTGAGCTATATTATGGTATGCAAATGTTGATGTATATATATGAAATGCATATGAGATATGTATGAAATGTGAAAGTTGATCTTTGATGATATGCTTATGGTAGTAAATCTCTATGCCTGTTATGTGTGAAGTAACATGCGTAGTAAATATTAATTTATTATGAATGCATGAACTGAATATGCTATTATATGCTATATGGTGCATGAAAACTGTTAGAATTACTGGGCTGTCGAGCTCACCCTTGCAAATAACAACTTTTGCAGGTTAAGGACACACGATAAAGGTTACGTGCTACTTGATTGATAAAGTTCAATCACATCAAATGAGATTAATTTGTTTAATTAAATATATGCTCTCGAACCATGTGTAGGTTCTAGTAGATATACTTGATAGTAGTTTACTATGTGTAGTACACAATAAGTTGTAAAGTTGTACTACGTGATACATAGAGATATTCAAATCGAGATGTAAAGGTCTATACAGAAATTGAATAGAATGAATCATAACATAATTTAATTTAGGGATTTGTAATTGATTCAAGTTAAGATATCAATAAAAGATTATTTTTCAAAGGAGATTGAAAAAGTTTAAATTATTCGGCATATTTATATAACATCGATTGTGATGTAAAACAGGAATAGTAAATGACCAAGTTGTGAAACTTATAAAAGTTTGGGGTCATTGTGCAGATCTTGGTAATGGAATGAATTTATATTGTAAATTGTAATAAGCAAGGTTATATTCATTAAGTTATGAATAAAAGATATAATAGTTTGACGATAGTAGTATCGTGGCGGACCGGATTCGGGGTTCGAAGGGACCCGGATTTAGGGGCATCACAGTACTGGCTCAACGCCTCGCTACCACCTTCGGTGATTATCGCCTTGTCTAAAATGGTCCCAAATGAAGTACTTTGGAACACAGAAATACGGTTATAGAGCCAGGGTTTCAAGCCCTGCTCGAACCGTCACGCCTACCTAACCTTGGTGTCCACTTGGTGTGGAGCAAACCTAGCCAGTTCATTAAACTTGACGGCGTTTTGGGGAACCGTCATGTCTCCTTGTTTCAAGTCCAGAAACCGCATCTCCATCCTTCCCTGCATGCTCGTGGGAAAGTAGTTCTCAAAAAAAAATCTCCTTGAACCTCACCCACGTTAGATTCTCGATCCCAGCCCTAGACTGATTGGCCTCTCCCTTCATCATGTAGGTTGTAAAGGCAACCTTCTGGCCCTTATCGACATTTGCTATGATAAATGCCTTCTCAATTTCTTTCACCCACGTTTGGGCTTCGATAGGGTCCGTAGTTCCTTTGAACTCCGGCGGACCCACGCTTTTGAAATCCTTAAACATAGTAGCTCATACTACTCCAGAATTTATGGGGATGTTAGCCCCAGTTCTATTAAACGCTGCTGTTAGTAAATTTACAAATTCCTGCATGGGGTTAACCGGACCTCCCTCCGGTTGATTTACTTTAGCACCTTGATTACGTGGTACTCTTCTCGGCGGCATTTTGTTATTACAACAAAAAACACATTTCGTTATTATCCGTTTACTGTTAATTAGTTATCATTCAAAACTTAAACAATAACTTAAACATTCATTACTCAATATGTTCCGAAAAAGGCTTATATTGATTCATTGTAGTATAATACTACATCGGTTACATCACACAGCCTAAGCTGATTACATTACTTTCTCGCAATTGCTTTCCAAAAATTAGGATTTACAAAAGACTTCCCTTTGTTATACAAACGAGGGTTTTACGTCACTACTAGATACACAATATTTATATATCTAACTACTCTATCTACTAATAGATTACATCTGCCTTAAGGCATTTTCAAAATCTGCCTTGGCAAGACCGGCGATAATATCACGGTTGATAGTATGCCGCGTCTGCCCTGCCTCTGTGGGATAACCAGCTACCTGCTGTTGGAAGTCCGCATGAGAACACCTATGAATATAGGACATCCTCCTAATCTTCTGTTTCTTGGCCTTTAGCTCCCCCCTGAGCTCAAAGACCTCCTGTTTTAGATCATGGACCTTGTCCTTGGCCTAAACTCTCTCATCATGCTCTTGCTCCCACATGGACTGTAATAACCCAATATTTTTAATATAATTAAATAATAAATTTTGAATTTAATTTTGGATATAATTTTTTTATATATAAAGGTGGGCATATGTGTAAAGTAATATATATATATATATATATATATATATATATATATATATATATATATATATATATATATATACATACATATGTGATAAATAAAATTTATTTATTACGTGAATAATTGTAATAATTTCTTTTTAAGAATTATTAATCGTTATAGATTATATTCCTATAATAAATTAATTTTGTAATAATAAGAGTATTAGTTATTTTCGTGAATATATGATTACTGTATATATGATATGATTATTAGGATTATTATGATAAGTAATCAATATGCTCTTAGACTTGTAATATCACTTTTGTGGACATCAATTCATGTCGTATAAAACGAGTTTAGCAATGAAAATTGACATTGGCTTAAGCTAAACCAGTCTTGGCACTGTCATGGCACGACGCAACTGCGCCGTCCCAGCAGTATAAACTGGCACAGCTGCGCCAGTGGACAGTTGGAGAAAATTAAATTTTTTCTTCTTTAAAAATAAAATGGAACATTTTGTTATATGTATAACATTGGTAAACCATGAAATGAAGTGCGTTATGTTTGACGAAGGAAATATTAAGTAAACCATTAATTAATATTAATTAATTGTGGTGGAATATTGATTATTTGGTAATTAATTAATAATAAGTGATTACTATTATTTGCAATATATCTATAAATATAATAAGAATTATATAGATAATTAATGATTATGGAGATCCATAAATACATTAACCGATGATGATTAGAGTAATTAATTTTGGTGTTAATTAGTCAAGAAAGTGAATAATTTATTTAATTGACATAAATAAATAAGTTATTAATATAATAATATTAGATTAACGGTTATGTGCATGTGAGCAGTATTACGACTATACGATATAGCATAGTGTGACTTTCATGTGACTATATATTAAGTTCTATGAAACTACATTGTATGAAGCAATGTGGTTATGCATACTAAAACTATAGGTTATAAATACATCATGAAGGTGTATGTGGCAAAATGTATGTGGGTATATATTAAAATAATATACCATGAACATATTGTAAGCTTTTATTTTTAATAAAGTATACCGGTGTGGTAAAAATTATACATGTACTGTACGTATGTTACATTTTCATATTACATCTACTACCTTGAAATATTAAATATGTAAATCATATTGTGGCACTAAGTTATAATGTATGGTTGATATGTGTATACAATATAGCATAAGGATAAGAGTTGTGTATAAGTATATGGTCTAATGTTGCAAGAGTGCTGAGTTAAATTGCTTGTCCCAAAATTAGTGTCCAAATTCTCCCTATTTCTCCTTCATGTGAATCCCATAAAGGCTAAGGCCTATTCTCTCTTTTTCTTCCAAGATTGTCTAGCTGATGATTATGGGGGAGTGGTGGTTATGATGATTTCAACTACCATTTACCAACTCTCTCTTAACCTTCATGTAATCCTTTCATCCATGAGTTCAATTTGGTGTATATATGCATTGTCTGTGTTTTTAATTCTCTATAAATACCACCCATTTTCTCCAATTTTTATTGATGAGAATTCCATTGAGTGTGAGATTGAGAGCATTCAAGTATTCTAGGACATTGGGAGTTCATTAGAAGCAAGCTAATTCATAATTGCAGAGGTATCAATTCTTCCATTTTCAGTTTCTGTCAAATGAATTATTGAGTTCTTGAAATTCAATTATTTGGAATTAGATGACGATGAGGTTGGGTAATGTTTAATTAGTTGTTATATAACTATATATGCATGTTGTAATTGATACATGACTGGTTAGAATCAAAATTGTGAATAATTTTTGTGTTTGGGCTAAAGTTATACCGAAGCAGACTATTCCTGGCTCGAACCAGGCACGGCGCAGCTGCGCCAGATTTACAGTCTCTACTTTTAGTTGGAGTTTCTGTTTTCAAATTTGATCAATGTTAGTCAACTAATATGGCTTAAACTAACATGCAAGCATGTGTAACATGTATATATTAGTATATTACCCTAATGTGAGCATTTTTACTAGCATAGCATACATGATAATTAAAAACATATAGTTAGATGAAAATTAGGACTTTAGAAACAAACTTGATATGTATGTATGCTATGATTATATACTGACTTTGCAAGTATGTTGGTATGAATTAGAAATGCATGTATAACCCGTTAACTTGTGTTTATATGATTCATAGTTCTTTGCTCATAACCACTTTACTTAGGATTTGTATTAAACTTAGTATAGTGAGCTAATATGCATGACTACTACATGCTCTATATTCTGACCTTGCGAGCATGATAACATGACTTGATCTCAAATGATTAGAGCCTTAAAGTTGTCTTGTATGTGTTAAATTGCATTATTCAAGTTTAAAATAGTTTCAAAAGCAAACTTGAACATATTTTAAAATATAGTTGCATCACATGAATATCTAGATTCTAAAGGGTTAAGATGTCATGTTATGTCAATAATATTCCTATACATGATCCATATGTATTGAACATGTAGAACCTACTAGTAAGGTTACGAATGAAAATACAAACTTTGAACGAGAATGTTAACATACTACTTTTGAAGTTAGAATCTGACTTTTATGAGCATGTTTGATGGTACTTTTAAACTTGTTAAATGTATTATACATATATATCTACTAAGTTAAGAGTGTGAAATCAAGTTAGAACTAAGTAAAGCATGTTTTCAAAATAATAACTAGAATAGTTACACATATGTGTTATGAATACTCACAAGCATGCCTAATATGAGTTATATGACTATCTTGTATGTTTAGAAGGAAAGCATGTTAGACTTTGTGGTTTCATGACCTTGAATGGCCTTAACTTGTTAAAATGTTAAACTTATAACCATGTTATGAAAGTGGGAAACCTAGATTGACTTAAGAACCAAGAAATGACCTTTGCCATGGTAGTATGTATGTTGTGTTCTTACCGAACAGAAACCACAAGGCAACAACTAAGTCTTGGCTTGGCCAGAGGGCGGCGTCGGCCCTAGGCCTAACCATGGCGCAGCTGCGCCAGTCTGGAATCTGAGTTTCTACAATCTAATTTTTGACAGTTAACTTGTATGATGTCTTTACAACTAGAAATGGTTTAAAATCTACTAATGTATGTGTATATGTGAAGACTAAGTAATAAGATAGTGTTCTCTTAGATAATGAAAGTTCATGGGTGAAAATACCTTAAACTTGAGCACTCTTAATTTGCTTATGAAATAACTAGATAATTGATTTCGTGATAAACCTGTGAGCTGGTTTTGTACCATATGTGCATATTTGAATCATGTCAAACCTGAATAAAGAATATGTTAGCTAATGAGCATCTTATGCTTGTAATACGTTATAAAATAGTATTTGAAAGTGTTGATTTATTAACGTATATAATCTACGCTTAAGGCAAGTTCCTTGAACTCTACTTTTATTAAGCAAGTATCTTATCTTTGCATTTTCTTTATGCAATGGACAGAAGTAAGAAAGTCTTATAATTATATTATTATTGTACCAGATTATTAACCCTGTTGTTATATATATTATATCTGATAATTGATTATCAACATATTATTATATTGTATTTCAGATATATATTCTGTTCGTTAAATTCTATATATATGGTTATACAATTGTCCCCACTTGGATAATCATTGTATTTAATCACATGTTGATATATATATATATATATATATATATATATATATATATATATATATATATATATATATATATATATATATATATATATATATACCTATTGATTGCCAGTATGTATACATTAAGTAAAGTTGTCTAAGCTATTTGATCAGCTAGACACAGATTTAGAAATATTGTTGAATATGATAAAACCTTTTTGTATCCAATCAAATTACTTTGGTTCGGATTCCCGACTAAGTATGAACATCCCGAACATGGGAAAACTTTTGTGCGCCTGAGGCGGATATGATGAACGAGAATATCGTTCTGGTATGTAGTATTGATCAAAACAAGGCATAACGGGCTGATCACCCCCGTGCCCGTAAGTTATGACGGTTTGCGGATGAAGTTCTGCTAAACCTATTTGAAAATTGAAAATAATGTTCATAGTATGTCACCTTAACCCTATTTATAGTAAGTGCGTAGTTTCAAAAATTTGATAGAGAGTTATTATGTTACTATTATCGGTTCAGATTACTTCACAACTGTTGATTCATTGTAAAAGGGTAGTACAAAGAAAACATTTAATCCTTTCAGCTAATATTTATAATTGTTGTTACTTACTGGGCACTCAAATGCTCATCCTTGCTTAATTTAAATATTTTCAATTAAGTATGTTCAACCAGAGGTCTCTGCCAGGAACAAAGGGAAAGGAAAGTTGTAAGAATAAGTTGTGTTATCATATGTAATAGCTAGACTTAAATAAGATGATAATATTTATTAAGTATCATGTAATGAATGTTTTAAGGTCGCGTACCTAGGATTTAGACAACTCTAATATGTAAATTAAGTTTGATATTTATGACAATATTATTATTATTTCGCTCAAAGAAATGGTATCGTGAAGCACTGAATTCGGGTTTCAAGTACCTAAATTTGGGGGCGTCACATAGACTCCATGTCTGTCTTATCCTTTAAAACTGTCTCGAGCTCTGCGCTCAGCTCCTTAACCTCTTGACAGTAATGGATGTTTCTATCCAACACTGACATAAATAGTGACATCATTGACTCCCCCGGAGCCATCTCTACTGTTATTGCTACTGGGTTGAAGGATATTACCTCCACCTCTTCTTCTAGCATGTCGTCGAACACGGACATAAGATCTAGGCTCTCTGCGTTTCCAAACTCAACCACTATAACTTCTAGCTCTACCGCTATGGGGTTCGGTATGATCTCTATCTGATTAACCAACCCTTCGCTGACTACCTGTACATCTCTAGACATTCCATTTTCTCCTGACATCTACAAATCACAAATAAGTTTTATTAGTAAACGTCAATAGAATAATAAAAATACATAACATATATAATGCATTTTTATAGGGTTAATTTCTATCTTTTATTTCCTTGACTTTTCTTAAAGTTATGACTTAAGGTTTTATTTCCCCCCTTAAGTTTTATAACCTAATGCTTTGATACCAACCTGTGACGCCCCCAAATTTGGGTATCTTCCAACCCGACAGATGATGCTACACAGTGCTACAATTCACAAAAACATTCAATTTAAATGCCTCAAAAGAACGAATATGACTTATATATATTCAAAATAATATTAACATTCCCCCAGGTTCTTTATAACCGTTACATTTGTCCTTGTTATAATATCATATATTATCATTACAAACATATACTATTACATAAGTAATCTACGGGTTCGCATTAGCCTTCCCTTTATCCTTGTCGGATCCATCGGTCCGTTCGATCTTAGCTGCATTCATATGGTTCAAGCAAGAGTGAGCCTAACTAGCTCAGCAAGTACAACAATTCTACTAAAACTAGCATGCTTGAAACATAAGAATCGTATATCTTCAATAACTGAACAATAGTTATGAAGTACTATCTATGATTCAAAATAGCACTTCTTTTCATTCAAAACGTTTTACAATAACAATATTCAGTAAAACATCAATTCTGGTCCAAGACCATGAGCATTTCATAAGTTCTTTGAAAAGGACATCCTGACACGAAGTCCGTAAGTTCGGCATAGCTTACGAGCACGTCTAGGATGTCGTTTGACAACAAAACATTTTAGCATACTCAGTCTTCATTTGAAAACCACACCAATATTAGTTTAGTAAATCATTGTCAATACTTTCATAGCTTGTAAGAAATCCAAAATATCATAAGTCTAGCCGAAAGGATTGGCTTTGACTTCATCAGACATTAACTCATGCGTAAGAATACATGAATCACAAAGCTTGTCCAGATTGAACTGAAATAAGGGTTAGAATTGTTGGGTAAAATCTAATTACGCACAATACGCAAGTATACACAGTCAACAAGTAAAATAATAGTAAGTAGAGTATCGTTCCCTCAGAGACTATAAATAGAATTTAAACCTCACAATTACCAATTTTCTATTAATCCTAATTTTATCAAACTAATCAATTTTCAGTTTATAACTAAAAGTACTAAAAATATTAAAATTATCAAATAAGCAACAAACCCTAAAAACTAAATTTTCAAATAAATAATAGAAAATTAGGCTTTCGACTTCACTTTAAGCATCACTCTGATTTTTACACCTTTATTCCAGTTTAATTCACTATCCCAGTTTATTAATCAAGAACACGTATGTAGAACTAGCCACCTCTCGATGCACTAATACCATATTAACTTCAATCCAAAATTAAGATAGAATCAAGTTAAACACCTTAATTAACTAACTCACTATATCTCTATGTGAATTACAATCAGAGAAGGTTTAAGCTCAAGTCCCTTATCTGATTACATGCGATATCAAGCATATCTCTACCCTAACATTCATCAAGATTCTGTTCATCCACATAAATCAAGAACACATGCTATATTATCTAATTCTAAACTGTATGTCATCTCTGGAATTCATACAAGTCCACAAAGAATCGTTGATCAGGCAATTCATAAATTCACGCTCAAATTAATATAGATAAACCGGATAATAGCTTATTAAACTGAATTCAAAGATTACAAAATCATCGTTCCACTTAAAGATCCATCTTAAGCCTAAAAAGAAATTAGTTCATCGTGAATGAAATAATCACTGAATAAATTAAAGATATCATCTTCTCAATTACAGAAATAAAACTAAAGAAGAAGAATAACGCAAAACACCCTTCACTTTAGCCTTAATCCGTAATCAATATTATTGTCCTTTAAAATCTTCACCCCGTTGCTCGCTATGAAATTCTATTCTCCAAAGTTTGTTAATTGCTCTGCAACCTTATGATCTTCTGTTTTTGTAGTAGTTATATGTTTTACAACCACAATCTCTACTCAATTCCATGCCAACTAGAGTCCTACTGCTAATCAAGCACCAAATTCCACGTTCTAGCTGTATTTCAAGCAAGATAGGATAGCCAAGCTTCGGTACCCCCCGCCCCGGCGTGGGTATGTGCTTAGAAAAGGCCAGCCCCGGCGGGATAGGCTACTACTAAACAAGTGTGAAGACCCCCCGCCCCGGTGGGGGTGTAAGAACAAAATAGGCCCGCCCCGGTGGGCATGGGCTCTACTTCCTGACTTGACTGAACTTCATGCTTGCTTCCATAATTGCTTTAAATGACCCCCTTCCTTTGTTACTTGCCAACCAACCATCCTACACAAAAAAAATAACAATAAACAAGTAAAAATGAACACGAAAGCATGGAATTAACAATGATTAAGCTTAAAATGAACATCAATTCGTGGATATTAAATCCACTTATCAAAATACCCCAAACTTAAACTGTGCTAGTCCTCGAGCACACAATAAACTACATGTTATGCGATGCAATGCAATGAGATGTAATGTATCTAACTATATGTCTATGAATCCAACAACGTCATAAACTCAAAAGTATTCCACTGGCCTCAGGGAAAGAAAGCAAACACTACAACTCTTAATCACCAAAACCAATCGATAATTCCTTATTAGTCCTCAAATCTTAGACCGTTATTACTGGTATAGTGTATGTGTGTAACATCCATGACAACTAATACATACTAAAATTCAATACATAACCAACTTCTTAGAGGGAGTCATACAGAGCAAACTCAAAAAATTCAAAAGCAGACAAGTTCCAACTAAAATTTGAACAACTCCCACTGTCAAGGGTTCACATAGGGTACTTATACTTTATATATATATATATATATATATATATATATATATATATATATATATATATATATATATATTTTCAAGGGGGTTTTTTGCTCTTTTCCCGTCTTATTATTATTATTATTATTATTATTATTATTATTATTATTATTATTATTATTATTATTATTAGGCTAACAGTGCTACCCCTTAGCGAGCTTTCAACCAACGACTCCCAAACTATAAAAGACCTTAGGACGCTAAGTGTTAAGACACCCCTACTGGCGTACTTGCTCAAATAACAAATGCCCCGAAACAAGACTAGTCACGACATATATATATATATATATATATATATATATATATATATATATATATATATATATATATATATATATATAGATAAAGTTTATGTACCCCACATTTATCCCCCCAAACTTAGGTTATTGCCTAATTCTTCGTCTTCACTGCCCATCCTTGACCTTTTCTCATCTACACTAGCATTATCCTTTAGAAACTCTTTATGTATCATGTAAGACCCCAACTTATTAATGAATAAAATCAAACTTTTTCTAAATATTATTGTGAATAATAAGGTGTTAATTTGATATAATGCTTTGGTTATGGGTGAAATGTGCAAATTTTGCAAAATAAGCAAGTGGTTATAAAATTTTTATTTTGTTGGAGAATATTCGTTTGGTCGTGGAATATTCTTATTGTCGGGGAATATTCGTATGACGGCGCAGCCATTTGTGGGCCCCATAACAGAAATCGGTCGGATGAAGAAAACAACAAAAATTGAGTTTTTATAAATAACGTCGTAATTGTTACCGTTAACACTGTTAGAAAACCCGGTGGTTAAAATACAGTAATACGCGTGGTTGCACAGTAGCACACGATTTTGCACAGTATTTTTGAATTATTGATCCTTACGTAAGAAGACACTACTCAATAATTGTTACAGTAGTTACTGTTCAATATTTTATTTTATTGATTCAATAATTGGTGCGTTGATATTTTATATTATTGTTGTTTCAATAATTGTTGCTGCACAGTATTTTCCATTATTAGATCAATAATTCATATTATTTGAATAATATTATTAGATAGCATTATTGGCAATGTCTAGAAAGTTCTGTCTAAGGAGAGGTTTGGTCATCTAATTGCGTGTCAGTAAGGAGAAATACTTATTGGAAAGCCCCCTCTTTCCTGGGAACGGCCTGGTTGTTATAATTGTGATTTTATAATATTATTTGTGAATAATTAATTACTGATTTATATGATAAAGAAATATTTATTTTATGTGGATATAATTGATGGATATATTTATTTTATGTGAAGGAATTAATGTTGAGGTGTTTTGTCGGAATGGAGGTATTAAAAATTAAATCACTGTTCTTGAGATATATTGCGTGAGTTATAATTTTTAATCTGACCGTTAGATCGTTATGATTTTTGGATATGTTTTACATATATAAGTTGAGTATATGTCCATAAATTTTGAACCGTTAAAAATAAACGTATAATTTGTTATGAATTTTAAGAGGTAACTGATTCAGAAATTAGGTTTACAAATAATTTTGGTGGAAAAATCTAGAATTGAGTGGGCCCCACTTTTGGTTGGTGAGAAATGTGCTAGAATTTTTATTCAAATGTGGTGGGTGGAAATAGTAGCATGTAAAGCCATCAGGTTGCAGGTCAAGTCTGCTTCGGCGTGCTAACATATTTCTATAAATAGAGGGCTAAGTTAGAATTGAAAATCACACCAGAAACATAAGCTTTCTCTCTTTCTCTATATTATCGAGCGTATTTTGTGAGTATTTAGATACTTTGTGAGTTTTTATTTATCAGTACAAGTTTTCTTCAGCCTTATACAGATATTTCGAACAGAAGTACTGTTATCTTGAGGTAAGAGATGTTATTTTCTTCTTAAATGATATTATTTTCTTCAATATCATTATGCCGAAATATTGGTTTGAACTTTTTATCAAATTTAAAACTTTGTGCCGGGGTTACTATTCACGTATATGGCACTATTCACGTATACGACACTATTCACGAATATGATACTATTCATCGAAAAATAAAATTTTTCCTTTTTGTCCAAGATGTCTATTATGGTTATTATCTTTGATTTTATCCATGTTTTGATCTTTATTTTTGAATTCTACTTCACAATTGGTTGTTATGGGGTATTATTGCACTTGGATAAACTGTAATACGAATCCCTAATATTTGTCCTTCTGTCTCACTGGGTTCGTTTTTTTTTAAATATTTTTCATCATCCTCAGTCCTAAATGATGATATTACTGAATATCTTTGGCCTGTAGTGCAAAGATGAATGATTAACTGATGAATATCTTTGGCCCGTAGTGCAAAGATGAACATGTGTTGAGATGAATATGACCGACTGGTGATACAAATGAATATCTTTGGCATGTAGTGCAAAGATGAATATTTGATTAAAGATGGTTATTGATTGTTGTTACAGGGATAAAATATTGATGATGGACTTTTAAATATTAGAAGATAGTAGAACTCATTCTCTACTTGACTCTTCTAATGGTTTGCTGTTTCCGCTGCAGTTGTTGATCTAAAACTTGTTATCTATTATATTTTATCAGATTTTTCTCTGTTGAAGACTAATCATAAGTTGTTGTATATTATCTTAGTCATAACATTCTTTACTGGGTTAGTTGAGCTCACCCTTTTTCTTTTTGTTCCATTTTTCTCAAGAGGAGAGACTATAGCGGGAACTAGTCGGGGTGTGGAGTGATGTTTCTAGTCAGTTGTGTTAGCAGTCCTCACTATTTTATAAAATAGAGTTTCAATAATTGTAATGAGGACTTATTTGAGTGTGGATATTGTCTAGAAGATAATATATATATTTAAACTCACAGTATTGTGTTGTCGTATTTTGCGCGACAAGTGTTTTAATGAAGTTGCATTTGTTTCTGTACCATGTATTTGGCGACTCAGAATGGGCGATGTATACCTATTTTGGGGGCATCACAGTTGGTATCAGAGCTTAGGGATATGGTCTCTGGCAGAGATCGGGGAATAGAACTAGGAGGGGAGAAACGAGTAAATCATTCGCTAGTGTGTCCTACCTAAGCTTATTTGTTGGTTGGTCATAATATAAGGATATTATGTGATATGTTAATTTATTTAATTAACCCTTGTTTTATGGCAGTATTTGAGAATGGCAGCCGAGAACGTTAACAATGCAGTATATGAGACTATAAAACAACCTTTAGTCACAACCCAGGAAAACGTGCAACAGGAAGGTAATATTCCTCTTGTAAACAACATTACCAAGCAAACGATGAATGATGGAATGTTTAGGAGCTTTTTACAGTTCATGCAAAATCAGACGAGGGAGACTCGTGTGCAGAACACGGGTGGAAATGATAACAACGCGCGGTTTGTCACGGCCAAGAAGTTCAAAGAGTTGGGACCACCAGACTTTCAGGGAAAGTCGGATCCGATCAAGGCAGAAACGTGGGTCAAGCAAATTACCAAGATATTCGATGTCTTGGGATGCACGAAGGAACAGAAGGTTCCATTCGCCACCTTTATGTTCCGCGGTGAGGCAGACTACTGGTGGGAGTCTGTGAAGCGTACCCAGCCTGATGCACTCAACATATCTTGGGAAACGTTTTAGAAACTGTTTAATGACAAGTACTTTCCTAAAAGTATTCGTCATATGAAGGAGGTAGAGTTTATTAGACTGGAACAAAACAACATGACGGTGTCCCAGTACGAGGCGAAGTTTGCAGAGTTATCCAAGTTTGCACCTCATTTGGTCGAGAATGAAGAACGAATGACAAGGATGTTTCTGAGAAGTTTAAAACCTGTAGCGCCCCCAAATTCGGGTATTTTCCAACCCGACAGATGGTGCTATACTGTACAAACATTCATACATTCATTCAATTGAAAAGTCTCAAAGGACGAGCATAACTTCTATATATTTAAAGTAATATTTACATTTCCCAGGTTCTATACTCATTACAAAGGTTCTTTGTCATAATATCAATTACATTACAACAATAGACCTATACTATTACAAGACAACTTAATAATTTGCCTTAGCTTTTCCTTTATCCTTTTTCGATCCTTCGGGACGTTCAGTCTTAGCTGCATTCATATGGGTCAAGCAAGAGTGAGCATAACTAGCTCAGCAAGTATAACAATTCAATAACAACATGCTTGACACATACGAATCGTATATCTTCAATAACTGAACAATAGTTATGAAGTAGTATTGATAATTCAAAATAGCACTTCATCTTTCTTTTAAAATGTTTTACAATAATAACAATATTTAGTAAAACATTCACTCCGGTTAAAGACCTCGAGTGTTCATTCTTTCTTGGAAAATGACAACCCGAAACTAAGTCCGTAAGCCCGATATTACTTACGAGCACTTCTAGGTGATCAGCCTATTGTACTCTATGTTGATCAACATTACATCCATTAAACGTAGGTACGTTTAATCATTTGGTAACCTCACGTGCCTATAGTTTTACCGACAAAACATTTGTTTAACATTCCAGTCTTCTTTTGAAAACCATATCAAGTAGTTGACAACATATAACAACATTTGATAATAGATGAATAGATTATCAATAATCCACGCAATATATCAAGTCTAGCCAAAGGATTTGGCTTTAACTTCAACATACCTCAATTCATGCGTAAGGATACATGAATTTCAAAAACTTGTTCAGATTGAACTAAGACAAGAGTTAGAATACTTGCCTTTAGCGTCTGCTATGTTATATTTACTTTATGTTCAAGTCTTTCAAGTCTCTACAATATATGATCACATAATGCCTTACATTAGGTTACATATAATCAAGTATGTATATGACTATATCTTACCCTTCATCTTAATCTAATTGTGTATTAGATTTAGTTACTATCTGTTCCGGCTTATCATTTTCATTGCATTTATATTCGACTAGGTTATCTCAACTTTTATACAACATCCTTAAGGTTTAACAAAGTTTAAACAATGTTACATTACATTCCTTAGGTTGTGTTTACTTTTAAATCAATTAACTTTCTTTTCTTTGTAATGAAAAACATTCATCACTATCCTTGTTTTGAGGCTGGCGCTACGGCGCCGGCTTTATACTTACATCTCGCGCTGCGGCGCGCGTTAATAGTGGCATTGTCTCGGACTTGGCGCTGCGGCGCGAGTCCTTACTTGGTGGTCCGCGCTGCGGCGCCACTCTTCAAAAAGTCTTGTACTGTGTATGGCGCTGCGGCGTGACCAATTTGGCCTAGGGTTGGCGCTGCGGCGCTAACTCTGTGCACCAGAAAAATTCAGTCTTTGGAATTTTTTGTGAACTTCCCAGACGCATAACTACTTCGTTATAAGTCCGAATTGGCTCGTTCAAAAGCCTACGGTTCACAAATTATGTAATCTGCGCGTTCATGCAAGAATTTTATCTATTTGACTTCGTTTGCTAAAAATTCACCTATTAGTTCATTTTTAACGAAAACGATAAACGTCCGTGAACGTTCAACGATCGTTTCTTCGTTCTAAGTCGGAATCCGGTCATTTTCGAGTTTGCAACTCTTAAATGCCAAAGATGACTTGTCTCCATCGGAAAACCATGGTTCCGAGTTCAAACACAAAATTTGACTTCTATTCCGAGAATTTTACGAATTCGATGATTATCGTCCAATCGTGCAATTTCTGGCAAATCTTCATTCTTATGATTTGTTCAACATTACAAATGAATTTCATTCATCATGTGAACATCTCAACATACTTATTACAACAACTTATATGCATTGTTGGATTTTAGACTTATTTCTTCATGAGCTTATAAATTGTCAAATTATAAACTACTTAAGATTTCATTGTTCATGATTTATGACAATTAAAGTTTCTTAATCATTATACCTTATATGTTCTTAACATATAACTTTACTTATGTATACATGATACATATGATCATAAAAGTTCTTTTACATCCGTATCACTTCTCTTAATAAACTCATTACAAGTTCATAATACTTTCACATAAGTTTATAACTTATGCTAGCTTAAATGACTTATTACCAACTTATGTGACTTAAGTTCGTTGCTTACTCATTCTTCTTACTTTTTAACATTCATGTTCCTTAATCCAAACTTTTCTTATCAAACTATCATGGTAGAAATAGAAGATAATTAGAGAAGAGATCTTACTTTTGAAGTCTTGGTAAGTAGCTTCTTCTTCTTCTTACTTATGGAAGTAACTTATTTGTAACTTAATCTCTCTAACAATTAAGCACTTTGTAATATCTAGATTGTTTGAACAAGTGTTAAATGGCTAGCAAGTCTTCTCTATTTATAGAAATTGCAAAGCTAGGGTAGTTTAGTCATTAATTCAACCCACCTCCTTAAGCCACCTCCTTACTATTCATTACTTGATTGAAACAAAACTTATCCTTTACTTGATCATTACTCTTATTACTTGGTCATTACATTACTTGGTCATTACTTTAACTTGTTCACCACATTAACTTGGTCATCATATTAACCATATTAATATGGTTTGCCCCATGGGTCAAACAACTCATGGATTCTAGCTTGGGCTTGGATCAACTTAATCTTTGGGCTTTGCATTAATAGACACTAACTTGTTTATTACTCAATAATTGGGCCTCACCCTTTAATTTACTTGGACTAGTAGTAATTCCAATCAACCTTTCCAAGTCCATTAACATTACTTAATACATTTACATATAGTTTATGTATCATTTTCGTATTATACTTCGTATACAACTTTATTATATACGATATTCCTTCCTTCATACAAACTCGTATAATACTTTGTATTATACTCGTTTTCATTACTTTGCACAAAACCAAAGTATCATACAATTATTACTTACTCGTTGCTACTTTGCCCTTCTTAACGTTTATAAATTAAGTCCGCAAGCGAAATATTACATTTTCCATAACTAGATTTTTATTACATAATCCATCTTTCCTTGTCATTCTATCATTACGTATTTCTCGGAAATTCAAAAATAAATCCCGAGCAAATATCGATGAATAGTGTTTTTTGGGAAATTTCTCGGAAAACTTTTATTTTCGTCTTGGAAATTCAAACACTTTAATTCATTCACGTAGCTCAAATACTAAGACCTTCTAACATCAATATGTTATACAATGACAACCATCTTGATAACACATAGAATAGAATTTTATTATTATTTAATTTAATAAAATTATTTTACAATAAGATCCGAATTTCTCGGTCGTTACAAAACCCGAGATTCGGCAATATCTTATCTCTCATAAATTTTTTTTATATTCAGATGTTGTAAACAGGGCTCAATTATTAGAGCGAGATAATAAGTATATTCAACCGAGGGAACACAACCAAGGTAATACCGATGGCAGCGGTCATCGGACCAATTTAAACCAGTAGGGAGGAAAATATTCGGACAAAAGCGGTAACCACTCTGGTGGAAATCGTGGTCGTGATAATAGAAGGAACGAGTCGGGAGGAGATTTCAGGAAGAGAAGGTACAACAATGATAACGTAAAAACGTCAGCACAAACATCAACTGTTTCTAGGGGAGGAGAACGAGCACCGGTTGTTTGTTACAAATGCGGGAAAGAGGGACATATCAGCCCAAACTGCCCACAACAATCCAAGGTATGTTATAACTGTGGAAAGGAGGGTCATATAGCTTGAGAGTGTTCTATAACAAAACCAAGTTCAGTGGAGATGGTGACTCCAAAAGCTGTCCCAGATAAGTCAAAATCAGCAGTTCCTGGAAGAGCGTTTGTTGTGACTAGCCAAAACGCGAGAAACCCGAACGAGGTGATCACGGGTAAGCTAATATTGAATTCTTGCGAAGTTTATACCTTATTAGATACCGGTTCTACCCATTCTTTTATCTCTCCTGCTTGTGCTCAATGTTTAAACTTGACTCCGGAGAAATTGGACTTTGACGTATCTGTGGAGACTCCGTTAGGAGAAACTTTCATTACATCTACAGTTTATAAATTTTGCTTAATCCAAGTTGGCACAATCACATTACCTGTTGACCTTATCTCTTTAAAGATACTTACTTTTGATGTGATTTTAGGAATTGATTAGTTAACTACTCATCATGCCAAAATTGATTATTTTTGTAAGGTTGTTAGTTTTCATATTCCTAACCAACCTATTATGCGAATTCAAGCAACTAAACCACTAAAATTAATCGCTGTCATATCAAGCCATAAAGCCATTCGTTTATTAAAAAACGGATATCAAGCTTTCTTAGCCCATGTTATAGACTTGAACAAAAACACGCCAGATTTGAATAATATTTCTGTTGTTAGTGAATTTCCTGACGTATTTCCTGAAGAACTTCCTGGTCTTACCCCAGAACGTGAAGTTAAATTCTTTATTGACCTTGAACCCGGTACAAAGCCCATTTCTAAAACCCCATATCGAATGACTCCTATTGAACTTCAGGAGTTAAAAGTCCAATTATAGGAATTGTTAGACATCAGTTTCATTCATCGTAGTACGTCTCCTTGGGGTGCTCCTATTTTATTCGTAAAGAAGAAAGACGGGAGTATGCGATTTTGTATTGACTATCGAGAATTAAACCATGTCACCATCAAGAATAGGTATCCGCTACCTCGTATTGATGACCTGTTTGACCAGTTGCAAGGAGCATAATTCTTTTCAAAGATCGATCCTCGTTGTGGATATCATCAGCTGAAGATTAAAACTGAGGATATTCCAAAGACTACATTCAGAACTTGGTACGGGCATTATGAATTCTTAGTCATATCTTTTGGGTTGACTAATGCTCCTGCTGCTTTCATGGATATGATGAACCGTGTGTTCAAAGAATATTTAGATCAGTTCGTTGTTGTCTTTATTGATAACATCCTCATCTATTCCAAAAGCCGTGAAGATCATGAGCGCCATTTGAAGCTGGTACTGCAAAGGCTTCGTGAAAACAAGCTATATGCCAAACTGAAGAAATGCGAGTTCTGGCTTGAGAAAGTGGCATTCCTTGGGCACGTGGTGTCAAAACATGGAGTATCTGTCGACCCGGCGAAGATTGAAGCCATACAAAGTTGGGAGCAACCGAAGTCGGTGACCGAAGTACGTAGCTTTCTGGGCTTAGCTGGTTATTATCGGAGATTCATGGAAGGATTTCTAGAATCGCTACTCCGTTAACTCAGCTGACTTGGAAGGATACAAAATTCGGTTGGAGCGAGGATTGTGAGAAGAGTTTTCAAGAACTCAAGAGGAGACTCATTTCGGCACCTATTCTGACAATACCATCTGGTTCGGATGGATTTGTTATCTACAGCGATGCTTTAGGCAAAGGGTTAGGATGTGTTCTCATGCAATATGGGAAAGTCATAATCTATGCCTCGCGATAACTCAAAGAATATGAGAGGAATTATCCTACTCATGATTTGGAGTTGGCAGCAGTCGTTTTCGCGTTGAAGATCTGGAGACACTACCTGTATGGGGAGAAAGTGGAGATCTATACAGATCATAAAAGCCTCAAATATTTCTTCACCCAAAAGGAACTAAACATGCGGCAACGACGTTGGCTCGAGCTGTTAAAAGATTACGATCATACCATCCAATATCATCCAGAAAAAACGAACATAGTAGCTGACGTATTGAGTAGAAGATCATATGCGGGTACGAGTGCAATGTTGTTAACACAAAGGCCCATTTTGTAAAATTTGCAAAGGATGGAGATAAAGATGAAGGCTCCAAGTACCCACATGATGATATCAAATATGCGAGTAGAATCGACTTTAATCGATAAAGTTAAAGCTGCTCAAGCTACGGACATGGAGTTGATGCATATGAAGAAGAAAGTGTAATAAGGTGTTATTCCAGAAGCAAGAATCGATGAAGAAGGAATACTTCGAGTCAACTCCAGACTTTTTGTTCCTAATGATTTTGACTTGAAGTATAGAATCATGATGGAGGCACACAACACACCGTTTGCAATCCATCTTGGGAGTACCAAAATGTATCATGATCTTCAACATACATTTTGGTGGAGCAATATGAAAAGAGAAATCGCGGAGTTTGTCTCGAGGTGTTTAACTTGTCAACGTGTAAAAGCGGAGCATCAAGTACCAAAGGGTCTATTGCAACCATTTAAGATTCCGAAATGGAAGTGGAAACACATTACTATAGATTTTGTTATGGGGCTTCCCAAGGTTTCTCAAGGCATAGATGCGATTTGAGTTATTGTTGATAGATTAACCAAGTCTGCTCATTTCTTGCCTATATGGGAGACGTATTCCCTTGAACTTCTTGCTCGTATGTACGTGAATGAGATTGTGAGATTGCATGGCATGCCAGTATCCATAGTTTCGGATCGTAACCCAAGATTCACTTCACGATTTTGGGTTAGCTTGCAGAAAGCTATGGGCACGGATTTACGATTCAATTCAGCATACCATCCTCAAACGGATGGGCAATCAGAGAGGACTATTCAAACCCTTGAAGATCTATTAAGACTTTGTGTTCTAGATTTCAAAAGAAGTTGGGATAAGTACTTGCCACTGGTGGAATTCTCCTACAACAACAGTTATTAGGCAAGTATAGGTATGGCTCCATTTGAAGCCTTGTATGGACGAAAGTGTCATTCTACAGTATGCTGGGACGAGGTGGGTGAAGCAACGTTGTTGGGACCAGAATTGGTACGCATAACTACAGAGAAGATCCAAACGATTCGACAACGTATACTGTGACAACACGAGAATTTTGAATATTTTTAAAAATTTTAATTAATTGATTTAAGGTTCAAAATTAGAACCTAGATAAAAAATAAGTGTATGCGTTTGATATTTTTAAGTTGAAATTTTGAGGATTTCAAAATTCTGTGAAGGATTTAAGTGAATTATTCAGGATTAAGTAATATGTGAATATGTTCTGTGTATATGTGTACAATATGTGGTTAGGGGTCAAGGGTTGACCAGATAATTGATATCTGTAACAAACCTTAAGTATATATTAAGAACGTCAACGTTCGGTTAGAAAACCCTAGTGTTTAATAAGAAACCCTAGAAACTGGTTTTGGAAACCCTAATTTCAGTTCTGGGAATCCAAAACCCTAATTCGGTGCATGAAACCCTAATCTGGGAATTTAAATGATTATTATATTGCATAAGTGTTATTTATTATAATATTAATTAGGGAAAAGCTTAACTATTAGCAAACCCTAATTTCACATTTTGAAAATCCTAATTTCTAGGTTAGAAATCCTAATTTTATAATTCGGGAAAACGAAAGTGTTAATTTAATACTTTTAATGTTAATTAGGATATATTAATTCTAATTTCAAGTTATGTAATTAGAAACACTTAATCTAATTACAATATGTAATTTCTAAATTAGAAAATTTATTTTTTCTATTAGAAACCCTAATTAGTGGATTATAAACCCTAATCCGTGATTTTGACCCTAATTGCTAAATTAGCGATTTTAATTAAGAAATGTTAATCCTAATTAGCAAGCTTAATTTGTGATTAAGAAATTTTAATATAATTAGAAAATCCTAATTATAATTTAGAAATATTAATTTTCTATTTTTAAAACCTAAATTGGAAATTTTAGAAAAATAAATTTTAAACCCTAAGGGTTTCAAACCCTAAGCACTAAATTGTTCCAAACCCTAAACCCTAAGGGTTTGATCTAATGTCCATAATGCCATTAAATTAAAAATGGAAATGACAAAATTGCCCTTTGTTGTATAATTGAAGGTTTCTTGTAAATCTTGCCATATATTTGGTTGGTGAGCAACTACACCTATCCATGTGCCTTAAATGACAGCAATTCAGCCACATTAACAGCCATATGCATTGCATTATCATTTATATAGATTAAAATTAAGAAAAAAAGTCTCACTTTCTATTTTTATTTTTGTCCAAGTCCCTTCTCTCTCTATATTTTCGGATCTTAGAGTGAGAGAGTGTGAGAAAACAAGCCAAGATCATGTATCAAAACACCAAGAACAAATCATGAAGTTAGAAATCATGAATCAAAGCTCAAAGTGGTAAAGAACCCTAATTTTTAAAATCTTATGATCTGATGTTAGTTGTTGTAATTTATTGGTTAGATATGTGTAATAGGGTGTCTATAAGTGATCTGGGTTGATAGGTCATGGATCTATAACACTTAGAGGCACGAATCAAGCATTTTTAGAAATCTGGAAATTTGGAAAAAAATGGCCTGACAGTCAAATATCAGAGCCTCTAAATCTCTATGTGTTATATATTTTATGTGTTTTATGCTTTAGATCTGTTCTATGTCATGTGGTCTACTATCTTAAATTAAAAACAGGGTCATAGCATGTCTGGATTTCGTTTTATATGTTGTCAAAAGGCATTGACCGAGCTCGACTGACTGTTTCTGGGTAACCTAGTTTGCCCAGAAAAGTCTGACAGCCACTTTGCAGGGCCTTGATCTTACTGTGTGTTAGTGTTTAGTCCATTTCGTTGTTTGATATTTGTAGTCTGTTGGGTAAGCTGCATACTAAAGGTTTTAGATCAACCAGAACCGTAGCTGAGTCGTAGTAATCAGCAGTCAAACTTAGGTTGACCAACTGGCCGGAAGTAGAATCTGGGAAACCCAAATCTTCATGAACGTGTATTTTTGTCAGAGTTTGACCGGCTCAAATCTGTCTTGGGTAATATTTTTGTTATGATTTAGTGTTATAAACTTGTACACTGCCATTAATACTACAGTAATGAATCAATCAAACACCCTAAACAAGCTGGAGACGTGTAGATTAAAAGGACCAAAGTAGTACCTACGTCAGTTCTTCATTTTCTGGAAAACCCAGAATATGAAGAACGACGTTGTCAGACATTTTGCTATATTAGATCTATCGGTGATGTTGTGTAATGGCCTTGAAATTTGATTCTAATTGGAGTATTACACGAACACTACAACCTTAGAACCATAACCAGCTCAGATAGCAACACGATCAAAGTTAAAAGTGTGGTCAAAGTGTGTACCTTGAAACTGCCGATGCATTTCTGGGCTTGGTGAAGAACATGCCAAGAACACCTATAGCGACGGTTCTGTCGCTATAGGGTCCTTTAGTGACAATTTTAATTTCTAATTTATGGAAATTATTAAATTAATTGAAATAAATAAATTTTAATTACTAAAAATACTTAATAATTTCTGAAAATTTATTTTAAATTCTGAAAAATAGTTTTTAATTATTTTGAGTATATTTCATAAATATTTAATATTTTTAGAATATAAATGGTATTTAATTTATTTAATTATAATATTAAATAAATTATTTAAAAATAGTTTTAATACATGAAAAATCATGAAAAAATATATTATGGTAAAAGAAAATATTTTAAGTTATTTTCAATGACTTTTGATATTTTGTGATGAAATTCATTAATTAATTAATATTAATGATAGTTAATTTATTTAATGAATATATTAAATAAATTATGAAAAAATAGAATAAATGATTTAAAAATCATATAAAAATGATTTAAGTGTTATAAAAATATTTTAATTTATAAACTATAACTTTTGATATTTTGTCATGAAAATATTAATATTTTAATAGTAATAGCAATTATCGAATAATAAATTTAAGTGTTTAAAAATCATATTTAAATGATTTTAAGGTATTAAAAATACTTTGTGATATTATAAATATATTATAATATTAAGTGATGATTTTTATTAATATTTGAAAATAAATAAATATTAATGATAAAGGAATTATGTGGTATTTAATTTATTTAAATACGTTTTTAATGATTTAAAATTCATGATAACTGGTAATAATTATGTGAAAATTGTTATGAGACTTAGAAAATTATTTCGACTGTTAATAAAATTATCTGAGTTAAATGTTAAGTGTTAAGTCAGAGTTTAATTGAACTTAGACTCAATAAAAGTCCGACTAGACCATCGGGATGTTAGAATTGTGTCGGTTTCAACTCGGACTTAAATAGTCTGACTTGATACTAAGTTTTATGTGCTGAATAGACTGATAGGGTTATGTGCTATGTGTTTAGGTTATTCTATGTATGTCTATATATATAATAGTATGATTATTGTGATGATATTATTCTAATATTGGAGACCTATATTACTAATATTAGGTCTTCGGATAAAGCGTTATATATTGCGTTGCGGTAATCAACGGTTCAGGCAAGTTTGTATTTATTTAACTCTACTAAGAGTGTGTTGTTCAGATAAGCTTATGGTTAATCATTGCTGATTGCCATGTATAATTGTACTCTTTACATATTGCATGTATAAGTCAGGTATGAAAGGCTGATCACCTTCATTATCCTTCGGTTCAGAAATATTTGTTCATGATATATACTTGTTCAGTCATAAACTTGTTCCTGCTAGTTCACAATTATATTGTTGAATTATAGCCAGCTTATTATTCAAACTCTTCAATCATGATATATCGTTATATTGTTTAATTTAAACTTGCTGGGCAATCCTTATGCTCACCCTTGCTATATCATGATAAAACATTGCAGACTAAGGCGAATGCGTCGGATACAAGGAAAGGTTAAAGACAGTTCCAGCGTTAGGATATGTGTGCAGCATAATTGTATAAGTATTGTATGATAATAATGTTGTTATATGTTAGAAAAGTTATGAATGTGTATTAAGTTAAGGTTACTCGACCTTGGGGAATAGTGAGTATATATATTGTATAAATAATTTATGTTTATATCTTCCGCAAATAGTAATAGTTGTATAGAATGATCGAACCGGATTCGAGGTGATTTAGGACCTGGATTCGGTGCCCTCACATATACAAACGGCACAGGATAGACAAAAGAGTTATGTGGATCTTCATAGAAAGGATGTAGAATTTAGTATTGGAGATCATGTATTGTTACGTGTTGCACCATGGAAAGGAGTTACAAGATTTGGGAAGAGAGGAAAGCTCAATCCACGATTTGTTGGTCCATTTGAAATTCTTGACCGAATAGTAAATGTGGCATATCGACTCGCATTACCTCCAAGCATGTCTCGTGTTCATAATGTTTTTCACGTATCTGTGCTTCGTAAATATGTGAAAGACCCGAACCACATAATTGAGTTAGAACCAGACGAGATAGCCGAAGATTTAACGTACGAGGAGGTACCTATTAAGATCTTGGATATGAAAGAGCATGTTCTACGCACGAAGGTTATACCACAAGTTAAGATTTTGTGGAGAAACCATGCTATCAAAGAAATGACATGGGAGTTGGAATCAGAAATGAAAGCGAGGTATCCTCACATTTTTGAAACACCAGGTACGTATGTCAATTTCGAGGACGAAATTTCATAAGGAGTGGAGGTTGTAAGACCACAACTTATTAATGAATAAAATTAAATTTTCTCTAAATATTATTGTGAATAATAAGGTATTAATTTGTTATAATGCTTTGGTTATGGGTGAAATGTGCAAATTTTACAAAATAAATAAGTGGTTATAAAATTTTTATTTTGTTGGGGAATATTCGGTTGGTCGTGAAATATTCTTGCCGTCGGGGAATATTCGTAAGACGGCGCAACCATTTATGGGCCCCATAATGGAAAACGGTCGGATGAAGAAAATGACAAAAATTGAGTTTTTATAAATAACAGCGTAGTTGTTACCGTTAACACTGTTAGAATACCCGGTGGTTAAAATACAGTAATACGCGTGGTTGCACAGTAGCACACGATTTTACACAGTATTTTTGAATTATTAATTTTTACGTAAGAAGGCACTACTCAATAATTATTACAGTAGTTACTGTTCAATATTTTATTTTATTGATTCAATAATTGCTGCGTTGATATTTTATATTATTATTGTTTCAATAATTGTTGTTGCACAATATTTTCCATTATCAAATCAATAATTCATATTATTTGAATAATATTATTAGATAGCATTATTGGAAATGTCTAAAAAGTTCTGTCTAAGTAGAGGTTTGATCATCTAATTGCACGCCAGTAAGGAGAAATTCTTATTGGAAAGCCCCCTCTTTCTTGGGAACGGCCTGGTTGTCATAATTGTGATTCTATAATATTATTTGTGAATAATTAATTATTGATTTATATGATAAGGAAATATTTATTTTATGTGGATATAATTGATGGATATATTTATTTTATGTGAAGGAATTAATGTTGAGGTGTTTTTGTCGGAATGGAGGTATTAAAAATTAAATCACTATTCTTGAGATATATTGCGTGAGTTATAAATTTTAATCTGACCGTTGGATCGTTGTGTTTTTTGGATATATTATACATATATAAGTTGAGTATATGTCCACAAATTTTGAACCGTTAAAAATGAACGTATAATTTGTTATGAATTTTAAGAGGTGACTGATTTGAAAATTAGGTTTACAGATGATTTTGGTGAAAAATTCTAGAATTAAGTGGGCCCCACTTTTGGTTGGTGAGAAATGTGCTAGAATTTTTATTTGAATGTGGTGGGTGGAAATAGTAGCAAGTAAAGCCATCAGGTTGCAGGTCAAGTCTGCTTCGGCGTGCTAACATTTTTCTATAAATATAGGGCTAAGTTAGAATTGAAAATCACACCAGAAACATACGTTTTCTCTCTTTTTCTCTCTATTTTATCGAGCGTATTTTGTGAGTATTTAGATACTTTGTGAGTTTTTATTTATCAGTACAAGTTTTCTTCAGCCTTATACTGATATTCCTTCTTAAATGATATTATTTTCTTCAATATCATTATGCCGAAATATTGGTTTGAACTTTTTATCAAATTTAAAACTTTTTGTGTCGAGGTTACTATTCACGTATACAGCACTATTCGTGAATGCGATACTATTCACCAAAAAATAAATTTTTTTTGTTCAAGATGTTTATTATGGTTACTATCTTTGATTGTATCCATGTTTTGATCTCTATTTTTGAATTCTACTTCACAATTGGTTGTTATGGAGTATTATTGCACTCGGATAAACTATAATACGAATACCTAATATTTGTCCTTCTGTCTCACTGGGTTCGTTTTTTTTAAAATATTTTTCATCATCCTCCGTCCTAAATGATGATATTACTGAATATCTTTGGCCTGTAGTACAAAGATGAATGATTAACTGACGAATATCTTTGGCCCGTAGTGCAAAGATGAACAGGTGTTGAGATGAACATGACCGACTGGTGATACAAATTAATATCTTTGGCCTGTAGTGCAAAGATGAATATTTGATTAAAGATGGTTATTGATTGTTGTTAAAGGGATAAAATATTGATGATGAACTTTTAAATCTTAAAAGATAGTAGAACTCATTCTCTACTTGACACTTCTAATGGTTTGCTATTTCCGCTGCAGTTGTTGATCTAAAACTTGTTGTCTATTATATTTTATCAGATTTTTCCCTGTTGAAGATTAATGATAAGTTGTTGTATATTATCTTAGTCATAACGTTTTTTAATGGGCTAGTTAAGCTCACCCTTTTCCTTTTTGTTCCATTTTTCTCAGGAGGTGAGAATATAACGGGAATTAGTCGGGGTGTGGAGTGATGTTTCTAGTTAGTTGTGTTAGCAGTCCTCACTATTTTATAAAATAGTGTTTCAATCATTGTAATGAGGACTTATTTGAGTGTGGAGATTGTCTAGAAGATAATATTTGTATTTAAACTTACAGTATTGTGTTGTCGTATTTTGCGCGACAAGTGTTTTAATGAAGTTGTATTTGTTTCTGTACCATGTATTTGACGACTCAGAATGAGTGATGTATACCTATTTTGGGGGCGTCACATATCAATTTTAATCTAATCAGTCAACACCGATGTTATTAGCGTGCTACCCTTTTTATACCAGTTTCAAACAAAAATAAGATCCAATTCATAACAGAAACTACATCAAGGTTCTAATAATCAGTGTCGTATTTGTTGACTTAATCTAAATCTCATCATTGGCCAAAATAAAATGAACTACAACACTGCGGGACATATGCAAACACAACACACTTCTAACTATTTTTTTTAAATATGTCAAATATAACATAACAAAATGCAGAAATAACAAAAACAACCTAAGCTACTATGCAATTATATGATTACATGAATGCTTAAAACTAACATGCAAAACTAAAGTACAATAATAAATGCAAAACTAAAGTACAATAACAAATGCAAACCCAACTAATGACATTATGCATGCAAACATAAAATGCAAAATAAAATCTAACTGCCCCAAACTTAAAAATAACAATGTCCTCATTGTATGGATAACACAATAAAATGTGAGAGGACTTCCCTGTAATCGCCTAAGTCTTGGGTGGTGGTGGTTGTTGATCTTCTTATTCGAAGTCACTTGGTGGGAAACGTGCCATTGGAGCTGGTTGCTGGTACGGGAAATGGGTTGTTGGATTGAAGCTCTGAAGTGTTGCATTTAATGAAGCAAACGACAGGTTCATTGCATCAAACATGTGATCCTGCCTAGCTGCGAGTCGCCGCATCTCCCGTCATGCTTGTTGTGCTCCTCCATTTGTCGTTAAAATGCAAGAAACTGAAGGCTAGATATGGCGTCGAAAGATGGTTCCGCCTCAGTTCCTTGCTCTCCTATCGTCGCATCCTCTCAAAACTCAGCATCATCCGAGGTGTCCTCAGTGTCAGCTTCATCCTCCGAAGCTGATGGACATACAAAACCTACTCCTCTTGGATGTGACTCACCTCATGCCCACACCGAATATCGCGCGATCATTTTGGAATCTAGTAGCTACAGCAACATCTGAGTGGGTTCATCATCAAACCATCCAAGACCCGCTTAGCGACATAACCCATAAATGAGTGATGGGTGTGGCAAGCCGCTTGAGAAATTCCCTCTTAAGCATCGGCGAATGGAAAAATTGATTATAGCCCCGACGTCGATGATGAAGTCTTGCACAATTGCATATAGAAGTAGTGCCTTCTCCTTGGTCACATCAGAGGTGTGCGTGGACGAAAATAGTTTCGCACATAATAAGGCATACTAAATCTTTCCATACCTGCTAAGATCTTTGCAGTGAAAAACCGTGCCTCCTTTTCAACCCTTGATCCATGTTGTACCCGGCTTAGTCATGCCCTTCAGAATAGCCTCAAAATCTGGATCGTTGTCACGTAAATGAGCATACTGACAATGTCTCGGGACTCGTAACTGATAATACGTGTTAATTGTATCGGCACTGAACGAGACCAATCTACCTCGCACAAAAGCGTTGAAAGGTACCTTATCCTCGGTGTTAGCATAGAACTCTTTGATCATGCTGACAACGGCGGCCTTGGGTTCCTCAGTGAATTTTTTCCACCCTTTTTGATAAATCTGTTGCATCATCTCCCCATCCACATGATCCGGTGCCAACCCCCATTCCAGTGCGAGTTCTTTTGTAGACATATAATCGTATCGGTCGGCGGTGGCGGCACTTATGAACTTGTGTTGGTAAAAGGTTCGTGATGGTGGTGTAGGCCTTGAACTTTCTCCCCTTTGACATTTGGATGTAGGTTGAGACGTCATTGAACTCTGAATGTCTGAACACACTATCTTCCCCCCAAACTTGGTTCACACAAACTCTTAAACACTTGGTGTGCACAGAGGTTTCTTCCCCCAAACTTGATAATTATGCTTCTACTATAGTGCTAGGAAGTGAGGAATTAGAAACCAAAGCACTTACACTCAATGTCTCTTCACTTACTCAAATAATTGATGACCTCGTAGCTGTTGAAGATAAAGACAAAATGATGTTTTGAGCTTAGGTGTAGAGGGTGTGTTTATATAGAGATGGTGTATGGTTATGGTGAGGAGTGATTGAATGATGGCTTTGTAATGGAGGAGGGTGATGGAGTTATGGTTATTGAAATCGTGGGTTGTGAAGGTATAATGGATAGGAGTTGAGGTTGTAATGGAAAAGGAAAGAGAAATAATGGAGGAAGTAGTGGGAAAGTGGTATTTAAATTGGGGAAGGAGAAGAGTTGGGCGTGTGTAACTTCCGAATATGCTTTGTTCAGATTCCAGGACCCCCGCCCTGGCGGGGGGTACTAAGCTAAAAAGGCCCGCCCCGGCGGGCTTGCTCCCTAACTTCAGATGTGAGAGACCCCCGCCCCGACGGGGGTATTTGGCTTGTGGAGGCCCGCCCTGGCGGGCATGCATACTGCAAATTGAGCTCTTTTGCTATTTTTTTCTTTCGTGTTACGCCACTTAATGTATATTTTAACATCCTGTAAGCCATGAAACATATATTTGAGTAGATTGTTGATCATTTCGAGCATGGTTGAGAGATTATCAAGACTTATACAATATAATAACTACTTAATAAACCTAGTATATACTACTAATCATGCTAAACTATAAATTGATGGTTACGAATAAAATTAAGAAAAATGAAGGTACGATTGGGTTGCCTCCCAATTAGCGCTTTATTTTAAGTCGTTCAGCCTGACTACTCCCTGTTTATGGTGCGTCGGATAATGTGATTGCGATGACATCCCAATTGGACTCTCCACCCCAATAGTGCTTCAACCGTTGACTGTTGACCTTGAAAGTTTCCAATGGGTTTCTACTGTAGAGTTCAACGGCGTCATGCGCAAAAACTCTTTTGATGGTGAATGGTCCTGACCACCTTGATTTTAACTTTCCCGGGAATAACCTCAACCTTGAGTTGAAAAGTAGTACTAATTACCTCGGCTTGAACGTTCGGTGCATGATTTTCTGATTGTGCCATTTCTTTACCTTTTCTTTGTATAATTTTGAGTTCTCGTAAGCTTGCAGGAGAAATTCATCGAGCTCGTTTAACTGAAGTAATCTCTTTTCCCCCACAACTGCTTAATCGAAGTTCAGTTTATGAATAGCCCAGTAGGCCTTGTGCTGTAACTCCACAGGCAAGTGACATGCTTTCCCATATAGTAATTGGTATGGTGACATACCAATTGGTGTTTTATATGCAGTCTGGTAAGCCCATAGTGCATCGTCCAACCTGAGAGACCAATCCTTTTGATTCGGGTTTACCACCTTCTCCAAGATTCTTTTCACCTCCCTGTTCAAAACCTCAGCTTGCCCACTGTTTTGGGGATAATATGATGTAGCTACTTTATGGTTGACCCCATATTTTGACAATAGAGTTGTGAACGATTTGTTGCAGAAGTGACTACCTTCATCACTTATAATAGCTCTCGGCGTGCCAAACCTCATAAAAATGTTCTTCTGGAAGAATTTGAGAACCACTTTGGCATCGTTGGTTGGGAGTGCTACTACTTCAACCCACTTTGATACATAGTCCACCGCAAGTAAAATGTACTGATTAGTAAATGAGGATGGGAATGGCCCCATGAAATCTATGCCCCATACATCAAAAATCTCAACTTCTAGAATTGTTTGTAGTGGCATCTCATTCCTTTTTGATATGTTTCCCATCCTTTGGCATCTATCACAAATTTTAACAAATTGGTGGGCGTCCTTAAATAATGTAGGCTAATAAAACCCGGCTTGAAGCACTTTTGCTACTGTTCTCTCACTACCATAGTGTCCCCCATATGCCGATGAGTGGCATTCATGCAGTATGTTCTTCACTTCACTATGGGGCACACATCTTCTGATTATCTTGTCGGCGCACTATTTGAATAAGTAGGGCTCATCCCACATATACCACTTGACGTCATGAAGAAACTTCTTTTTCTGTTGTCATGTAAGATCATGGGGAAGAATGTTTCTTACTAAATTGTTCGCGAAGTCCGCGTACCATGGAAATTCCGTATTTATCCCAAATAGTTTCTCATCCGAAAATGACTCATTGATTACACACTTGTCCTCTTCCTTTTTACCATGATTTTCCAACCTAGACAAATGATCGGCGACTTGGTTCTCCGTCCCCTTTCTATCCTTTATTTCTACATCAAACTCTTGTAAAAGGAGAATCCATCTAATAAGGCGTGGCTTAGCATCTTTTTTCGTAATTAGGTACCGAATGGCCGAGTGATCTATATAAACTACTACCTTTGTCCTGATCAAATATGCCTGGAATTTATCGATTGCATAAACTACTGCAAGTATTTCTTTCTCCGTAGTTGTGTAGTTCATTTGAGTCTCCGTGAGTGTCTTACTTGCATAATAGATAGCATGAAATACCTTCTCTTGGCATTGACCCAAAATAACCCCAACAGCATAGTCGCTTGCGTCACACATTAATTCGAATGGCATGGTCCAATCCGCTACAACGATTACGGGAGCTATGGTCAATTTTTCTTCAACAATTCGAATGCTAATTTACACTCTTCATCAAACTTGAACACCGAATCCTTCTCTAAAAGACTGCACAAAGGTTTTGCAATTTTAGAGAAGTCTTTTATGAATCTTCTGTAGAACCCAGCATGTCCTAGAAAACTTCTTATTCCTTTAACTGAACTCGGTGGAGGAAGCTTTTCAATTGTTTCCAATTTTTCTTTATCAACCTCTAACCCTTGAGACGAGACCTTGTGCCCCAAAATTATACCTTCTTCCACCATGAAGTGGCACTTTTTCCAGTTAAGGACCAAATTTGTGTCAGTGCATCTTTGTAAGACCATTACCAAATTCTCCAGACATGCATCAAAATCATCCCCATAGACAGAGAAGTCGTCCATGAATACTTCTACATTTTTCTCCACCATGTTCGAGAAGATGGCCATCATACACCGCTGTAAGGTAGAGGGTGCATTACATAAACCGAACAACATTCTCCTGAATGCGAATGTGCCGTATGGGCACGTGAAAGTAGTCTTCTCTTGATCTTCAAGAGCGATGACAATCTGATTATAACCCGAATATCCATCCAATATGCAGTAGTACTCGTGTCCCACTAGTCTGTCTAACATTTGATCGATAAAGGGCAAAGGAAAGTGATCTTTGCAGGTCGCCTTATTCAACTTCCTGTAGTCCATACAAACCCTCCAACCAGTCACTGTCCTTGTCGGAATCAGCTCATTGTCATCATTCTGAATCACGGTCATTCCTCCCTTTTTCGGCACACATTGCACCGGACTAACCCACTTACTGTCTGAAATAGGGTAAATGATACCCGCATCCAACCATTTCAAGATTTCTTTCTTCACTACTTCTTTCATGATAGGGTTGAGCCGTCTTTGTTGTTCCACTGTTGGTTTTGCATCGTCTTCCATCAGAATTTTATGCATGCAAAAGGATGGGCTGATTCCCTTGATATCCGCAATTGTCCATCCTATAGCTAATTTGTGGTCCCTAAGCACTCTCAGCAACTTTTCTTCCTGTAATTCGTTAAGTTCAGCAGAAATAATAAAAGGTAAAGAATTAGAATGGCCTAAGTATCCATACATGAGGTGTTTAAGGAGTGGCTTAAGTTCAAGAGTCGGTGGCTCTTCCAATGACGGTTTCATCCTTGTTGTGGCTTTCTCCTCCATGTGCAATGGTTCAAATGGTGCTCTAAATTTGCTAACTCATGGAAGGGAGTCTAGCATCTGCAAGTAGTCCATAAATTTCGGATCATCTGATTCTTCATCTCCCAACAAATTCGTTTCCAATGGATCGTTAACCAAACTCTTACCCCTGTCTTTGCTGATTATCTGATCAATGATATCCATCCTGAAACACTCTTCTTCATCCGTAGGGAATTTCATGGCTTTAAAAATATTGAATTTTACTTCTTGATCTTGGACCCTCATCGTTAGTTCACCTTTTTATACATCGATGAGTGTCCTACCCGTAGCCAAAAACGGTCTCCCGAAGATGATTGGGATATTCTTATCTTCCTCGAAATCCAGAATAATGAAATCCGCAGGGAATATGAACTTATCTACCTTAACCAATATGTCCCCCATAATGCCTCTCGGGTACGTGACTGACCTATCCGCCAACTGCAATGAGATGTTCGTAGACTTTGTAGCGGGCAAACCCAATTCTGTATAAACTGATAACGGCATAAGGTTTACACTTGCCCCCAAATCACACAAGCACTTGTTGAATGACATGTTCCCAATCGTGCATGGAATGGTGAAACTCCCCGGATCTTTCAACTTTGGTGGCAACTTTTGCTGTAAAACCTTACTACACTCCTCTGTTAATGCCACTATCTTGAAATCTTCCAATTTCTTTTTCCTGGACAAAATCCCTTTCATGAACTTCGCATAACTTGGCATGTGCTCTAGGGCTTCTGCGAACGGGATATTAATATGAAGTTTCTTAAAAACTTCCAAAAATTTTGCAAACTGCTCGTGTAATTTCTGCTTTTGCACTCTTTGCTGAAAAGGTGGGGGAGGATAGACAACTGGTGCGTGAACTGGTGTACTCTTTTCTAATTGCTTTTCTTCTCCCTGTCTGTCCTTAACCACTTTATTCTCACTGTCTGTCTCAACTTCTTTTGCACCCGAATTTTTTATTTTCTGACCCTTAAGCTATTTTCCACTTCGCAACATTATTGCCTGACATTGCTCATGATTACCTTTCGAATTTTTCTCTGTATCACTTGGTAATATTCCTTGAGGCCTATTATTCAATGTTAATGCTATTTGTCCCATCTGATTCTCTAGATTCTTGATAGCCATTTCTTGCGATTTCATTGCCATTGCTTGATTTTTCATGGCCGCCTCATTGCTTGTTATGTACCTTGTCAACATCTCCTCTAAATTTCATTTCCTCTCTTGATGTTGAGCTGGTTGTTGATGATTCTGGAATCCTAGGAGAAACGATGGTCGTGGAGCTTGCTGATGTTGATTGTTACTCCACGAAAAGTTTGGATGATTCCTATTCCCCTGATTGTAAGCATCATGGTATGTATTCTGTGGAATTCTGTTGTAGCTACCCACAAATTGTACTGCTGCTGGGTTGATTGCACACTGATCTATAGGATGCTCACCTGCGCACAATTCACAAATACTTGCAACCTATTGTGCCTATACCCCTGTTATAACATCCAACTTCTTTGAGAGTGTTGAAATTTGTGCTTGTATTGCCGTCACTCCATTTACTTCTAACACTCCAGGTGCCTTTGCCTGCGTCATTCTTATCATGGGCCACTGGTAATTGTTAGCAACCATCATCTCTATCAACTAATATGCCTCCTCATAGTTCTTCACCATAAAAGCTCCTCCGATGCTGCATCAATACTGGTCTTGAGATTCCCATGTAGTCCGTTGTAAAATGTGTTCATCTGCAACCACTTAGGAAATCCGTGATGTGGGCATTTTCTGAGCAATTCTTTATATCTCTCCCATGCCTTATACAGTGACTCCCCGTGTTGCTATTCAAATATAGTGATCTCATTTCTCATCTTTGCAGTTTTCGCTGATGGGAAAAATTTTGCAAGAAATTTTTGAGCAAGGTCATCCCATGCAGTTATCGATCCAGGCGGTAGAGAATATAACCAATTCTTCGCCTTGTCCCGCAAAGTGAATGGGAACAAGCGAAGTCTTACCGCGTCTTCCGACACCCCATTGTACTTGAAAGTGTCGCATATTTCTAAAAAGCTGATCAGATGCTCATTAGGATCATCATTTGCCAGTCCCCCAAACTGAACCGAGTTCTGGACCATCAGAATAGTCCCAGGCTTAATCTCGAATGTATTCGCAGATATAGCAGGCCTGGTGATACTCGACTGCAGCTCAGTCACCTTGGGTGTAGCAAAATCCCTCAATATTTTCTGCTATTCGGCAGCCATTGCTTCTTCTTTCTCAGAATTTTCAAAGTCGTCCCTTATTTCCTTAATCCACTTACTTAGCCTTTGAAAGCATCTTTCAATGTCGTCCTCAGAAGGAAGCAAGTCTGGATTTTGGATCGAGTGTACATAAACCAACTTCAAAAACCTGAAATAAGACGAACAAAACAAAAAGAAAAAGTGTTTAAGTAAAACTGGACTAATTAAACTGATATTGCAAAAGATTAAAATCTATGCTAAATATTCCCAACAACGACGCCAAAAACTTGTTGGGTAAAATCTAATTACGCACAACACGTAAGTATACGTGGTCAACAAGTAATATAATAGTAAGTAGAGTATCGTTCCCTCAGAGACTATAAATAGAATTTAAACCTCACAATTACTAATTTCCTATTAATCCTAATTTTATCAAACTAATCAATTTTCTAGTTTATAACTAAAAGTATTAAAAATATTAAAATCACCAAATAAGCAAAAAACCTAAAAATTGAATTTTCATACAAATAATGGAAAATTAGGCTTTTGACTTCACTTTAAGCATCACTATGATTTTTACACCTTTATTTCAGTTTAATTCACTATCCAAGTTTATTAATCAAGAACACGTATGTAGAACTAGCCACCTCTCGATGCACTAATACCATATAAACTTTAATCCACAATTAAGATAGAATCAAGTTAAACACCTTAATTAACTAACTCACTATATTTCTATGTGAATTACAATTAAAGAAGGTTTAAGCTCAAGTCCCTTATCCGATTACATGCGATGTCAAGCTTATCTCTACCCTAACATTCATCAAGATTCCGTTCATTCACATAAATCAAGAATACATGCTATATTAACTAAGTCTAAAATGTATGTCATCTCTCGAATTCATACAAGTCCACAAAGAATCGTTGATCAGGCAATTCATAAATTCACGCTCAAAATAATATAGATAAACCGGATAATAGCTTATTAAACTGAAATCAACGATTACAAAATAATCGTTCCACTTAAAGATCCATCTTAAGCCTAAAAAGAAATTAGTTCATCATGAATGAAATAATCACTGAATAAATTAAAGATATCATCTTCTCAATTACAGAAATAAAACTAAAGAAGAAGAATAACGCAAAACACCCTTCACTTTAGCCTTAATCCGTAATCAATATTATCGTCCTTTAAAATCTTCACCCCGTTGCTCACTATGAAATTCTATTCTCCAAAGTCTGTTAATTGCTCTACAACCTTATGATCATCTGTTTTTGTAGTAGTTATATGTTTTACAACCACAATCTCTACTCAATTCCATGCCAAGTAGAGTCCTACTGCTAATCAAGCACCAAATTCCACGTTCCAGCAGTATTTCAAGCAAGATAGGATAGCCAAGCTTCGGGACCCCCCGCCCCGACAGGGGTATGTGCTTAGAAAAGGCCCGCCCCGGCGGGATAGGCTACTTCTAAACAAGTGTGAAGACCCCTCGCCCCGACGGGGGTGTAAGAACAAAATAGGCCCGCCCCGGCGAGCATGGGCTCTGCTTCCTGACTTGACTGAAATTCATGCTTGCTTCCATAATTGCTTCAAATGACCCCCTTCCTTTGTTACTTCCCAACCAACCATCCTACACAAAAAAAATAACAATAAACAAGTAAAAATGAACACGAAAGCACGAAATTAACAATGACTAAGAATGAACATCGATGCGTGGATATTAAATCCACTTATCAAAAATACTTGCCTTTAACATCTGCTACAGTTATAACACGTACACATTAAGTCTTTAAGGTCTCTAAAGTAGATGATAACATCATATAACATATTAGGTCTTGAATAACATACATGGTTCCTAAAGAATCTTACCCTTCTTCTTAATCTAATTATGTATTAGATTTGTTATTATTGGTTCCGGCTTTCAGTTATGTCATTCTTACATTCATATGCAATTGAGTTACTTCAACCCTAAGTGATCATACTTAAGGTTTAAACATGTCTTAACAATGTTACATTAAGTTCCTTAGTTCATTGTTAATTAATTACCGTGCAAGTTCTACTTGTAACCATTCTTTACTGTCTAAATCCTAAGGCTGGCGCTGCGGCACCAGACTTCCTTCTTGGACTCACGCTGTGGCCTGGGTTTGTAGTGCACAAGACCCGGCCTCGACTTTGCGGCGCCGTTCACCCTTCATTGTGTCGCACTGTGGCGCCAACTAATAGTGTACCATGTTTCGGCCTCGCGCTGCAGCGCGGGCCTTTAAGCTTGGAGTCGCGCTGCGGTGCAGACTCTGTTCCTCAGAAAAATTTGACAGATTTTTAATTTAGTGAGATTCTCGGGCTCGTAACTTCTTCGTTATAAGTCCGAATTGGCTCGTTCAAGAGCCTACGGTTCATAAATTGCATACTCTACGTGTTCATGTAAGAATTTTATCTATTTAACTTCGTTAATTAAAAATTCATCTATTTGTTCATTTTTAACGAAAACGATAAACGTTCGTGAACGTTCAACGCTCGTTTCTTCATTCTAAGTCGGAATACGGTCATTTTCAAGTCTGCAACTCTATAATGCCAAATAAGACTTGTCTCCATCAAAAACCAATGTTTCTGAGTTCAAACACAAAAACCGACTTCCATTCCGAGAATTTCACGAATTTGACGATTATCGTCCAATAGTGTGAATTCCGGCAAAACTTCATTACTAACGATTTGTTCATCATTCCAAATAGATTCAATCCATCAATCAGACATCTCAACCTGCATATTACCATAACTTATCTTTATATTAGATTATGGCTTATTCTTCATAAGTTTATAACTTAACAATTTATAAACTACAAGATTTCTTTTCCTTATGACTTATTATTGATTTAAGTCATTTAACCAACATTCTTACCTCTTATCAATCATACTCACTTCTTTAAAGTAAACATATGACAAGTTCATATATGTCCATCATAAGTTCATAACTTATTTATGATTGAATTACTTATTCATGACTTATACGACTTAAGTCCATTAATTATTCAATTCTTATGTGTTCTTAGCATACATGTTCATTAAGCCACACTTCTCTTATCACCCTACAATGGTAGAGATGGAAGATATAAGATCATTACCTATGATGACTAGCTTTCTTCTTCTTAAAAATCTAACAATGGAAGTTAAGCATGTAAGTGCTTATTCTCTCTAACCAATAAGTTATTTTGTAAGGAAAGTTGTTGGATAATTTGAACAAGCAAATAATGAATGGTGAGCTTGCTATTTATAGAGCTTCTAAGGTTAGGGCACTTTGGTCAAATGCATAACCCACCTCCTTTATAACCTCCTTACTATTCACTACTTAATAGTTAAGTAAACTTGCTAGCCACACTAATTACTTGCCCTTCACATTAAATCCTTGGTCAACATAACACTTGGGCACCAAGACTACCCATGGGTTGCCCCATGGATCACACTTGTCCAATAGATCATCTTTTGGGCTTAGGTCCACTTAGATTAACTTATTCCTTTGGGCTTACCTTCATTTACCTTGGGCTTCATATTAACAAACACTTGGGCTTAACACTATTAAATCTTGGGCTTGCACCTTACTTTTTATTGGATTTGCACTTCATACAAGATTCCACCATTCCATTTCATTTGAATTTAATCTTTAACGTTCTTTAATTAAGTCCACATGCGAAATATTATATTTTCCATACTTGAATTATTATTACATAATCCATCTCACCTCGATATTATAACATTACGTATTTCTCAGAAGTTCAAAAATAATTCCCGAGCGAAAAATGATGAATAGTGTTTTTCGTAAAATTTCTCGAAAAGCTTTTATTTTCGCCTTGAAAATTCAAACACTTTAATTCCTTCACGTAGTTAAAATACTACGACGTTCCGACGTTTCTAGGTTATAGAACACCATTCATCTTACTAGCACATAATAATAACAAATAATATTATTTTATTCATTATAAAAGTATTTACCAAAGGTTCAATTTTCTGGGGCGTTACTACAGCCTCAACCATGAGTTGAATAGCAGTACTGATTGCCCCAGCTCGAATGTTCTTTGTATTATTTTCTTGTCATGCCATTTCTTGACTTTTTCTTTGTACAACTTTGAGTTTTCATAGGCTTGAAGTCGGAATTCATCGAGCTCATTTAGCTGAAGTAATCTCTTTTCACCCACAACTGCTTGATCGAAGTTCAGTTTCTGAATAGCCCAATAGGCCTTGTGCTGTAACTCCACAGGCAAGTGACATGCTTTCCCGTATAGTAATTGATATGGTGACATACCAATTGGTGTTTTATACGCAGTCTGGTAGGCCCATAGTGCACCGTCCAACCTAAGAGACCAATCCTTTCTATTCGGGTTTGTCACCTTTTCTAAGATTCTCTTCACCTCCCTGTTTGACACCTCAGCTTGTCCACTGGTTTGGGGATGATATGCAGTAGCTACCTTATGACTGACCCCATACTTTGCCAAGAGAGCTGTAAACGATCTGTTGCAGAAGTGACTACCTTCATCACTTATAATAGCTCGTGGCGTGCCAAATCTCGTAAAAATATTCTTCTGCAAGAATTTGGGAACCAATTTGGCATCGTTAGTCGGGAGTGCTATAGCTTTAACCCACTTTGATACATAGTCCACTGCAAGCAAAATATACTGAATGGTAAATGAGGAAGGCAATGGCCCCATAAAATCTATGCCCCATACATCAAAAATCTCAACTTCTAAAATTGTTTGTAGTGGTATTTCGTTCCTTTTTGATATGTTGCCCACCCTTTGACATCTGTCACAGCTTTTAACAAATTGGTGGTCGTCTTTAAATAACGTAGGCCAATAAAACCTGGCTTGAAGCACTTTTGTCGCTGTCCTCTCACTACCATAATGTCCCTCATACGCAGATGAGTGACATTCCTGTAGTATGTTCTTCACTTCACTGTGGGGCACACACCTTCTAATTATTTTGTCGGCGCACCGTTTGAATAAGTAAGGTTCGTCCCATATATACCACTTGACGTCACGAAAAAACTTCTTTTTTTGTTGTCTTGTAAGATCAGGAGGAAGAATGTTGCTCACTAGATAATTCGCGAATTCCGCGTACCATGGAAATTCTATATTTATCCCAAACAATTGCTCATCTGGGAATGACTCATTGATTACACACTTGTCCTCTTCCTTTTTACTTTAATTTTCCAGCCTTGACAAATGATCAGCAACTAGATTATCCGTCCCATTTCTATCCTTTATTTCTAAATCAAACTCTTGTAAAAAGAGAATCCATCTGATAAGACGTGGCTTAGCAACTTTTTTCGAAATTAAGTACCGAATGGCCGAGTGATCTGTATAAACTACTACCTTTGTCCTGATCAAGTATGCCCGAAATTTATCGAACGCATACACCACTGTAAGTAATTATTTTTCCGTAGTTGTGTAGTTCATTTGAGTCTCCGTGAGTGTCTTACTTGCATAATAGATAGCATGAAATACCTTTTATCGACGTTGACCCAAAATAGCCCCAACCGCATAGTCGCTCGCATCACATATTAACTCGAAGGGTATATTCCAATCCGGCGCGACGATTACGGGAGCTGTTGTAAGAACCAGAATTTTTAAAAAATATGAAAATAAGAATTTAGTAAATAAAATTCTTAAGGCATGAGAAGGGTTCAAATAAGAATATATATGTGTTACGAGGTATGTAGTATTATGTTACATAGAGTAATATGAGCTATGTAATAAGTGATGTTGTGTTTAATAAATATATATCATTATTATATATTTGTTATAAATCATATAGATGAATTAGTAAGAAGATGGATAAAATTTATCTATCGATATCAAATAATTTATATGAAATTATTTTATCATAGTAAGTTGGTGACATTAAATATATTTGATAATCACCAATTTCTTGAGTATATGTACGAGTATGTATCAAGTCTAAGGCAATGCAACCATACCCTTTAATGGTGAATGTTTAGGAGCTGGGTTAAACGATTCCTTTAGAGAGCGAAAGTATATACGAATTAGTAACTGATCTAACTCACTGTGAAAATAGTGTAGACAAGACAAAAACTAATTTGTTGGTTGTTTGTGGGAAACCACTCAGTGTACTATATTTAATACCATTAAAGACTCGATGTGTGTTAGGTTTGGACTTGTATATACATACGTTGTTGACGAGAGAAGAAAATTGATATATCTTTAGATAAATATTAGTTAGAGATTTATTGACTAATATTGGGATATAGTTAAATGTATAGATTAAAGAAAGAAGAGTTAAACTTGAAGTTTAATCTCTAAATTTTTTTGAAGAATGTAGAAATTTATAATGTAAAGTCAAAAAAGAAATTTATTTTGGTTAGTATAATAAGATAGCATGTAGGGAGCATGTTAAAGGATTTTTGAATTAAGTCATGTTTCGATTGAAACATAACATGTCTGCGTCCTAACTTGAGGTGGCGCGGCCGCGCCACTCTCAAGCCTAAGACCAGAGCGGCCGCGCCGGCCTGTAGACAGTTCATGATGAGTTTGTAATCTGAACTTTAGGAATTGTGTATTATTAACTAATATGTTATAATATGGATCATAATTGGTGTTCCAACTGTCCCTGAATGGATTGAGATAACGAATCATGAATTGAATGAGAATTTAATTATGGAAATTAATATTGGTTAATTAAGTTATATTATTTAATATTATAATATAATGTTAAAGCCTTGTGTGGTAGGAAATTGAATGAAATGAGTAATTCACTTAAGTAAAATGGTGAATTAATGTATGAACGTTACATGAAGAAAATAAAATGATTATGTTAATTAAATTTGCTATTTTCATATATTACCTAATATGATAATATATGAAAGGATGTAATACTTGAAAGATGATAATGAAAAATGGGTGATGAATAATAGAAGAAAACCAATATATATATAAATAATTATTGGTTAGAGATGGAAGAAGTTGTCTTGGGACAATCGAATAATTATACGAATAGTGTATAATTTAAATAATTAATAGAGTAGATATTAATTATTTTAAGTGTAAAGGTTATACATATTACAAGTGTAAGGTAAGCTAGCATTGAGGTAAAGTGTGTCACACAAACTTTAAATTAAAATGTGATAATGGGTTGAAAGTACCCAACTGAATGATATTTAGCTCAATTAAAATATTAATGTGGACATTATCATTAAATAGTATTACTATGTGTAATATAAAAGATGTGGGAAGTAGTAATATATAATACATATAGCTTAAGACTACATGAAGTGTGACATTTAATTGGGACTAATGATATACAAAAATCATATGGTAAAAGTAATTAAATCATAAAGTTGATTTAAATAAATTTTGTTATCTCATCCTATGTGATGAGACAATTGTATGTGTACTCTAAAGGATGGGAGTAAATAAATATGTGTTATTAAAATATTTATTTCAATACTGAGGTGTAAATAAATAGTAAAATGAGATATTAAGTTATTAGTGAGCAATTAAATTAAGTCCACACATGTTATAAATATTAAATTATGTGGACTAATGTACATGGATTATATGATGTGAGTACATAAATAATCTCTAATTTTTCCTATTATGGTAATAATTGTACATTAAAATTTCATTTGGGAGTTAAAGTAACTAACTGAGCAAGATTAAAGCACGTTGTTGTGTTATAAAACTATAAGTTACACCACAATACAATGAACAGTAACTTACACTCTAAAATACGTAACTTCCAAGCAAGAAATCATTGGCTATGGATATGGCTAGTGCTGGGTTGTTGAACCACTCTCAATTAACCAATGTTGTGATAACCCGAGATTTCGAATAATCCAAAATTTGCGAATAAATTTTTTTTATCTAATATTAATATTGATTATTAATTTTGTGACAAGTTTCTGTGATACGAGTCTCGAGAAAGTCAATTTGTATATTGACTAATAAATTTTAGAGTAGAGTTGTGCTTAATAGAGAATAGAAACCCTAACCCTAATTTCTGGAACGAGATTCGGTAGAAAATATAATTAAACTAATTATATTGGTGAGAATGTGTTTGTGCTATATGTTGATAATGATTAATGATTGATCAGATAAGGGTTGTAATTAATAAACCCTAATTAGGAAACCCTAATTCTAATTGGGAAGCCTAATGTGTGTATTAAACTTAAATATGATTAGAAAACTCTAATTATATTTTAGTTATCTTAATTTCTATTTTACAAACCTAATTGTAATTTGAAAATTTTATTTTTCTATTAGAAACCCTAATTTGTGGGTTATAAACCCTAATGATCAATTACGACCCTAATTGCTTAATTAACAATATTTAAGATATGATAAATTTTTTTTAATATAATTAGAAAATCTAATTATAATTTAGAAATATTAATTTTCGATTTTTAGAACCTAACTTGGAAATTGGAAATTTTTAGAAAATCAAATTGTTAAATCTTAAGGGTTCAAATCCTAAACCCTAAGGGTTTGGCTAATTGGCAAGAAAGCCATTAAATGTATTTACCAAATGACCAAAGTGCCCTTTTTGGATTTTTAATTAGATAACTTGTAATTTTTTCTAAAACTTTAGTTGGTAACCTAATGCTTTGACATGGTGACTCAAATATCTCAGCAAATTAGTCTAGCATTGCCAGCAACATCATATCTAAGGCTATATATATCATAATATATATAGATTAAGAGAGAGAAAGTTCGTAAACTTTGCCATTTTTCTCTTTTGCTCTCACCAACTCCCTCTCTCACTAGAAGCTCCGAATTTAGCAAGTAGATCAGTCATAGAACAGCCCCTAGATCAAACAATAACAGATTGGAGAGCCAAAATCTAAGATTATTCAAGAAAAGGTATAAACCTAATTTTTATTTTGATCCATGTTGCTATGAAAAAGTTTTTGTTTATGTGTTTAGATATTTGCTAGATGATGTTTAATGATGATCTATGTTGATATAACTTAGATCCATAGCATCAAAATGCTTTAAAATTGAGTTTTTTTCAAAACTGTCAAGAACATGGTTTGTGGTCTGACAAGCAAATGTCAGGTGCCACAGATTCGTGTCTATTTATGATTCTTGTTGTTTTATGTTTTGGATCTGTTACTTGGTATGAGGTCTTTAATCTGTAAGTGGTTTTATAGCCATCAGATGTCCCGATTGCACGATATTAATGGTCAAAGTGAGTTGACCGACGTTGACCAGCCAAAATCTGGGTAACCCAAAAATTTGAAATCAGCGCCTGACAAGATTTTCTAAGCAATAGATCTGACAGTTGTTTTGTGATATGATAGTTTTATTGTAACTATGTTGTAGCCTATAAATTGACCTATAGATCTGGGTATTTAGATCTCTTAAACCACCAATATATTGAACATATTAGGTGGTCAAACTAGGCCACTCGACCTTGTTTTGCAGTTTCTGGAATTTCCAGAAACGGGAAGAACAGCCTTCTGACAACTTTTGACCGAGCTGGATTTGGCGATGTTAATGTCGTTTGATTGATTTGTTGTTAGATTTATGTTCTATGACATGTTCACTACAGGTTTAAAACATAATAACACTCAATAGATTACCAGAACACTAAGTTAATCGAGTCCAAAAAATTGACCCTCGAAGCTGCTGGGTTTCTAGGTTACCCAGAAAACCCAGAAGCAGTCTGACAGCGACTTTGAGAGATCTAATCTCCTTATATATTTGTGTTATGAGCTAGATGATGGTTTATTGTTGTAGTGTTACATTTTCCCTACATGATCAGTGTCTACGATAGCTCAGAACAGGATTATACAGAGAATTGCAGCCGATCAAACAAGGACCCTTAAACACTAACTGTCAGTGTTCTTGAGCATCAAGAACACCAACAGCGACGCTTTGTGTCGCTAAAGGCCTATAGCGACGGTTTTGAATTATTTTATTTTCTGAATATTCCGGTAATTAATTAAAAATAGAAAATAAATTATTAAAATTACTAAAAATGGTTTTAAATATCATTTTAAATTTTGAAAAATAACTTTTAATTAATTGGGACATTTTTATTAATATTTTTAATTATTTGGATATTAATGATATTTAATCTATTTAATTAGTGTGTTAAATAAATTAGAGAAAAATAATTTAATATTATGAAAAATTATTTTAAATAAGAATAATGTATTTAAAAATATTTTGAGTTATAAAATATAATTTTTAATATTTTTGGAGAATTTTCAATAATAATTTAATATTAATGATATTAGATTTATTTAATTATTAAATTCAATAAATGAATTAAAAATGATTTTCTTGATTTAAAAATCATTTAAAAATGAGAAAAATATTTTAAAAATAATTTAAGTTATAATTAATGACTTTTAATATTTTGATAATAATTTCATTAATATTTAAATATTAATGGTAATAATTTAAAAATAATTTTAATTACTTTAAAAATCATTTAAGTAGAATATTAATGATTTAAAAATATTTTAAGTTATTAACAATAACTTTAATATTTTGATAAGTATGATTATTAATATTTTTGTATTATTAAATATTAATAATGATAAGATTATTTGATAATTAAATCATTTAAAAATGATTTATGTATTTGAGAAATTATTATAAATTATAATAATTGTTTATAAATTATTAAAAGCTTCTGGTAAATATTATAAATGATATTTGACTTATCTAAAATAATATTGAAGCTTAGAGACCAAGTTTAATTGACAATCAATGTGTTAATTATCGGATAGGGTGACTAGAAGACCAAAAATAGACCGAAGTCCAACCAGACCGAACTAGTTAGACTTGTTAAGTGTTTATATAGGTTATAAACACTAATGTGGCTATGTGGTAATGTGCCTAGGAGAAGTTTGACTGTAAATTACATTATCGTGTGTGGTGAATGATTGTGCTAATTGTGAGACCGACATTGTTGATTATAGGTCTTATGAACGTAGTTAATTATATTGTGTAGCTGTAATCAATGCGAAAGATAAGTTTCCTAACTCAACCTTGAGTTATATTCATTCAGTTATTATAATGGTTAATTATTGCTAATTATACCATGTCCAGGAATTTATTATTGATTATTCGCAGTTAGTGCATGATTAATAATTCAAATTAAATTACTGATTCGGAGAATATACATTTGTAGAATAACTGTTGTCGGATATTCATATTTGTAGAAGATAGAATTGACAGTACAGATAATTCCTGTTTATTGTCAAATTATATTGAGAAATGTCTTAGCTAATTATTCTGGCTAGACGAACATTTGTTAGAACTTGATAGGTTCGAGAAGAGAAGAGAATTTAATTATTATTAATAGATCACTGCCAGTTGTATCGGCTAGATCGAAAACTTGATAGGTTTGAGAAGAGAAGAAAAGTGATTAGATATTGAAATCCTTGCATTTCGTTTGTAAATCAAAATCTTGATTCTGAGACTGAGAAGAACAACCTTTTATATAAAGGGAACATTTTATTGGTCGTATATTCGGCCTTTGCGCGCGATTAAGTATTATGCATAATATCGGGTATAATAAAGCTGATCACTTGTTATACTTGCAGAGGAGTATGACTTAATCTTTATGGTTGTTTGATACTCCTGCGTATGTATCAAAGTAAATCTTTGATAGATACCCGAGAAAGTAGAAGTTCTAAGATCTAATGGGATCCCTCAGCATAAATCTGGAAATTATTTCACTTTGTTATTCCGTAGAATTGATTCTTGTTTATTAAATAGAATATCGTAAAAACTTTGAAAGCGTTGTACTTTTTCATTATCATATTATTGTGTTGCCTAGAATACGAGAAAACTTGTTATTGATTAACGATTTGTTCAATTATTTCAAAGCTCCCCGAACTTTGGTGTCATTCTATCAAAATAGATAGTCAATTATTCTGATACTTATACATTCATTGTATATCTTAACTTGCGGGGTAAATTTGTTGCTTAGCCTTGCTAAATAAAACTTTTCAGCTAGAGACAAAGTTGCAGAAGATGCTGTGAAGGATAAAGGAAAAATGCTAGAGTTGTTATAATAAGCATATTTATTATGTTGCTTATAAACCCTTTTTATATATCTAAGGGGTCTGTTTGTAATGTTAAGGTTAGCAGACCTGGGACTAATGTATTAACAACATATGTTAATGTGATATGTATTACTATTTATAATTAAATGGGTAGTTAAATATTATATATATTGTGGATCGTGAACACCAAACTCGGGGGTCAGGTAACCCAGATTTGGGGGTGTCACAAATGTTTTCTTCCATTACACCATGAATTCAACCTTGGTGTAATGAAATTGCCTAGTCCAAGTTTCCTCTATATATAGCAGTCCATTTTTAGTTTTTACGTTGCTTGTTTTGGTTCATGAAATACTGATAACTTAAGAGTGAGTGAGTTGTGGTTTAAAATGAAGTTTAGCAATTGCAGAAGATAGAAGTTAAGCAAACTAAGCTCCTCAGATGGTAAACTCATTTTTTAGAAACTTAATTTCAAAGTTTACAAATTATGGAAATTCTACTAGATTCTTGATAATTGGTTTGTGAATTGCTATCATGCTGTTGTGCGAGTTGGTATGTATGTTATAGAACCTATATGGTTGGTCTAAGCATGCTAGCTTGAGGAGTATATGTTCTGAGTTCTGGAATCTATAGAAACAGAGGCCAAGTCCGGGTTGGTGCCGAAGTGGCGTGAACGCGCCACTTCCCAGTACAAACCCAGCGCGGCCGCGCCATAGACCAGTCTTGAATTCTGGTTTTGTTGCTTTATGGCATTCCAAGCATGTTAGTTTGACTTAGCAAAGTATGTAAAGGGACCTAGCATGTAATTTAAAGTTGCTTTGCAATAATGAGTTGTATTAGTTGGATTATAATGATTTTAAAATAGAAAACTTGAAGTTTTGTAAAGCAAAACATGATGAACCTTATATTGTTTAAGTTCTGACCTTTCAAGCATGTATGCTAGGGTATCTTATGTAGCGCCCCCGGACCACCGCGGATCCAGTTCGATCATTCTATATAACTGTAACTGTTTGCGGAAGATATAAACATAAATTATTTATACATTAAACTTTACACACTATTTCCCCAAAATCGAGTAACCTTAACTTATACACAAATCATAAACTATCTAACATATAACAATACTATTCAACCATACTTTTACAATTTAGCTGCACATTATATCCCAAGCTGAACTTGGCATTATCCTTTTCCTGTATCCGAACGTATTCGCCTTATCTGCAAAGTTTATCATGATATTGTAAGGGTGAGCATGAAAGTTGCCCAGCAAGTTTAAAAACAATTTAAAGATATATCATAATTGAAAGAGTCTGAATAATAAGCTGGCTATCCTTCACAATGTATTTGTGAATTAGCATGAACAAAACTTTGACTGAACAAGTATTGAACATGAATAATTTATGTCTGAACTGAATGGTAATGAAGGTGATCAGCCTTTCATACCTGACTTACACATGCAAGATGTATAGAGTACAATTCAACATGGAAATCAGAGATGATTAACCATAAGTATATCCGAATGAAACCACTCTTAATAGAGTTAAGTAAAAAGAAAAACTTGCCTGAACCGTTGATTACCGTAACACAATATAATAAGCTTCATCTGAGACCTAATATTAATAATATAGATCTCCAATATTAGAATAATATCATCACGGTATAAAATAACTTAAACACATTACCACATAATCATATCAGTCTATTATACACATAAGACATATCATCAAGTCAAATTATTTCGGTCTGACTTAAAATAGATAAAATTCTATCATCCCGACGGTCTAGTCGGACAATTATCTAGTCTAATTTCAATTAAACTCTGTCTGACAATTAACAATTATATTAAACAATCATATTATCAGTCTAAACAATTTTCATAGACTTGCAATAATTTTCAGATAATTAATATCATTTATCATGATTTTCCGATCATTTAAAACGTATTTAATGAATTAAATACCACATAATTTCTTAATCATTAATATCTATTTATCTTTAAATATTAATAAAAATCATAACATAATATTATAATATAATTATAATATATCACAGTATTTTTAATACCTTAAAATCATATTTATATGATTTTTAAACAGTTAAATCCATTATCCGATAATTGATATTAATAATAAAATATCAATATTATCATGGAAAAATATCAAAAGTTATATTTTATAACTCAAAATATTTTTATAATACTTAAATCATTTTTATATGATTTTTAAACCATTAACTCTATTTTTCCATAATTATTTAATATATTCATTAAATAAATTAATTACCATTAATAATAAATTATTAATGAAATTCATCACAAAATATTAAAAGTCATCAAAAATAACTTAAAATATTTTCTAACACCATAAAATAATTTTTCATGATTTTTCATGAATTAAAACTATTTTTAAATCATTTATTTAATATTATAATTAAATAAATAAATACCTTTTATATTCCAAAAATACCAAATATTTTTGAAATATACTCAAAATAATTAAAAACTATTTTTTCAGGCTTCAAAATAATTTTTCATAATTTATTATGTATTTATAATAATTAAAAACCTTTTTTATCTATTTTTAAATAATTTTCAGAAATTAATAATTAATTTCTTAATTAAACTGTCGCTAAAAGGGCCCTATAGCGACAGACCCGTCGCTATAGGTGTTCTTGAGCCCAAATCTCAGACTTCGAGGGTACCTAGTTTGACCATGATTAAAACAGTGTTCTTAATGTTTTCCGGGTTGTAATTCATCTTAAGGTTGTAGTAAAAGTGCAAGACTACCACCACAAATGATTTCCTAGCCATAACATATAATAACAGAGAGATCTAAGCTCTGAAAAGTATTGTCAGAGACCTGTTCTTAGAATTCTGGGTTTACCAGAATCAAGATACCTACTTTGATGCTTTATACTTTGGAATCTATGAGTCATTTATGTGATCTAAAGGCTTATTCTTGTAGAGGACATATCCGGCTACAATAACATATCAACAGATCAATCTAACAACAATATATAAAAGAAATCTTGGCTGGTCAAAGTAGCGATCAAGAACCGGATCTTGAACTTTCTGGGTTTTCCAGAAAGTTCATATGGCGGATCGGTCAACGCTATTTGACCATGAATTTCTAAGATCCTGGTATGGATCTGGGTAAGCTAATGACTTGGAAGTGTAGATAGCATGTCATAATACAACCTTAAAGCAACAACATGACCAAATAACATAACAGAAGCAAGATTCAAGGCCTCGAAAATCATTGCCAGAATTCTGGAAATTCTGGGTTTTCCCAGAAATCAAATTTCGTGTTCGGTCAATGCACTTTGACCGCTTGTAACTTACGATCTAGACCTAATCTGATCCTGATCTAAATTCCAGAATACAGAGAACATGGCAGGCTAAAAACATAAACCAACAAAGTGGTAAAACCATTAATATACAGTAATTTCAGAGGTTTTAAAATTCTTGTCAGACAACATATAAAATTTCTGGGTTGCCCAGAAACAGTCTCTCATGGTCGGTCAACCATGTTTGACCATCTATAATGTTTGATCTAGAAATGCTATGAGGTTGATTCCACTTCCAGTATACTCTCTGCATGGCAAAGAACAAGTCTATAACTTTAAATACAACAAATAATTAATATACACAGATCTATGGCCCCTGACATATGGCTGTCCGGCCATATTTTTCAAGTTTTCCAGATTTTTAAAATCTTCAAAATCGTGCATCTAGATGTTATAGATCTATGATCTATCAACCCAGATCACTTATAGACACCTTATAACACATCTCTAACCAATTAATTTCAACAACTAACATCAAATCGTAGGATTTAAAAATTAAGGTTTTTACCACTTTTAGGCTTTGATTTTGATTCTGACTTCTTGAATCTGTTCTTGGCTTGCTATGAACTGATCTTGGCTCATCTTTTCTCTTTCTATCACTCTATATCTCGAATTTCTAGAGAGAGAGGGTCTTGGGAGAAAATAAAATTTTAAGTGCCTCTTTCTCTCTCTTAATCTAATTATTTGATGCTTGTTGCTATGCTTTGTAATAATTCAGTTGGAATGGCTGAGATTTGTAGCATGAGGGTGGTCAATAATTTGCTTACCAACTCCAATAATTGCTAGATTCCTCCAACAATGCTCAAATAATACTAAAGGGTAAAATGGTAATTTCTCTTTATTTCTAGAATTTCCATTTAATTTAATGGCAATTTGGACAATTAGCCAAACCCTTAAGGTTTAGGGTTTGGTTTATGGTTTATGGTTTAAGCCAATTTAGTACTTAGGGTTTGAAACCCTTAGGGTTTACACAATTAATTTTCTAAAATTTTCAATTTAAATTTTAAAAATATGAAATTAATATTTCTAAATTATAATTAGAATTTTCTAATTATATTAAAATTTCTTAATTATACTTTAATTAGGATTAAAAATTTCCAATTAAATATCGCTAATTTAGCAATTAAGCCAAAATCGTGGATTAGAGTTTTCAATCCACTAATTAGGGTTTTTAATACCGAAATTAGGATTTTATAAATTCAAAATTAGGGTTTTGCTAATTAACCAAACTTTACCCTAATTAAAATTATAAGTATTTATACTTACGCCATTAAGCTCCCGATTTATGGTTTCATGCACCGAATTAGGGTTTCGGATTTCCGGAACTGAAATTAGGATTTCTAGAACCGATTTTAGGGTTTCTTGTCAAACGCTAGGGTTTTCTAACCGAACGTTGACGTTCTTAATATACGATTAGGGTTTGACTTTGATAAAATTTATCTGGTCAACCCTTGACCCTTAACCACATTATGTACACATAATCACTGACTATACTCACGTATAGAATTAATCCTGAATAATTCTCCGAAAGAAATTTTAAATTCTTAAAATTTCATCCTGAAAATATCAAACACATACACTTATTTTCTGTCTAGGTTGTAATTTTGAACCTTAAATCAATTAATAAAAATTTTAAAATTATTCCAAATTTTGGAGTTGTCACATTCACCCCTTCTTCTAAAAATTTCGTCCCCGAAATTTACCTTACATCTTACACCATATATCATGCACCGTACACCATACATCTTACTCTGGTCACACATATCATCACATGCTACCCAATACATCACTCACAAGAGTAGTATTTTAGAATTATGCTGAGGGGTCATATAGACCATGAACACATAGTTTTAACGATATTTATATAGCAAAACTATACATTACTTGGTATGCTTACAATCACGAAGAAGGTAAACTACCATTACTAGTACTTTAGGTGATTAGCCTATCGTACCCTTACGTCATGCATAACGTATTAATTATGTCTAGCGAATATTTACGCTATTAGATTGGATTATTTATCCAAACAACACAGTTCACCTCAGTCTTATCATAGGATTCCGTACCAAAACAATTTGGTCCGGGAAATTTTCTTTCAATGAGCACTTAGAGTCTTCATAAACATTAGCCTAGCTGAATCGAATAGCATAGACTCATATCAATAATTCAATTCAATCGAATTATTTAGGTGTAGCCAAACCCCGTTGGCAAATTAAAATTTTTGAAAACATTTTTCAAGAATGACGTCATGATGCCGTACTGTATTACCAGTCCGTTTGAGGATGCTGTCATTGTATGACTTCGTCATAACTCATCATACAATAGTGGAATAACGATTTTAGATCAAATTCGCACTAAGTATTCCTGTATTTACAACTCCATCACATTCTTATCATCTATGCACCAGGTTACATGGTACATAAGTGATAAATAAAAATATATTTTGATATTTCAAATCATTTGTGTCTAGCCGAAATAAGTAGCATAGACTGTACTTTAAATCGTTTCAAAAGTGACTACAAGTCTACATTTTTAGAAGCACATAGTGCGCATTTAGCTTGATGTCAAAATTTTGAAGTTTACAATAGCTAGGAGTTTAGGAAAACCTAACACCTTTACTAATAATCATTTGCTTAACAATCTATCTGTTCCTATAATCCTCAATTCTTCATTCACACATAACTATACCCAGTTCGTCAAACCACACTTATGAGTTCATAAATTGCCACAATCAGATGAGCTTTAGAACTTACCCCAGTCAGACCTTTGGCGTCCATTCGCTGCGGGGTTCATAACACTTTATATAATTGTGAGTCAAGAATGTCACATAAGTATGAGTTTTAAGAACTCGTACTTAATCCTTATGTCCTCTACCTATGACCTATCTATCTGTTATACACCTGAGAATGGAGTCATCCTCTTAATGTGCATATAACAAATAGCGCGACATAAATATTTCAATGATTATCAATGCCAGAAACTAAGTGGTTGTCAAACCAAACTCGGCCACTAAACAATATAGGAAGCTAAGCGGACAATTCCCCGCCCATACAAAGAATTTGTCAACCTAACCACTGTATCAACCAGGAAGCTAAGTGATTCTAAAACCAAGTACAAATTCTCCGCCCATACAAGGAATCATACAACTCAGCTGCTGACATGAGTCCTCAATTGAATCCCCACCTATTACTAACTCCCTTCTCAATACAAATTTTATTCAACTCGCATTCATAATTCTTTCCTGTATTTGTACCAATTCGTGGTACAACTGCCACACAGCATTTTGCTGTAAAAATTTTCAATCCTTAGATTGATTCTTTCTGGTTGTAATAACCTTATCAGATCACGAGGTGATCCCATCGTATATATTACGATTCATTGCTATTCTGTGATCGTTTTGTTTTACGATCTCCTATCCCTACACTTGTAATCTTCTAGACTCTATCTATCCAATTCCTATACTTGGTACGCATCTAGTCTCTAACAGTTTCAATATGGTACGCTGAGTGGTTTCTCACAAACAACCAACAAACTAGGTGCCGAGTTGCTAGTTCGTATATACCTCCGCTCTATGAAGGAATCATTTAGCCCAGATACCATACATCAACTATTAAAGAGTACAATTGTACCATACTTAAAACTAACTTTTTTTTTGATCATGCGAGATTCTTCAACTAACTCTATGTGAGTTAGTACTTATCCTAATCACTGCGATTATTGGTCTCAGGTATTGCTACCTAAGCTTCATAACCAACAGCTCTGATACCAACTGTAACGCCCCCGGACCACCGCGGATCCAGTTCGATCATTCTATATAACTGTAACTGTTTGCGGAAGATATAAACATAAATTATTTATACATTAAACTTTACACACTATTTCCCCAAAATCGAGTAACCTTAACTTATACACAAATCATAAACTATCTAACATATAACAATACTATTCAACCATACTTTTACAATTTAGCTGCACATTATATCCCAAGCTGAACTTGGCATTATCCTTTTCCTGTATCCGAACGTATTCGCCTTATCTGCAAAGTTTATCATGATATAGCAAGGGTGAGCATGAAAGTTGCCCAGCAAGTTTAAAAACAATTTAAAGATATATCATAATTGAAAGAGTCTGAATAATAAGCTGGCTATCCTTCATAATGTATTTGTGAATTAGCATGAACAAAACTTTGACTGAACAAGTATTGAACATGAATAATTTATGTCTGAACTGAATGGTAATGAAGGTGATCAGCCTTTCATACCTGACTTATACATGCAAGATGTACAGAGTACAATTCAACATTGAAATCAGAGATGATTAACCATAAGCATATCCGAATGAAACCACTCTTAATAGAGTTAAGTAAAAAGAAAAACTTGCCTGAACCGTTGATTACTGTAACGCAATATAATAAGCTTCATCTGAGACCTAATATTAATAATATAGATCTCCAATATTAGAATAATATCATCACGGTATAAAATAACTTAAACACATTACCACATAATCATATCAGTCTATTATACACATAAGACATAGCATCAAGTCAAATTATTTCGGTCTGACTTGAAATCGACAAAATTCTATCATTCCGACGGTCTAGTCGGACAATTATCTAGTCTAATTTCAATTAAACTCTGTCTGACAATTAACAATTATATTAAACAATCATATTATCAGTCTAAACAATTTTCATAGACTTGCAATAATTTTCAGATAATTAATATCATTTATCATGATTTTCCGATCATTTAAAACGTATTTAATGAATTAAATACCACATAATTTCTTAATCATTAATATCTATTTATCTTTAAATATTAATGAAAATCATAACATAATATTATAATATAATTATAATATATCACAGTATTTTTAATACCTTAAAATCATATTTATATGATTTTTAAACAGTTATATCCATTATCCGATAATTGATAATAATAATAAAATATCAATATTATCATGGCAAAATATCAAAAGTTATATTTTATAACTCAAAATATTTTTATAATACTTAAATCATTTTTATATGATTTTTAAACCATTAACTTTATTTTTCCATAATTATTAAATATATTCATTAAATAAATTAATTACCATTAATAATAAATTATTAATGAAATTCATCACAAAATATTAAAAGTCATCAAAAATAACTTAAAATATTTTCTAACACCATAAAATAATTTTTCATGATTTTTCATGAATTAAAACTATTTTTAAATCATTTATTTAATATTATAATTAAATAAATAAATACCTTTTATATTCAAAAAATACCAAATATTTTTGAAATATACTTAAAATAATTAAAAACTATTTTTTCAGGCTTTAAAATAATTTTTCATAATTTATTATGTATTTATAATAATTAAAAATCATTTTTATCTATTTTTAAATAATTTTTAGAAATTAATAATTAATTTCTTAATTAAACTGTCGCTAAAAGGGCCCTATAGCGACAGACCCGTCGCTATAGGTGTTCTTGAGCCCAAATCTCAGACTTCGAGGGTACCTAGTTTGACCATGATTAAAACAGTGTTCTTAATGTTTTCCGGGTTGTAATTCATCTTAAGGTTGTAGTAAAAGTGCAAGACTACCACCACAAATGATTTCCTAGCCATAACATATAATAACAGAGAGATCTAAGCTCTGAAAAGTATTGTCAGAGACCTGTTCTTAGAATTCTGGGTTTACCAGAATCAAGATACCTACTTTGATGCTTTATACTTTGGAATCTATGAGTCATTTATGTGATCTAAATGCTTATTCTTGTAGAGGACATATCCGGCTACAATAACATATCAACAGATCAATCTAACAACAATATATAAAAGAAATCTTGGCTGGTCAAAGTAGTGATCAAGAACCGGATCTTGAACTTTCTGGGTTTTCCAGAAAGTTCATATGGCGGATCGGTCAACGCTATTTGACCATGAATTTCTAAGATCCTGGTATGGATCTGGGTAAGCTAATGACTTGGAAGTGTAGATAGCATGTCATAATACAACCTTAAAGCAACAACATGACCAAATAACATAACAGAAGCAAGATTCAAGGCCTCGAAAATCATTGCCAGAATTCTGGAAATTCTGGGTTTTCCCAAAAATCAAATTTCATGTTCGGTCAATGCACTTTGACCGCTTGTAACTTACGATCTAGACCTAATCTGATCCTGATCTAAATTCCAGAATACAGAGAACATGGCAGGCTACAAACATAAACCAACAACGTGGTAAAACCATTAATATACAGTAATTTCAGAGGTTTTAAAATTCTTGTCAGACAACATAGAAAATTTCTGGGTTGCCCAGAAACAGTCTCTCATGGTCGGTCAACCATGTTTGACCATCTATAGCGTTTGATCTAGAAATGCTATGAGGTTGATTCCACTTCCAGTATACTCTCTGCATGGCAAAGAACAAGTCTATAACTTTAAATACAACAAATAATTAATATACACAGATCTATGGCCCCTGACATATGGCTGTCCGGCCATATTTTTCAAGTTTTCCAGATTTTTAAAATCTTCAAAATCGTGCATCTAGATGTTATAGATCTATGATCTATCAACCCAGATCACTTATAGACACCTTATAACACATCTCTAACCAATTAATTTCAACAACTAACATCAAATCGTAGGATTTTAAAAATTAAGGTTTTTACCACTTTTAGGCTTTGATTTTGATTCTGACTTCTTGAATCTGTTCTTGGCTTGCTATGAACTGATCTTGGCTCATCTTTTCTCTTTCTATCACTCTATATCTCGAATTTCTAGAGAGAGAGGGTCTTGGGAGAAAATAAAATTGTAAGTGCCTCTTTCTCTCTCTTAATCTAATTATTTGATGCTTGTTGCTATGCTTTGTAATAATTCAGTTGGAATGGCTGAGATTTGTAGCATGAGGGTGGTCAATAATTTGCTTACCAACTCCAATAATTGCTAGATTCCTCCAACAATGCTCAAATAATACTAAAGGGTAAAATGGTAATTTCCCTTTATTTTTAGAATTTCCATTTAATTTAATGGCAATTTGGACAATTAGCCAAACCCTTAAGGTTTAGGGTTTGGTTTATGGTTTAGGGTTTAAGCCAATTTAGTACTTAGGGTTTGAAACCCTTAGGGTTTACACAATTAATTTTCTAAAATTTCCAATTTAAATTTTAAAAATATGAAATTAATATTTCTAAATTATAATTAGAATTTTCTAATTATATTAAAATTTCTTAATTATACTTTAATTTGGATTAAAAATTCCCAATTAAATATCGCTAATTTAGCAATAAAGCCAAAATCGCGGATTAGGGTTTTCAATCCACTAATTAGGGTTTTTAATACCGAAATTAGGATTTTATAAATTCAAAATTAGGGTTTTGCTAATTAACCAAACTTTACCCTAATTAACATTATAAGTATTTACACTTACGCCATTAAGCTCCCGATTTATGGTTTCATGCACCGAATTAGGGTTTCAGATTTCCGAAACCAAAATTAGGGTTTCTAGAACCGATTTTAGGGTTTCTTGTCAAACGCTAGGGTTTTCTAACCGAACGTTGACGTTCTTAATATACGATTAGGGTTTGACTTTGATAAAATTTATCTGGTCAACCCTTGACCCTTAACCACATTCTGTACACATAATCACTGACTATACTCATGTATAGAATTAATCCTGAATAATTCTCTAAAAGAAATTTTAAATTCTTAAAATTTCATCCTGAAAATATCAAACACATACACTTATTTTCTGTCTAGGTTGTAATTTTGGACCTTAAATCAATTAATAAAAATTTTAAAATTATTCCAAATTTTCGGGTTGTCACATCTTATGCTTCTAGACCTGACGGATATGATCACCATCTATCTAAGCATGATTTAACCTTTTTAAGAATGGTTTATGATGACATTTCAAGTGTTAAACTATTCAACCTTGGTGTAAATAAGTAGTATACATATGAGCATGCATATATGGTTAGTTAAATGTACAAATGAGTATATGTTATGATTCAAAGTTACTTTGTATACTAATTGGGTTTAACATGAGTTTTTAAAAGAAAACTTGAAGTTTTGAAAATGAAACTTGACGAACCTTATGTCTTTTAAGTTTTGACTTTAGGAACAAGTGAATGTAGTCTAGTTATGTGTGCAGATGGATAAGGAATGTAATTCCAAGATGTCTTGTACATACAAGGTTGTCAAGCTCGATTTAGTATGTGTCTACATGAGAAATTTAAAATTTTTAGAAACTAACTTTGATGAGCATTGTATTACTTACATTATAACCTTATAAGCAAGCATGATCGAGTTGTTTATGCCTTTGAACATGAATGATATGTGCACTCAACCAGTCAAGCATGGCATAAGTTATTTAAGCATGTTTTAAAAGTATGAACTATGTTATTTCTATATAAATGAGATAGATACATGTGAACATGCCTATTGAAGGTTGTTAGTACCAATATAAGGTTAAAAAGCTTATAAACCTTGAACCTTTGTTAAAAGAAGTTGTTAAGCCTTGTTGATGTAAATAATTCAACATTGAACTATGTAATTCAAAACTAAATGATTTGAAATGTGAACTTAAAGAACTATCAGAACCTACTTGATGTATGTTTACAGTACATATAAGGATATATGTCGTGCTAGGAATTATGTTAGGTAATAAAAAGCCTAAGTTTGGTTCTGGCTGGGAGTAGCGCGGTCGCGCCACTCCCAAGCTTAAATGCAGCGCGGTCGCGCTGTCCTGCAGAGTGACCAAGAGCAGTTTGTTAACTGCATGGTCTTAAGTTATGGTTATATATTGTCCTCAAGGACTACAAGATATGAAATAAGATTGTTTAGATAAATACGATAGTAGAATGAGCTAGTCTCATGGTTATCCTAAGTTCAAGTAAAAATGAAACCTAGTTAGGAAACAATGTTTGTCCTGATATTAAGAGCATGTGAAATGTATGACTGATGGGTATGAATCTATGATTATATAACTGTGTAGGAATACACGCAGTGCAGATAAGCTTTACACAGTTAAGTTGTAGTTCATAAACTACGAATCAGGCAAGTCTTTCAGTTCCTATTTGATATATGAATTCTATAACTATTAGTGAGTTATATTATACTATAAGAATGTTGATGTATGTATATGAAATGTATATGAGATATGTATGAAATGTTAAGGTTGATCTTTGATGATATGGTTGTGATATAAACCTCTATGCCTGTTATGTGAGAAGTAACATGCGTAGTAAATATTAATTGATTATGAATGCATGAACTGAATATGCTATTATACGCTATGTGTTGCATGAAAACTGTTAGAATTGCTGGGTTGTCGAGCTCAGCCTTGTAAATAACCACTTTTGCAGGTTAACGACTCACGATTAAGTTACGTGCTACTTGATTGATAAAGTTTAATAGTATCGAAGGAGATTAATTTATTATTTAAATATATGCTCTTGAACCATGTTTAGGTTCTAGGAGATGTACACACAGTAGTTTACTATGTGTAGTACATGTTAAGTTGTAAAGTTATATTATGTGATACATAGAGGAAGTTAAATCGAGATGTAAAAATTTATACAGTAATTCGACTAGAATGAATCATAACATAATTTGATTCAAGGATATGTAATTGATTCAAGTTAAGATATCAATAAAAGATTTATTTTTAAATGAGATTGAAAAAGTTTAAATTATTCCGCATATTTTTATAACATCGAATATGATATAAGACATGAATGGTAATGACCAAGATTAGAAACTTATAAAAGTTTAGAGTCATTATACAGATCCTGGAAATGAAAATAATCTATATTCTAAATTGTAATAAGTAAAGTTTATTCATTAAGTTATGAATAAAAGAAATAAATAGTTGAACGATAGCAGTATCGTGGCGGACCGGATCTGGGGTTCGAAGGGACCCGGATTTGGGGGCATCACAGGTTGGTATCCAAGCTGTAAGTTATAAACTTAGGTAAGTGTACCTTATGCTATAACCTGAGAGAGAGAGAGAGAGAAAGATAAAGATTAATATATATATATATATATATATATATATATATATATGTGTGTGTGTGTGTGTGTGAAGATTCAAAGAAGAATTTTGAAGTATCTAAGAGAATGAGGATTCAGAAGTTTCCTAACTCTGGTAATAAAAATGTTAAGATGTTGTCTATAAGATGAATATGGCAAAGGTAATAAGAATGAACTCGAGTGGAGTTTTGTTGATAATAGGGAAAGAACCCTAAGGTAAATTGATGATCACGACGTGATCAGAATGAGCTATGAAGTGATAGATAGTCTGTAACGACTAAGTGTATATAGCTTGATGCTATAAGAGAATGTACAATGAAATGGTACGATGTGAACACATGGGGAGTTATATATGATGAGATACGAAGAATTCGTATTGAGCAAAGAGCAAGTTAAGTGTGAGATAGAGTTAGGTGGAATTTCAATTGAGGACCCATGTCAGCAGATGAGTTGTATGATTCCTTGTTATGGGCGAGGAATTGTACTTGGTGTAAAAACCACTTAGTACTGGCACTGATAATCATTAAAATGTATGTGTCGCGCTATTTGCTATATACCTGTTGAGAAGGTGATTCTTTTCTCTTGTGTATAACAGATAGATAGGTTATAGTTAGAGAATATAAGGTTAAGTTATGAGTTCTTAAAACTCATACTTATGGTAAGTTCGTGACTCATGATAATATGGTATGTTTTGAACCCCTCAGCGAATGGACGCCTATGGTTTGACTAGGGTAAGTTCTTAAACTCATATGATTATGGCAAGTTCCTGGATTACCAAAGTGTGGTAAGTTTGATGAACTATATCGAGTATATATATGTTATGAGTCTAGAAATTTTGGTATAGTGAGCATTGATGGTGTTAAAGATCGGTAGAATGAAGCAAGGTAGTAAAGATTGAAGTTGATGGAGAAACATGGATTTTCTAAATCTTCTAGCTCTGCTAGATTTTCAGAATTTATTGACTTCGTGCTTATGTTTGCACTTCTATTTTCTTGAAAAATATTGGATCATGTGATTGAACCAATGATGTTTAAAAACAATACCGTTATTCTTATGTCTATGCTAATTATTTTGGCTAAGACAAAAATGATTTGAAAATTTTCAAAATGTATTTCTGACCATTTACATCTTTTGATATGGTGTAGAAATGGTAAACGATGGAGTCATCAATGTAGTTGAACCTAGTGTTGGTTGTGATGGAAAGGTCGTCAGCCCACTATGGTATGATGTAATATGACAAACTCATCTAATGGCGAAATAATCAACGTATTACTAATCTGGTACGGTATCATGACGTCATAAAAGAATTTTTGGTTTTCTTTTAAATTATGAAGAAGGTCAATTAAGTTGGCCAAATTATTTCAATTGATGTCCGAATTGTTGATAAAAGTCTAAGCTATTTGATTCGGCTAGATGATTGTTGAAAAATATTGGTGGAGTTCAAGCGTTCTTGAGTATTTATGCCAAACAAGATTGCTTTAGTGAGGATTCAGATGTGGAAAAACTAAGGTGAACAACCCTATAAGGGGACATATTTTCGAGTATAATGGTTCAGAGTGTAACGCATGTAGTCGTTACAAAACACTACGTTGCGCCCCAACATAGTGGTACAATAGGCTGACCACCTAGTGTACGTGTGGAGGGTGTTTTCAGTCTTTGTGATAGATAAACACTCTAGTTTGCAGTGTAAAGGATTGTGTTGAAGCACTAGTTCATGGTCTTGTGACCCCTCAGCATAATTTGGAATCTGAGTTATTCATACTACTTCCTGATTATTGAAAAATCGTGGAAGTTTCTTATTCTTCTGTGTGATGAATGTAGTGAGTAGAATGTTCCTTAGAAAGGAGAATGTGGCAGAATGCAAGTGAGCAAGTTATAATAAAAATTTCAAAAAAATAATGAATGAAATTATTCAAAAGAATATGTAATATTCATAATAGCACTGAGTAGAGGAGGTTTCGGTGATTTCGAGGACGGAATCCTTATAAGGGATAGAGGATGTAAGAATCCGAATTTTTAGAAAATATGAAAATAAGAATTTAGTAAATAAAATTCTTAAGGCATGAGAAGTGTTCAAATAAGAATATATATGTGTTACGAGATATGTAGTATTGTGTTACATAGAGTAATATGAGCTATGTAATAAGTGATGTTGTGTTTAATAAATATATATCATTATTATATATTTGTTATAAATCGTATAGATGAATTAGTAAGAAAATGGATAAAATTTATCTATCGATATTAAATAATTTATGTGAAATTATTTTATCATTGTAAGTTGGTGACATTAAATATCTTTGATAATCACCAATTCCTTAAGTATATGTACGAGTATGTATTAAGTCTATGGCAGTGTAACTGTACCCTTTAATGGTGGATGTTTAGGAGCTGGGCTAAACGATTCCTTTAGAGAGCGAAAGTATATACGAATTAGTAACTGATCTAACCCACTGTGAAAATAGTGTAGACGGGATGGAAACTAATTTGTTGGTTGTTTGTGGGAAACCACTCAGTGTACTATATTTAATACCATTAAAGACTCGATGTGTGTTAGGTTTGGACTTGTATATACGTACGTTGTTGACAAGAGAAGAAAATTGATATATCTTTAGATAAATATTAGTTAGAGATTTATTGACTAATATTGGGATATGGTTAAATGTATAGATTAAAGAAAGAAGAGTTGAACTTGAAGTTTAATCTCTAATTTTTTTTTTAAGAATGTAAAAATTGATATTGTAATGTTAAAAAGGAAATTTATTTTGGTTAGTATAATAAGATAGCATGTAGGGAGCATGTTAAAGGATTTGTGAATTAAGTTCTGTTTCGATTGAAGCATAACATGTCTACGTCCTAACTTGAGGTGGCGCGGCAGCGCCATTCGCAAGCCTAAGACCAGAGCGGTCGCGCCGACCTGTAGACAGTTCATGATGAGTTTGTAATCTGAACTTTAGGAATTGTGTATTATTAACTAATATGTTATAATAAGGATCATAATTGGTGTTCCAACTGTCCCTGAATTGAATGAGAATTTAATTATGGAAATTAATATTGGTTAATTAAGTTATATTATTTAATACTATAAGATAATGTTAAAGCCTTGTGTGGTAGTAAATTGAATGAAACGAGTAATTAACTTAAGTAAAATGGTGAATTAATGTATGAACGTTACATGAAGAAAATGAAATGATTATGTTAATTAAATTTGCTATTTTCATTTATTACATAATATGATAATATATGAAAGGATTTAATACTTGAAAGATGATAATGGAAAATGGGTGATGAATAATAGAAGAAAACCAATATATATATATATATATATATATATATATATATATATATATATATATAATTATTAGTTAGAGATGGAAGAAGTTGTCTTGGGACAATCGAATAATTATACGAATAGTGTATAATTTAAAAAATTAATAGAGTAGATATTAATTATTTTAAGAGTAAAGGTTATAGATGTAATAACCCGATATTTTCTATATAAATAAATAAGAAATTTTACATATAAATTTTTTAATATTATTATTTTAATGATGGGAATATGTGCCAGTTAATGTGTATGTATTTATGTGATCAATAAGAATTATTTATTACATGAATAATTTCAAATAATTTTATTTTAGAATTATTGATCATGATAAAGTATATTCTTATAATAATTAATTTTCAAGTAGAAATATTTTTATTATTTATTTTCTATGAAAATATGATTATTATATTATTTAGACAATATATGAAATGATTATTTGAATTATTATAATTACTATTTTATTATATGAATTTTAGTTCAGATTATTATGTTAATTATTTTAACTTAATTAATAATGCGATATATGAAAGATAAATCAGATATGGAATTCAAACACTAATTTTTTATTTTGAGCTCTGAATGAGAATAATAATATCATATTAAATATAATATTATTTTTCAGTGTTATAAATAAATATATACTGTATGTGTGTATTGATAATAATTGGTCAATTATGGTGTATAATGTCATAACTCTAATAGTAATTTATTAAACCCTATTTTGAAACTCAAATGGGAGATTCAAGAATGTGTAGTAATTGTGTTATATGAATTATATATGTTGCATATTATAGAATTTTTGTTAATTAGGAAAAACCCTAATTAATGTTTGAAAACCCTAATTTGCTAATTAGGAACCCTAATTTGCTAAAATTACAAACACTAGTTATTATTTTAGTAAATTAAATTGTTATTTTGGGAACCCTAATGATATTAAGGAACCCTAATTATTTAAAACCCTAATTTTATATTAAAAATCATAATTTTAATTAGTAAGTTCTAATTAAAATTTTATTAAACTTTAAACGTAATTTTTCAAACCCTAGAAATTATTTGGAAAACTTTAAGGTTAAAAATCTAGTGATTAAACCCTAGATTCAAGTACCATGGACAAGAATACCATTAAAATTAAAAGACAATTGACCAAAGTACCCTTTTTGTCCCATTCTTGAAATAATTGCTAGCAAATCTTGCCAAATCTTGGCAAGTCACCACCCTAGTCTAGCTATGAGCTATAGCACTCCAGCACATCAGCCATTACTCATTCAAATACATTGCACATGAATTTTACATATAGATCAAGAGAGAGAAAAAGACACATTCATGCTCATTTGCTCACAACCCTCATCCTAGACTATCTCTCTCTAAAACCTCCGAAATTCCTTTGATAGATCAGTCACAAAACAAGCCCCACTATCACTTATATCAGATTAGAAGCTAAGAATCAAGATTTTGTAAAGAGAGGCATAAAATCCTAAACTAGAATCTGATCTTGGTTGCTATGTTAACTGTTAGATTTTTATGTTAAAACATGTTGTTTGTAGTATATATTGATGATCTGGGTTGCTAGATGTTAGATCCATAACATCTAGAGGCTCGAATTTGAAGTTTTTAAAAATCCAAAAAATTTTATTTTTGTTGCCTGACAATGAATGTCTGACCACAGATCTCAGTGACTTTTAATTATTTTTGTGTTTTGAAAGTTTGTAGTTGTTGTATGCTATGAGATCTTTAATCTAAAACTGGAATCTAGCCCAGATCATGTACAGATTGAAAGTTTTGGTTGGTCAAACATCATTGACCAACCATGACTTTCAGTTTCTGGAAAACCCAGATAGTGCCTAGAAGGCTCTGACAAGATCTTCATGGGCTCAGATCTGACAGTGTTTTGATGTTTTGTTATGGTTCGTGAATCTAAGTAGTAGTTTGGTATATGTATTACATTATTATGCCCTCAAATCCCCTAATCATCAAACTGAGTGAATATAGTGTCTGGTCAAAGTAGGTAAAACAATCATGTTTTCTGTTTCTAGGTAACCTAGAAAACAGATGAACGTTGTCTCTGACAGACTTTGACCGGACTAGATCTTCTTGTTGTGTAGTTGTTTTATTAGTTTTATGTAATGGATCTGTAGTCTTACATGTTGTCTATAACCTGAAATCAATAGATCACAAAAACATTACACGAACAACAGGTCGTGGAAGCCTAAAAGTGGTCACTCAAAACTGTTCTTCATTTCTGGGTAACCCAGAAATGAAGAACAGCTCTGACATCCTTTTTAATGCCTAAGATCTTGCAGCTTTATGATGTTTAGACCTTATAAGTGCTTGATTCATGTACCATGCTAGTTACTCTACAAAGCCCGACGTCTAAAATACCTAATTCATGAATAGATGGATAGATTTAAGGCCACCTAGGTCATTGACCGGCCATGACCAGATTTTCTGGGCAGCCCAAAAACGCGATGAACACGTCTGACAGTTAGTTTGCTAGCTTATATCTTGCTATGTGATGTTGTTTGACCCTGTTTATTGTTGATTCTTGTAGTTCTACCTTAGTACTACAAGATCAAAGCTTTAGAATGCCCAGAAACATCATAGGTTGGAAATTAAACCTGGTCAAACATAGTCACTCGAAAACAGACTTTGAAGGTTTGGGTTGCTCAAGAACACATAAGGCGATGGTTTCTGTCGCCAAAGGCTTTAGCGACATATTTATTAGTTTTAATTAATTTAATTTTTAAAAATCATTTAAAAATAGTAAATAAATTCTAAAAATTCTAAAAATGGTTTTAAAAATTATTTTGAGTTATAAAAAATTAACTTTTAATAATTTGACATATTTTTCATAAATATTAGTATTTATTTAAATAATATTGATATTTAATTTATTTAATAAATGCATTAAATAAATTAATTAAAAATGATTTTATGTTATTAAAAATCATTTTAAATGATAATAAGGTATTTAATAATATTTTAAGTTATAAAACATAACTTTTCATATTTTGAGATAAATTTCATTAATTATTTAATATTAATGATATTAGAGTTATTTAATAATTAAATTAAATTAATTAATTAAAAATGATTTAAATATTATAAAAATTATTTTAAATGAAAATAAATATTTTAAAAATATTCTAAGTTATAAAATATAACTTTTAATATTTAAAGGTAAATTTTATTAATAATTTAATGTTAAATGATATTAGTTTTATTTAATAATTATATTAAATAAATTATTTAAAAATAGTTTTACTGATTTAAAAATTATTTTAAAAGAAAATAAATGAATTAAAAATATTTTAAGTTATAATAATGACTTTTAATATTTTTATAAATAAGACATTAATAATTAAATATGAATGGTAAATATTTAAAAATAATTGTAATTATTTTAAAAATCATTTAAGGGTAATGAAAATATTTTAAAAAAATATTTTGAGTTATTATAAATAACTTTAATATTTTTATAATGGTTTCATTAATAATTTAAGATTAATTATATATTAATGATAATAGAATTATTTAATATTTAAATTATTTAATAATAATTTTAGTGTTTGAAAAATCATGTTAAATTATAATAATTATTTAAAAATTATTATAAGGCTATGAAAGATAATATGTCTGATATTTAAATTATCTAAACGAATATTGAACTATAGAATAGAGTTTTAGACTCGATAATTACCCAATAAAGTCGTCGGTACACTGACATGTCTCAGAAATTGATCTAGACTTATATAATTTGACTAGATAAGTATTTATTTGTGATTCAATAACTGTTAAATTTATGTGACAATGTGATTAGGTTATGTGTTGACCGCAAATAGCAGTACTATGAGATATGATATATTATTCTAATCGAACAAATGATCTTATTAATGGTAAGTTTGGATATAAAAGATAAATCTAAGTTACGTTATTGTAAGCAGCAGCTCAGGCAAGCATCCTACCTTTGCATTTATTTTATGCAATGGGCATGAATAAGAATATTTTAGAATTTTATTATTTTTGTGCCAGATACTTATTCTGTTAGTTAATTTCTAAATATAGTTATACAAGTGTCCTCACTTGGATAATCATTATATTTAATCACATGTTGATACATACTTATTTATTTCCAGTATGTATACGATAACTTAAAAGTCGTCTAAGATATTTGATTCGGCTAGACATAAACTTAGAAATATTGTTGAACAAGATAGAACTTTATTGTATCCAACCAGATTGTTTTGGTTCAGATTCTCGACTAAGTATAAACATCCCGAACATGTGAAAACTTTTGTGCACCTAAGGTGGATAAGATGAACGATGATATCATTTTTGCATGTAGTATTGATCAATACAGGGTATAACGAGCTGATCACCCCCCGTGTCTGTAAGTTATGACAGTTTGCAGATGAAGTTATGTTAAAACCTTATCAAAAATTGAAAACAATGTTCATAGTCTATCGACTAATCTCCAGTTATAGTCAGTACGTAGTTTCAAAAATTTGATATAGAATTGATATGTTGTTATTATTGGTTCAACTTACTTCACAACTGTTGATTCATTGTAGAAGTGTCATTCAAAAAAAATATTTAATCCTTTCAGCTAATATTTATTGTTGTTATTACTTGCTGGGCAATCAAATGCTCATTCTTGCTTTAAATTTAAATGTTTTCAGCAAAGTATGATCAATCCAAAGGTTCATGCAAGAACAAGGGGAATAGAAAACTGTTCGAATGAGTTTTATAGTATTCTGTGTAATAGTTAAAGTTTATTAAGACAATGATATTTTTATCTATAATGTAATGAATGTTTAAAGGTCTCGTACCTTGGATTAGACTTTAATATATTTAAATTAAGTTTGATATTTATATTATTGTTATTATTATTAGTATTATTCTACTCATAGAAATGGTATCGTGAAGCACCGAGCTTGGGTTTCAAGTACTTGAATTTGGGGGTGTCACGGGTTGGTATCAAAGCTTAGGGTTAGAAACCTTAGGTGGGATAGACCTTAGGCTATAACCTTAAAACAAAGGGAAACGTTGAGAATATAAATAACTCATATAGAGTTTAAAAGGAGATGAAATGAATAAATTCATCGTTAAACAAAATAAAAGATAACTTTTATAAAACTATTGTTTGCAATGTGTATATACTATATGCTAATTAGGATAATTTGTGTGTAGATGTCAGGTGGAAAAGAATTAGGATACCCTCAGATTGTAAAGAAGAAGCCAATATCAAAGCCAATAGCTGAAATAGAGGCTCACAGTGCAAGCAACCTTGATGAGGTGGTGGTATTGGAAAACGTAGTACCAGATCCAGAAACAATAGAACTGATAGATAGTGATTCAGACACTAAAGTAGGAGCTGATCAAGCGTCAATAGAGGTGCAGAATCTGAAGAATAATGTTTCTTCTCTAGAAAAGCTATGGGAAATAGAAAGGCTGCTAAATAACCAATTGCGAAAGGCATTAATAGAAACTATGGAAGAACAAGATAAGCTTAAAATCCAAATTGATCAAATGGGAGGCAGGAGCAACAAATCGTGTGCAGCTCCGAGCAAGAAGGGGAAAAGAAAGATGAAAGACCGTGTCTTAGGAAATCCTGATAAGAACCAAGGGAAAAAGATATGTTATATTTGCGGCCATGAGAGACATACCTCTCCTCATTGTCCCGACTTTAAGCAAGGAGCATGTTTTAATTGTAGGATAGAAGGTCATCAGGCGAAAGGTTATCCAAGATCCAGAAAAGGGCGTAGTGAACTAGTAATATAAGTACTGTTAGATTATGTGTATTCCATAATAAGTATGTGTGTGTAATGTAATATTCTCAAATTTTTGTACAAGTTGTTGCAGAGAATCCTGACTTTTGTGGTCACAAAGGGATAACAGTATGTGTTATGATATGTAAAGTGCTATGACTTCGTTGAATGAATATGAATCTATGTTTGATTAATGAAATAAGTTTTGTATAAAACTTCGTGTTACATGTTAAACTTATACAATAAGGTTTAGAATGTAAGTTAAATTTATGATTTTATCAGATAATGCCACCAAGATGTCGAACACGAAATCAAAGGACAGAAGAATTTGTCAACAACATTGAGGGACAACAACTAGACCCGATGTAAAACTTTACAAACATGGTAGCTTAGGCTATGCAACAGGGAATACCAACCACAGGGAACCGACCAGACAATCTCTTGGCAAATTTTAAAGACTTCAAGGCAGTAGGACCACCAAAATTCAAGGGAATAGCTGACCCTATAGAAGCCCAGACATGGGTTAACGAGATAGAAAGGTCTTTCATAATTTCTAGGGTAGATGAGGGGCAAAATACCGCTTTTTCCACCTATATGATGAAAGGGGAGGTGAACTTTTGGTGGAAAGCAAATGAAGCGAGGGCAAGAGAAGGTGTGGTAACTTGGGCTAGGTTTTAGACTTTTGTTTTTCGAAAACTATATCTCAACTAGTATACAGGCTAGGATGGAGGTGAAATTTATGGAGTTAAAGCAGGATAACATGACTGTTGTGGAATATGCCACAAAATTTAATGAATTGGCTAGGTTCGCTCCACACTAGGTGGATACGGAGGTTAGAAAGGCAAGAAGGTTTGAGCTGGGCTTAAAACCCTGGCTCTACAACAAGGTGGCGGTGTTGCAGATTAATACTTTTGTAGCACTCATGGAAAAGGCTATCATAGCTGAGGAGGGGATTGAGGCCATGAGCCTCTACAATAAGAAGAAGAAGAATGAAGGCAAGGCCGTAGGAGCTGTGAAGGTGGAAACTAATAGTGGGAATAGGGGTGAAAAGAGAAAAGGGAATTATTTTGGAAATATCCAGGTGAAACAGGAAGGTGTGAAGAAGCATGTAGTTCAGTATGGGAACTGTGGGAAGAATCACTCCGGTGAGTGTCTGAAGGGTAAGTTTGTTTGTTACAAGTGCGGACAGGAGGGCCATATTTCTCCCAACTGCCCCAACCCAAGGATGAACAGTGGGTGTTTTCTATGTGGGTCTATGGAGCATAATGTGAAGGATTGTCCAAAAAGGAGAATGGAGACAGGGAGTGTAACCACGGGGAAAGGCAGCGGGGCTCTGGCGAACATAGGACCGACTTTAACCAATAAGCCAACAAAAGCAACCGCGAGAGTCTTCAACATGACGGTCCAAGAGACTGTGGCAGCTAGGAATAGAACTCCAGGTATTATTCGAATAACTTTTATTTTCGTATATATATGATTTTCCTATATGTAACAAATTATTTTATAAAGAAATTTTGAAGGAGGAATTTTAGTTCTTTTAGAAATCAAATTTCTGTTTAATCAGATAGACAAGCTTTATACTGAATAGTTAAAGTTTAGTTCGATCAAATATGATCGAGATCTACTTGCAATGATTGTGTACGCTACGTACCCTTTTATGTATGAGTTTTAAAATGGTGATTCCGGAGACAGAATCTGGATAAGGGAGGGTGAATGTAATAACTCGATATTTTCTATATAAATAAATAAGAAATTTTGCATATAAATTTTTTTATTTATTATAATTTTAATGATGGGAATATGTGCCAGTTAATGTGTATGTATCTGTGTGATAAATAAAATTTATTTATTACATGAATAATTTCAAATAATTTTATTTTAGAATTATTGATCATGATAAAGTATGTTCTTATAATAATTAATTTTAAAGTAAAAATATTTTTATTATTTATTTTCTATGAAAATATGATTATTATATTATTTAGACAATATATGAAATGATTATTTGAATTATTATAATTACTATTTTATTATATGAATTTTAGTTCAGATTATTATGTTAATTATTTTAACTTAATTAATAATGCGATATATGAAAGATAAATCAGATATGGAATTCAAGCACTAATTTTTTTTTGAGCTCTGAATGAGAATAATAATATCATATTAAATATAATATTATTTTTCAGTGTTATAAATAAATATATACTGTATGTGTGTATTGATAATAATTGGTCAATTATGGTGTATAATGTCATAACTCTAATAGTAATTTATTAAACCCTATTTTGAAACTCAAATGGGAGATTCAAGAATGTGTAGTAATTGTGTTATATGAATTATATATGTTGCATATTATAGAATTTTTGTTAATTAGGAAAAACCCTAATTAATTTTTGAAAACCCTAATTAAAATTAGAAACCCTAATTTGCTAATCAGGAACCCTAATTGTTAAAATTAGAAACCCTAATTATTATTTTAGTAAATTAAATTGTTAATTTGGGAACACTAATGATATTAAGGAACCCTAATTATTTAAAACCCTGATTTTATATTAAAAACCCTAATTTTAATTAGTAAGTTCTAATTAAAATTTTATTAAACTTTAAATGTAAATTTTCAAAGCCTAGAAATTATTTTGGAAACTTTAAGGTTTAAAATCTAGGGATTAAACCCTAGATTCAAGTACCATGGACAAGAATACCATTAAAATTAAAAGATAATTGACCAAAGTACCATTTTTGTCCCATTCTTGAAATAATTGCTAGCAAATCTTGCCAAATATTGGCAAGTCACCACCCTAGTCTAGCTATGAGCTATAGAACTCCAACACATCAGCCATTACTCATCCAAATACATTGCACAAGAATTTTACATATAGATTAAGAGAGAGAGAAAGTCACATTCATGCTCATTTGTTCACAACCCTCATCATAGACTCTCTCTCTCTCTCTCTCTCTCTAAAACGTCCAAAATTCCCTTGCGTGATCAGTCACAAAACACGCCCCACTATCACTTATATCAGATCAGAAGCTCAGAATCAAGATTTTGTAAAAAGTGGTATAAAACCCTAAACTAGAATCTAATCTTGGTTGCTATGTTAACTGTTATATTTTTATGTTAAAACATGTTGTTTGTAGTATATATTGATGATCTGGGTTGCTAGATGTTAGATCCATAACATCTAGAGACTTTTATTTGAAGTTTTTAAAAATCTGGAAAAATTTATTTTTGTTACCTGACAATGAATGACAGACCTCAGATCTTAGTGACTTTTAATTATTTTTATGTTTTGAAAGTTTATAGTTGTTGTATGCTATGAGATCTTTGATCTGAAATTGGAATCTAGCCCAGATCATGTACAGATTGAAAGTTATGGCTGGTCAAACATCGTTAACCGACCATGACTTTCAGTTTCTGGAAAACCCAGATCGTGCCCAGAAGGCTCTGACAAGATCTTCATGGGCTCGGATCTGATAGTGTTTTGATGTTTTGTTATGGTTCGTGAATCTAAGTAGTAGTTTGGTATATATGTTACATTATTATTCCCTCAAATCTCCTAATCATCAAACTGAGTGAATATAGTGTCTGGCCAAAGTAGGTAAAACAATCACGTTTTCTGTTTCTAGGTAACCCAGAAAACAGATGAACACTGTCTCTGACAGACTTTGACCGGACTAAATCTTCTTGTTGTGTTGTTGTGTTTATTGGTTTTATGTAATGGATCTGTAGTCTTACATGTTGTTTACAACTTGAAATCGATAGATCATAAAAACATCACACGAACAACAGGTCGTGGAAGCCCAAAAGTGGTCACTCAAAACTGTTCTTCATTTCTGGGTAACCTAGAAATGAAGAACTGTTCTGACAACCTTTTTAATGCCTTAGATCTTGTAGCTTGATGATGTTTAGACCTTATAAGTGCTTGAGTCATGTACCCTGCTAGTTACTCTACAAAGCCCGACGTCTAAAATACCTAATACATGAATAGATGGATAGATTTAAGGCCACCTAGGTCATTGACCGACCATGGCAAGATTTTCTAGGCAACCCAGAAACGCGATGAACACATCTGACAGTTAGTTTACTGGCTTATAATTTGCTATTGTGATGTTGTTTGACCCTGTTTATTGTTGATTCTTGTAGTTCTACATTAGTACTACAAGATCAAAGCTTTAAAATGCCCAAAAACATCATAGGTTGGAAATTATACATGATCAAACATGGTCACTCGAAAACTAACTTTGAAGGTCTGGGTTGCTCAAGAACACCTAAGGCGACGGTTTCTGTCGCCAAAGGCTTTAGCGACATATTTATTAGTTTTAATTAATTTAATTTCTAAAAATAATTTAAAAATAGTAAATAAATTCTGAAAATTCCAAAAATAGTTTTAAAAATTATTTTGAGTTATAAAAAATTAACTTTTAATAATTTGACATATTTTCCATAAATATTAGTATTTATTTAAATAATATTGATATTTAATTTATTTAATAAATACATTAAATAAATTAATTAAAAATAATTTTATGATATTAAAAATCATTTTAAATGATAATAAGGTATTTAATAATATTTTAAGTTATAAAACATAACTTTTAATATTTTGAGACAAATTTTATTAATTATTTAATATTAATGATATTAGAGTTATTTAATAATTAAATTAAATAAATTAATTAAAAATAATTTTAATATTACAAAAATCATTTTAAATGAAAATAAATAGTTTACAAATATTCTAAGTTATAAAATATAACTTTTAATATTTAAAGGTAAATTCCATTAATAATTTAATGTTAAATGATATTAGTTTTATTTAATAGTTATATTAAATAAATCGTTTTAAAATGGTTTTATTGATTTAAAAAGGAAATAAATGAATTAAAAATATTTTAAGTTATAATTATGACTTTTAATATTTTGATAAATAAGACATTAATAATTAAATATTAATGGTAAATATTTAAAAGTTAATTATTTTAAAAATCATTTAAGGGTAATGAAAATGTTTTAAAAAAATATTTTGAGTTATTATAAATAACTTTAATATTTTTGTAATGGTTTCTTTAATAATTTAATATTAATGATTATAGAATTATTTAATATTTAAATCATTTAATAATAATTCCAGTGTTTGAAAAATCATGATAAATTATAATAATAATTTAAAAATTATTACAAGGCGATGAAAGATAATATGACTGATATTTAAATTATCTAAACGAATATTGAACTATAGAATAGAGTTTTAGACTCGATAATTAGCCGATAAAGTCGTCGGTACACCGACATGTCTCAGAAATTGATCTAGACTTATATAATTTGACTAGATAAGTATTTATTTGTGAATCAATGACTGTTAAACTTATGTGACAATGTGATTAGGTTATGTGTTGACTGCAAATAGTAGTACTATAAGATATGATATATTATTCTAATTGAACGAATGATCTTATTAATGCTGTGTTTCGATATAAAAGATAAATCTAAGTTGCGTTATTGTAAGCAGCAGCTCGCGCAAGTATCCTACCTTTGTATTTATTTTATGCAATGGACATGAGTAAGAATATTTTAGAATTTTATTATTTTTGTGCCAGATATTTATTCTGTTCGTTAATTTCTAAATATGGTTATACAAGTGTCCTCACTGGGATAATCATTGTATTTAATCACATGTTGATATATACATATTTATTTCCAGTATACGATGACTTAAAAGTCGTCTAAGCTATTTGATTCGGCTAGACATAAACTTAGAAATATTGTTGAACAGGACAAAACTTTATTGTATCCAACCAGATTATTTTGGTTCGAATTCCCGACTAAGTATGAACATCCCGAACATGGGAAAACTTTTGTGCACCTAAGGTGGATAAGATGAACGATGATATCGTTCTTGCATGTAGTATTGATCAATACAGGGCATAACAGGCTGATCACCCCCCGTGCTTGTAAGTTATGACGGTTTGCAGATGAAGTTCTGTTAAAACATTATCGAAAATTAAAAATAATGTTCATAGTCTATCGACTGATCTCCAGTTATAGTCAGTACATAGTTTCAAAAATTTGATATAGAATTGATATGTTGTTATTCTTGGTTCAGCTTACTTCATAACTGTTGATTAATTGTAGAAGTGTCATTCAAAGAAAATATTTAATCCTTTCAGCTAATATTTATTGTTGCTATTACTTGTTGGGCAATCAAATGCTCATTCTTGCTTTAAATTTAAATGTTTTCAGCTAAGTATGATCAACCCGAAGGTTCAGGAAAGAACAAGGGGAAAGGAAAGCTGTTCGAATGAGTTTTATAATATTCTTTATAATAGTTAAAGTTTATTAAGACAATGATATTTTTATCTATGATGTAATGAAAGTTTAAAGGTCTCGTAATTAGACTTTGATATATGTAAATTAAGTTTGATATTTATATTATTGTTATTATTATTAGTATTATTCTGCTCATAGAAATGGTATCGTGAAGCACCGAGTTCGTGTTTCAAGTACCTGAATTTGGGGGCGTCTCAATACATATTACAAGTGTAAGGTAAGCTAGCATTGAGGTAAAGTGTGTCACACAAACTTTATATTAAAATATGATAATGGGTTGAAAGTACCAAACTAAACGATATTTAGCTCAATTAAAATAATAATGTGGACATTATCATTAAATAGTATTACTATGTGTAATATGGAAGATGTGGGAAGTAGTAATATATAATACCTATGGCTTAAGACTACATGAAGTGTGACATTTAATTGGGACTAATGATATACAAAAATCATATGATAAAAGTAATTAAATCATTAAGTTGATTTAAATAAATTTTGTTATCTCATCCTATGTGATGAGACAATTATATGTGTACTCTAAAGGATGAGAGTAAATAAATATGTGTTATTAAAATATTTATTTCAATACCAAGGTGTAAATAAATAGTAAAAGGAGATATTAAGTTATTAATTAACAATTAAATTAAGTCCAAACATGTTATAAATATTAAATTATGTGGACAAATGTACATGGATTATATGATTTGAGTACATAAATAATCCCTAATTTTTCCTAATATGGTAACAATTATACATTAAAATTTCATTTGGGAGTTAAAGTAACTAACTGAGCAAGATTAAAGCACGTTGCTGTGTTATAAAATTATCAGTTACACCACAGTATAATGAACAGTAACCTACATTCTAAAATACGTAACTTTCGAGCAAGAAATCATTAGCTATGGAGATGGCTAGTGCTGGGTTGTTGAACCACTCTCAATTAACTAATGTTTTCTTCCATTACACCATGAATTCAACCTTGGTGTAGTGAAATTGTGTAGTCCAAGTTTTCTCTATATATAGCAGTCCATTTTCAGTTTTTGTGTTGCTTATTTTGGTTCATGAAACACTGATAACTTAAGAGTGAGTGAGTTATGGTTTAAAGTGAAGTTTAGCAATTGCAGAAGATAGAAGTTAGGCAAACTAAGCTCCTTAAAAGGTAAACTCTTATTTTAGAAACTTAATTTCAAAGTTTACAAATTATGGAAATTCTACTAGATTCTTGATAATTGGTTTTTAAATTACTATCATGCTGTTGTGCGAGTTGGTATGTATGTTATGGAACCTATATGGTTGGTCTAAGCATGCTAGCTTGAGGAGTATATGTTCTGAGTTCTGGAATCTATAGAAACAAAGGCCAAGTCTGGGTTGGTGCCTAAGTGGCGCGGTCGCGCCACTTCCCAGTTCGAACCCAACGCGGTCGCGCCATAGACCAGTCTTGAATTCTAGTTTTGTTGCTTTCTGGTATTCAAAGCGTGTTAGTTTAACTTGACTAAGTATGTAAAGGGACCTAGCATGTAATTTAAAGTTGCTTTGCAATAATGAGTTGTATTAGTTGGATTATAATGATTTTAAAATAGAAAACTTGAAGTTTTGTAAAGCAAAACATGATGAACCTTATATTGTTTAAGTTCTGACCTTTCAAGCATGTATGCTAGGGTATCTTATGCTTCTAGACATGACGGATATGATCACCATCTAGCTAAGCATGATTTAAAGTTTTCAAGCACGGTCTATGATGAGATTTCAAGTGTTAAACTATTCAACCTTGGTGTAAATGAGTTGTATACATATGAGCATGCATATATGGCTTAGTTAAATATACAAATGAGTATAAGTTATGATTCGAAGTTACTTTGTATACTAATTGGGTTTAACTTGAGTTTTTAAAAGAAAACTTGAAGTTTTGAAAATGAAACTTGACGAACCTTATGTCTTTTAAGTTCTGACTTTGGGAACAAGTGAATGTAGTCTAGTTATGTGTGCGGATGGATAAGTAATGTAATTCCAAGATGTATTGCACATACAAGGTTGTCAAGCTCGGTTTAGTATGTGTTTTTATAAGAAATTTAAAAGTTTTAGAAACTAACTTTGATGAGCATTGTATTACTTGTATTATGACCTTATAAACAAGCATGATAGAGTTGTTTATGCCTTTGAACATGAATGATATGTGCACTCAACCAGTCAAACATGATATAAGTTATTTAAGCATGTTTTAAAAGTATGAACTATGTTATGTCTATGTAAGTGAGATAGATACATGTGAACATACGTATTGAAGGTTGTTAGTACCAATATAAGGTTTAAAAGCTTATAAACCTTGAACCTTTGTTAAAAGAAGTTGTTAAGCCTTGTTGATGTAAATAATTCAACATAGAACTATGGAATTCAAAACTAAATGATTTGAAATGTGAACTTGAAGAACTGTCAGAACCTACTTGATGTATGTTTACAGTACGTATCAGAATATATGTCGTGCTAGGAATTATGTTGGGCAATAAAAAGCCTAAGTCTGGTTCTGTCTGGGAGTAGTGCGGTTGCGCCACTCCCAAGCTTAAATATAGCGCGGTCGCGCCGTCCTGCAAAGTGACAAAGAGCAGTTTATTAACTGTATGGTCTTAAGTTATGGTTATATATTGTCCTTAAGAACTACAAGATATAAAATTAGATTGTTTAGATAAATACGATAGTAGAATGAGCTAGCCTCATGGTTATCCTAAGTTCAAGTAAAAATAAAACCTAGTTAGGAAACAATGTTTTTCCTGATATTAAGAGCATATGAAATGTATGACTGATGTGTATGAATCCATGATTATATAACTGTGTAGGAATACACGCAGTGCAGATAAGCTTTACGCTGTTAAGTTCTAGTTCATAAACTACGAATCAGATAAGTCTTTCAGTTCCTATTTGCTATATGAATTCAATAACTATTAGTGAGTTATATTATACTATAAGAATGTTGATGTATGTATATGAAATGCATATGAGATATGTATAAAATGTGAAAGTTGATCTTTGATGATATGCTTGTGATATAAACCTCTATACCTATTATGTGAGAAGTAACATGCGTAGTAAATATTAATTGATTATCAATGCATGAACTTAATATGTTATTATATGCCATGTGCTGCATGAAAACTGTTAGAATTACTGGGTTGTCTAGCTCACCCTTACAAATAACCACTTTTGCAGGTTAAGAACTCACGATAAAGTTATGTGTTACTTGATTGATAAAGTTCAATAGTATCAAAGGAGATTGATTTATTATTTAAATATATGCTCTTGAACCATGTTTAGGTTCTAGGAGATGTACACATAGTAGTTTACTATGTGTAGTACATGTTAAGTTGTAAAGTTGTATTATGTGATACATAGAGGAAGTCAAATCGAGATGTAAAAATTTATACAGTAATTTGACTAGAATGAATCATAACATAATTTGATTCAAGGATATGTAATCGATTCAAGTTAAGATATCAATAAAAGATTTATTTTCAAAAGAGATTGAAAAAGTTTAAATTATTCCGCATATTTTTATAACATCGAATATGATGTAAGACATGAATGGTAATGACCAAGATTAGAAACTTATAAAAGTTTGGAGTCATTATACAGATTCTGGAAATGGAAAGAATTTATATTCAAAATTGTAATAAGTAAAGTTTATTAATTAAGTTATGAATAAAAGAAATAAATAGTTGAACGATAGTAGTATTGTGGAGGACCGGATCTAGGGTTCGAAGGGACCCAAATTTGGGGCGTCACAGCTGTGGTCAATTTCTTCTTCAACAACTCAAATGCCGATTTACACTCCTCATCAAAATTAAAAACTGAATCCTTCTCTAAATGACTGCACAAAGGTTTTATAATTTTAGAGAAGTCCTTTATGAATCTCCTGTAGAACCCAGCATGTCCCAGAAAACTTCTAATTCCTTTAACTGAACTCGGTAGAGGAAGCGTTTCAATTGTTTCCAACTTCACTTTTTCAACCTCTAATCCTTGAGCTGAGACCTTGTGCCCCAAAATTATGCATTCTTCAACCATAAAGTGGCACTTTTCCCAGTTAAAGATCAAATTTGTGTCTATGCATCTTTGTAAGACCATTACCAAATTTTCTAGACATGCATCAAAATCATCCCCATAGACAGAGAAGTCATCCATGAAGACTTTCACATTCTTCTCCACTATGTCTGAGAAGATGGCCATCATACACGTCTAGAAGGTAGCGGGTGCATTACACAAGCCAAACGACATTCTCTTGAATGCGAATGTGCCGTATGGGCACGTGAAAGTAGTCTTCTCTTGATCTTCAGGAGCAATGACGATCTGATTATAACTCGAATATCCATCCACTAAGCAGTAGTACTCATGTCCCGCTAATCTGTTGTAGACACTCAAAATTTTCTGCATATCCGACATCATAGGAGCACTATTCGTCTTTCAAGAGGAAACCCTGGAAGACGGTTCATATCCATTCCGGATACCATCGGGAGGAACAGGTCAACCCCAGAACACACACTAGGAATAACAGCTCAACCCCGAAACACACACCGGGAGTAACAATTCCAACCTCGGAGATAACCCCGAGGCCTGTAGTTATAATACTGAAACACAAACTGGAGAAAACCGTTTCATCCCAGAGATAACCCTGAGATGTTCCATCTCACTCCCAACACTGGGAATAGCAGATTCCAACCTTGGATATAACCCCAAGGAAGGTAGTGGCAGTTTCGGAGATAGCCCCGGAAATGCTTGTTTTAAATGTATGTAATCAGCTTCAATCTCGGCGCTCACAACGAGATACTCAGTACCAACCTGGAGATAACACCGGGAGGACAGGCACACCTCAGAGATGACACTGAGGACCTTCCACCATTGTAGCAGTCCAATCTCAGCGATAACCCTGAGCAACGTTTGCTTTATCAGCCCAAACTGGAGATAATCCCGGTAAGGGGAAAAGTCGTCATCTCACCAACTGGACACCATATCACGCCGTCTCAACATTTTAGACATACATTTCTATACAATAATGCCCCATAAGAGCCAAGGAAAACCAATCCAGAGTGACTATTGCGCAGCATAACGAATAGAATTTGAAGTTGAAGACCGGAGGGCATCGTCCCATCTTCATGACTTCGTACAACCTCTAATCCCATGTCATTACGTAACTCTCGACAACGGTAGTCTGAAATAGGTCCTATATACCTCAATTGGATGCCCAGATTGCAATTCTAAAAGTTTGAGCGGACATCAAGTTGCCTACGTGTACGTACTTCGAGACGGCGAGACCCGCGATGCCCGTGGCACCCCGGGTAGCCTCTGGTACACCTGAGGCCCAGCCGCAGGTACACCTGCGGCCCAGCCACAGGTACACCTCCTGCTCTACCCTCTATAAATAGAGGGCTTGGGGTGGCCATTTTATAAGAGAAAACGGTGAGGAAGCCCTGCCCAATTTGCTCTATACTTACCCTATACTGAGTGCTTTCTCATTTTAAAAGCTTGTGAGCTCATATATAGCTACATTTGTACTGGCAGAAGCCAGTGTTCATCTACTTTAAAGATATAGAAGTCTTCTTTGGCAGCCCACTGTAAGCCTTCTCATACACTTTAAAGCCTTTCTCTTCATCTTTGCACACACTGTTCTTCACATTGAGAGTCGTGTTGCGTGTGTTTGCCCGGACTTCGGTCCGTGGTTTTATTTCTGTTTGTATATACATATATATTTATATATATGGACTAACATTATCGATTTATGCCTCGATTGAGCCTAGACTTCGGTCTGGAGCGTTTACTTGCTTTTGTATATATATATATATATATATATATATATATGAACTGCATGTCGAACTCTGTTCGATGAGCCTAGACTTCGGTCTGGAGCGTTACTGCTTTAACATATATATATTTATATATTTATATATATTAACTATTGTCGGACTTTGTTCGATGAGCCTAGATTTTATATCCGTCCGGAGCGTTTATTTACTTTCATATATATATATATATATATATATATATATATATATATATATATATATATATATATAAATTTCGTCCCACCTGAAGTTTACTTCATGGTGGTTGACCGTTTTTATAGCTTTCTGTACATTTCATCTTGCTTGGAGTTTCTTCCGTGGCGGTTGATAGCTTTTACAGCTTTATTTACATTTCTGATCCCCCATGGACGTGCTTCGTGGTTGGTGATCATGTCTGTATATATATATTTATAGCTTTTATATATATACCTGCTTACTGCGTTTTTATCAATTGCGGCATCATGTGAGCCTAGGAATCATGTGATCACAGATTTAGTCCACTGAATCTAGATTAGGTTCCCGTGATGGACCTTTTCAGCTGTAAGCAGCTTGTAAATTTATCTATGATGTTTGGATGTCCTCAGATGGTTTTCATACCCACGAGGATTTTAGCACCTTTTGTACATTATTTTCATACAGATGCCTCGCATCTGTAAAATAAAATCAATCCAGCCAAATACGGAATAAAATGGAAGTATCAAAGGCCTCAATTACTATTGAGCACAAGGGTTTGAAAAACCTCTTTTCTAAAACATCACTGCTACATCTTGCTTAAAATTGAATTTTTACATAAATTCAAACCCTTTGTATATAGGTGCAAACGAGGCATAACACTACTTTCAAATAAAAGCACATTGACCCACACACACACACACACACACACACACATATTCATATAGCAGTTTCTTGAAAAGTGGCGGTCACCGTGACAACACGGATGTCGGGGGGGGTGCCTAACACCTTCCCTCTGCATAAGCAAGTCCCCGGACCCTAATTGAATCTCGGTTTCACCGACCCATTTAGCAGTGTCATATCACTAGGTCAATGTGCAAACCTTTTCTCGGTTGTGTTGGTACAACCAGTTAAAAAACCAACCGGCGACTCTTATAGTCCAATTGTCGACATTACACATGTCGGACCTTTTTCACGTGTTTTTTGAAACAAATCTGACCTAAAATGAGAACACAAAAGAACAGGTAACAAAAAAGGGACAAATAAAAAACCTGACGTCGACAGGTGGCGACTTTGATGGGGACTCCAGTAAGAGGACTTAAGCCGTTATTACAAGCTTTTCAAAACTGTTGTATGCTTGTGTGTGGATGTTGCATTTACATTTATGATGAACGTGTACGAATGCATATCTTTACTGCGATTAATACTTTACACTATATCTGCCTGTGATATTAGTGCTTCGCACATGTCATCATTTTCATATACGGTGAGACGCGATGTATGTGAATGTATGCTGTGTGGTCCCTCCATCAGAAGGCGATCCTGTCGGTGTTTGATTATTGGACTCGTGGGAAGACTAATTCCCCAAGGCTCAGGAAAGGCACCACCCAAATTCGCTCCAGGTGAAAGACCGGATTAACTTCCCGTTGAGTAAATTGCGATGATTTGGGAACCTTCATGCCGAAAAACTGCGAGAGTAACCTAAGATAGGTCAGCCTCTGATAAACCAAATGCGGAGGAAAGTCTCTTCATGCTTTCTCATTTCAAATTACTTGCAAAGCCAATTACTTGTAATTTACATTCCATATTCATCTCCATGTAATGAGAAATATGAAGAAATATGTGCATGTACATATTTATATTAACATGTTATCCTATACTTCGAACAGCTAACATCCGTTTTGTAGGACAAAATTCCTAAAATGGACACATCACATAGCATGTTAACATTTACATTATCCCTAAAACTAAACTATGCCAGTTTTGTTACAGGGAAGCATTCGGACCTATTCCCGGTCAAAGTCCAAAAAGGCCACAGGCCTACAACCAATCATGTCTTCATCTGACCAGTCTAATCCAGTTTCTCGCGAAGAATTCGACGGATTAAATAAACAAATTATAGACTTGGTTGTTCTGCTTAAAGAACTACATCAATCTATGCAGGGTCCAAAAATACCAGTACATGTTGACTCCTCCACACAAGGGGGAACCCAAGGTTCTGAAAAAGTCATTGCAGTACTTGAACTGCAGTTGGATACAACCAACAAAAGTCATGATGCCGCCCATCTTACAAAAGATCTAGACACCGGTGACATCAGAAAGAAAGTTCTTCAAATGGAAGAAACCCTGCGTTCTATCAAAGGAATTGGAGCACACGGGAGTGTTTCATATGCTGTCCTTTGTATATTCCCTGGTGTTCATTATCTAGAAAAGTTCAAAACTCCTGACTTTGAAAAGTATGACGGGTTAGGAGATCCTTACACCCATTTAAAGGTTTTCATTGGAGAACTCAGATCTTATGCAGAGGATGAGAAGCTCAGAATGTAGCTGTTCCAGAAAAGTCTAACTGGAGAAGCCCGTTCATGGTATACCAAATTAGACAAGTCAAAGATCCATAGTTGGGAAGAGCTAGCTCACGCCTTCCTTACACAATACAGTTTTCAGTCTCAGATAGCTCCTCACCGGTACCAGATTACCAAGGTCAAGAAACAGTCCAACGAGTCTTTCAGAGAGTATACTTAAAGGTGGAGGCACCTTACTGCTCAAGTTATTCCTTCTATGACAGAGTCAGAGATGGTTATGACCTTTATCGACATACAAGAAGCTCCTTTCTATGAGAGAGTCTTAGCTGGCAACGGTAAATCATTTTCTGAAATGATCAAACATGGGGAGATGGCTGAGATGGGATTGAAGTCAGGAAAGATTCAAGACCTAGCTGCCCTTAAAGCTGTTACTGAGCACATCCAATCTGAAAATTATGGAAACAACCCTCGGAGGGTCCATAAAAAAAAAGAAGAGGATGTTTCCCTGATACTACAGGGTTAAAAAGGCAATCAGAACATGCCTATTCAGAGGAGAAATTACACTCCCTTTCAAGCACAGTCTTCAAACCCTCTAGTACCAAAAAGTGGAGAAGTCAAATGCCCTCGAGTGTTCACACCCTTGGGAGACTCACTCAAGAATATTCTCACTCTTCTGACAACGCAGAAGAAAATCACGCATCTTCTTCCACCAGACAACCCTAATGGGCGGGGTTTCAATGCTGCTCGGAAATGTGCTTATCATGCCGGTGCACCTGGCCATGATACTCAAGATTGTTCAGCCTTGAAACATAAGATCCAAGACCTGATAGACAACGGTGAGATCGTGGTCACCAAACCCGATCAACCTCACGTTCAAGACAACCCTCTTCCTCCACACAAAGAGGAAGAAGTCAACATGATTAATTGGAGCACTGGACAAATTTCCAATTCTAATGGTGAAGCATCCCAGATCACCAAAGACGGTGCTGACAAGTGGGATTATGCCAAGTTCCAGTTCTTAATAGAACGAAAAATGAAAGCTCTTTGCAAATAAATTGAGCAATTGGCAGAACTGGTGACCTACCAGCATCAAGTCACACGCCAATTAATCAGTCAGGAGCATGCTAGTATCCTTCCTCTTGTCATGAATATTCCCTCTTCACCTCCAGAAAGTGGAACGATGGAGGACAAAGTGGCAAAGAGAGAGAATGCCAAAGCTCGTCGAGATTTTGCGAACAGAAGGGAATTTACATATCTGGGCCAACCTATGGAGGAAATCCTTCAAACGCTAATCAATGAAGGAAGGATTACTTCCCTCCTACCTCCAATCAATCCCCGTTCAGGACGGTTTAATGTGGATGGAGTATGTCAATATCACTCCCATTCTCGCAGTCACAGAATAGAAGAATGTTGGGCACTCCGCCACCTTATCCAAAATCTCATTGATAGCAGTATCCTACAACTAGCAGACGATGATACTGTGCTACGGGGAAGTGAGAATACCTGTCCTACTAAATGAAAAGGATTGGTAGCAGTTATCTCCACTGAGGTTGATGGCATTGTTAAGCCACGCCCTATATCTACCATTCAACTCAGAGGAAGCAAAAATCCTTTTAAAAGTGGCTGCTCTAGAGCCAATCAACTTACCCTTCTGACCACAATATCCTGTTGTCAGCTTACAGAAAGTTCCTTGGAATTATGGAGAAGCTGAAGGATCCACTTCGTATACAACTGCTGCAGTATCGGGGAGGATTCCCATGGAGAAGATTGAAAAATTCCTCCGTGCTATAGGTCATAATGAAGCTAAGGTGGTTTTAAGCTTAAGGGAAGCTCCACACCAAATTTTAATCTTGGACTTGGTTTTAACTTTCGAGGATCACAGGAAGATTTTATTAAAGGCTTTGGAAGAAGCCTACTTGCCAACATCAGTGGATGTGGAAAAGTTTTAACATTTGGTTGATCACATTTTTAATAACAATGTGATATCCTTCACTGATGATAACATACCGCCCGAAGGGACCGGTCATTACAATCCGTTACACATCGCGGTCTTGTCCTCTAGATATATGCTAGCTGGAGTCTTAGTAGACGGAGGCTCATCTTTGAATATTTGTCCGTACGCTACATTATTGAAGATGAACGCCAATCTCAATCGAATCTGAGTTACCCATACGATCATCAAAGCTTTTGATGGATCTCGTCGCAATTCGATCGTAGAGATTGAGCTGCCAATTGAGATTGGTCCCCATACATTTTGCGTGTCTTTCCACGTACTCAAGATAGATTTAGGATACAACGGGCTCTTGGGAAGACCGTGGATTCATATGGCTGGGGCAGTCCTCTCCACCCTTCATCAGCAACTGAAATACATTATCAACAATAGCCTAGTTACAGTCAACGCTGAACCGGAATGCCCTCAACAAGGTGACATACCGTTCATCAGTTTTAATTCTGATATTGAGGCGGTCAGTTTTCACACTTTGGAAGTAAGCAACCCGTAATTTCATTCCTTGGGAACGCCATTGCCCGTACCCAAGATCTCTGCCGAAGTAATGTCGGCTACTCAAGAAATGATGTCTTTGGGTCATCAACCAGGACAAGGGCTGGGTAAAGATCACCAAGGTATCAAGTACCCTATCTAAATAGACAGTCAAACTTGGACAGCTGGACTAGGCTATTCTGCCAGGTCTAGTCAGAGGAATCCTCATAAGCGTTAGTAGATTCCTTCAAGTTCAACTACGCGGCGTTTATTTTCGCCTTCAAATGCTGAGTCTGCATAACCTCCTGTAAAGAAACCAACCAACGTGATGGCTACGCTATTTCCAAAGCCAGTGCCATTCAAAGCAAAAGAAGTCTTTGTTCCAGATCCCAGAGTGGAGGAAGAGAAACAAAGAATTAAACAAAACGTCATCCGGATAATGTCGGGCATGTGCATCATTGTTCATGATGAATATACAAACAGATATACCCCAGACGATGATTGCCCAGACGTCATGATCATCATTTGGGAAAAGGAGGACGATGACAGCCCCTCCATCAATGCAGTCCACTGGGACTTTATCTTTGCCAATTGGAGCAGCACTCCTTGCATTGGTCGACAAGGGTAAAATGGGTAGGACTTCTTCCTGCCCTGTAGATACAATAACTGCTTACTTTTCTGTACAGTATTAGCAGTTGTTTCGTCCGTATATGCTAACATTATGTATGATTAAATAGTTTCATATATATTAAGTAAAAGCATATTTTGTTTCAGGACTCTGAACTTAGAGGTGCTTGTACTTGCTGATAAGTTGCCTCTTCTCCACAAGGATAGTAACTTTGATGAAAAGTTGGACTCAGACTTGCTAGAAATACAAGAGGACATTAAGGTGCCTTCAGAGATCAAAGAACGGGTCGAAGACAAGCCTAAACCCAACCTTGATCAAACCACCTCCTTCAATCTTGGAACCTTAGAAAATCCTAAGTTAATCCAGATTGGTTCAGACCTTACCGCAAACCAATGGAATGACATAGTTACGTTACTAACCCAATTCCAGCATGTGTTTACATGGTCTCATGAAGACATGGTGGGTTTGTCCACTGACATTGTTCTTCATCGCCTTCCCATTAAAGAGGGATTCGGTCAGTCAAGCAGAAGCTCAGGCGATTAAAACACGAATGGAGTTTAAAGGTGAAAGAAGAAATTGTGAAACAATTTCAAGCTGGCATTATCATGGTGTCCACATATCCTGAATGGATATCTAACATTGTTCCCGTGCCTAAGCCTGGACGAAAGGTGCGAGTCTTGCTACAGACGGTCGTCATTCGGCCTCATCAATGCCGGAGTTACCTATCAGAGCTATGATGGCTCTTTTCCATGATATAATGCACAAAGAGATTGAGATCTACGTGGATGACATCATTGTCAAGTACCGGAAGGAGGAGGACCACTTAGACCATCTCAGAAAGCTATTCAACAGGTTGCGCAAGTATAACTTGAAGTTGAATCCAGCCAAGTGCGCCTTTGGCATTAAATCAGGCAAGTTGCTAGGATTTCTAGTCAGCCACAAAGGAATTGAGTTCCTACCAAAATTTAGGCCATTACTGAAATGCCCATTCCTCAGATAGAGAAGGAAATACGAGGATTTTTGGGAAGAATCAACTTCATTAGCAGGTTCATTTCTCAACTCACAGCAACCTGTGAGCCTATCTTCAAGCTGTTAAGGAAGAACTCCTCCATGAAATGAAATGATGAGTGCCAGAATGCCTTCCTTACAATTAAAGAGCAGTTAGTCAAAGCTCCTATTTTGGTACCACCCAGGGATGATGTTCCCCTATTCATGTACCTGTCCGTCAGCGACAATGCCATGGGCTGCATGTTGGGACAAAAATACGATGGAGGCCGAGAACGAGCTATCTATTACCTCAGCAAAAGATTCAGCAGCAGTGAACACAAGTACACTCTGATTGAGAGGACTTATTGTCGTAAGACCCCAATTTTTTTTTATGAAGACGAGTTTTCTATAAATATTATTTTTAAATATTATGGAATGAATTTGATATAATGTTATAGTTGTGGGTAATATTTATAAATTTTGTAAAATACGCAAGTTGTTGTATAATATTCGATTAGTCGGGGAATATTCGTTTTAACAGGGAATATTCGTACGACGGCACAATCATTGATGGACCCCGCAACGAAATTATTGTCGAATTGAGAAAATGACAAAAATATTTTATGAAAATAATGGCGAAAGTTTTACCGTTAATACTGTTGAACTACTCAGTAGTAAAAGTACAATAATACGCGTGGTTGCATAGTAGCACACGGTATTGATTATTGAATCTTATGTGATAAGTCACTCAGTTTTGTTTTATTAGTAATATTAATCTAATAAAACAGAAAAACTTTTTATATAAAACAGAATACTTTTATAAAGTTATTCTATAAATAGAATATATTATATTTTATTATGCATAGTATTGCATAGTGCATGCATAGTGTTTTGCATAGTAAAATCTTTTTATATAAAACAGAATACTTTAATAAAGTTATTCGTTTTATTAGATTATAAATATGATATATTATATTTTATTTAAAAGATTTTGCTTTAAATATGGATCGTCAGATTAAAAGTAAATCAATCTGGACCGTTCATGAGTTAGTTACTATGCAGTCTATTTTTCTATAAATAGAAGCTCATTCCTTCATTATTTTCTTACGAATTAACTGAAACTCTAGAGAGAGAAATTATAGAGAGAAAAAAGAAAAGTATTCTCCTACTTCACTACTCATATATCCAGTACTTTTCTTCTTAAGGTAAGGGTTATTATTTCTTTTGTATTCATGAAGAGAACTTCTGTTATTATATTATTTATTATTCTGTTGGAATAACCTGTATACGCGGGCTACCCTATACTTGGAGAAATTCTTCTATTATTCTATTTTTTATTATTCTGTTGGAATATCCTGTCTGTGCGTTTTACGTCGGACCTGGTTCCGTCTTTATTATTCTGTTGGAATATCATGTCTGTGCGTTTTATGCCGGACCTGGTTTCGTCTTTATTATTCTGTTGGAATATCCTGCCTGTGCGTTTTACGCCGGACCTGGTTCCATTATTTATTATTCCGTCGGAATATCTTGTCGGTGCGTTTACGCATGACCTGGTTCCATTATTTATTTTTCTGTTGGAATAACCTGTCTGTGCGGTCTGTCGCATGCTTGGTGAATTCTTTTGTTATTCTATTCTTTATTATATTCAATTGGTTAAAGTTGTGGCTTGTATACTCCATGAAATTAGTGGAATATCTTTGATATTTGCGCTTCATCCAATATCTTTTCATGAAAATATTTTCTGAGCATTCTTAAATTTTATTCTACAAAGCTGTATCATGTTGACAATTTAGACATTGTTGTTTCCTGAATAAATTAATTCTTGAACTTGTTTTATTGAATTCTTATATCATTGTCATCATCCTCATGTTTATAATTTGTTGAAGTCATTTGCGGCATATAGTGCATAGATAGACTTGGTATGATTATAACCTGGGATTATTCGGTGTAATCATGACCGTAATATTATGAATGATGTGGTAAAAGTCCTCATTGACCCGTAGTGCATTGATGGACAGTTGTTGGCATGATCATGACCATTGACGAATACACAAATATCCTTGGCCCGTAGTGCATGGATAATTTGTGGTCGTGATACTAATGAATATCATTGGCCGTAGTGCAGCGATGATGTGGATTATTTATTAAGCTGAGTCTCAGCGATAAAAGTAATGAAAAACTTTTTAAATCATAAAAGATAGTAGATGTTATTCTCTACTTGACTCTTTTAATGGATAGCTTGTTCCGCTGTAGTTAAACTTGATATTTGTTATATTTTATCAGTTTAACACTGCTGAAGGTTAACAATAATTTATTCTGTATTATCTTAGTCATAATATTTTTTACTGGGCTAGTTGAGCTCACCCTTTTGCTTTCATTGTTCTCTTCAGGAAATGAGAACGTAGTGGGGACTAGTCGGGGAACGGAGTGACGGTTCAGATGATAGCATTAGTAGTCCTCACTATTCTATGAAATAATGTGAAAATAAATGTATTGAGGACTTATTTTGAGTTTGATTACTGTTTAGAAGAAAGTGTTGTATTAAAACTCTCAGTTTACGTATTGTCGTATTTTACACGACAGCTGTATTATTAAGTTGTATTTGAATTTTATACCATGTATTTGGCGACTCAGAATAGGTGATGTATAGCTATTTTGGGGGCGTCACAGTTGGTATCAGAGCTTAGGGATATGATCCTTAGCTAAGATGTGAGACAAGAACTAGGAGGGGAGAGACGGGGAATTCCTTCGCTAGTATGACCTACCTAAGTTTATTTGGTATTTAGTTGGTCGGTCAGAGTATAGGAATAATATGTGATACGTTTATTAACCTTTGTTTTGTGGCAGTATTTGAAAACGACATTCGAGAATGTTGAGAACATCAATGGAGCACAGGAGATCGTCGAGTCTCCACAGATCAAAAATTAGGATAATGTGCATCAGGAAGATAATGTGCATTAGGAAGGCGACAATCCTCAGGCAAACAACAACATGGACTAGATGATGAACGATAGAATGTTCAGAGGCTTTATGCAATTCATGCAACATCAGGCGAGAGTTGCTCCTATCCAAAATGTAGGTGAAAACACTGGAAACTCTCGAACGGTCACCGCTAAACAGTTCAAGGAGCTGAGACCACCGGAGTTTATTGGAGAGCCAAAATCACTTAACGCGGAAGCATGGATAAAGCAGATCACCAAAATATTTGATGTTTTGGGATGCTCTGACGAGCAAAAGGTTCCCTTCGCCACCTTCATGTTGCATGAAGAGGTAGATTACTGGTGAGAATCTGTAAAACGTACCCAGCCTGACGCACTTAAGAGGTCTTGGTAGAAGTTCCAAGAGCTATTCAACGACAAGTACTTTCCCGAAAGTATTCGTCACATGAAAGAGGTGGAGTTTATTACGTTGGAGCAAAACAATATGACCGTGTCGCAATACGAGGCTAAATTTGTGGAGTTATCCCAGTTTGCATCCCATTTGGTCGATAATGAGGAGCGAATGACGCGAATGTTTTTAAGAGGTTTGAAACCAGAGATACGTCAATATCTTATTTTTCATAAACTGTGTTTGTACTCAGATGTTGTAAATAAGGCTCAGTTATTGGAGCGCGATAACGAGTCAACGTAACCAAGAGAAAGCAGCTGATAGCATGAAAATACGAGTGGTATCAATTATTGAAGCGGTGACAACAAACGTGGAGGGAATCAACATGCCAGAAATGGTAATCACCTCGATGGTAATCATGGCCAAGACAGTAAAAATGGACATTTCAAGAAAAGGAGATTCAACAATAATGGAAAGACGTCAGCACCAGCAACCGTGGTTAAGGAAGGAGAATGACCACCTATCATATACTTCAAATGCGGAGGAGAGGGACATATCAGTCCAAACTGCGCGATGCCATCCAAAGCGTGCTATAATTGTGGAAGAGAAGGTCACTTAGCTTGATTTTGTCGTTCACCGAAGACAAGTTCAGCTAGGATGGAGGCACCAAAGGCCGTCCTAGAAAAGTCAAAGCCGGTAGTGCAAGGGAGATCATTTGGTGTGACCTCCCAGAAAGTAAGGAACCCGAACGAGGTCATCACGGGTAAGCTTATCATAAACTCTAGCAAAGTCTATACCTTATTTGATACCAGTTCTACCCATTCTTTTATTTCTGCTACTTGCGCTCAACGTTTAAATTTGACTCCGGAGAACTTAAACTTTGACTTATCTGTTGAAACTCCGTTGGGAAAAAACCTTCATTACATCCACTGTTTATAAGTCTTGTTTAGTTCAAATCGGTACCCTCACATTACCTGTCGATCTTGTTTTATTAAAAATACTTGCATTTGATGTGATTCTAGGGATTGATTGGTTAACTACTCATCATGCCAAAATTGATTATTTTCATAAGGTTGTTAGCTTTAATATTCCTAATCAACCTATTATGTGAATTCAAGCGACCAAACCATTAAAATCAATCACTGTCATCTCAAGCCATGAAGCTATTCGTTTATTAAAAAACGGATGTCAAGCTTTCTTAGCTCATGTCACGGATCTAAACAAAAATACGTTAATTTTGAATGATATTTCTATTGTTAATGAATTTCCTTACGTATTCCCTGATGAACTTCCTGGCCTACCCCCAGAGCGTAAAATTAAATTTTATATTGATCTTGAACCCGGTACAAAACCCATTTCCAAAGCCCCATATCGGATGTCTCCTATTGAACTTCAGGAGTTAAAGACCCAATTGCAAGAATTGTTAGATATCGGTTTCATTCGACCTAGTACTTCTCCTTGGGGTGCTCCTGTTCTATTCGTGAAGAAGAAAGATGGAAGTATGCGACTTTGTATTGACTATCGAGAATTGAACCATGTCACCATCAAGAATAGGTATTCGTTACCTCGTATTGATGACCTGTTTGACTAGTTGCAAGGAGCACAATTCTTTTCAAAGAATGATCTTCGTTCTGGATATCATTACCTAAAGATTAAAACTGAGGATATTCCAAAGACTGCCTTCAGGACTCGGTACGAGCATTATGAATTCTTAGTCATGTCTTTTGGATTTACTAATGCTCCTGCTGCCTTCATGGATATGATGAACCGAGTATTCAAGAAATATTTGGATCACTTTGTGGTCGTCTTTATTGATGACATCCTCATATATTCTAAAAGCCGTGAAGATCATGAGCAACACTTGAGATTGATACTCTAAAAGCTTCGTGAAAACAAGCTTTATGCCAAGTTGAAGAAATGCGAGTTCTGGCTTGAAGAAGTAGCATTCCTTGGGCACGTAGTATCAAGTCATGGAATATTTGTTAACCCGACAAAGATTGAAGCTATTCAAAGCTGGGAGCAACCTAAATCAGTGACCGAAGTATGTAGCTTTCTCGGCTTAGCTGGTTATTATCAGAGATTCGTGGAAGGATTTTCTCGAATTGCTACTCCATTAACTCAACTGACTCGAAAAGATATATAATTCGGTTGGAGCGAGGATTGTGAGAATAGTTTTCAAGAACTCAAGAGGAAACTCATTTCAACACCTGTTCTGACAATACCATCTGGCTCGGAGGGATTTGTCATCTACAGTGATGCTTCGGGCAAAGGGTTAGGATTTGTTCTCATACAACATAGGAAAGTCATAGCCTATGCCTCTCGACAACTCAAAGAATATGAGAGGAATTATCCTACTCATGATCTAGAGTTGGCAGCAGTCATTTTTGCACTAAAGATTTGGAGGCATTACTTGTATGGGGAGAAAGTGGAGATATTTACGGATCATAAAAGCCTCAAATATTTCTTCACTCACAAGGAACTCAACATGCGACAGCGACATTGGCTTGAACTGTTGAAAGATTATGATCATACCATCCAATACCATCCTGAAAAAGCGAACGTGGTAGCTGACATATTGAGTAGAAGATCATATGCGGGTACGAGTGCAATATTGACAACGCAAAGGCCCATTTTGTGTGACTTGCAAAGGATGGAGATAGAGTTAAAGACTCCAGGGACCCATGTGATGATGGCGAATATACGAGTAGAACCGACTTTAATCAATAAAGTTAAAGTTGCTCAAGCTACAGACCTGGAGCTGATGAGTATGAGGAAGAAAGTGCAAGAAGGTGCTATGCCAGAAGTAATAATCGATGAAGAAGGAATACTTCGAGTCAACTCCAGACTTTGTGTTCCTAACGACCCTGATTTAAAGTATAAAATCATGATGAAAGCACACAACACACCGTTAGCAATCCATCTTGGGAGTACCAAAATGTTTCGTGATCTTCGTCATACATTTTGGTGGAGCAATATGAAGAGAGAGATAGTGATGTTTATCTCAAGGTGTCTAACTTGTCAACGAGTCAAGGCGGAGCATCAAGTACCAAAAAGTTCCATTGTAATCACTTAAAATTCCAGGATGGAAGTGGGAGCACATTACCATGGATTTCGTTACTGGTCTTCCCAAGGTTTCTCAAGGCATAGATGTAATTTGGGTCATTGTTGATAGATTGACCAAGTCTGCTCATTTTTTATCGATACGAGAAACTTATACACTTGAACGTCTTGCTCGTATGTACATAAATGAGATTGTAAGATTGCATGGTATGCCAGTATCCATAGGTTTTAATCGAGACCCAAGATTCACTTCACGATTTTGGGTTAGTTTGTAGAAAGCTATGGGCACGGATTTACGGTTTAGTTCGGCATATCATCCTCAAACGTACGGGCAGTCGGAAAGGACTATTCAAACTCTTAAAGATCTATCAAGACTCTGCGTCCTTAATTTCAAGGGAAGTTGGGACAAGTTCTTACCATTGGTGGAGTTTTCCTATAACAACAGCTACCAAACAAGTATTGGCATGGCTCCATTCGAAGCGTTGTATGGAAGAAAGTGTTGTTCTCCAGTATGTTGGGATGAGGTGGGTGAAGCAACGTTGTTGGGACCGGAGTTAGTACGCATGACTACGGAAAAGATTCAAACGATCCGGCAACATATAAAAATCTCACAAGATCGACAAAAGAGTTATGCCGATCTTCATCGAAAGGACGTAAAATTCGATATTGGAGATCATGTGTTGTTACGTGTTGCTCCATGGAAAGGAGTTACGAGATTTAAAAAGAGAGGAAAGCTCAATCCTCGATTTATTGGCCCATTTTTAATCCTCGATCGAGTAGGAACTGTGGCTTATAGACTCGCTTTACCACCAAGTATATCTCGTGTTCATAACGTTTTTCACATATCTATGTTACGCAAATATGTGGAAGACCCGAACCATATTATTGAGTTAGAACTAGACGAAATAGCGGAAGATTTAACGTGTGAAGAGGTTCCTGTTCAAATCTTGGATAAGAAAGAACATATTCTACACTCCAAGGTTATACCTCAAGTCAAAGTTTTGTGGAGAAACCACGATGTTGAGAAAATGACCTGGGAGTTAGAATCTGAAATGAAATCAAGGTATCCTTACCTCTTCAACATATCAGGTAAGTACCCTAATTTTGAGGGCAAAATTTCATAAGAAGGGGAGGTTGTAAGACCCCAATTTTTTTTATAAAGATGAGTTTTCTATAAATATCATTTTTAAATATTATAGAATGAATTTGATATAATATTATAGTTGTGGGTAATATTTATAAATTTTGCAAAGTACGCAAGTTGTTGTATAATATTCGATTGGTCGGGGAATATTCTTTTTAACAGGGAATATTCGTACGACGACACAATCATTGGTGGACCCTGCAATAAAATTATTGTCCGATTGAGAAAATGACAAAAATATTTTATGAAAATAACGACGAAAGTTTTACCGTTAATACTGTTGAACTACTCGGTAGTAAAAGTACAGTATTATGCGTGGTTGCAAACTAGCACACGGTATTGATTATTGATGCTTATGTGATAAGTCACTCAGTTTTGTTTTACTAGTATTATTAATCTAATAAAACAGAAAAGCTTTTTATATAAAACAAAATACTTTTATAAAGTTATTCTATAAATAAAATATATTATATTTTATTATGCATAGTGTTGCATAGTGCATATATAGTGTTTTGCATAGTAAAATCTTTTTATATAAAACAGAATACTTTTATAAAGTTATTCGTTTTATTAGATTATAAATAGAATATATTATATTTTATTTAAAAGATTTTGCTTTAAATATGGATCGTCCGATTAAAAGTAAATCAATCTGCACCGTTCATTAGTTAGTTACTATGCAGTCCATTTTTCTATAAATAGAAGCTCATTCCTTCATTATTTTCTTACAAATTAACTGAAACTCTAGAGAGAGAAATTATAGAGAGAAAGAAGAAAAGTATTCTACTACTTCACTACTTATATATCAAGTACTCTTCTTCTTAAGGTAAGGGGTATTATTTCTTATGTATTCATGAAGAGAACTTCTGTTATTCTATTATTTATTATTCTGCTGGAATAACCTGTATACGCGGGCTACCCTATACTTGGTGAAATTCTTCTGTTATTCTATTTTTTATTATTCGGTTGGAATTTCCTGTCTGTGCATTTTACGCCGGACCTGGTTCCGTCTTTATTATTCTGTTGGAATATCCTGTCTGTGCGTTTTACGCCGGACCTGGTTCCGTCTTTATTATTCTGTTGGAATATCCTATATGTGCATTTTACACTGGACCTGGTTCCGTCTTTATTATTCTGTTGGAATATCTTGTCTGTGCGTTTTACGCCGGACCTGGTTCCATTATTTATTATTCTGTCGGAATATCCTGTCGGTGCGTTTACACATGACCTGGTTCCATTATTTATTTTTCTATTGGAATAACTTGTCTGTGCGATCTGTCGCAGGCTGGGTGAATTCTTTTGTTATTCTATTCTTTATTATACTCAGTTGGTTAAAGTTGTGGCTTATATACTCCATGAAATTAGTGGAATATCTTTGATATTTGCGCTTCATCCAGTATCTTTTCATGAAAATATTTTTTGAGCATTCTTAAATTTTACTCTACAAAGCAGTATCATGTTTACAATTTGGACGTTGTTGGTTCCTGAATAAATTAATTCTTGAACTTGTTTTATTGAATTCTTATATCATTGTCATCATCCTCATGTTTATATTTTGTTGAAAGTCATCTGTGGCATGTAGTGCATAGATGGACTTGGTATGATTATAATCTGGGATTATTCGGTGTAATCATGACCGTAATATTACGAATGTTGTGGTAAAAGTCCTCATTGGACCGTAGTACATTGATGGACAGTTGTTAGCATGATCATGATCATTGATGAATACACAAATATCATTGGCCCGTAGTGCATAGATAATTTGTGGTCGTGATACTAATGAATATCCTTGGCCGTAGTGCAAGGATGATGTGGATTATTTATTAAGCTGAGTCTCAGCGATAAAAGTAATGAAAAACTTTTTAAATCATAAAAGATAGTAGATGTTATTCTCTACTTGACTCTTTTAATGGATAGCTTGTTCCGCTGCAGTTAAACTTGATATTTGTTATACTTTATCAGTTTAACACTGTTGAAGGCTAACGATAATTTATTCTGCATTATCTTAGTCATAATATTTTTTACTGGGCTAGTTGAGCTCACCCTTTTGCTTTTATTGTTCTCTTCAGGAAATGAGAACTTAGCGGGGACTAGTCGGGGAACGGAGTGACGGTTCAGATGATAGCATTAGTAGTTCTCACTATTCTATGAAATAATGTGAAAATAAATGTATTGAGGACTTATTTTGAGTTTGATTACTGTTTAGAAGAAAGTGTTGTATTAAAACTCTCAGTTTACGTTTTGTCGTATTTTACACGACCTCTGTATTATTAAGTTGTATTTGAATTTTGTACCATGTATTTGGCGACTCAAAATAGGTGATGTATACCTATTTTGGGGGCGTCACAGTTGTGCTTTAGCATGGGCTGCCATGAGGTTACAACATTACCTCCATGGGCACACAACCCATCTCATATCCCATGTGGATCCTCTCAAGTATGTGTTCAACAAACCCATACTGAATTATCGGTTGTCCAGATGGCAGTTGATCCTACAACAATTTGACATCGTTTATGTGACTCAAAAGTCCAATAAAGGTCAAGGAATTGCGGATCAACTGGCCGCCACACCTTCAGGGGATTTCAAACCCTTGGAAACATACTTCCCCGATGAAGGGGTAATAACAATTCAGCCACAACATCAGTACGATACACAACAAATATGGAAGATGTATTTTGATGGAGCTGTTAATACGGAAGGTTCTGGAGCTGGAGCAGTTCTAGTATCCGATACGGGGGAGCAGTATCCCGTCGCTGTCAAATTGCAGTTTGTTAGCACCAACAACACAGTTGAGTATGAAGGCTGTATCATGAGAGTAAAACTGGCCCGTTCAATGGGTATCAGACGGTAAACTGTCTTTAGGGATTCAGAGTGATGGCTTCAGAGTTCGAAGAAATCTCCTTTATACACATTCCTCGTAACAGGAATGACTTTGCGGACGCATTAGCAACTTTGGCCTCCTTGATGCACATACCTGACAAGGAACACATGCCAAGCGTCACATTAGCCCTACAGAAGGCACTAGCCTATGGGAACTACGTTGGAGAAGTATCGGATGAACTACCTCCCATCCAACAACCTTGGTATCAGTATATCAAGGAGTACCTACGAGATGGATCTACACCCGCTGAGGCGAGCCTGACTGAGCAAAGGCGGATTCATCAACTTGCTATGAAATTCTACCTGAGCAGAGATGCACTCTACAAGAGAGATGCATGACTAGGTCTTCTCAGATGTTTAGACAAAGACCAAGCTTAGATACTCATGGATGAGATCCATGGTGGAGTCTATGGCCCACACATGAGTGGCCCCCTCTTTGTTAAAAAGATCCTCCGGACAGGACATTATTAGCTATCTCTCAAGGCTGATTGCTATGACCACGTCATGAGATGTTATCAATGCCAAATTCATGGGAATGCTATCCACGCCCCTCCATGGGAGCTCCACAACATGAATTCACCTTGGGCCTTCTCAATGTGGGGAATGGACGTGATCGGGCCCATCGAGCCCAAAGCCAGTAATGGACATCGATTTATCTTCACCATGGTCGACTACTTTACCAAGTGGGTAGAAGCAGCCTCCTTCCCCAGGGCTACCAAAGAAGTCATCATTACTTTCATCAGAAATAATGTCATTTGTCGATACGGACAACCAGAGGTAATTATATCAGATAATACTAAGAACCTCAACAACAAAATGATGGAGTAACTATGCAGTAAATTCCACAACAAACACCTTAACTCCGTCATCTACCGTCCAAAGATGAATGGTGCTGTTGAAGTGGCTAACAAAAACATCAAGAAGAGTATGCAAAAGATGTCTGCCAATCACAAAGGATGGCCTGACCTATTGCCTCTTACTCTGTTAACCTACAGAACATCAATGCGCACTTCAACTAGGGCAACCCCCTACGCATTAACCTATGGGATGGAAGCAGTACTCTCCATAGAAGTAGAAATGGAATCCCTCAGAGTGTTGATGGACGATCAGCTGGATGAAGATCAATGGGTACAAGACAAGTATCACCAATTGTCTCTAATAGATGAAAAGCGAACCGCGGCTATCTTCCATGGTCAATTATATCAACAAAGGATCGCCAGATCCTACAACAGAAAAGTCTGTCTATGGCAGTTTAAACAACATGACTTGGTTTTGAACAACCAAGATCAGTCTAAGGGAAAATTTGCTCCTAACTGGGAAGGCCCATTTGTTGTCAAGGAAGTATTGACATGAGGCGCTCTCAAATTACAGGAAATGGATGGCGATGAATTTTCACAACTCATCAACTCGGACACCGTAAAATGGTACTACGTCTGAAGTTACCATCAAGCAAACATCCTGGTGTTGGATCATCAGATCACCAGTCATTCCAGTTCTTTAACCCTTTACCACATACAACTCTTTTCCACACTTTGCCCCTCAGGGAAACACACTCTTCGAGCCAGCAACCTTGCTTTACTGCGCTCATCCAACTTAGGTCATCCCACTACGGATTGAACCTCTAGCGTTTGCAGTTTGGCTACCCAAACATGGGATCAAACTCTTCATACCAGCAGTTTGTTCTCAACTAAGGATCAAACTTTCTCTTCCCCGCAGTCTATATTGCACATGGGATTAAACTTTCTTCCCCACAGTTTGACCTGTACATGGGATTAATCTTTCTTCCCCGCAGTTTATCCTGCACATGGGATCGCGCTTTTCAACTCACCCTGAGGGGTGAACTACGTCGACCTGATCTCCTTGATACACGGGAGTACGTAGGCAACCATATTCTCTATGGCCCGGTCGCAATAAACAAAAAACAACAAAAACATTTCTACCCTTTTCTACAAAAAAAACAAAAACCACAAAAACATTTCTACAACCTTCTTCATCAATGAAGCTTCTACACCCATCTGCTTTCGTAAACAGCGTTGAACCTCTTACACCAGGTTCAAACTACGCAGACCTGATCTCCTCTTCAATAGGAGTACATAAGCAACCATTCATAGTTCGGTCTCACCCCCTACCAAAACACAAACCTTTGTCAACTGGTACTGGGATCAAACTTCAATTCATCACATTTCATTAGCTTCAAACCAAAGGGATGGAATTACCCAACCTCTCCTCGTGAATTGGAGATTCGGCGACCATCTAAGCTGCGGTTGTACCTTGAAGAGCAACACCAATCCATAAGAGATGGAATTAACTAGGCTCCTCCTAAATAGGAGTACTGGCGACCATCTGCGATGTGGTCAATCTCAGAGAGGAAATCCACAATCCTCTCCACATTTCCATACAGAAACCAATCCCAAGACACCGAAAAATGGTAGGGATACACACATATCCATGATATATTCTGAACTATCCAGAGACAACTCAATGTCCATCCAGCAAGGAGGAATTCAGAATACATCATGATCACAAGTCCTGAAGCAGCAGGCAAATATCAAGCAAGTATCAAAGCATATCTAAAAGGGAAGTGATCAAAAATATATTTCCCTGCTATATATAATGCTGTTTGATATACATAATGTAAACTGTACATGACAAAATGGCTAAGCCATTCTGTGCAGGAAAATAGAAGCCCATCTACAAATCAGTGTATATGCGAGCTAACAAGCCCAACATGGCATCTCTCTCCGAAGAATGAGGCAAAGCTTTGGTCTCCTGTAAGATGATATCCACACGACCCAACAGATCTGCAGCCATCTGCATGGTAACCATGTGCTCATCAATATATGTGTTCATCTCTGCGATCATGCCAGTGGTAAGGGAACTCACTGCAGTACTATCTATGACGGCTACATCCCGGGTAGATATGGTGCTATCCCGCTCAACTATCACAACATCTCTGGCTGATCTGGCCTCATCCCGCTCAACAACAGCGGCATCTATATGAGCTAATGCCTCGTCCCTCTCTAATAGGGTTGCGTCTCTCCCATCAAGAGCTGTCAACATCAGGGCTCTAGCCTGATCTCTCTTAAAGGTCATCAGATGAAGACTCTGCTCAAGGTACTGTGCTGAATGCTGAATCACGACAGTGCTAGTACTGGGAAAATCTAAAGGAAATACTGGCAACCCAGTAGATGGCTCCTCCTCGGTGTGAGAATCAATGTCCTCCATGGGCTCTCCACCATCTGAGTCAATACTCGGTAATGTGGATACTACCTCAGCCAGTACAGTCTCTGTCTTCATCCATGCGGAATACTTTGCAGAATAACCTGGATGACTAATGGAGAAAGCGAGTATCTCACGTTGATCCCAATATGCATACACACGGGATCTGTCCTTTGCTGAAAGATAGCGAGAGGCTAAATGCTGTCCCAGCGCCCCCTCAAAAGGATGAAAATCTTGAAATTGGTCAAACTACGACATCACGACCAGTAGATGATAAGTAGTCATGCCCCTCAAACCAGCCAGAAGGATGTAATCCATGCCCGGAGCATGAGTAATAAAGATGTAAGGTGAGTTGAGCTCTGAGCAGGGCAATATACTAAACGGGTCTACAATATAAGCTAAGAAAGCAGACCAAGATGCAGCATCCGTATACTCCACAGGCTGAAATGAATATGTTGTAGCAACCCGATATTTTCTATATAAATAAATAAGAAATTTTGTGAATAAATTTTTTTTTTTATATTAAGGATGAGGATTTGTACAAGATTATGTGTATATGTATTTATGTGGTAAGTAAAAATATATTTATTACATAATTATTTACAAATGAATTTATTTTAGAATTATTGATTATTAAAAAGTATATACTTATAATAATTAATTTATGGTAGAAATATTTTAATAATTATTTTTCATAAAAATATATAATCATATATTATTTAAATAATATATGAACTGATTTTTAGAATAATTATAATAATTATTTTATTATATGAATTTTAGTACAAGTTATTAAGTTAATTATTTTACCTTAATTATTAAGGGTAAAATTTGACAGATAAATCAGATATGGAATCCAAACCCTAATTTTGGATTATTGTCAAGGTATGAGAATAATAATATAATATTAATTATATTTTGATTTTTCAGTGCTATGAATATGTACTGCATGTACGTATTGATGATAATTGGTCAATTATGGTATTTAATTTCAAAACCCTAATTTAAAACTTGAATACGAGTTCGAAGCTTTTTGGTAACTGTGAATTATGAGATTAAGACTGTCATATAACTATGTTATATATTTTATGTTGTGTACTAAGTGATTAATTAGGTAAACCCTAATTAAAATTTTAGGAACCCTAATTTCTATAATTACTAACCCTAATTAGAAATTATAAAACTTAATTACCAATTTGTGAACCCTAATTGCTTTACTGGCAAAGTTAATGATAATTATATGATTTAAACCCTAATGTTCCTGTATAAAGTAATTATAAAATTAATCACAATTAGAAAATTCTAATTTCAAAATTTTAGGAAACTAAAATTTTATTTAATTTTTATTTGATTTTATTTATTTTTGTGTAAACCCTAAAATGTAATTCTAGAAAAGTAAATGTTGGAAAACCTTAGGGTTAAACCCTAAGGGTTAAACCCTAAGGGTTTGCCAAGTTCCAAGTATGCCATTAAAATGATTTACCAATTTACCATTTTACCCCTAATACATTATTTTGGCTAGTACGTAGGTTTTGACATTAGGTTTAGTTGGTGAACCAAACCCAACAACTCCATGTGCTAAAAATGACAGCCACAAGCCACTTTCATCAGTCATTACATGCATCTAGACTAGTATAAATAGGATTGAAGAGAGAGGAATTCATTTTGTTGCTTACATTTTTCATAACACTCAAACTAAGCTCTCTCTCTCTCTAACCTTCAAAATACACAAGTATATTAGTCCCAAATCAAAGCCCCACGTTTACCATAAATAGATCAGCAACACAAAATCAGAAATTTTTCAAAGAAGGTATAAACGAAACCTAGAATTTCTGTCCAACGATTCTGTGTTAGATGTTATGTTTGATTGTTAAAATATGTTGTATAAGGTGTCTAAGGATGATCTGGGTTGCTAGATGTTAGATCCATAACATCTAGGGGCTCGGATTTGAAGATTTACAAAATCTGGGAAAATAAATTTTTGTTCTCTGACAGTGAATGTCAGTCATTATATCTTGGTGATCTGTAGAGATTTACGTGTTTTGAAAGCTTTTAGTTGTAGTCGTGTATGTGTTCTTTAGTCTAAAAGTTGAATCAAGGTCATAGCTTCAACAGATTGCAAGTTATTCGTGGTTAAAGGTCGTTGACCGACCATGACCAGACCAATTCTGGGTAACCCAGAAACTAGTTTGCAGTACCTGACAACATTTTGTCAAGCTTGTATCTGTAATGTTATTGATGTTCTGATGTTGATATTTAGTACATCTTGTAGCCTGTTAGTTGTACTATAGATCCATGCTTTTACATCCCTTAACCATCAAATGGATTTAACATAGTGGCCGGTCAAAGTAGGTACTTTGTTCACGGATTCGGTTTTCTGGGTAACCCAGAAAACCTATGAACACAGTTTCTGACGAGGTTTGACCGGTCTGGATCTGATGATTTTGTTATGATTTTGTTGATATTATGTGATAGATCTACTCTCCTACATGTTAGCTACACACTACCGGTTTTAAATCACAAAAACATTACACATATTTCAAGTTGTGGAAGCCCAAATATGGCTACACGAACTGTTCTTCATTTCTGGGTAGCCCAGAAAATGAAGAACAGCTCTGACAGCTTGTTCAAGGATATAGATCTCGTTAGTTATGCATGGTTTAATGATGTTGTTTGTTGGATCGTGTAGTCTTGTACTTGCACTACATTATCCTATCAACAACATGTTCAGAAACACATCACACTCGGTTTTAATCGCGGTCAAACTAGGCCACATGAACACTGACTTGGTTTTCTGGGTTTGTATCAAGAACATGAAGAACACCTATAGCGACGGTTCTGTCGCTATAGGTGGTCTTTAGCGACAGATAATATTCTATTTTCGGAAATTAATAAAAAATAGAAAAAAATTAGTTTTAAATTATTAAAAATACAAAATAAATTATTAAAAATTATCAAAAATTCCGAAAATTAGTTTTTAATTATTTTTATTATATTTCATAAATATTTAATATTTTTGGAATATTAAAAGTATTTAATTTATTTAATTATAATATTAAATAAATTATTTAAAAATGATTTTAATATTAGAAAAATCATTAAAAATTATATTATGATATAAGAAAATATTTTAAGTTATTTTTAATGACTTTTAATATTTTATGATAAATTTTATTAATAAATTAATATTAATGGTAATTAATTTATTTACTAAATGAATTAAGTAAATTAATTAAAACTGATTTTATTATATTAAAAATCATATTAAATGAAAATAAAGTGTTTAAAAATATTTTAAGTTATAAAATATAACTTTTAATATTTAAAGGATAATTTCATTAATAATTTGATATTAATGATTATTAAGTTATTATTATTGACATTAAATTTATTTAATAATTATATTAAATAAATAGTTTAAAAATGATTTTATTAATTTAAAAATCATTTAAAAGGGATATAAATGAATTAAAAATATTTTAAGTTATACTTAATGACTTTTAATATTTTGATAAATGAAACATTAATAATTTAATATTAATGATAATTATTTAAAAATAATTTTAAATGTTTTAAAAATCATTTAAGGGTAATATTAATACTTTAAAAGTATTTTGAGTTATTATACATAACTTTAATATTTTGGAAATGATTTCATTAATAGTTTAATACTAATTAAATATTAATGATAATAGAATTGATTGGTATTTAAATCATTTTAATATGATTCCGATGTTTGAAAATTTATGATAAATTATAATAAATGTTTTAAAATTATATTGAGTCATTTAAAAATAAAATGACTGATACGTACTGATGTTAAGTTATAGAATAGAGTCTTAGACTCGATAATTACCCAATAAAGTTGTCGGTAGACCGACATATTTCAGAAATTGATCTGGACTTAGATAATGTGATTAGATAAGTGATTATTTGTGATTCAATGGTTGTTAAATTTATATGTCAATGTGATTAGGGTATGTGCTGACTTCAATAAGCAGTGTTATGTGTTATAGTATGTTGTTCTAATCGAACGAACTATCTTATTAATGATAGGTCGTGAGATAAGCGATAGATCTTAATTACAAGTTATAAGCAGCGCTTCAGGCAAGTATCTAACCTTTGCATTTTCTTTATGTAATGGATGTGAGTAAGAATGTTTCTAAACTATATTATTATTGTACAGATTATGAACTTTATATTATATAAGCTCATTGAATATCAACATGTTAGTATATGATAATTCGGACTTATATATTATGTTCGTTAATTTCTAGAAATGGTTAAACAAGTGTCCCTACTTGGATATCATTGTATTTAATCACATATTGATATACCTTTGTCAATTACCCGTATACAGATATATTGAATTATAGATTATTGTTGAACAAGATAAAACCTTTGATTTAGAACCCAGACAGGTATGAACATCCCTACACGGGAAAATTTTTATGCGCTCCGGCGGACAAAGGATGAACGATAATATCGTTCTAGCAATGAAGTATTGATCAATGCAGGGCATAAAGCCGATCACCCCCGTGCCCGTAAGTTATGACGGTTTACAGATGAATTTCTGTTTAACCTTTTCGAAAATGAAAATAATGTTCATGGCATGTCACCATAACCCCAGTTATAGTCATTATGTAGTTTCAAAATTTTTTTTGAAAGAGAGTTGTTATGTTATTATTATTGGTCCAGAATACTTCACAACTATTGACTTATTGTAGAAGAATAGTACAAAGAAAATATTTAAATCCTTTTAGCTTATATATATATATATATATATATATATATATATATATATATATAATTGTTATTGCTTGCTGGGCACTCAAATGCTCATCCTTGCTTAATTTAAATGTTTTCAGCTAAGTGCGAGCGATCAGAGAACTCTGCTAAGAACAAAGGAAAAGGGAAGGTTGCTGAATGAACGAATTACTATGTTATGTAATAGTTTAATGTTATTAAGACAATTATGATATATATTATCTATCATGGGTTGTAATGAATGTTTAAAGGTTTCGTACTTGGGAGTTAGACTCTGATAATTATGTAAATTAATTTGATCTTTTATATTATTGTTATTATTATTAGTATTATTTTGCTCATAGAAATGGTATCATGAAGAACCGAGTTCGGGTTTTAAGTATCCGAGTTTGGGGTCCTCACAGGTTGGTATCAGAGCTATAGGGTTAGAAACCTTAGGTGAGCTAGACCTTAGGCTATAACCTTAGAACAGAGGAAAACGTTGAAAATATAAACAACTCATATAGAGTTTAAAAAGAGATGAATTGAGTAAATTCATCGTCAAACTAAATAAAAGATAACTTGTATAAAACTCTTATTTGTTGTGTGTATATACTATATGCTAATTAGGAGAATTTATGTGTGTAGATGTCAGGTGAAAAAGGATTCGATTACCCTTGGATCGTAAAGAAGGAGCCAATATCGAAGCCGATAGCTGACATAGAGGCTCACAATGAAAATAACTCAGAAGATGTGGTTATTGTGGAAAATATAGTACCAGATTCGGAGATGGTGGAGCTGACAGATAGCGATTCAGACACTAAAGTTGGAGCTGATCAAGCATCAACAGAGGTGCAGAATCTGAAGAACAAGGTTTCTTCTCTGGAAAGGCTGTGGGAGATAGAAAGGATGTTGAATAGTCAGTTGCGTCAAGCGTTAATAGAAATATTGGAAGGACAAGATAAGCTTAAAATCCAAATTGGTCAGATGGGAGCCACAAGCAACACATCGTGTGCAGCTCCGGATAAGAAGGGGAAAAGAAAGATAGAAGACCATGATTTAGGAAAATCCAATAAGAAGAAATGGAAAGGAATTTGTTATCTTTGTGGCTATGAAGGACATACCACTCCGTACTGTCCTAACTACAAAAAAGGAGCATGTTATGTCTGTGGTATAGAAGGTCATCAGGCGAGAGAATGTCCAAGGAAAAGGTGTAATAAATAGGTAGTATAGGTTCTGTTGTGTAGGAGTGTTTAATATAATACATATGATAAGTATGTTTGTGTAATGTAATGTTTCCAACTTTTGTATTAAGTCAAAACTGTAAATCCCGACTTTTGAGGTCATAAAGGGATAGCTGAAGTTCAAAGCATTTTGTACTATGTAAAATATTCATTAAATGAATATGAATCTATGTTTGAGAAATGATGAAATAAGTTTAAAATATTAAACTTATGTGATAAGGTTTAGAACGTAAGTTAAATTATGATTTTTTTTAATCAGATAATGCCGCCAAGACGTCGAACTCGCAATCAAAGGACAAAGGAATCTGTCAACAACGTAGAAGGACAACAACAACCAGACCCAATGCAGCAATTTGCGAACATGATAGCTCAGGCTATGCAACAGGGAATACCGGTCGCTGGAAACCAGCCGGGCAACCGCTTAGCGAACTTCAAAGACTTTAAGGCTGTAGGACCACCAGAATTTAAAGGTACAACTGACCCTGTAGAAGCTCAAACTTGGGTTAAGGAAATTGAAAAAGCATTTATGGTAGCTAGGGTAGATAAGGGGCAGAAAACTGCTTTTGCCACTTACATGATGAAGGGGGAAGTAAATTTTTGGTGGGAAGCGAATCAGGCTAGGGCAGGAGAAGGTGTAGTCACATGGGATAGATTTAAAACTTTGTTTTTCGAAAATTATTTTTCACCAAGTATGCAGGCGAGGATGGAGGTTAAATTTTTAGAGTTGAAGCAGGAGAATATGACGGTGTCTGAATACGCCGCCAAATTCAATGAGTTAGCTAGGTTTGCTCCGCATCAAGTTGATACGGAGGCTAGGAAAGCTAGAAGGTTTGAACTGGGATTGAAACCCTGGCTCTATAACAATGTGGCGGTGTTGCAAATTCCTATATTTGCAGCACTCATGGAGAAAGCGATCATAGCTGAGGAGGGAAGTGAGGCCATGAGCCTTTACAATAAGGAGAGGAAGAATAAGGGTAAGATAGAAGGAGCTAGGAAGGTGGAAATTAATAGTGGAAGCAGGAGTGGAGATAGTAAGAGGAAGGTGAGCAGTTTTGGAAGTGTACAAGTGAAACAGGAAGGTGTTAAGAAACAGATAGTGCTATGTAAGACATGTGGGAAGAATCACTCGGGGGAGTGTTTGCAAGGAAAAATTGTTTGCTATAAGTGTGGGCAGGAGGGCCATATTTCTCCCAACTACCCCAATCCTAGGATGAATAGTGGATGTTTTTTATGCGGATCGACAGAGCACAGGGTGAAAGATTGTCCAAAGAGGAGGGTGGAGACAGGAAGTGTGAATATGGGCACTGGCAGTGGAACGTTAGCAATCACGGGACCGACTTCGTCAAGCAAGCCAACAAAATCTACGGCAAGGGTCTACAATATGACAGTTCAGGATACGGCAGCAGCTGGCACTGGAACTCCAGGTATTATTCGTATGTCTTTTTATTTTCTTATGCATGATTTTCCTATATATAGTAAAATTATTTTATAAAGAAATTTTGAGGAGGAATTTGAGTTCTGTTAGAAACCAATTTTTTCTGTGTAATCAGAAAGACAAGCTTCATGTGAATAGTTAAAGATCAGTTCGATCAAAGTTGATCAAGATTTACTTACAATGATTGTGTACGCTATGTGACCGTGTCTGTATAGGTTTTAAAACGGTGATTCCGGGGACGGAATCTTTATAAGGGAGGGTGAATGTAGCAACCCGATATTTTCTATATAAATAAATAAGAAATTTTGTGAATAAATTTTTTTTTTATATTAAGGATGAGGATTTGTACAAGATTATGTGTATATGTATTTATGTGGTAAGTAAAAATATATTTATTACATAATTATTTACAAATGAATTTATTTTAGAATTATTGATTATTAAAAAGTATATACTTATAATAATTAATTTATGGTAGAAATATTTTAATAATTATTTTTCATAAAAATATATAATCATATATTATTTAAATAATATATGAACTGATTTTTAGAATAATTATAATAATTATTTTATTATATGAATTTTAGTATAAGTTATTAAGTTAATTATTTTACCTTAATTATTAAGGGTAAAATTTGACAGATAAATCAGATATGGAATCCAAACCCTAATTTTGGATTATTGTCAAGGTATGAGAATAATAATATAATATTAATTTTATTTTAATTTTTCAGTGCTATGAATATGTACTGCATGTACGTATTGATGATAATTGGTGAATTATGGTATTTAATTTCAAAACCCTAATTTAAAACTTGAATACGAGTTCGAAGCTTTTTGGTAACTGTGAATTATGAGATTAAGACTGTCATATAACTATGTTATATGTTTTATGTTGTGTACTAAGTGATTAATTAGGTAAACCCTAATTAAAATTTTAGAAACCCTAATTTCTATAATTACTAACCCTAATTAGAAATTATAAAACTTAATTACCAATTTGTGAACCCTAATTGCTTTACTGGCAAAGTTAATGATAATTATATGATTTAAACCCTAATGTTCCTGTATAAGGTAATTATAAAATTAATCACAATTAGAAAATTCTAATTTCAAAATTTTAGGAAACTAAAATTTTATTTAATTTTTATTTGATTTTATTTATTTTTGTGTAAACCCTAAAATGTAATTCTAGAAAAGTAAATGTTGGAAAACCTTAGGGTTAAACCCTAAGGGTTAAACCCTAAGGGTTTGTCAAGTTCCAAGTATGCCATTAAAATGATTTACCAATTTACCATTTTACCCCTAATACATTATTTTGGCTAGTATGTAGGTTTTGACATTAGGTTTAGTTAGTGAACCAAACCCAACAACTCCATGTGCTAAAAATGACAGCCACAAGCCACTTTCATCAGCCATTACATGCATCTAGACTAGTATAAATAGGATTGAAGAGGGAGGAATTCATTTTGTTGCTTACATTTTTCATAACACTCAAACTAAGCTCTCTCTCTCTCTCTCTAACCTTCAAAATACACAAGTATATTAGTCCCAAATCAAAGCCCCACGTTTACCATAAACAGATCAGCAACACAAAATCAGAAATTTTTCAAAGAAGGTATAAACGAAACCTAGAATTTCTGTCCAACGATTCTGTGTTAGATGTTATGTTTGATTGTTAAAATATGTTGTATAAGGTGTCTAAGGATGATCTGGGTTGCTAGATGTTAGATCCATAACATCTAGGGGCTCGGATTTGAAGATTTACAAAATCTGGGAAAATAAATTTTTGTTCTCTGACAGTGAATGTCAGTCATTATATCTTGGTGATCTGTAGAGATTTACGTGTTTTGAAAGCTTTTAGTTGTAGTCGTGTATGTGTTCTTAAGTCTAAAAGTTGAATCAAGGTCATAGCTTCAACAGATTGCAAGTTATTCGTGGTCAAAGGTCGTTGACCGACCATGACCAGACCAATTCTGGGTAACCCAGAAACTAGTTTGCAGTACCTGACAACATTTTGTCAAGCTTGTATCTGTAATGTTATTGATGTTCTGATGTTGATATTTAGTACATCTTGTAGCCTGTTAGTTGTACTATAGATCCATGCTTTTACATCCCTTAAACATCAAATGGATTTAACATAGTGGCCGGTCAAAGTAGGTATTTTGTTCACGGATTCGGTTTTCTGGGTAACCCAGAAAACCTATGAACACAGTTTCTGACGAGGTTTGACCGGTCTGGATCTGATGATTTTGTTATGATTTTGTTGATATTATGTGATAGATCTACTCTCCTACATGTTAGCTACACACTACCGGTTTTAAATCACAAAAACATTACACATATTTCAAGTTGTGGAAGCCCAAATATGGCTACACGAACTGTTCTTCATTTCTGGGTAGCCCAGAAAATGAAGACCAGCTCTGACAGCTTGTTCAAGGATATAGATCTCGTTAGTTATGCATGGTTTAATGATGTTGTTTGTTGGATCGTGTAGTCTTGTACTACATTATCTTATCAACAACATGTTCAGAAACACATCACACTCGGTTTTAATCGCGGTCAAACTAGGCCACGTGAACACTGACTTGGTTTTCTGGGTTTATATCAAGAACATGAAGAACACCTATAGCGACGGTTCTGTCGCTATAGGTGGTCTTTAGCGACAGATAATATTCTATTTTCCGGAAATTAATAAAAAATAGAAAAAAATTAGTTTTAAATTATTAAAAATACAAAATAAATTATTAAAAATTATCAAAAATTCCGAAAATTAGTTTTTAATTATTTTTATTATATTTCATAAATATTTAATATTTTTGGAATATTAAAAGCATTTAATTTATTTAATTATAATATTAAATAAATTATTTAAAAATGATTTTAATATTAGAAAAATCATTAAAAATTATATTATGATATAAGAAAATATTTTAAGTTATTTTTAATGACTTTTAATATTTTACGATAAATTTTATTAATAAATTAATATTAATGGTAATTAATTTATTTACTAAATGAATTAAGTAAATTAATTAAAAATGATTTTATTATATTAAAAATCATATTAAATGAAAATAAAGTGTTTAAAAATATTTTAAGTTATAAAATATAACTTTTAATATTTAAAGGATAATTTCATTAATAATTTAATATTAATGATTATTAAGTTATTATTATTGACATTAAATTTATTTAATAATTATATTAAATAAATAGTTTAAAAATGATTTTATTAATTTAAAAATCATTTAAAAGGGATATAAATGAATTAAAAATATTTTAAGTTATACTTAATGACTTTTAATATTTTGATAAATGAAACATTAATACTTTAATATTAATGATAATTATTTAAAAATAATTTTAAATGTTTTAAAAATTATTTAAGGGTAATATTAATACTTTAAAAGTATTTTGAGTTATTATACATAACTTTAATATTTTGGAAATGATTTCATTAATAGTTTAATACTAATTAAATATTAATGATAATAGAATTGATTGGTATTTAAATCATTTTAATATGATTCCGATGTTTGAAAATTTATGATAAATTATAATAAATGTTTTAAAATTATATTGAGTCATTTAAAAATAAAATGACTGATACGTACTGATGTTAAGTTATAGAATAGAGTCTTAGACTCGATAATTACCCAATAAAGTTGTCGGTAGACCGACATATTTTAAAAATTGATATGGACTTAGATAATGTGATTAGATAAGTGATTATTTGTGATTCAATGGTTGTTAAATTTATATGTCAATGTGATTAGGGTATGTGCTGACTTAAATAAGCAGTGTTATGTGTTATAGTATGTTGTTCTAATCGAACGAACTATCTTATTAATGATAGGTCGTGAGATAAGCGATAGATCTTAATTACAAGTTGTAAGCAGCGCTTCAGGCAAGTATCTAACCTTTGCATTTTCTTTATGCAATGGATGTGAGTAAGAATGTTTCTAAACTATATTATTATTGTACAGATTATGAACTTTATATTATATAAGCTCATTGAATATCAACATGTTAGTATATGATAATTCAGACTTATATATTCTGTTCGTTAATTTCTAGAAATGGTTAAACAAGTGTCCCCACTTGGATAATCATTGTATTTAATCACATGTTGATATACCTTTGTCAATTACCCGTATACAGATATATTGAATTATAGATTATTGTTGAACAAGATAAAACCTTTGATTTAGAACCCAGACAGGTATGAACATCCCTACACGGGAAAATTTTTATGCGCTCCGGCGGACAAAGGATGAACGATAATATCGTTCTAGCAATGTAGTATTGATCAATGCAGGGCATAACGGGCTGATCACCCACGTGCCCGTAAGTTATGACGGTTTACAGATGAATTTCTGTTTAACCTTTTCGAAAATGAAAACAATGTTCATGGCATGTCACCATAACCCCAGTTATAGTCATTATGTAGTTTCAAAAAAAAATTTGAAAGAGAATTGTTATGTTATTATTATTGGTCCAGAATACTTCACAACTATTGACTTGTTGTAGAAGAATAGTACAAAGAAAATATTTAAATCCTTTTAGCTTATATATATATATATATAATTGCTATTGCTTGCTGGGCACTCAAATGCTCATCCTTGCTTAATTTAAATGTTTTCAGCTAAGTGCGAGCGATCAGAGAACTCTGCTAAGAACAAAGGAAAAGGGAAGGTTGCTGAATGAACGAATTACTATGTTATGTAATGGTTTAATGTTATTAAGACAATTATGATATATATTATCTATCATGGGTTGTAATGAATGTTTAAAGGTTTCGTACTTGGGAGTTAGACTCTGATAATTATGTAAATTAATTTGATCTTTTATATTATTGTTATTATTATTAGTATTATTCCGCTCATAGAAATGGTATCGTGAAGAATCGAGTTCGGGTTTCAAGTATTCGAGTTTGGGGTCCTCACATATGTCATAGCTATATCATGGGTGAAGCAATACCCATGCCGTCTAAAAGTGTCAATCGGTCTCAGGTGTGACATAAACCACACGTATAGCATGACCGAGCTGCCCGTAAATACTCTTGTCGGATAAGTGCAGCAGTATGTAACTGACCTCAATGTCTCGGCTATAATCATAGGAATGATGGTACGACCCTCCCTAAGAGCTCTCACCGCTATGATAACTCCTATATTCAAATCGTCCATATACAGTGGCATGTAGACATATGACAGTACGCACAATAGCAGTACATCCACCCTGGCCAGACGCCAATGATCCTCCGGTGTGGTGAAATCCCTTGAATGTTGTCTATAACTATCCTCAAAGCCAAATCTGTCAAACAGAAAATACTGGAATATAACGTGGCCAGATGTAAGCTCATCCTGCAACACTCTACTCCTCAGTCTAGTGAGGGTCATGAACAGCCCACTCATGTCTCCCAAAGCCATATAGATGCAAGGTATGTCCAGTGGCAGCATCGTCAATCGTGCATACTCCCCCAAAGTAGGAGTCAACTCCTGGGTCCCAAATCGAAAAACCTGCCTCTCCGATACCCAGTGCTCCAGCATGCCATCCACGAATCCTGTGGGAACCTGAAATATCAACAGGGTCATAGTATGCTGCAATAAATGATCTACGGTCACCATGTCTGATGGTGACATGCTATCATACCACGATCGCATACCAGCTACCACCAATAATGGTGGGGTATGATCAATACGGCTAACTGTCGAAGAAGACATCTGCACGGGTCGTGTCATAAGACCATCCAGGGGTCAATGTTGAATATCTCTGGACATATATACATATGCATAACATGATACATGCATAATAGATAATAGATGGCAATATGATATAGGGAATAGAAACTATGTATACATTCCTAAGTATATCATCATCTAATATATCATCTCTGTACAGCTACAAATACAGGGAAATGGGGCACAGACGTCCTACTACTAACAGAGGCCTATCAAAAGATATAGCGAGAATAGGGCACAGCCACCCAATAGCTAACAGAGGCCTATCAAAAGAGATAACGAGAATACACATCAGAAGAAGACAATGGTGTCGATATCCACATCATTAATCATGTCCACCTGATATGAAACAACCCGGGTCAAATCCCGAGTCTGGAACAAATCTCGGGTCAAATCCCAAGTTCGAATCGAATCAAATCCATCAAAATAAGGCCTCAAACCACTGGCACAATAGTATCTTCTTGGGTCATCTTAACCCACCACAGGCTCCCAAAAGGTCATGACTTGAAGGTACTATTGGTAGTAACTTATTTCCTTATAAGTAGACAGATTTTTCCCCTATATTTCGATATGGGACTGGGGTGTTACAAACTCCCCCACTTAAATTTTTGACGTCTCTGTCAGAACCGATCACACACACGACCCCAAAGATCTTTGCATCTCTAGCCATTGTGGGATAATACCGGCTGGCTTCGTGTCCCCACCTCCGGACCTCCATCTCTCCATTATGGGATAATACCACCAGCCTTCGTGTCCCTACCTCCGACAACTTGATCGGATAACCCGACCCGAGCTTTCGAGAGTCGGCTCTGATACCATATGAAACAACCCGGGTCAAATCCCGAGTCCAGAACAAATCTCGGGTCAAATCCCAAGTCCGAATCGAATCAAATCCATCAAAATAAGGCCTCAAACGACTGGCCCAATAGTATCTTCTTGGGTCATCTTAACCCACCACAGGCTCCCAAAAGGTCATGACTTGAAGGTACTATTGGTAGTAACTTATTTCCTTATAAGTAGACAGATTTTTCTCCTATCTTTCGATATGGGACTGGGGTGTTACATGATGTAACTTGTGACGCCCCCAAAACAGGTACACATCACCCATTCTGAGTCGCCAAAACATGGTACAGAAATAACTACCACTTTAATAATACAATTGTCGTGCAAAATACGACAACACTTAAACTGTAAGTTTAAATATAAATATTGTCTTCTAGACAATATCCACACTCAAATAAGTCATCATTACAATTATTGATACATTATTTTATAAAAAATGATGAGGACTACTAAATAACTTTCTAGAACCATCATTCCATACCCCGACAAGTACTTGCTACATTCTCACCTCCTGAGAAGAAAAATAGAACAAAAAAGAAAAGGGTGAGCTCAGCTAGCCCAGTAAAGAACATTATGACCAAGATAATATAGAACAAATTATCGTTAGTCTTCAACAGGAAAAAATTTAATAGAATACAATAGACAACAAGTTTTAAATCAATACTCGCAGCGAAAATAATAATTCATTAGAAGAGTTAAGTAGAGAATAAAATCTACTATCTTCTATTTATGAATTTAAAAGTTCATCATCAATATTTTATCCCTGTAATATCAATCAATATATATATCTGGAATCAAATGTTCATCTTTGCACTACAGGCCAAAGATATTCATCAGTTGGTCATGTTCATCTAAATACATATTCATCTTTGCACCACGGGCCAAAGATATTCATCAAAAAATCATTCATCTTTGCACTACATGCCAAAGATATTCAGTTATATCATCATTTAGGACTGAGGATGATAAAAAATATTTTAAAGAAAACGAATCCAGTGAAACAAAAGAACAAATATTAAAGATTCGTACTTTAAACAATCCGAGTTCAAAAATACTTCATAAATAATCATAGCGAAGTAAAATTTAAGAATGATCAAAACATGGATACAATCAAAGCTAGTATCCATAATAGATATCTTGGACAAAAAAATGAAAATTTAGTTTTTCTGTGAATAGTGCCGTATTCGTGAATAGTGTCGTATACGTGAATAGTATCTTATACGTGAATAGTAACCCCGACACAAAAAGTTCTAAATTTGATAAGAATTCAGATCAATATTTCGACATAATGATATTGAAAGAAATAATATCATTTATAAAAAAAATAACATCTCTTACCTCCAAAAAGACAGTACTTCTGACTGGAATACTGGATATAGTGCTGAAGGAACTTGCTCCGTATAGCAACACTCAAAGTATCAAAATACTCACAAGAATATGCTCGATAATATAGAGAGAGAAAACTTCAATTTCTGGTGTGATTTTTAATTCTAACCTAAGCACCCTATTTATAGGAAAATGTTTAGAACACCAAAGTAAAAAAATTAATAAAATATTAATATATTTATAAAATTTTCATGCCAACCTTAGAAATCTGATTTCAACTCATTTACCACACATGTGGGGCCCACCCATAATGAAAAAAATGTTTTTCTTTTAAATAATATTTAATTAAAACATCAAAAATTAATTATTCTGGAACTTCAATAATTCATAATAAATAGTCATTTTATCAGAAAAGTTCGAATCTTATGTCCATTCTATAAGAAATTCAATTCTCTATAACTTTGTAGTTTTAAGTTTTTTCAAATTCTAAACAGAAATTGACCGAAATCCGCATACGGACGATTTTACAGGCTATAATCAAATTTCAGTCATAATTTGGGGTCCACAAACATGAAAAATATGTTTTAAATATTTTTTGTAACAAAAATACTCTTACTCATTTATTCATATATCCCACATTTATTATAAAAATATCACCATTATTATATTATAATAATATATTTAAATGAATTATATTATCAGAAAAGATAAAATATTATTTTTTCAACAATTGTCACTTTAAAATTTTCTTCATCTATATCCACATAAAATAAATATTTTTCTTATCATATAAATCAATAATTAATTATTCACAAATAATATTACAGAATCACAATACTGACAACTATACCGTTCCCAGGAAAGAGGGGGCTTTCCAACAAGGACTTCTCCTTACTGGCGCTTAATTAGGTGACCAAACCTCTCCTTAGACAGAACTTTCTAGGCATTGCCAATAATTCTATCTAATAATATTATTCAAATAATATGAATTATTGATCTGATAATGAAAAATATTGTGTAGTGACAATTACTAAAACAACAATAATATAGAATATCAACGCAACAATTATTGAATCAATAAAATAAAATATTAAACAGTAATTACTGTAACAATTATTGAGTAGTGACTTCTTACGTAAGAATCAATAATTAGTGCAATACCGTGTGTTACTATGCAATAACGCGTATTACTGTATTTTAACCACCAGGTATTCCAACAGTATTAACGGTAACAACTACGTTGTTATTTATAAACAACTTATACTTGTCGTTTTCTTCATCCTATCGCTTTCCGTTATGGGGCCCACACAAAGCTGCACCGTCATACGAATATTCTCCGACAGTAAGAATATTTCACGACCAAACGAATATTTTCCGACAATAATGAATATTTTATAACCACTTGCTTATTTGAACTATTTGCGCATTTTACCCATAACTAACCACATTAATCAATTCAACCCTTACTGTGAAATCACAAATTTTATGAATACAGATTTAAATTTTTTCTAAATATTTTTTAAATATTATGGTGTGAATTTGAGATAATATTGTGGGTAGTATTTATAAATTTTATAAAGTATGCAAGTTGTTGTATTATATTCGATTTGTCGGGGAATATTATTTTTGTCGGGGAATATTCGTACGACGACATAATTATTGGTGGAACCCATAACGGAATTATTGTCAGATTACGAAAACGACAAATTTATTTTATAAAAATAACGACGAAAGTTTTACCGTTAATACTGTTGAAATACTCAGTAGTAAAAGTACAGTAATATGTGTGGTTGCATAGTAGCATACGGTATTGATTATTGAGGCTTGCGTGATAAGTCACTCAGTTTTGTTTTATTGGTATTATTAATGTAATAAAACAGAAAAGCTTTTTATATAAAACAGAATACTTTTATAAAGTTATTCATTTTATTAGGCTAATAGTAAAATCTTTTTATATAAAACATAATACTTTTATAAAGTTATCTGTTTTATTAGAAAATAATTAGAATATATTATATTTTATTACGCATAGTATTTGTATAGTGTTTGCATAGTGCCTGTATAGTATTTGCATAGTAAAATCTTTTATAAAGTTATTCGTTTTATTAGATTATAAATAGAATATATATTATATTTTATTTAAAAGATTTTACTTTAAATATGGACCGTCAGATTAAAATAAATCAATCTAGACCGTTCATGAGTTAGTTACTATGAAGTCCATTTTTCTATAAATAAAAGTTCATTCCTTCATTATTTCTTACGAATTCACTGAAACTCTATAGAGAGAAAATTATAGAGAGAGAAAAAAAGTGTTCTGCTACTTCACTACTTCTATATCAAGTACTCTTCTTTCTAATGTAAGGGATATTATTTGTTGTACTCGTAAGGAGTATTATTTTCTTTTGTATTCATAAAGATAACTTCTATTATTCCATTATTTATTATTCTGCTGGAATAACCAGTATACGCGGACTACCCTATACTTGGTGACATTCTTCTATTATTCCGTCTTTATTATTATTCTGTTGGAATATCCTGTCTGTGCGTTTTACGTTGGACCTGGTTCCGTCTTTACTATTATTCTGTTGGAATATCATGTATGTGCGTTTTACGCCGGACCTGGTTCCATTTTTCATTATTCTGTCGAAATATCATGTCTGTGCGTTTACACCGGACCTGGTTCCATTATTTATTATTCTGCTGAAATATCCTGTCGGTGCGTTTACGCATGACCTGGTTCCATTATTTATTTTCCTGTTGGAATAACCTGTCTGTGCGGTCTATCGCATGCATGGTGATTTCTTTTGTTATTCCATTCTTTATTATATTCAGTTGGTTAAAGTTTTGACTTTTATACTCCATGAAATTAGTGGAATATCCTTGATATTTACGCTTCATCAAGTATCTTTTCATGAAATATTCTTCTGAGCATTCTTGAATTTTACTCCACAAAGCAGGATCATGTTGACAATTTGGACGTTATTATTTTCTGGATAAATTAATTCTTGAATATGTTTTATTAAATTCTTATATCATTGTCATCATCCTCATGTTTATATTCTGTTGAAAGTCATCTGTGGCCTGTAGTGCATAGATGGACTTGGTATGATTATGACCAGGGATTATTCGGTATAATCATGACCGTAATGTTATAAATGATGTGGTAAAAGTCCTAATTGGCCCGTAGTGCATTGATGGATAGTTGTTGGCATGATCATGACCATTGATGAATACACGAATATCCTTGGCCTGTAGTTCATGGATTATTTATGGTTGTGACACTAATGAATATCCTTGGCGGTAGTGTAGGGATGATGTGGATTATTTATTAAGCTGAGTCCCAATGATAAAAGTGATGAAAAACCTTTAAAATCATAAAAGATAGTAGATTTTATTCTCTACTTGACTCTTCTAATGAATTATTTGTTCCGCTGCAGTTAAACTTGATGTTTGTTATATTGTATCAGTTTAACACTGTTGAAGGCTAATGATAATTTATTTTGCATTATCTTAGTCATAATATTTCTTACTGGGCTAGTTGAGCTCACCCTTTCTTTCACTGTTCTCTTCAGGAAATGAGAATATAGATGGGACGAGTCGGGGAACGGAGTGATGGTCTAGATGATAGCATTAGTTGTCCTCACTATTCTATGAAATAGTGTGACAATAAATGTAATGAGGACTTATTTTGAGAGTGGATATTGTCTAAAAGACAGTATTTGTATTAAAACTCACAGCTCTCTTGTTGTATATTAAAGATTGTATTTGTATTCTGTACCATGTATTTGGCGACTCAGAATAGGTGATGTATATCTATTTTGGGGGCGTCACAGTTGGTATCAGAGCTTAGGGATATGATCCCTAACTAAGATGTGAGGCAAAAACTAGGAGGGGAGAGACGGGGGAATTCTTTCGCTAGTATGACCTACCTAAGTTTATTTAGTATTTAATTGGTCGGTCAGAGTATAGGGATAATATGTGATATGTTAATTAACCCTTGTTTTGTTGTAGTATTTGAAAATGGCTTCTGAAAATGTTGAGATAACAATGGAGCTAGGAGACCGTTGAGTCTCCACAGATCAATAATCAGGACAATGTGCAACAGGAAGAAAATAATCCTCATGTAAACAACAACACTGATCAATTGACGAACGACGATACGTTTAGGAGTTTTTTAGAATTCATGCAACATCAGGTGAAGGAGGCTCCTGTTCATAATGCAGGAGGAAATGATGGCAACCCACGGTTGGTCACCGCTAAGTAATTCAAGGAGCTGGGACCATCAGAGTTTTTTGGAAAGCCAGAATCACTTAAGGCGGAGACGTGGTTAAAGCAGATCACCAAGATATTTGATATCTTGGGATGCTCCGAGGAGCAAAAAGTTCCCTTTGCCACCTTTATGTTGCGTGAAGAGGTAGATCACTGGTGGGAATCTGTAAAATGTACCCAGCCTGACGCACTCAAGATGTCTTGGGAGAAGTTCCAAGAGCTGTTCAATTACAAGTACTTTTTCGAAAGCATTCGTCACATGAAGGAGATGGAATTTATCAAGTTAGAGCAAAATAACATGACCGTGTCGTAGTACGAAGCCAAGTTTGCCGAGTTGTCCCGATTTGCGGCCCACTTGGTTGATAATGAAGAGAGAATGACGTGGATATTTTTAAGAGGTTTGAAGCCGGAGATACGTCAATATCTTATTTCTAATAAACTATGTTTGTATTTAGATATTGTAAATAGGGCTAAGTTAGTGGAGCGCGATAATGAGTCAACGCAACCAAAAGAGAGCAGCCGATAAAATGATAATACCGGTGATAACAGTCATCAAAGCGGTGACAATAATCATGGAGGGAATCAACATGCCAGAAATGGTAACCACTTCGGTGGTAATCATGGTCAAAATAATAAGAATGGACATTTCAAGAAGAGGAGATTCAACAATGATGGAAAGACGTCAGCACCAGCACCCATTGTTAAGGATGGAGAACGACCACCTATCATATGCTTCAAATGCGGAGGGGAGGGACACATCAGTTCAAACTGCGCGATGCCATCCAAAGCATGTTATAATTGTGGAAGAGAAGGTCACTTAGCCCAATTTTGTCTTTCACCGAAGACAAGTTCAGCTAAGATGGAGGCACTAAAGGCCGTCCCAGAAAAGTCAAAGCCGGTAGTTTAAGAGAGAGCATTTTTTTCTTGATAAGGAACCTGAATAAAATTATCACGAGTATGTTAGTCATAAACTCTTGTGAAGTCTATACCGTGTTAGATACTTGTTCTACTAACTCTTTTATTTCACCTAGTTGTGTTCAATGTTTGAAGTTAACTCCGGAGAAGTTAGACTTTGATATATCTGTTTAAACTCAGTTGGGAGAAACCTTCGTTACCTCCACTATTTATAAATCTTATTCAAATCAACACTTTCACGTTACCTATCGATCTTATCTCTTTGAAAATACTTGCCTTTGATGTGATTTTAGGAATCGATTGGTTAACTACTCATCATACTTTTCGTAAGGTTGTTAGCTTTCATACTCCTAACCAACCTGTTATGCGAATTCAAGCAACCAAACCACTTAAGTCAATCATTGTCATATCAAGCTATAAGTAAAGAGCCCCGGTCCTTTCGTTGTTGACTTTCTTGTGTGGAATGCACCGAAGCCAGATTCTCTGTAGGCGACGTCGTGAATGACGATGGCAAGTTGATAGGTATCAATGTGACGTGCTATCCAAGTCTTGGATGAGGGTCACAGTTTTGAACGATATTTCTACTATTAATAAAGTTCTTGACGTATTCTTGAAGACTTCTTAGCCTACCTCAGAGTGTGAAATCGAATTTTGTATTGACCCTAGTACAAAACCCATTTCTTAAACCCTCAAATATTTTTTCAACTAAAACGAACGTATTATGCGCCAAAGACGTTAGCTCGAGCTGTTGAAGATTTCGATCGTACAATTCAATATCATCGTGGAAGTGCGAACGTGATAGCTGACACATTGAGTAGAAGATTGTATTCGAGTGAGATGTTGTTAACACAAAGACCCATTTCGTATAACTTACAAATGATGAAGATAGATTTAAAGACTCTAGGGACCCGCGTGAAGATAACAAATATACGATTAGAATCAACTTTAATCGATAAAGTTAAAGCCGCTCAAGCTACATACTCAGAGCTGATGAATGTGAAGAAGAAGGTTCAAGAGGACGTTATTCTAGAAGCAAGAATCGATGGATAGAGGAAATCTCAACCCTCGATTTAATTGACCCATTTAAAATCTTCGATCGAGTAGGAACTGTGGCTTATAGACTCGTTTTACCGCCAAGTATGTCGCGTGTTCATAACATTTTTTAACGTATTAATGTTACGTAAATATGTGGATGACCCGAACCACATTATTGATGTAGAACCGGACGAGATAGCGGATAATATAATGTATGAAGATGTACATGTTAAAATCCTGGAATGTATTCAACACTCAAAGGTTATACCTCAAGAGTTAGAATCTGACGAAGTGTCCTCATCTGTTCGGCATACCAGGTACGTACGTAAATTTCGAGGGCGAAATTTCATAAGGAGGGGAGATTGTGAAACCCCAGATTTTATGAATAAATATTTAATTTTTTTCGAAATATTTTTTAAATATTATGGTGTGAATTTGAGATAATGTTGTGGGTAGTATTTATAAATTTTGTAAAGTATGCAAGTTGTTGTATTATATTCAATTGGTCGGGAAATATTATTTTTGTCGGAAAATACTCGTACGATTACACAATTATTGGTGGACCCCACAACAGAATTATTGTCGGATTACAAAAACGACAAAAATATTTTATGAAAATAACGGCGGAAGTTTTACCGTTAATACTGTTGAACTACTCGGTAGTAAAAGTACAGTAATACGTGTGGTTGCATAGTAGCATATGGTATTGATTATTGAGGCTTACGTGATAAGTCACTCAACTTTATTTTATTGGTATTATTAATGTAATAAAACAGAAAAGCTTTTTATATAAAACATAATACTTTTATAAAGTTGTTCGTTTTATTAGGCTAATAGTAAAATCTTTGGCAAAACTATGCTTTTCACCACTAAACTTGGCACGTTTTACTTAATACACGATTGAACTTTTAATTTTTCGAATTACATCACTGAACTAATTATTATTTTACAATTAAGTCATTCCGTTAAAAAATATTGACAGACGTTAAATAATTGCTGACGTGGCACTGACATGGCAAAAAAAATTAAAAAATAATGCTGACGTGGCAAAAAAATACCTAATACTCATTTTAAAGTTTTAAAAATAACAAAAACATAATAAAATAAAACAGATTGTTCTAAAAAATATAATTTTTAATAAAAAACAGATTTTTTTAAAAAACATAATTTTTAAAAAAAATATATTTTTTAAAAAATATATATTTTTTTAAAAAAATATAATTTTTTTTTAAAACGTAACTTTTTTAAAAAAACAGTATTCTTTTTAAAAAAAACATAATTTTTTTTCAAAAGCATAAAAAAAATTTAAAATGTAATTTTTTTTAAAAAAAACATTATTTTTAAAAAAACAGAACTTTTTTAAAAAAGCATACTTTTTTTAAAAAAAACGTAATTTTTTAAAAAAACAAATTTTTTTTTTAAAAATGGAACTTTTTTAAAAAAATAGACTTTTTTAAAAAAAACATAAATTTTTTTCAAAAAACATATTTTAAAAAAAAACGGAACAATTTTTAAAAAACATAATTCTTTTTTAAAAACAGATTTTTAAAAAACATTAATTTTAAAAAAAACGTAACTTTTTTAAAAAAACATACTTTTTTTTAAAACAGATTTTTAAAAAACATCAATTTTTATTTAAAAAATAGATTTTTCTACAAAACGTAATTTTTTAAAACGTATTTTTTTTAAAAAAAAACATAAAAAATTTTTAAAAGCCGAACTTTTTAAAAAAGCGTAATTTTTTTTAAAAAAAACATAAATTTTTTCAAAAAATAATTTTTTTTCAAAAAACATAACTTTTTAAAAAAACTAGTTTTTTTAAAAACGTTAATTTATTAAAAAATTAAGCTTTTTAAAAAAAATTATCTTTTTTTAAAAAAATTATAATTCTTTTTTAAAAACATATTTTAAAAAAAACAAAACTTTTTAAAAAAAACATAATTCTTTTTTAAAAACAGATTTTTAAAAAACATAATTTTTTTTAAAACGTAATTTTTTTAATAAACATAAATTTTTTTAAAAAAACATAATTTTTTAAAAAAAGAAATTTTTACTAAATTTACGTTTTTAAAAAATCTTGTTTTTTTAAAAAGTTATGTTTTTTGAAAAAAATAAATTTTTAAAAAAATTTAAGTTTTATTAAAAAAATTACGCTTTTTTTAAAAGTTCCGTTTTTTTTTTTAAAAATTGTGTTTTTTAAAAATTTGCTTTTAAAAAAGAATTATGTTTTTTGAAAAAACAAAATTGTTTTTTAAAAAAATTTATGTTTTTTTAAAAAAAAGTAAGTGTTTTTTTAAAAAAGTTCCGTTTTTTCAAAAAATTTATGTTTTTTAAAAAAATTTGCGCTTTTTAAAATTTATGTTTTTTAAAATAAAGTATGCTTTTTAAAAAAAGTTTCGTTTTTTTTTAAATTATGTTTTTTTTTAAAAAAAACGTTTTTTAAAAAACTATGTTTTAAAAAAAATTATGTTTTTTTAAAAAAATATGTTTTTTAAAAATCTGTTTTTTAAAAATAATTATGTTTAAAAAAAATATGTTTTTTAAAAATCTATTTTTAAAAAAGTATATTTTTTAAAAAAATTATGTTTTTTAAAAGAATCTGTTTTTTATTAAAAATTATATTTTTTAGAAAAATCTGTTTTATTTTATTATGTTTTTGTTATTTTTAAAACTTTAAAATGAGTATTATGTATTTTTTTGCCACGTCAGAATTAATTTTTTATTTTTTTTGCCATGTCAGTGCCACGTCAGCAATTATTTAACGTCTTTCAATATTTTTTAACGGAATGGCTTAATTGTAAAATAATAATTAGTTCAGTGATGTAATTCGAAAAATTAAAAGTTCAATCGTGTATTAAGTAAAACGTGCCAAGTTTAGTGGTGAAAAACATAGTTTTGCCTAAAATCTTTTTATATAAAACGGAATACTTTTATAAAGTTATCTGTTTTATTAGACAATAATTAGAATATATTATATTTTATTATGTATAGTGTTTGCATAGTGCCTGCATAGAAAAATCTTTTATAAAGTTATTCGTTTTATTAGATTATAAATAGAATATATTATATTTTATTTAAAAGATTTTGCTTTAAATATGGACCGTCAGATTAAAGTAAATCAATCTAGACCGTTCATGAGTTAGTTACTATGCAGTCCATATTTCTATAAATAGAAGTTCATTCCTTCATTATTTCTTACGAATTCAATGAAACTCTAGAGAGAGAAAAATATAGAGAGAAAAGAAAAATGTTCTGCTACTTCACTACTTCTATATCCAGTACTCTTCTTTCTAAGGTAAGGGATATTATTTGTTGTACTCGTAAGGAGTATTATTTTCTTTTGTATTCATGAAGATAACTTCTGTTATTCCATTATTTATTATTCTGCTGGAATAACCAGTATACGCGGACTACCCTATACTTGGTGATATTCTTCTATTATTCCGTCTTTATTATTATTCTGTTGGAATATCCTGTCTGTGCGTTTTACGCTGGACCTGGTTCCGTCTTTACTATTATTCTGTTGGAATATCCTGTCTGTGCATTTTACGCCGGACCTGATTCTATTTTTCATTATTCTGTCGAAATATCATGTCTGTGCGTTTACGCCGGACCTGGTTCCATTATTTATTATTCTGTCGCAATATCCTATTGGTGCGTTTACGCATGACCTGGTTCCATTATTTATTTTTCTGTTGGAATAACATGTCTGTGCGGTCTATCGCATGCATGGTGATTTCTTTTGTTATTCCATTCTTTATTATATTCAGTTGGTTAAAGTTTTGACTTTTATACTCCATGAAATTAGTGGAATATCTTTGATATTTACGCTTTATCAAGTATCTTTTCATGAAAATATTCTTCCGAGCATTTTTGAATTTTACTCCACAAAGCAGTATCATGTTGACAATTTGGACGGTATTGGTTTCTGGATAAATTAATTCTTGAACTTGTTTTATTGAATTCTTATATCATTGTCATCATCCTCATGTTTATTTTCTGTTGAAAGTCATCTGTGGCATGTAGTGCATAGATGGACTTGGTATAATTATGACTAGGGATTATTCGGTATAATCATGACCGTAATATTACAAATGATGTCACAAAAGTCCTCATTGGCCCGTAGTGCATTGATGGACAGTTTTTGGCATGATCATGACCATTGATGAATACACGAATATCCTTGGCCCGTAGTGCATGGATTATTTATGGTTGTGACACTAATGAATATCCTTGGCCGTAGTGCAGGGATGATGTGGATTATTTATTAAGCTGAGTCCTAGCGATAAAAGTGATGAAAAACCTTTAAAATCATAAAAGATAGTAGATTTTATTCTCTACTTGACTCTTCTAATGAATTATTTATTCCGCTGCAGTTAAACTTGATGTTTGTTATATTGTATCAGTTTAACACTGTTGAAGGCTAATGATAATTTATTTTGCATTATCTTAGTCATAATATTTCTTACTGGGCTAGTTGAGCTCACCCTTTCTTTCACTGTTCTCTTCAGGAAATGAGAATATAGATGAGACGAGTCGGGAACGGAGTGACTGTCCAGATGATAGCATTAGTAGTCCTCACTATTCTATGAAATAGTGTGACAATAAATATAATGAGACTTATTTTGAGAGTGGATATTGTCTAAAAGATAGTATTTGTATTAAAACTCACAGCTCTCTTGTTGTATATTAAAGATTGTATTTGTATTCTGTACCATGTATTTGGCGACTCAGAATAGGTGATGTATATCTATTTTGGGGGCGTCGCACTTACTATTTCAAAATAATAAATAGAGAAATTCAATTTCACTTATAATAAGTAGGGGTCTTACAACCTCCCCTCCTTATGAAATTTCGTCCTCGAAATTGACGTATGTACCTGGTGTGTCAAAAAGATGAGGATACCTTACTTTCATTTCTGTTTCTAACTCCCAAGTCATTTCCTCACTAGCATGTTTCATCCACAAAACTTTGACTTGTGGTATGACCTTTGTGCGTAGGACATGCTCCTTTCTATCCAAGATCTTGACAGGTACCTCCTCATACGTTAAGTCTTCGGCTATCTCGTCTAGTTAATGAACTATTATGTATCCTTGGTGGAGGATAAAAGTCACTCTTGTAAGATGTAATGAATAATGTATTTATTATTGTTTGTAATGAAAGAGATTATAAGGTTTCCAGAACCTGGGATTTGAGATTGTATGTTGTTATATTTCAGTATATAGTGATGTATGTTGGATGAATGATGTACTCGTGACGTACGGAATCCGGGTGTGAAGATAGACCGGATTTCGGGGCGTTACATCAATAACGTGGTTCGGGTCTTTCACATATTTATGAAGCACATATATGTGAAAAATATTATGAACACGAGACATGCTTGGAGGTAACGTGAGTCTATAGGCCACATTTTCTACTCAGTCAAGAATTTGAAATAGACCAATAAATCGTGGATTGAGCGTTCCTCTCTTCCCAAATCTTGTAACTCCCTTCCGTGGAGCAACTCGCAACAATACATGATCTCCAATACTAAATTCCACGTCCTTTCGATGAAGATCCGTATAACTCTTTTGTCGATCTTGTGTCGTTTGTATATGTTGTCAAATCATTTGGATCTTTTCCATAGTCATACTTACCAACTCTGGTCCCAATAATGTTGCTTCACCCACCTCATCCCAATATATTGGAGAGCGACACTTTCGTTCTATACTTGCTTGATAACCGTTGTTGTAAGAGAACTCCACCAATGGTAAATACTTATCCCAACTCCCTTTGAAGTCTAAGACACAGAGTCTTAATAGATCTTCAAGAGTTTGAATAGTCCTCTCTGATTGTCCGTCCGTTTGAGGATGGTATGCCGAACTGAATCGTAAATCCGTGCCCAAAGCTTTTTGCAAGCTAACCCAAAATCGTAAAGTGAATCTTGGGTCACAATCCGAAACTATGGATACTGGCATGCCATGCAACCTTACAATCTCATTCACGTACATAAGAGAAAGACGTTCAGGGGAATAAGTCTCTCGTATTGGCAAGAAATGAGCAGACTTGGTAAATCTATCAATAATAACTCAAATCGCATCTACGCCTTGAGAAACCTAGGGAAGACCCATAATGAAATCCATGGTAATGTGTTCCTACTTCAATTTCGAAATCTCAAGTGGTTGCAATAAACCCTTTGGCACTTGATGCTCTGTCTTTACACGTTGACAAGTTAAACACCTCGAGATAAACTTTGCGATCTCTCTCTTCATATTGTTCGACCAAAATGTATGCCAAAGATCACGATACATTTGGGTACTTCCAGGGTGAATTGCAAACGGTGTGTTGTGTGCCTCCATCATGATTCTATGTTTCAAGTCAGAATCGTTAGGAACATAAAGTCTGGAGTTGACTCGAAGTATTCCTTCTTCATCGATTCTTGCTTCCGGAATAGCACCTTCTTGCACTTTCTTCTTTATACGGATCAGCTCCATGTCCGTAGCTTGAGCAGCTTTAACTTTATCGATTAAAGTCGATTCTACTTGTATGCTTGATATCATCACGTGGGTACTTGGAGCCTTTACCTCTATCTCCATCCTTTGCAAGTTATACAAAATGGGCCTTTGTGTTAATAACATTGCACTCGTACCTGCATATGATCTTCTACTCAATGCGTCAGCTACCACGTTTACTTTTTCAGGATGATATTGGATAGTATGGTTGTAGTCTTTCAACAGCTCGAGCCATCTTCGTTGCCGCATGTTGAGTTCTTTTTGGGTGAAGAAATATTTGAGGCTTTTATGATCCGAATATATCTCCACTTTCTCTCCATATAGATAGTGCCTCCAGATCTAAAGCGTGAAAACGACTGCTGCCAACTCTAGATCATGATTAGGGTAATTCCTCTCATATTATTTGAGTTATCGTGAGGCATAGGCTATGACCTTCCCATGTTGCATGAGAACGCATCCTAACCGTTTGCCCAAAGCATCGTTGTAGATAACAAATCCATCCGAACCAGATGGTATTGTCAGAATAGGTGCCGAAATGAGTCTCCTCTTAAGCTCATGAAAACTCTTCTCACATTCCTCGCTCCATACAAATTTTGTATCTTTCCGAGTCAGCTGAGTTAACGGAGTAGCGATTCAAGAAAATCCTTCCACAAATCTCCGATAATAACCAGCTAAACCCAAAAAGCTACGCACTTCGGTCACCGACTTTGGTTGCTCCCAACTTTGTATTGCTTCAATCTTCGCTGGGTCAATAGATACTCCATGTTTTGACACCACGTGCCCAAGGAAATTTACTTCTTCAAGCCAGAACTCGCATTTCTTCAACTTGGCATATAGCTTATTTTCATGAAGCCTTTGGAGTACCAGCTTCAAATAGTGCTCATGATCTTCACGACTTTTGGAATATATGAGGATGTCATCAATAAAGACAACAACGAACTGATCCAAATATTCCTTGAATACTCGGTTCACCATATCCATGAAAGTCGCAGGAGCATTAGTCAATCCAAAAGACATGACTAAGAATTCATAATGCACGTACCGAGTTCTGAAGGCAGTCTTTGGAATATCCTCAGTTCTAATCTTTAGCTGATGATATTCAGAACGAAGATCGATCTTTGATAAGAATTGTGCTCCTTGCAACTGGTCAAATAGGTCATCAATACGAGGTAGGGGATACCTATTCTTGATGGTGACATGGTTTAATTCTAGATAGTCAATACAAAGTCGCATACTCCCGTCTTTCTTCTATACAAATAAAACAGGAGCACCCCAAGGAGATGTACTAGGACGAATGAAACCAATGTCCAACAACTCCTGTAGTTGGACCTTTAACTCATGAAGTTCAATAGGAGTCATTCGATATGGGATTTTAGAAATGGGCTTTGTACCAGGTTCAAGATCACTAAAGAATTCAACTTCACATTCTAGGGGTAGACCGGGAAGTTCTTCAGGGAATACATCAGGAAAGTCACTAACAACAGGAATATTATTCAAATCTGACGTGTCTTTATTCAAATCCATAACATGGGCTAGGAAAGCTTGACATCCATTTTTTAATAAACGAATGGCTTTATGGCTTGATATTACAGTGATTGATTTCAGTGGTTTAGTTGCTTGAATTTGAATAACAAGTTGGTTAGGAATATGAAAACTAACAACCTTACGAAAATAATCAATTTTGGCATTATGAGTAGTTAACCAATCAATCCCTAAAATCACGTCAAATGCAAGTATCTTTAAAGAGATAAGGTCAACAGGTAATGTGATGGTGTCAACTTGGATCAAACAAGATTTATAAATAGTGGATGTAATGAAAGTTTCTCCTAATAGAGTCTCCACAGATAAGTCAAAGTCTAATTTCTCCAGAGTCAAGTTTAAACGTTGAGCACAAGCAGGAGAGATAAATGAATAGGTAGCACCAGTATCTAGTAAGGTATAAACTTCGTAAGAATTTATGATTAGTTTACCCGTGATCACCTCGTTTGGGTTCCATGCACTTTGACCAGTCACGACAAACGCTTTTCCAAGAACCGCTGACTTTGACTTTTCTGGGACAGCCTTTTGAGTCACCATCCCCGCTGGACTTGGTTTCGCTATAGTATAATCTCGAGCGATATGTCCTTCCTTTCCACAATTATAACATACCTTAAACTGTTGTGGACAGTTTAGACTGATGTGTCCCTCTTTTCCACATTTATAGCGTACGACCGGTGGTCGTTCTCCTCCCTTAGAAACAGTTGTTGCTGGTGCTGACGTCTTCACATTATCATTGTTGAATCTCCTCTTTTTAAAATCTCCCCCCGACTCGCTTCTTCTATTTTCATGGCCACGATTACCACCAGAGTGGTTACCGCTTTTGTCCGTGTTCTTCTTTCCTCGCTGGTTATCGTTGCTTCGATGACTGCTGTCACCGGTATGACCCTGGTTGTGGTCCCTCAGTTGAACGTACTCGTTAGCTCGCTTTAATAACTGAGCCCTGTTGACAACATCTGAATATAGAGAAAAATTATGAGAAATGAGATACTGACGTATGTCGGGTTTCAAACATCTCAGAAACATCCGTGTCATACGTTCCTCATTCTCCACTAAATGAGGTACAAACCTGGATAACTCCGCAAACTTCGCCTCGTACTGGGACACCGTTATGTTGTTCCGCTCTAGTCTAATAAACTCCACCTCCTTCATATGACGAATACTTTCAGGAAAGTACTTGTCATTAAACAGTTTCTGAAATGTCTCCAAAGACATGCTTAGTGCGGCTGGATGGGTACGCTTCACAGATTTCCACCAGTAATCTGCCTCATTACAGAACATAAAGGTGGCGAATGGAACCTTTTGTTCCTCCGTGCATCCCAAGACATCGAATATCTTCGTAATTTGCTTGACCCACGTTTCTGCCTTAATCGGATCCGGCTTTCCCCAGAATTCTGGTGGTCCCAACTCTTTGAACTGTTTGGCTGTGACCAGCAGTGCGTTGCCATTGTTTCAACATGTATTTGGAACAGTAGTCTTCCTCGTCTGGTTTTGCATAAACCGCAAAAAACTTCTAAACATCTCATATTTCATCGTTTGCTCAGTGGTGTTGTTTATAGGAGGAACATTGCTGGCCTGTTGCACGTTCTCCTCATTGGTGAGTAAAGGTGTCTCCACGGTCTCATTTACTCCACTTTTAACATTCTCAGTTGTCATTCTCAAATACTGTCATAAAACAAGGGTTAATTAATGAAATTGACATGAAACATAATAACCCTATACTCTGACCAACCAACAAACAAGCTTAGGTAGGAGACACTAGCGAAGGATTTACTCGTCTCTCCCCTCCTAGTTCTATCCCGATCTTCGCCAGAGATCATATTCCTAAGCTCTGATACTAACTGTGACGTCCCCAAAACAGGTATACATCACCCATTCTGAGTCGCCAAAACATGGTACAGAAACAACTACCACTTTAATAATACAATTGTCGTACAAAATACGACAACACTTAAACTGTAAGTTTAAATACAAATATTATCTTCTAGACAATATCCAAACTCAAATAAGTTCTCATTATAATTATTGATACATTATTTTACAAAAAATGGTAAGGACTACTAAACAACTTTCTATAACCATCATTCCATACTCCAACTAGTACTTGCTACATTCTCGCCTCCTTAGAAGAAAAATGGAACAAAAAGGAAAAGGGTGAGCTCAACTAGCCTAGTAAAGAACATTATGACCAAGATAATATAGAACAAATTATCGTTAGTCTTCAACAGGGAAAAATTTAATAGAATACAATAGACAACAAGTTTTAAATCAATATTCGCAGCGAAAATAATAATTCATTAGAAGAGTTAAGTAGAGAATAAAATCTACTATCTTCTATTTATGAATTTAAAAGTTCATCGTTAATATTTTATCCCTGTAACATCAATCAATATATATATATCTGGAATTAAATGTTCATCTTTGCACTACAAGCCAAAGATATTCATCAGTTGGTCATGTTCATCTAAACACGTGTTTATCTTTGCACCACGGGCCAAAGATATTTATCAAAATATCATTCATCTTTGCACTACATGCCAAAGATATTCAGTTATATCATCATTTAGGACTGAGGATGATAAAAAATATTTTAAAGAAAACGAATCCGGTGAAACAAAAGAACAAATGTAAGACCCCAACTTTTATAAATAAAGATGAATTTTCTATAAATATCATTTTTGAATATTATGGAGTTAATTTGATATAATGTTATGGTTGTGGGTAATATTTATAAATTTTATAAAGTACGCAAGTTGTTATATAATATTCGATTGGTCGGGGAATATTCGTTTTAACAGGAAATATTCGTACAACGGCACAATTATTGGTGGACCCCACAACGAAATTATTGTCGAATTGAGAAAATGACAAAAATATTTTATTAAAAATAACGGCGGAAGCTTTACCATTGTTACTGTTGAACTACTCAGTAGTAAAAGTACAGTAATACGTGTGGTTGCATAGTAGCACACGATATTGATTATTAATGCTTATGTGAGAAGTCACTCAGTTTGATTCAATTATTGTCAGTTAATAATATGAATTATTTAGCGATAATGACGTTTTGTTTTATTCGTATTATTAACGTAATAAAATAGAAACATCTTTTTATATAAAACAGAATACTTTATTAAAGTTATTCTATAAATAGAATATATTATATTTTATTTAAAAGATTTTTCTTTAAATATGGACCGTCAGATTAAAGTAATCAATCTGGACCGTTCATGGATTAGTTACTATGCATTCTATTTTTCTATAAATAGCAGCTTATTCCTTCATTATTTCTTACGAATTCACTGAACTCTAGAGAGAGAAACTATAGAGAGAGAGAAGAAGAGTATTCTGCTACTTAACTACTTCCTTATTTCAGTTCTTCTTTAAAATGGTAAGGGGTATTATTCTTTCTTATTCATGAAGAGAACTTTTGTTATTCCATTTCTTATTATTCTGTTGGAATAACCTGTATACGCGGTCTACCCTATACTTGGTGACATTCTTCTATTATTCTATAGGAATATCCTGTCTGTGTATTTTACACCGGACCTGGTTCCGTTTTTATTATTATTCTGTTGGAACATCCTGTCTGTGTGTTTTACACCGGACCTGGTTCCGTCTTGTTATTATTCTGTTGGAACATCCTGTCTGTGTGTTTTACACCGGACCTGGTTCTATTATTTATTATTCTGTCGGAATATCCTGTCTGTGCGTTTACGCCGGACCTGGTTCCATTATTTAGGTTCCATTATTTATTATTCTGTCGGAATATCCTGTCTGTGCGTTTATGCCGGACCTGGTTCCATTATTTATTATTCTGTTGGAATAACCTGTCTGTGCGGTCTATCGCATGCCGGGTGATTTCTTTTGTTATTCTATTCTTTATTATACTTAGTTGGTTAAGTTTTGACTTCTATACTCCATGAAATTAGTGGAATATCCTTGATAATTGCGGTTCATCCAGTATCTTTTCATGAAAATATTCTTCTAAGTATTCTTGAATTTTACTCCACAAAGTAGTATCATGTTGACAATTTGGACGTTGTTAATTCTTGGATAAATTAATTCTTGAAGTTGTTTTATTGAATTCTTATATCATTGTCATCATCCTCATGTTTATAAAATGTTGAAAGTCATCTGTGGCCTGTAGTGCATATATGGACTTGGTATGATTATGACCAGAAATTATTTGGTATAATCATGACCATAATGTTACAAATGATGTGATAAAAGTCCTCATTGGCCGTAGTGCATTGATGGACAGTTGTTGGCATGATCATGACCATTAATGACTACACGAATATCCTTGGCCGTAGTGCAGGGGTGATTCGATGATGTGGATTATTTTATTAAGCTGAGTCCCAGCGATCACAGTGTTGAAAAACCTTGTAAATCATAAAAGATAGTAAAGTTTATTTTCTACTTGACTCTTTTAATGGATTGCTTGTTCCGCTGCAGTTAAACTTGATGTCTATTATATTTTATCAGTTTAACATTATTGAAGGCTAATGATAATTTATTATGCATTATCTTAGTCATAATATTTCTTACTGGGCTAGTTGAGCTCACCCTTTCTTTAATTGTTCTCTTCAGGAAATGAGAACGTAGCTGGGGCAAGTTGGGGAACGGAGTGATGGTCCGAATGATAGTATTAGTTAGTAGTCCTCACTATTCTATGTAATAGTATGTTAATAAATGTAATGAGGACTCCTTTTGAGTATGAATACTCTCTAGAAGATAATATTTGTATTCAAACTCACAATTTATGTTTTGTCGTATTGTACACGACAGTTGTATTAGTAAGTTGTATTTGTATTCTGTACTATGTATCTGACAACCCAAGATGGGTGATGTATACCTAATTTTAGGGGCGTCACAGTTGGTATCAGAGCTTAGGGATATGATCCCTGGCTAAGATGTGAGAATAGAACTAGGAGGGGAGAGACGGGGAATTTCTTCGCTAGTATGACCTACCTAAGTTTATTTGCATGATATTTAATTGGTCGGTCATAATATAAGGATAATATATGACATATCAATTAACTTTTATTTTGTGACAGTATCTGAAAATGGCATCTGAGAATGTTGAGAATAACAATGGAGCACAGGCGACTGTTGATTCACCACATATCAATAATCAGGATAATGTGCATCAGGAAGGTGACAATCCTCATGCAAACAACAATACTGACCAAATGATGAATGATGGAATGTTCAGAAACTTTATGCAGTTCATGCAACAGCAGGCGAGAGCGGCTCCTGTCCAGAATATAGGTGGAAACACTGAAAACTCTCGGACGGTCACCGCTAAACAGTTCAAGGAGTTGGGACCACCAGAGTTTAAGGGAGAGCCAAAACCACTTATAGCGGAAACATGGATAAAGCAGATTACCAAGATATTTGATGTCTTGGGATGCTCCGAGGAGCAAAAGGTTCCCTTTGCCGCCTTTATGTTGCGAGGAGAGGCAGATTACTGGTGGGAATCGATTAAGCGTACTCAACCTGTCGCACTGAAGATGTCTTGGGAGAAGTTCCAAGAGCTGTTCAATGACAAATACTTTCCCGAAAGTGTTCGTCACATGAAGGAGGTGGAGTTCATCAAATTGGAGCAGAATAATATGACCGTGTCGCAGTATGAGGCTAAATTTGCTGAGTTATCCCGATTTGCGTCCCACTTAATGGATAATGAAGAGCGAATGACGCGAATATTTTTGCGAGGTTTGAAACCTGAGATACGTCAACATCTTATTTCTCATAAACTGTGTTTGTATTCAGATGTTGTGAATAGGGCTCAGTTAGTGGAGCGCGATAACGAGTCAACGTAACCAAAAGAGAGCAGTCGGCAAAATGATAATACCAGTGAGAGCAGTCATCGAAGCGGTGACAACAAGCGTGGAGGGAATCAACAGGCCAGAAATGGTAACCACTTTGGTGGTAATCAGGGCCAAAACAATAAGAATAGTCATTTCAAGAAGAGGAGATTCAACAATGATGGAAAGACGTCAGCACCAGCACCCGTTGTTAAGGAAGGAGAACGACCACCTATCATATGTTTCAAATGCGGAGGGGAGGGGCACATCAGTCCAAACTGCGCGATGTCGTCTAAAGCATGTTATAATTGTGGAAGAGAAGGTCATTTAGCTCAATTTTGTCGTTTACCAAAAACAAGTTCAGCCAAGATGGAGACACCAAAGGCCGTCCCAGAAAAGTCAAAACCGGTAGTGCAAGGAAGAGCATTTGTTGTGACCTCCCAGAAAGTAAGGAACCCAAATGAGGTCATCATAGGTAAGCTTATCATAAACTCTAACGAAGTCTATACTTTATTTGATACCGGTTCTACCCATTCTTTTATTTCTCCTACTTGCGCTCATCGATTAAATTTGATTCCGAAGAAATTAGACTTTGACTTATCTGTTGAAACTCCATTGGGAGAAACCTTCATTATATCCACGGTTTATAAGTCTTGTTTGGTTCAAGTTGGTACCCACACATTACCTGTCGATCTTATTTCATTAAAAATACTTGCATTTGACGTGATTCTAGGGATTGATTGGTTAACTACTCATCATGCAAAAATTAATTGTTTTCGTAAGGTTGTTAGCTTTCATATTCCTAATCGACCTATTATGCGAATTCAAGCAATCAAACCATTAAAATCAATCGCTGTCATCTCAAGCCATAAAGTTATTCATTTATTAAAAAATGGATGTCAAGCTTTCTTAGCTCATGTCACGGATCTAAACAAAAATACGTCAGTTTTGAATGATATTTCTATTGTTAATAAATTCCCTGACGTATTCCCTGAAGAACTTCCTGGCCTTCCCCCAAAGCGTGAAATTGAATTTTGTATCGACCTTGAACCCGGTACAAAACCCATTTCCAAAGCCCCATATCGAATGGCTCCTATTGAACTTCAGGAGTTAAAGATCCAACTGCAGGAATTGTTAGACATTGGCTTTATTCGTCCTAGTACTTCTCCTTGGGATGCTCCTGTTCTATTCGTGAAGAAGAAAGATGGAAGTATGCGACTTTGTATTGATTATCGGGAGTTGAATCATGTCACCATCAAAAAAGGTACCCATTGCCACGTATTGATGACCTGTTTGACCAGTTGCAAGGAGCACAATTCTTTTCAAAGATCGATCTTCGTTCTGGATATCATCAGCTGAAGGTTAGAACTGAGGATATTCCAAAGACGACTTTTAGAACTCGGTACGGGCATTATGAATTCCTAGTCATGTCCTTTGGATTGACTAATGCTCCTGCTGCCTTCATGGATATGATGAACCGGGTATTCAAGAAATATTTGGATCACTTTGTGGTCGTCTTTATTGATGACATCCTTATTTATTCCAAAAGCCATGAAGATCATGAGCAACACTTGAGGCTGGTACTCCAAAAGCTTCGTGAATACAAGCTTTATGCCAAGTTGAAGAAATACGAGTTCTGGTTGGAGGAGGTAGCATTCCTTGGGCACGTAGTATCAAGTCATGGAATATCAGTTGACCCGGCAAAGATTGAAGCTATTCAAAGCTGGGAGCAACCTAAATCAGTGACCGAAGTACGTAGCTTTCTTGGTTTAGCTGGTTATTATCGGAGAATCGTGGAAGGATTTTCTCGAATCGCTACTCCATTAACTCAGCTGACTCGGAAAGATACAAAGTTAGGTTGGAGCGAAGAATATGAGCAGAATTTTCAAGAACTCAAGAGGAGACTCATTTCAGTACCTATTCTAACAATATCATCTGGCTCGGAGGGATTTGTCATCTACTGTGATGCTTCGAGCAAAGGGTTGGGATGCGTTCTCATGCAACATGGAAAAGTCATAGCCTATGCATCAAGACAACTCAAGGAATATGAGAGGAATTATCCTACTCATGATCTAGAGTTAGCAGCTGTTGTCTTTGCACTTAAAATTTAGAGGCATTACTTGTATGGGGAGAAGGTGGAGATCTTTACGGATCATAAAAGCCTCAAATATTTCTTCACTTAAAAGGAACTCAACATGCGACAACGACGTTGGCTTGAACTGTTAAAAGATTATGATCATACCATTCAATACCATCCTAGAAAAGCGAACGTGGTAGCTGACGCATTGAGTAGAAGATCATATGCAAGTACGAGTGCGATATTGTCAACACAAAGGCCCATTTTGTGTGATTTGCAAAGGATGGAGATAGAGTTAAAGACTCCAGGGACCCATGTGATGATGGCGAATATACAAGTAGAACCGACTTTAATCGATAAAGTTAAAGCTGCTCAAGCTACAGACCTGGAGCTGATGCGTATAAGGAAGAAAGTGCAAGAAGGTGCTATGCCGGAAGCAAGAATCGATGAAGAAGGAATACTTCGAGTCAACTCCAGACTTTGTGTTCCTAACAACCCTGATTTAAAGTATGAAATTATGATGGAGGCACACAACACACCGTTTGCAATCCATCCTGGAAGTACCAAAATGTATCATGATCTTCGTCATACATTTTGGTGGAGCAATATGAAGAGAGAGATAGCGCTGTTTATCTCAAGGTGTTTAACTTATCAACGAGTCAAAGCGGAGCATCAAGTTCCAAATGGTCCATTGCAACCACTTAAAATTCTAAAATAGAAGTGGGAGCACATTACCATGGATTTCGTTACCGGTCTTCCTAGGGTTTCTCAAGGTATTGATGCGATTTGGGTCATTGTTAATAGATTGACCAAGTCTGCTCATTTCTTATCGATACGAGAAACTTATACACTTGAACGTCTTGCTCGTATGTACATAAATGAGATTGTAAGACTGCATGGTATGCCAGTATCCATAGTTTCTGATCGAGACCCAAGATTCACTTCACGATTTTGGGTTAGTTTACAAAAAGCTATGGGCACAGATTTACGATTTAGTTCGGCATATCATCCTTAGACGGACGGACAGTCAGAGAGGACTATTCAAACTCTAGAAGATTTATTAAGACTCTGTGTCCTTGACTTCAAGGGAAGTTGGGACAAGTTCTTACCATTGGTGGAGTTTTCCTACAACAACAGTTATCAAGCAAGTATTGGCATGGCTCCATTCGAAGCATTGTATGGAAGAAAATGTCGTTCTCCAGTATGCTGGGATGAGGTGGGTGAAGCAGCGTTGTTAGGACCGGAGTTGGTACGTATGACTACAGAAAAGATTCAAATGATCCGACAACGTATAAAAACCTCACAAGATCGACAAAAGAGTTATGATGATCTTCATCGAAAGGACGTGGAATTTGATGTAGGAGATCATGTGTTCTTACGTGTTGCTCCATGTAAAGGAGTTACGAGATTTGGAAAGAGAGGAAAGCTCAATTCTCGATTCATCGGTCCAATTTTAATCCTCGATCGAGTAGGAACTGTGGCTTATAGACTCGCTTTACCGCCAAGTATGTCTCGTGTTCATAACGTTTTTCACATATCCATGTTACGCAAATATATGGAAGACCCGAACCACATTATTGAGTTAGAACCGGACGAAATAGCGGAGGATTTGACGTATGAATAAGTTCCTATTCAAATCTTGGATAAGAAGGAACATATTCTACGCTCCAAGGTTATACCTCAAGTCAAAGTTTTGTGGAGAAACCACGATGTTGAGGAAATGACTTGGGAGTTAGAATCTGAAATAAAATCAAGGTATCCTTACCTCTTCGACATACCAGGTACGTACCCTAATTTCGAGGGCGAAATTTCATAAGAAGAGGAGGTTGTAAGACCCCAACTTTTATAAATAAAGATGAATTTTCTATAAATATCATTTTTGAATATTATGGAGTTAATTTGATATAATGTTATGGTTGTGGGTAGTATTTATAAATTTTACAAAGTACGCAAGTTGTTATATAATATTCGATTGGTCGGGGAATATTCGTTTTAACAGGGAATATTTGTACAACGGCACAATCATTGGTGGACCCCACAACGGAATTATTGTCGGATTGAGAAAACGACAAAAATATTTTATTAAAAATAACGGCGGAAGTTTTACCATTGTTACTGTTGAACTACTCGGTAGTAAAAGTACAGTAATACGTGTGGTTGCATAGTAGCACACGGTATTGATTATTAATGCTTATGTGAGAAGTCACTCAGTTTGATTCAATTATTGTCAGTTAATAATATGAATTATTTAGCGATAATGACGTTTTGTTTTATTCGTATTATTAACGTAATAAAACATAAACATCTTTTTATATAAAACAGAATACTTTATTAAAGTTATTCTATAAATAGAATATATTATATTTTATTTAAAAGATTTTTCTTTAAATATGGACCGTCAGATTAAAGTAATCAATCTGGACCGTTCATGGATTAGTTATTATGCATTCTATTTTTCTATAAATAGCAGCTTATTCCTTCATTATTTCTTACGAATTCACTGAACTCTATAGAGAGAAACTATAGAGAGAGAGAAGAAGAGTATTCTGCTACTTAACTACTTCCTTATTTCAGTTCTTCTTTAAAACGGTAAGAGGTGTTATTCTTTCTTATTCATGAAGAGAACTGTTGTTATTCCATTTCTAATTATTCTGTTGGAATAACCTGTATACGCGGTCTACCCTATACTTGGTGACATTCTTCTATTATTCTGTTGGAACATCATGTCTGTGTATTTTACACCGGACCTGGTTCCGTTTTTATTATTATTCTGTTGGAACATCCTGTCTGTGTGTTTTACACCGGACCTGGTTCCGTCTTGTTATTATTCTGTTGGAACATCCTGTCTGTGTGTTTTACACCGGACCTGGTTCTATTATTTATTATTCTGTCGGAATATCCTGTCTGTGCGTTTACGCCGGACCTGGTTCCATTATTTATTATTCTATTGGAATAACCTGTCTGTGCAGTCTATCGCATGCCGGGTGATTTCTTTTGTTATTCTATTCTTTATTATACTTAGTTGGTTAAGTTTTAACTTCTATACTCCATGAAATTAGTGGAATATCCTTGATAATTGCGGTTCATCCAGTATCTTTTCATGAAAATATTCTTCTAAGTATTCTTATATTTTACTCCACAAAGCAGTATCATGTTGACAATTTGGACGTTGTTAATTCTTGAACTTGTTTTATTGAATTCTTATATCATTGTCATCATCCTCATGTTTATAAAATGTTAAAAGTCATCTGTAGCTTGTAGTGCATAGATGGACTTGGTATGATTATGACCAGGAATTATTCGGTATAATCATGACCGTAATGTTACAAATGATGTGGTAAAATTCCTCATTGGCCGTAGTGCATTGATGTACAGTTGTTGGCATGATCATGACCATTAATGACTACACGAATTTCCTTGGCCGTAGTACAGAGGTGATTCGATGATGTGGATTATTTTATTAAGCTGAGTCCCAACGATCACATTGTTGAAAAACCTTATAAATCATAAAAGATAGTAGAGTTTATTTTCTACTTGGCTCTTTTAATGGATTGCTTGTTCCGCTACAGTTAAACTTGATGTCTATTATATTTTATCCATTTAACATTGTTGAAGGCTAATGATAATTTATTCTGCATTATCTTAGTCATAATATTTCTTACTGGGCTAGTTGAGCTCACCCTTTCTTTAACTATTCTCTTCAGGAAATGAGAACGTAGCTGGGGCAAGTCGAGGAACGAAGTGATGGTCCGAATGATAGTATTAGTTAGTAGTCCTCACTATTCTATGTAATAGTATGTTAATAAATGCAATGAGGACTCCTTTTGAGTATGAATACTCTCTAGAAGATAATATTTGTATTCAAACTCACAGTTTATGTTTTGTCGTATTGTACACGACAGTTGTATTAGTAAGTTGTATTTATATTCTGTACTATATATCTGAGGACCCAAGATGGGTGATGTATACCTAATTTTGGGGGCGTCACAATAAATATTAAGGATTCGTACTTTAAACAATCCGAGTTCAAAAATACTTCATAAATAATCATAGCGAAGTAAAATTCAAGAATGATCAAAACATGGATACAATCAAAGCTAGTATTCATAATAGATATCTTGGACAAAAAAATGAAAATTTAATTTTTCGGTGAATAGTGTCGTATTCGTGAATAGTGCCGTATACATAAATAGTGCCGTATACGTGAATAGTAACCCCTACACAAAAGTTCCAAATTTGATAAAAATTCAGAACAATATTTCGGCATAATGATATTGAAAGAAATAATATCATTTATAAAAAAAAATAACATCTCTTACCTCCAAAAAGATAGTACTTCTGACTAGAATACTGGATATAGTGCTAAAGGAACTTGCTTCGTATAGCAACACTCAAAGTATCAAAATACTCACAAGAACTCAAAGTATTAAAATACTCACAAGAATACGCTCGATAATATAGAGAGAGAAAACTTCAGTTTCTGGTATGATTTTCAATTCTAACCTAAGCACCCTATTTATAGGAAAATACTTAGAACACCAAAGCAGAAAATTTAATAAAATATTAATATATTTATAAAATTTTCACCCCAACCTTACATTTACCACACATGTGGGGCCCACCCATAATGAAAAAAACATTTTTCTTTTAAAAAATATTTAATTAAAACTTCAAAAATTAATTATTTTGTAACTTCAATAATTCATAATAAATAGCTCTTTTATCAAAAAAATTCGAATCTTATGTCCATTCCATAAGAAATTCAATTCTCTGCAACTTCGTAGTTTTAAGTTTTTCCAAATTCCAAACAGAAATTTACCGAAATCCGTATACGGACGATTTTACAGGCTATAATCAAATTTCAGTCAAAATTTGAGATTCACAAACATGAAAAATATGTTTTAAATATTTTTTGTAACAAAAATACTCTTCCTACTCATTTATTCATATATCCCACATTCATTATAAAAATATCACCATTATTATATTATAATAATATATTTAAATGAAATATATTATCAGAAAAGATAAAATATCATTTTTTCAACAATTGTCACTTTAAAATTTTCTCCATCTATATCCATATAAAATAAATATTTTCTTTATCATATAAATCAATAATTAATTATTCACAAATAATATTACAGAATCACAATACTGACAACCAGGCCGTTCCTAGGAAAGAGGGGGCTTTCCAATAAGGATTTCTCCTTACTAGCGCGCAATTAGGTGACCAAACCTCTCCTTAGACAGAACTTTCTAGAAATTGCCAATAATGATATCTAATAATATTATTCAAATAATATGAATTATTGATCTGATAATGAAAAATATTGTGCAGTGACAATTATTAAAACAACAATAATATAGAATATCAACGCAACAATTATTGAATCAATAAAATAAAATATTAAGCAATAATTACTGTAACAATTATTAAGTAGTGATTTCTTACGTAAGAATCAATAATTGGTGCAATACCGTGTGCTACTATGCAACAACGCGTATTACTGTGTTTTAACCACCAGGTATTCCAATAGTAGTAACGGTAACAACTTCGCCGTTATTTATAAATAACTTATACTTGTCGTTTTATTCATCCAATCGCTTTCCATTGTGGGGCCCACACAAGGCTACGCCGTCATACGAATATTCCCTGACAGTAAGAATATTCCACGACCAAACGAATATTCTCCGACAATAATGAATATTTTATAACCACTTGCTTATTTAAACTATTTGCGCATTTTATCCATAACTAACCACATTAATCAATTCAACCCTTACTATTTCAAAATAATAAATAGAGAAATTTAATTTCATTTATAATAAGTTGGGGTCTTATATAACTCCTCCTGAGTCACTAGATCTCTATCAAAAGGGATATCAGGCCTATACAAAGGAGGATCTGCGCCGACAAAACTAAATGGGTCACCCGAGGGGGCAGCTCCTGCGTTGGAAAGATCAAACGAATCTACCTCTGCCGGATCTCTACCCAAATGCCAGATAAAAATATGTGCCTGGTCCAACTACCGGGTCAAACTGTCAATCTGTGTTACATGAGTCGGATCTCGGACACATGCTAACCAAACCTTCATCATTACGGATCCTGGAACCATATCCCCCATGAACTGAGTGGCGCGGGTCTGGGCTCCAATAGTACGAGGGATGCACCAGCGCTATAATACATCCTGAGTGCAAGGACCCTCTGATAATGCAAAACTGTCAACACCCAACAATGGGATATCAATGATGGGTGACTGCGACAAAGGCCAATAACGTCTGGCACGAGGCAAGATCGGTATACGGATCTCCCCTGTGGTGCTCCTAATAGCACACTCTCCTAGATAGAGCTCCCATCCTCCATCCGTGAAGAGAGGAACTCTCTGGGTGGAAATCATGTACTCGACATCAGTCGGGTATCCATCCTCAAATCTGATGGCCAAATGCTCCCCAGAGTAGGGAATCCATGTGATAATGTTAGCTGTAAACAACTCTAGCTATAAGCGACAGTGAGTGAAACCCTCAGCTACAGGGACCTTCGCCAATATAGAATGATGCCATCGCCGTCCTCGTGGGTAGGTATCCAATCCTAGCACACTTACCAGACGTAAACATGGGAGCCTCTCATAGGCCCAAAACTGCCAACAAAGGCAAACATCTGCTATTAGTTAACACTCTTAACCTATACATGGTAAATGACAAGATAAATACTCACCAGCAGAAATGGTTAGAATCCTAGCCAAGCCTCGGTCAAGCCCTGTGAGTGCATACGCATGCCCCCTGAAGAAATAAGCAAAGGTGTAGGAACCCCAAGCATACTCTCCAATATGGTCCACATGACGTGTGGCGCTGATCAAAGCGAACGACACCGTAAAGGAGTTATCTACTATGAAGCAGCCCCTAATGATCATCAGGAACAATCGCCAAAGAATGCGATTCCTGACTCTGACATCATCTGGCATGGGCTCGTTTAACAGCCCACTCATAGCATCTACGCTCAAAGGACCTGCGCAGACAGTCCGGCCTTTGAGTGCCTCCGTCGGAACTCCTAACAGGGATCTGACGGTAGTAGGGGTAATATCTGTCGTGCAAGGCACTGGCGCCCCTCCAAACTCCATACCTGTGATAAACCTCCAATCCATTGGCGTCACCATCACCTCACAGTCCAGCAAATTGAGTGACTGAGTCTGGTGAAACGACCGCTCAGACAATGCCCTGAGGTAACCCTAGGGACAGTGACGGGGAAGGATGGAAAAGAATGCTCCAAAACCCCAATCATGCACAATCGCTCTATTGTCAGGATGAAGAGCCTAGTACATGGAGTGAATGCTAAACCAGTTCCCTCGAGGCTGTGTAAACCCAGGAACCTGCAAGATGCGGATCAACGTCAGAATCCTTTACTCCTCACAAATAGGAAAGAAGGAAGATCAAGTTCTAACGTCATACCTCGTTAGCATGCAAATACATCGAGGGATGTCTACTCAAGTCACCCAGAAGCTCTAGGTTTGCTACCCGAATACTAGGGAGCTCCCTACGGGGAACATGCGTAGCAAGAGCGGGGTTCGTAATCAGAACATCCTCCTCCTCGTCCTCGACATTCGACACATCAACCTGGACTGGACGTATCACCGCCTCCACCAATCTGCGAGGCTGTCTAACGAAACGGGGTCGAGGCACTTCAGAAGCCCTCCTCTGTACACTAGAAGTGGTCCTACAGGAACTACTCGGCTGATCCGGATCCATAATATCTGGACAACAAGTCTCCAAATCACCTCAGAAAGGGTGTGGTATCTTCTAACCTAGAGCTTTTCAAAATACATTTAATGACTATATGCATGCATGCATCATTTTAACATACATCCACAGTAGAGTTAAAAATGCATGACTAACACAATACCTACATTTTAGGAAAATTTTGACATAGTTTCCTTTATAAATAGGACTATCCACATGCACATATGCATGACTAGGTGGCCATTCAGTAGCACACCTGCCCACAGTCATATACATACTATGTGCAAAATCATCAACACATAAGGTTAACCTCAATGCTAGGAGTACTCTGCCTTCTTATCTTGTGCTCAAATGTCCTCAGATAGGATAAAAATAGCAGAAAAAGTAACCAATTTGACTGTCTCAAAAGTTAAATTTTTTCACATCATTATGTTCATTATGGTTTAATACTAACATTTACTATGTTGATTATTTTTTATCCAATCATTTATGCATACATAATCACTACTATGTGTTTAGATGCATTTCATGTGATAAGTCATTTTCCAACGGATAAAAACAGGAAAAAAGTACATGCATACGTTACCAGGACAATGTAGAACACGTGTACGGTGATAGAATTTGTAGAAAGACGTCCGAACTCAGCAGATCTGAAGAAGAGCTCTCAGATTTCCTACGCGACACAAGTTAAAAATGACTTATGAAAGCAACTTGCCGGTCTTTATGATCTACGGTTGGCCGCAGGTCCATCTGCAACTGCAGCAGGTGTACCTGCGGCACCCTTACGTGGGTCCCACCCCTCCGGCTTAGTCCAGTTCGAGTTGCAAAGGAGTTCTTGCAAGTTGAAAAGGCCAAATCAGGAATAAAAATGCTACGCGATTAAGCAGAATAGCTTACAATCCTGGTTGAACCGTGGGTCTTCACATCATTCTTTGGTATTCGCCTAACCACAGGGTACACTATGTCGATGATCTCATATGATACAAGTCATGCTCAGCAATTCCTCACACAGGTCAAATTTCTCTCATTAAGGATCGTCATCCTACTTTGCCACAACAACCCCGGCGGGGGTCACAACGTGGTACATATGTCGAAGTACATAACCCCGACGGGGGTCACACTGCATTGTCATCCATTGATGTATGTATCAATGAAGGTCAAGCAGCCTTGACTTTATTTCAGTCGATGGCAAGTAAACCCATCGAAGCATCGAGAGCTATTCGAGGATTTCATACTCAGGTACTCATATTCCCCAGCAGATCCCCGGCGGGGGTTACAACGCATGTTCCGTTGACACAAACATCAATGATAATTCAACACGGATCCCCGACGGGGATTACAACGCATGTTCCGTTGATACACACATCAACGATGATCCAACACGTATCCCCGGCGGGGGTTACAACACATGTTCAGTTAACACACACATCAACGATGATACAACAACCCCGGTGGGGATCACAACGCATTGTCATCCATTGATGTATGTATCAATGAAGGTCAGGTAACCTTAACATCAGTTCAGGTGTTGGCAAGTAAACCCAACGTCGTATCAGAAACCATCCGGTGATTTCATCAGTTGATACGTCCAAGTAGCCTTGGCATTTATCCCCAGCAGGGAGTTCATCCGTTGATCTACACATCAACAGAGGATCAAATGTATCCCCGGCGGGGGTTACAACGTGTGGTAAACCATTGGTTCACACGTCAACGAAGGTTAGGCAGCCCTGACAACATTTGTTGTTGGCAGTAAAACCAGCAGAACATTGACATACTCTGGCTATACAAACCAGGAAAGGTCAGCGTCATCAAGGAGGATTGATGACGGAATATGTTATACACATCCTCAAATAGACAAAACTTTATCCCCACAGATCTCTTACACATAAGAGGCACTTCTTTGGAATCAAGTCTGTATCAAGGATTTAGGATTTTGGTGATAACCCCAACGTCAACATCCTCAAAGAGCTGGATCGCACATCCAATTTGGTCATCATTGCCAAATTCCCAATAGAAGCTACACGGATATAGCAATCATCCTCAGTATGTTAGGTAACAACCCCATACACCTGCATCACCGAGATGCTTCATGTTATATTTCAAGTGTCTAGGATTCTTTATCCTATCTATGCAATGCATTGCATTGCATGAATATGATAAAGAGGGGCATCTATAGACACTCAAAATTTTCTGCATATCTGACATCACAGGAGCACTATTCATCTTTCAAGAGGAAACCCTAGAAGACGGTTCATATCCATTTCGGATACCACCGGGAGGAACAGCTCAACCCCAGAACACACACTGGGAGTAACAGCTCAACCCCGGAACACACACTGGGACTAACAATTCTAACCTCGGAGATAACCTCGAGGCCTACAGTTACAATACCGAAACACAAACTGGAGAAGACCGTTTCATCCCGAAGATAACCTCGAGATGTTCCGTCTCAGTCCCAACACTGGGAATAGCAGATTCCAACCTTGGATATAACCCCAAGGAAGGCAGTGGCAGTTCCGGAGATAACCCAGAAAATGCTTGTTTCAAATGCATGCAATCAGCTTCAATCTCGGCGCTCACAATGAGATACTCAGTACCAACCAGGAGATAACACCGGGAGGACAGGCACACCTCAGAGATGACACTGAGGACCTTCCACCATTGCATCAGTCCAATCTCAGCGATAACACTGAGCAACGTCTGCTTTATCAGCCCAAACCGGAGATAACCCCGGTGAGGGGCAAAGTCGTCATCTCGCCAACTTTGCGCCACATCACGCCGTCTCAAAATTTTAGACATACATTTCTATAAAACAATGTCCCACAAAAGCCAAGGAAAACCAATCCCGAGTGACTATTGTGTAGGATAACGGATAGAATTTGAAGCTGAAGACCGGAGGGCATCATCCCATCTTCATGACTTCGTACAACCTCTAATCTCATGTCATTGCGTAACTCTTGACAACGTTGGTCCAAAATAGGTCCTATATACCTCAATCGGATGCCCGGATTGCAATTCTGAAAGTTCGAGCGGACATCACGTTGCCTACGTGCATGTACTTCGAGACGGCGGGACCCGCGATGCCCGGGGCATCCCGGACAGCCTCTGGTACACCTGCAGCCCAGCTGCAGGCACACCTGTGGCTCCACCCTCTATAAATAGAGGGATTGCGGTGGCCAATTTGTAACAAAAAATGGTGAGGAAGCCCTGCCCAATTTGCTCTGTACTTACCCTATACTTAGTGCTTTCTCATTTTAAACACTCGTGAGCTCATATATACCTACTTTTGTACTGGCAAAAGCCAGTGTTCATCTACTTTAAAGATATAGAAGTCTTCTTTGGCAGCCCACTGTAAGCCTTCTCACACACTTTAAAGCCTTTCTCTTCATCTTTGCACACACTGTTTTTCACATTGAGAGTCGTGTTGTGTGTGTTTGCCCGGACTTCGGTCTGTGGTTTTATTTCAGTTTGTATATACATATATATATATATATATATATATATACATATATATATATATATATATATATATATATTTATATATATGGACTAACATTATCGAGTTATGCCTCGATTGAGCCTAGACTTCGGTCTGGAGGTTTACTTACTTTTGTGTGTGTGTATATATATATATATATATATATATATATTAACTATTTTCAGACTTTGTTCGATGAGCCTGGATTTTATATCCGGAGCATTTACTTTTTTCGTATATATATATGAACTGTGTGTCGAACTATATATATATATATATATATATATATATATATATATATATATATATATATATATATATATATTAACTGTTATTGGACTTTATCCGATGAGTTTGGATTTTATATTCGGTGCGTTTATTGGACTTTATCCGATGAGCTTGGATTTTATATTCGGTGCGTTTATCGCTTATATATATATATATATATATATATATATATATATATATATATATATATATAAATTTTGTCCCACCTAGAGTTTACTTCGTGGTGGTTGACCGTTTTTACAGCTTTATGTACATTTCGTCCTGCCTGGAGTTTCCTCCGTGGCGGTTGATAGCTTTTACAGCTTTATTTACATTTTTGATCCCCCATGGAGGTGCTTCGTGGTTGTTGATCATGTATGTGTATATATATTTATAGCTTTTATATATATACCTGCTTACTGCATTTTTATCAATTGCGGCATCATGTGAGCCTAAGAATCATGTGATTACAGATTCAGTCCACTGAATCTAGATTCGGTTCCCGTGATGGACCTTTTCAGTTGTAAGCAGCTTGTAAATTTATCTGTGATCTTTGGATGTCCTCAGATGGTTTTCATACCCACGAGGATTTCAGCACCTTTTGTACATTATTTTCATACAGATGCCTCGCATCTATAAAATAAAATCATTCCAGCCGAATACGGAATAAAATAGAAGTATCAAAGGCCTCAATTACTATTGAGCACAAGGGTTTGAAAAATCTCTTTTCTAAAACATCACTGCTATATCTTGCCTAAAATTGAATTTTTACATAAATTCAAACCCTTTGTATATAGGTGCAAATGAGGCATAGCACTTCTTCCAAATAAAAGCACATTGACCCACACACACACACACACACACACAGACATTCATATAACAGTTTCTTAAAAAGTGGCGATCACCGTGGCAACATGGATGTCGGGGAGTGCCTAATACCTTCCCACCGCATAAGCAAGTCCCCGGACCCTAATTGAATCGCGGTTTCACCGACCTATTTAGCAGTCTCATATCATTGGGTCAATGTGCAAACCTTTTCTCGGTTGTGTTAGTACAACCAGTTAAAAAACCAACTGGCGCCTCTTATAAACCAATCGTCGGCATTACACGTGTCAGACCTTTTTCACGTGTTTTTTCAAACAAATCTCACCTAAAATGAGAACACAAAAGAACAGGTAACGAAAAAGGGACAAAAAAAACCCGACGTCGACATCTGTCCAACATCTAATCGATAAAGGGCAAAGGGAAGTGAAATTTGTTGGTCGCCTTATTCAACTTCCTGTAGTTCATGCAAACCCTCCAACCAGTCACTGTCCTTTTCAGAATTAGCTCATTGTCATCATTCTGAACCACGGTCATTCCTCCTTTTTTCGGCACACATTGCACCGGACTGACCCACTTACTGTCTGAAATCGGGTAAATGATACCCGCATCCAACCATTTCAGGATTTCTTTCTTGACCACTTCTTTCATGATTGGGTTACCGTCTCTGTTGCTCCACTGTCGGTCTTGCATCGTCTTCCATCAGAATTTTATGCATATAAAAGGATGGGCTAATTCCTTTAATATCCGCAATTGTCCATCCTATAGCCGATTTGTGGTCCCTAAGCACTCTCAGCAATTTTTCTTCCTGTAATTCGTTAAGTGCAGCAGAGATAATAATAGGCAAAGAATTAGAATGGCCTAAGTATGCATACCTGAGGTGTTTAGGGAGTGGCTTAAGTTCAAGAGTCGGTGGCTCTTCCAATGACGATTTTATCCTTGTTGTGGCTTTTTCATCTGTGTGTAATGGTTCAAATGGTGCTCTAAATTTGCTAACTCGTGGCAGGGAATCTAGCATCTGCAAGTAGTCCACAAATTCTGGATCATCTGATTCTTCATCTCCCAACAAAGTTGTTTCCAATGGATCGTTAACCAAACTCTTACCCATGTCTTCGCTGATTATTTGATCAATGATACCCTTCCGAAAACAATCTTCTTCATCCGTAGGAAATTTCATGGCCTTGAAAACATTGAATTTTACTTCTTAATCTTGGACCCTCATCTTAGTTCACCTTTTTGTATGTCGATGAGTGTCTCCCGAGTATGATTGGGATATTCTTATCTTCCTCAAAATCCAGAATAATGAAATATGCCGGGAATATAAACTTGTCTACCTTAACCAATATGTCCTCCACAATTCCTCTCGGGTACGTGACCAACCTATCCACCAACTGTAATGAGATGTTCGTAGGCTTTGGAGCTAGAAAACCAAATTCTGTATAAACTGATAACGGCATAAGGTTCACACTTGTCCCCAAATCACATAAGCACTTGTTGAATGACATGTTCCTAATCATGCATGGAATGGTGAAACTCCCCGGATCTTTCAACTTTGCTGGTAACTTTAGCTGTAAAACCTGTGATAATCCGGGATTTCGAATAATCCGAATTTATGAATAATTTTTTTTAATTAATATTAATATTAATTATCAATATTGTGTTGTGTATCTGTGATACGAGTTTCGAGAAGTAGTCAATTTGTGTACTGACTTAGAAAATAAGGGTAGAGTTGTGCTTAACTGGGAATTTAAAACCCTAACCCTAAGTTCGAATAGGGATTTGATAGAAAATATAATTAAAATAATTATATTGATGAGTACGTGTTTGTACTGTTTAGAATTATTGATCAATGATTGATCGGGTAGGGTATAATATTAGTAAACCCTAGTAAGGGATTAGAAACCCTAACGTACCGTTAAAAATCCTAATCGAAAGCCGGGAAACCCTAATTTTAAATTCGAGAATCCTAAACCCTAATTAGGAAACCATAATCCTAATTAGCAAGACTAATGTGATTTGTGACCGTTAATATAATTAGGAAACCCTAATTACACTTTAAAAATATTAATTTCTATTTAAAACCCTAGTTATAATTTTGAAATTGTAATTTTCTATTTTAAAACCCTAATTAGAACATTCTAGAAAACTAAGGGTGTAAAACCTAAAAGTTAGAACCTTGGGGTTAAACCCTAAGGGTTTGGAAATTTGACCATAATGCCATTAAAATTACAAGAGCAATGACCAAAATGCCCTTTATAGATTTTTATTAGGTTACTTGTAAAAATGGCCAAGATCTTTAGTTCGTGACCAACTATGTTGACTTGGTGACTTTAAATCTCAGCAAATCAGCCTCATTTTGACACATATGCGAGCAAATTCATTGTATCTAAATAATATAAATGTTAAAGATAGAGAAAGTGTGCATAATTGTCTCATTTTCTTACAAGCTCTCAACCCACTTCTCTCTCAACCAAACCTCCGAATATAGCAAGTATATCAGTCCTAAAAATAGCCCCTTGATCAACCAAGATCAGTTAGTAAGATCAAGATCAAGAATTTAAAGCTAGAAGGTATAAATCTAATTTGCTTTTGATCCTAATGGTTAAGAAAAATTTTATATTTATGTGTTTATATTTGTGTTAACAGATGTTTTTAGTTGATCTATGGTGATATACCATAGATCTATAGCATCAAAGTTCTTTAAAATTGAGTTTTTTAAAAACTGTCCAAGAACAAGATTTGTGGTCTGACAAGCTAATATCAGGAGCCACAGATTCTTATTCGTTAATGATTTTTGTTGTTTTAAAGTTGTTATATGTAGCTTGGCATGTGGCCTTTTATCTGGAAGTGAAATCATAGTTGTTGAATGTCCGGATTGCGAGTTATAATCGGTCAAAACCCGTTGAACGGGCATGACCGAGTACATTCTGGGCAACCCAGAAATTTGAAAACAACGTCTGACAACATCTTTAAGCTCCTTGATCTGTCAGTCGTGTTAGTGTTATGATGATGTGTTGTATTCAGATTGTAGTTTGTAATGTGGACTCTATATCTATGGCCTTAGAACTCTTAAAAAGTCAACAGATCGATCGTAGCAAGTGGTCAAAGTAGGCCACTTGCACTGATTTGGCATTTCTAGAATTTCCAGAAAAGGGTATAAACGTTTTTTCAGACAAGCTTTGACCGAGTCATAGCTTTGTGGATCTGTTGTTGTTAAACTAATTTGTTGTTATAGTAATGTTCCTTGTCATGTATACTATAGATTTGAACCATTAAACGACATAAATCATGACCAGAACAAAAAGGAAATCGAGCATGAAAGTGACCCGTCGAAGTTCTGGGTTTCTGAGGAAATCCAGATAATGTCTGACAACGAATTTAAATGTACAGATCTTTATGATGTTTGATTGTTTTACCTAGAATGCTAGTGTTTATTGTAGTGTGACATAAACACTACATGATCTGAGTTTTAGATTGGACAGAAACAAGATAGACATGAAATTAAACGTGATAAAACGAGCACCCTTGTTAACTGGTCTGACAGTGTTCTTGAGGCTCAAGAACACCTAAGACGACAGAAAGCGTCGCTAAAGACCTACAGCGACGGATTATTTAATTTTTAATTTCTAAATTTTCAAAAATTAATTAAAAATAGAAAATAAATTCTTAAAATTACAAAAAATGGTTTTAAAAGTTATTTGAAATTCTGAAAAATAACTTTTAATTATTTGGGCTATTTTTCATTAATATTTATAATTATTTGAAAATTAATGATATTTAATTTATTTAATTAGTGTATTAAATAAATTAGTGAAAAATGATTTTAATATTATAAAAATTATTTTAAATAAGAATAAAGTATTTAAAAAATTTTTGAGTTATAAAATGTAACTTTTAATATTTTTAGAGAATTATCATTAATAATTTAATATTAATTATATTAGATTTATTTAATTATTATATAAAATAAATAACTTAAAAATAATTTTATTGATTTAAAAATTATTTTAAATGTGAATAAAGTGTTAGAAAATATTTTGAATTATAAAATATAATTTTCAATATTTTTGGAGAATTCTCATTAATAAATTAATATTAATGATATTAGATTTATTTAATTATTATATTAAATAAATGAATTAAAAATAATTTTATTGATTTAAAAATCATTTAAAAATGAGAAAAATAATTTTTAAAAATTTAAGTTATAATTAATGGCTTTTAATATTTTGATAATAATTTCATTAATATTTAAATATTAATGGTGATGATTTAAAAATAATTTTAATTATTTTAAAAATCATTTAAGTAGAATATTGGTGATTTAAAAATATTTTAAGTTATTAACAATAACTTTAATATTTTAACAAGTATTTCATTAATATTTTAATATTATTAAATATTAATGATAATAAAATTAATTAGGATTTAAATTATTTAAAAATGATTTTAGTGTTTGAAAAATTATTATAAATTATAATAATTATTAGAAAATTATTAAAAGCTTTCAAAAAATATTATAAACGATATTTAATTTATCTAAAATAATATTGAAGCTTAGAGACCAAATTTAATTGACAATAAAGGTGTAAATTGTCGGATAGGGTTACCAGTACATCTAGAATAGACTGAAGTCCAACCAGACCGAACTCGTTAGACTTGATAAGTGTTTATGTAAGTTATAAACACTAATGTGGCTTTGTGGTAATGTGCCTAGGAGACAGACTGACTGTAAATTATAGTATTGTGTGCTATGAATTATTGTGCTAATGGTGAGACCAATATTGTGATTATATGTCTTTCAAACGCAGATAAATATATTGTGTAGCTGTAATACACGGAGAAGGCAAGTTTCCTAACTCAACTTTGAGTTATATACTTTCAAATATTCTGGTGGATAATTATTGTTGATTAGACCACATCCAATAATTTATTGTTGATTATTCGCAGTTAGTGCATGTTTATTAATTCAAATAGAATTAGTGAATTCTGAGAATATAATTAGAGAATAACTATTGTTATATACTTACATCCGTAGAAGCTAGTATTGCCAGTACAAATAATTCCTGTTTATTATTGAATTGTGTTGAGATATGTCTGAGCTAATTATTCTAGCTAGACAAATAATTGTTAGAACTTGATAGGTTCGAGAAGATAATTCAATTATTATTTATAGATCGATGCCATTTATTTCGGCTAGATCGAGAAGTGACTAAATATTGAAATCATAATATTTCGTTGTTAAATCAAATTATAATTCAAAGACTGAGAAGAACAACCTTTTCTATAAAGGGAATATATTTGGTCGTATATCGTCTTTTGCGCGCATTTTGAGTATTATGCATAATATAGGGTACAAGGAGTTGACCGCTCTAAGTACTTGTAGAGGGGTATAATTTAATATTTATGGTTATCTGATACACCTGGGTATATCAAAGTCCAATATTTGATAGTTACTCGAGAAGAGAATTTCAAGATCCAATGGACCGCTCAGCATAAATCTGAAAAATATTCCACTTTGTTATTGCGTAGGATTGATTCTTGATTATTCATTTGAATATCGTAGAAACTTTGAAAGCGTTGTACTATTTTATTATCAGATTATTGTGTTGCTTAGAATGCGAGAAGACTTGTTAGCTAATTAAAGAATTGTTCAGCTATTTCAAAGTTCCCCGAACTTTAGTATTATTCTATCAAATTAGATAGTCTATCATTATTGATTCTTATACATTCATTGTATGTCTTAACTTGTGGGGAAAATTCGTTGCTCACCCTTGTTAAATAAAACTTTTCAGCTAGGGACAAAGTGGTAGGAGGTGCTGTGAAGGACAAAGGCAAGGCATAGTGATAGCATAGTTATAATGAACTTATTTATTATGTTGTATTTGTAAACCCTTTTTGTATAACTAAAGGGTGTGTTTGTAATGTTAAGGTTAGAGAACATGAGGTAATGCATTAACTATATCAGTTAATGAGGTGTATGTTTCTATTTATAATTAAAATGAGTAGTTAAATGTTATTTATATTGTGGATCATGGGCACCAAACTCGGGGGTTAGGTAACCCGGATTTGGGGGTGTCACAAAACCGCACTACACTCCTCTGTTAATGCCACTATTTCAAAGTCTTCCAACTTCTTTTTCCTGGACAAAATCCATTTCATGAATTTCGCATAACTTGGCATCTGCTCTAGGGCTTCTGCGAACGGGATGTTAATATGAAGTTTCTTAAAAACTTCCAAAATTTTTGCAAACTGCTTGTCTAATTTTTACTTTTGTACTCTTTGCTGAAAAGGTGAGGGAGGATAGACAACTGGTGTGTTAACTGGTGTACTCTTTCCCAATTGCTTTTCTTCTCCCAGTCTGTTCTTAACCACTTTATTCTCACTGTTTGTCTCAACCACCTTTGTAGCCAAATTTTATGTTTTTTGACTCTCAAGCTGTTTTCCACTTCACAACATGATTGCCTGACATTGCTCGTGATTACCTTTCGAATTTTTCTCTATATCACTGGGTAATGTTCCTTGCGTCCTGTTATTCAATGCCAATGCTATCTGTCCCATCTGATTTTCTAAATTCTTGATGGTTATTTCTTGTGATTTTATTGCCATTGCTTGATTTTTCATGGCTACCTCGTTGCTCATTATATACTTCGATAATAACTCCTCTAAATCTGATTTCCTCTCTTGGCATTGAACTGGTTGTTATTGATTCTGAAATCATGGGGGATACGATGGTTGTTGGAATTGCTGATTCTGATTATTGTTCCATACCAAATTCCTATTCCCCTAATTATACGCATTCTGGTACGTATTCTGGGGAATTCTGTTGTAGCTACTCAAAAATTGTACTGATTCTGGGTTGATTATGCATTGATCTGTAGGATGTTCACCCTTGCATAATTCACAAATAACTGCAACTTGTTGTGTCTGTACCCCTGACCAAATGTCAAACTTCTTAGAGAGTGCTGAAATCTGCGCTGTTATTGTTGTCAATCCATCTACCTCAAACACTCCAGCGACTATAGGTTGTGTCATTCTTGCTGTGGGCCACTGATAGTTGTTAGCAGCCATTGTCTCTATTAACTGATATGCCTCCTCATAATTCTTTGCCATAAAAGCTCCCCCCGATGCTGCATCAATACTGGTCCTGAGATTCCCATGGAGTCCGTTGTAAAATGTGTTCATGTGCAACCACTTGGGCAATACGTGATATGGGCATTTTTGAGCAATTCTTTATATCTCTCCCATGCTTCATATAATGACTCCCCATGTTGCTGATCAAACATGGTAATCTCGTTTCTTATCTTTGCAGTCTTCGCTGGTGGGAAAATTTTTGCAAGAAATTTCTAAGCAAGGTCATCCCATGTAGTTATCGATCGAGGTGGTAGAGAATGTAACCAACTCTTCGCCTTATCCTGCAAAGTGAATGGGAACAAGCGAAGTCTTACTGCGTCTTTTGACACCCCATTATACTTGAAAGTGTCGCATATTTCAAGACAGCTGATCAGATGCTCGTTAGGATCATCATTTGCCAGTCCACCAAACTGAACCAAGTTCTGGATCATCTGACTAGTCCCAGGCTTAATCTCGAATGTATTCGCAGCTATAGCAGGCCTGGTGATACTCGACTGCAGCTCAGTCACCTTAGGTGTAGCAAAGTCCCTCAACGCTTTTTGGTCTTCGGTAGCCATTTCTTCTTCTTTCTCAGAATTTTCAAAGTTGTCCTTTGTTTCCTTAATCCACTTACTTAGCCTTTGAAAGCGTCTTTCAATGTCGTACTCAAAAGGAAGCAAGTTTGGATTTTTGGATCGAGTTTGCATAAACCAACTTCAAAAACCTGAAATAAGTCGAACAAAATAAAACAAAAATGTTTAAGGAAAACTGGACTAATTAAACTGATATTGCAAAATATTAAAATCTATACTAAAGTCCCTGGCAATGGCGCCAAAACCTTGTTAGGTAAAATCTAGTTACGCACAACACGTAAGTATACGTGGTCAACAAGTAATATAATAGTAAGTAGAGTATCGTTCCCTCACAAACTGTAATAAGAATTTAAAACTCACAAGTACCAACTTCCTATTAATCCTAATTTTATTAAACTAATCAATTTCAAGTTTGCAACTAAAATATTAAAAAAATTAAAATCACCAAACACTCAACAAACTCTAAAAACTGAATTTTAAAACAAATAATGGAGAATTAGGCTCCCGACTTCACTTTAAGCATCACTCTGATTATTACACCTTTATTCCAGTCTAATTCACTATCACAGTTTATTAATCAAGAACACGTATGTAGTACTAGCCACCTCTCAATGTACTAATACCGTATTAACTTCAACCAACAATTAAGATAGAATCAAGTTAAACACCTTAATCAACTAACTCACTATATCTCTATGTGAATTGCAATCAAAGAAGGTTTAAGCTCAAGTTCCTTATCCGATTACATGCGATGTCAAGCATATCTCAACCCTAACATTCATCAAGATTCTGTTCATTCACATAAATCAAGAACACATGCTATACTAACTAAGTCTAGAATCGTATTTCATCTCTCGAATTCATATAAGTCCACAATGAATCGTTGATCAGGCAATTCATAAATTCAAGCTCAAATTAATATAGATAAACCGGATAATAGCTTATTAAATTGAAATCAAAGATTACATAACCATCGTTTCACTTAAAGATCCGTCTCAAGCGTAAAAATAAATTAGTTCATCATAAATGAAATAATCACTAAATAAATTAAAGACAACATCTTCTCAGTTACAGAAATAAAACTAAAGAAGAAGAATAACGCATAACACCCTTCACTTTAGCCTTAATATGTAACCGATATAAAATTCTTCAAAATATTCACTCTGTTGTTCAATCTCAAAATCTATTCTCAAAGTTCGTTAATTGCTTTTCATGATGTCCCTCCATCTTGTGTTTGTGTTGTATTTATATGTTTTACAACCACAACATCAGCTCAATTCCACGCCAACTAGAGTCCTACTGCTATACCAGCATCACAATCCAAGTTCCAGCAGTGTTTGAACCAAGATAGGATAGCCCAGACTCGGCACCCCCCACCCCGGCGGGGGTAATTGCTTTGGAAATGCCCGCCCCAGCAGTCTCTGCTCCTGTCACTGGGATTGAAGACCCCCCGCCCCGGCGGGGGTGGGTTCTGCAAACTGACTTTACTTAATCTTCATAGTTGCTACAATAATGCTCTAATTGCCTCCTTTTTCACTCATTTCGCACACCAACCTTCCTACATATAAACTAACTAGAAACAAGTAAAAATGAACATAAAATCAAGGAATTAACAACAAATAAGCTTGAACTATAAATCAATTCGTGGATATAAAATCCACTTATCACATGTAACATTCCTACATTCCCTTAAGACTAAACTACATAAGTCTTTTTGTACGAAAACAATTGGTCCTGTTACCCGTTCAAAGTCCAAAAAGGCACTAAGCCTACAGCGAAGCATGGCTATGTCTGGCCAGTGTAATCCTACTCCTGTCTCTAGCGAGGAGTTCGAAGGATTAAGCAACCAAATTACAGAGTTGGATGTTCTGCTGAAAGAACTACACAAGTCCACTCAGGGTCCACAAATACCCATTAACATAGAATCCTCTACACATGGAAGAACACAAGGTCCAGACAAAGAAGTTCCAGCACCTCAGTCTCAGTTTGATAAAACCAACAAAACCACTGAAATCACCCATCTTAAAGAAGATCAAAACACCGGTGATATTCGAAAGAAAGTTCTACAAATGGAAGAGACCATTCGGTCCATCAAAGGGATTGGAGCACACGGGAGTGTTTCATATTCAGACCTTTGTTTTTTCCCAGGGTTCATTATCCGAAAAAATTCAAGACTCCTGATTTTGAGAAATATGATGGATTGGGAGATCCTTACACTCACTTAAAGGTATTCATTGGAGAGCTCGGATCTTATGCCGAGGATGAAAAGCTCAGAATGTAGCTATTTCAGAAAAGTCTGACTGGAGAAGCTAGAGAATGGTACACCAGATTAGAAAACTCCAAGATTCATAGCTGGGAGGAGTTAGCCCATGCTTTCCTCAGTCAATACAGCTTTCAAACTCAGATAGCTCTAGACCGGTATCAAATTACCAAGGTTAAGAAATAAGTCAATGAGTGATTCAGAGAGTATGCCCAAAGATGGAGGCGTCTGACTGCTCAAGTTATTTCGTCTATAACCAAGTCTGAAATGGTAATGACCTTCATAGACATTCAAGAAGCTCCCTTTTATGAGAAGGTCTTAGCTGGCATAGGCAAGCCATTCTCTAAAATGATCAAACACGGAGAAATGGCTGAAATGAAATTGAAATTAGGGAAGATTAAAGACCTTGCCACTCTAAAAGCTGTAGTTGAGCACATCCAATCTGGAAGTTATGGAAATAACCCCTGGAGGGTCCATAAGAAGAAAGAAAAGGATGTTTTCTTGATACTACAAGGACAAAAAGGCAATCAAAACATACCTATTTAGAGGATAAACTACTCCCCTTTTCAATCATAGTCTTCAAACCCTCCATTGCCAAAAAGTGGAGAAGTTAGACATACCCGAGTGTTCACACCCTTAGGGGACTCACTAGAAAATATTCTCAAACTTCTCAATGACAATGCCATGGGCTGCATGCTGGGACAAAAAAATTATAAAGGCCAAGAAAGAGCTATTTATTACCTCAACAAAAGATTCAGCAATAGTGAACACAAGTACACTCTAGTTGAAAAAACTTGTTATGCTTTAGTATGGGCTTCCATGAGATTACAACATTTTCTCCATGGTCACACAACCCATCTCATATCCCGCATGGATCCTCTCAAGTACATGTTCAGCAAACCCATGTTAAATTTCCAACTATCCAAATGGCAATTGATCCTACAATAATTTGACATTGTCTACATGAAGCAAAAGTCTATCAAAGGGCAAGGAATTGCGGATCAACTTACCGGCGCACCTACAGGGGATTTGAAACCTTTGGAAACATACTTCCCCGATGAAGGGGTAATGACAATTCAGCAACACCGTCAGGACGATACACACTAACTATGGAAGATGTAATTTGATGGAGCTATAAACAGGGAAGGTTCTGGAGCTGGAGCAGTTCCAGTATCCATTATGGGGGAGCAGCATCCCGTCGCCGTCAAATTGGAATTTGTCAGCACTAACAACACATCTGAGTATGAAGGTTATATCATGGGGTTGAAACTAGCCCAATCCATGGGTATCAGACGGTTAACTATCTTTGAAGATTCTAAATTAGTAATCAGATAAACCACGGGGATCTATCACACCAAAGTTCTACATTTGCTGCCTTACCATTGGCATGTTAATAAGATGGCTATAAAATTTGAAGAAATATCTTTTCTCCACATTCCTCAAAATAGGAATGACTTTGCGGATGCACTAGCAACTTTGGCCTCCTTGATCAACATACTTGATAAGGAAGACACGCCAAATATCACATTTACCTTGCAAAAGGCTCCAGCCTATTGGACTTACATTGGAGAAGTGTGACGTCCCCAAATTCGGGTCTCTTCCAACCCGACATATGGTGCTACACGGTGCTACAGTTCACACAAACATTCAATTGAAATGCCTTAAAAGAATAATTATGTCTTATATATATTCCAAAATAATACTACAATTCCCCAGGTTCTTTATAACCATTACATTTGTTTTTGTCATAATATCAAATATTATCATTACAAACCTATACTATTACATAGGTAATCTATAAGTTCGCCTTAGTATTCCCTGTATCCTTGTTGAATCCTTCGGTCCGCTCATTCTAAGCTGCATTCATATGGTTCAAGCAAGAGTTAGCATAACAAGCTCAACAAGTACAACAATTTCTTTTAAAAACATGCTTGAAACATAGGAATCGTATATCTTCAACAACTGGATAATAGTTACGAAGTACTATCAATAATTCAAAATAGCATTTCTTTTCCTTCAAAACATTTTACAATGACAATATTCAGTAAAACATCAATTCTTGTCCAAGACCATGAGCGTTTCATAATTTCTTTGAAAAAGATAACCCGGCACGAAGTCCATAAGTCCGACATAGCTTACGAGCACTTCTAGGTGATCAGCCTATAGTACTCTATGTTGATCAACACTACATCCATTAAACATATGTACGTTTAAGTTTTGGCAACCTCGCGTGCCCATCGAATAATCGATGAAAAATATATTTGTTTATTCATACCCAAGCTTACCTTGAATCCGTACCAAATACTTGGCATAGGATAGTGTTAACAGTTCTATATTAAAAGACTTGTAAATAAATTAATCAATCTATCAAGATTAGTCTAGCCAAGTTAAAACTGGTATCGACTCTTTCTTTAAAACCATACATGCCTCTCATAACTTGAATCATTTGAAAACCTAGCTAACACGAAGGTTGGACAAGTGTTTAAGAAAAACTTCCCTTCAGCATCTGCTACAGTATAATAACTTTTTCTTTGAGTCTTTACAGTCTCTACAATACATAACCACATAACATACCACATTAGGTCATGAATGAACATACATGGTTCCTTCTGAATCTTACCCTTCTTCTCAATCTAATTATGTACTAGATTTGTTATTATTGGTTCCGGCTTTTCGTTGTTCGTTATATCATTCTTACCAACTTCGTTCTCTTATATAACTTAACTGAAATTATTTCAGCAATACAACTCGGTTCGAGTTAATCATCCTTCCTCACGGCTTACCCATGTCCATACATTATTAATCGAAACTCGATCGTCAATGGTTAAATATACTTTTTGTACACCGTTCTCGTTCACATCCAATTAACTTTCTTTAACTCTAAGAGATCATACTTGAGGTTTAATTATGACTTAACAATATTTTATTAAGTCCTTTAGTTCATTTCTAAACAATTTCCCTTCAGGCTCTACTTGTAACCATTATGTATTGTCTAGGTTTTAAGACTGGCACTACGGCGCCAGTGATCCTTTGTTATGCCACGCTGCGGCATCACCATTAGGGCTTGGAGGCCGGACTTGGCACTGCGGCGCGAGTCCCTTTATTACGGGTCACGCTGCGGCATGAACTAACAGGAGCTGAGGGCCATTCCAGCACTGCGGCGTGGGCTAATTGGCCTTGGACTAGCGCCGTGGTGCCAGCTCTGTGCACAGGACAATTTTGATAGACTTTTCATTTGTGAGATTCCCGGACTCGTAACTTCTTCGTTATAAGTCCGAATTGGCTCGTTCAAGAGACTACGGTTCACAAATTTCATACTCTACGTGTTCATGCAAGAATTTTATCTATTCGACTTCGTTTCCTAAACATTCACCTATTAGTCCATTTTTAACGAAAATGATAAACGCTCGTGAACGTTCAACGCTCGTTTCTTTGTTCTAAGTCAGAATCTGGCCATTTTTGAGTCCGCAACTCTATAATGCCAAATAAGACTTGTCTCCATTGAAAACCAATGTTTTGAAACTCCATATCAAAATTCGACTTCCATTCTGAGAATTTTACGAATTTGATGATTATCGTCCAATCGTGTGAATTCTGGCAAAACTTCGTTACTTAAGATTTGTTCTTCTTTTCAAATGGATTCATTCCAATATGACATACATACTTCATTAACTTATAATCATGATAAGTTATTACTTGTTCTTTATTAGTATATAACTTTTAAAGTACAAACTACTTATGTTTCCATTTATCATGACTTATGATTTCTTTTTACATGACTTATCAAGGTTCAAGACTACTAACCATCATGTTTGCTTCATCTTATCAAACCAATTTCATTAATGTAAACATGTTACAAGTTTCTACAAATTCTTCCTTGGTTCATAGCTTATATGATTACGAATAGCTTATTCATGACTTATACAGCTTATTAAGACTTAAGTTCACGGATTAACCATTCTTACCTCTTCTTAGCATACATGCTCTACCACTCATTACTTCTCTAACAATGGAAGAGAAAGAGAATCATGGTTCAAGATTGCTTACCTTTTGATGATCACTTGCTAAACCCTAATCTCCTTCTTGCTTCTTGAAATATAAACTCTAGCTTTTTTAACTTTTTCTCTCAAGCAAATAAGCACTTTACTTGTTGGATGAAAAATAACAACCCACAGATGAGCTATCTCTCCTTCTATTTATAGGAAATCCTAGATGAGGGCACAATAGTCAAAAGGCCATCCACCTTCTTAATTACACCTCCTTACTATTTATTATGTGATCACCAAGTTTACTTGGCCTCCACAACATATATCCCTTACTTGCCCACCACAAAACTTAGCCATTAAGTTCTCTTGCTCCCCATAACACTTGGCCATTAAGTCTACTTTCTCATCACTTAAATTACTTTGTTTGCTCACCACACTTACTTAGCCTTTAAGTTTCCTTGTTAATTACATAGCTTATCCTTTGCTTAGCCACAACTTGGCTACCACTTTGGGTCATCCATGTGATCATGGGTTGCCCTATGGATCATCCCTACTTTGGGCCTTTAACTTAATTAATCTTAACTTAATCATCTGGGCTTACATTAATTTACTTTGGGCTTCACATTACAAATACTTGGGCTTGCACCTTAAATTCCATTAGGCTTTATTTATTAATTCATATTGGACTTGTACATCCCACATAATTCATATTTCCATTCTCAAACGGCTTAAAGCCTTAGGACGTATTATATACGTATTATTATCGTATTCTAACGTGTATACTTATTCACGATATACGATATACCATCATTCATACACACCCGTATAATACCTCGTATCATACTCATATTCATTACATCGTACAATACTTACGTATTATACAATTATTGTTTTATTTTATTAATCGCATTTAAATTCCTTCTCGTAAATCACTTTCCCTAAACGTTACGTTTTAAGTCCGCTGGCGAAAAACTGCGTTTTTCATAACTAAAATATTATTGGATATTCCATCTCACCTCGATATTCTATCGTTACGTATTTCTCAAAAATTCAAAATTAATTCCCGAGCAGAAATGCGTGAATAGTGTTTTTCAGAAAATTTCTCGAAAAGTTTTTATTTTCGTCTTGGTAATTCAAACACTTTAATTCTATCACGTAGCCAAAATACTACGACGTTCCGACATTTTTAGGTTATAGAACAACCTTCTTCTTATTATCACACATAATATAATTTTATTCATTATTAAATCAAAAAAAAAATTATTTTACAATTTGCTCGATTTTCTGGGGCGTTACACTCTTCCCCCCTTATAAGGATTGTCCCTAGAATCTCGCTATAATTATACAAACAAATGAGAAAAAGTTTTTTTCATTTTAATCTCGAGTTCCCACAATGCTTCTTCGACATTGTGGTTCTTTCATTTCGCCTTCACCGAATGTATTATCTTAATTCACAGAACTTGTTCCTTCCTATCAATAATCTGAATTGGAAGTTAAGCACTTACTAACACATAACGCTATCTCTCTTTCATATTAGTTCTTCTTTCAACTTTAAAAATTATTTGGAACTCAAATTCCTCCTTCAAAATAAGATTACACTTAGTCTTCTCTTCATCTTACATCCTCTTTTTGATTCGCTCGCATTAATCGTTACCTAGTTGTACTTAATTAACTCGTTCCATTATCGTGGATTGAGTCTACATTGTGAATCACTTTTCTATCGCTTCATTTCGTAATTTGACTTCTCATTCCGTTCTTGTCATCTCCGTTATTAACTCATTCTGAGTCGTTAACATTGATAGCTTTTCCCTACCCTTCCTTACTTAACGCGTCGGCTTCTAAATTTACCTTCCCTATATGATATAACATATCACAGTTTTAACCTCTTATCCATTCTAATCATCTTCTCAACTTCATATTCAACTCCTTCTGTGTGGAGATATATTTCAAATTCTTAGAGTCCATGTATATCTCACCTTTCTTCTCGTATAATTACTATCTTCAAATTTTTAATTCAAAACTATCACTGCCAAGTATAGATCATAAGTAGGATAGACCTTCTCATAATCCTTTAACTGGCGAGTTGCATACACAATGACCTTGCCATGCTACCAGAACACACAATCTCGTCATCTATGCGAAACATTGAGATACACTACAAAATTCCCCGTATCATCTGATAAAGATAATACAGGTGCCTCACTTAACCTTCCTTTTTAGTTCCTAAAAACTCTGTTCATCACTTCTCATTTCTAACGTACCTATTAATTTTTCCACCGACAATACCACGTATGCATATCTATCTTAGAAAATTCTTTGCCCCTTTCAACTGATTAAATAGATCATCGATCATGGGCCATGGGTATTTATTCTCAACCGCTAACCAAATAGTAATATATTTAACTTATGCATTGGTTTACTTAGCTTTATTACTTAGGGTTCGCGTTCTTTCGACCTAAGTTTAAGCGACCTACTTTTATTACCAGCTTACGGTTTCATGACATACGAAGATGTCTTACTTAATACATTTAGCATCTTTAATAATTTACATTCTTATCTTCTTCGTATTACCTCTCTAGGAATCAGCACACATCGCTTCTCTGCTAGTAGTCCATATGGTACTCTGAGTGGTTTCCCACAAATAACCAACAAACAAGTTCCCGTCTCGTCTACACTGCCATCACAGTGAGTAAGATCGATTACCAATTTCGTATATACCTTCGCTCTCTGAAGGAGTTGTTTAGCCCAGCTCCCATATGTCAACCATCAAATGTTACGATTGTACCACAATCTAAACTTGTCTTAACATCCTTCTAGATTGCATCATAATTAGACAACAAGAATTTTCTGGTGATTTATTACCGTACAATACTACCTTGGGTTTCTTAGAAAATCGAAGATTCATACTTTTCCTTAGACAATTTATTAAAGTTCTATGATTAATCAACCCATTCATACCGAGAATTAATTCAAATTCTCTTAACTTTATCAGTACCTATCTACCGATACTTGCTTACCTTTATTATTCATGAAATAATTTTCACGAATACAATTTACGAAAGTTATTTCCTCATTCTCTACCTTAACGCTTAAATGTATTTATAATCCCCTTCGGGAATGAGATTAATCACTTAGCAATTCACATGCTATAATAGAAAAGTAGCACTCCAACCAAATTGCACATAAGCATTCATTGTATTGCCTGGAATGATACCTGCTACTACATCCGCTGATGCAACCACATCTTGGACCGTCATATTAAAAGTACGCGCCATAGGTATACTCGACGATAGTGGTTCAGGAATGGTTAACTTACCACTACTATCAACCCTACTCTCTTCCCTCTCCCTTGCTCTTATTCTTCCTCTCTTTTGTGGTATTGGGTCAATGCCTCACTACCACCCTCCGCAATAATTACCTTCTCCGGAATGGTCCCATAGGAAACCCTCTAGAACACCGTAAACCTACTATAGAGCCAAGGTTTCAGGCCCTGCTCAAACCTACGAGCCTTCCTCTCCTCAGTGTCCACTTGGTGTTGAGCAAACTTTGCCAATTCATTGAATTTGGTCGCGTACTGGGGAACCGTCACGTTCCCTAGTTTAAGTTCTAAGAACTTAATCTCCATCCTCCCTTGCATGCTTGTAGGGAAATAATTCTCGAAGAAAACCTTCTTTAATTGTTCCCACGTTACCGCATCTGTTCTAGCCCCACCCTGGTGAGCCTCCCATCAAAAGTTGGCTTCCCTTTTCCTTGTGTAAGTCGCAAAAGAAATCTTTTGCGCCTCACCTACGCTTGTAATAACAAACGCCTTCTCTATTTCCTTTTATCCATGTATGACCTCTATTGGGTCCGTTGTTCCTTTGAACTCCTGCAGACCTATACTTTTAAACTCTTTAAAGGTAGTCATTCTGGCTAATCTAGGTTCCACGGTACTCTACCCCTGGTTTGGTTAAATGCAGCCGTTAATAAATTAACGAACTCTTGCATAGGGTTGTTCTGACCCCCTTGATTATTATTATGTGATTCTGCTTCCTGATTACATTGTCTTTTCTGTGGCGACATTTTCTAACTTAAATAATTAAAATTTTATCATTATCTATTTACTTACTTCGTCATTATTTGGCACATACCAACTCATATCATAACAAAGCATATTAAATGAAAACTTCATTATATTTATATGCTTCTTCATAGTTTGAAACTATTTTACAATTTGATTCTATAGCCAAAAGCTATTACATTTCTATCCTGCAATTGAACTCCACAAAAGTTGGGATTTACAAAGAGACTACCCTTTTTATACAAAAGAGGGTTTTACGTCACTACCCACATATTTATAACTTTAGACTTCTAATAATGCATAACAGCATCTTCGTGTTTTTCATCCGCTATCTTCGCTACAGTATCCCGACTAATCATATGTCGAGTTTGTCCTGAGTCCCTGGAATAACAAGCAACTTTCATCTTGAAATTCTCATGAGTACTCTTATGGATGTAAGACATCCGTGCTATCTTCTGGTCTTTCTCAACCAGACTCCTACGAAGCTCATCGGCCTCTTCCTTATAGTCCCTAGCCCGCTCTGTCATAAGCACCTGTTTATCGTGCTCTGACTCAAAAGCTGCTTTTACAGACACCTTAGCTTCATGGAGATAATTAATCTCTTCACTCTGATTCTGCACAACTGTACTCAGTTGCACATTCCTGTCAAGCACTGCCAGGTACAATGCTCTCATTACATCTGGAGGTGATGACTCTATTGTAGGTACCACCGTAGTAACCGATTTTACCTTTATTCCTTCCTCCACAACACTAATCATATCCAAGTATGATGTCCAGGCTACATCTCCCTCGGAGTAGTCTTCCTCAGAAAAATACTCCACTGTCTCCGACTCCTCCAGAATCACTATTGGTACCTCCGCCACTGGCATATGTACAGGCTCTACTTTGTTCACAAGCTCTTCGCTCCCCATGTATATATCTCTATACATCAAGCTATCGATCGACATCCTACAATAACACATAACATGTTGATTAGTACATAACACACAATAGTATAAGTACCAATCACATTTAATTTATTTACGGTTACTTTCCATCTTTTAAATCTTTCGGTACTGAGTTTCCTCAATACCTTATTAACTCATTCGACTTAAGTAAAGTTCAAGTTTACTTCCTTCAGACTTCTCTTCCTTAACAAGGTTATGAGCCTAAGGTTCTTCCCCCCCCCCCTTAATTTTTATAACCTAATGCTTTGATACCAACCTGTGACGCCCCCAAATCTGGGTTTCTTCCAACCCGACATATGGTGCTATAGTTCACACAAATATTTAATTGAAATGCCTCAAAAGAACGATTATGTCTTATATATATTCTAAAATAATACTACTATTCCCTAGGTTCTTTATAATCGTTACATTTGTTCTTGTCATAATATCAAATATTATCATTACAAACTTCAGTAAAACATCAATTCTGGTCCAAGACCATGAGCGTTTCATAATTTCTTTGAAAAGGACAACCCGGCACGAAGTCCATAAGTCCGACATAGCTTACGAGCACTTCTAGGTGATCAGCCTATAGTACTCTATGTTGATCAACACTACATCCATTAAACGTATGTACGTTTAAGTTTTGGCAACCTCGCGTGCCCATCGAATAATCGATAAAAAATACATTTGTTTATTCATACCCAAGCTTACCTTGAATTCGTACCAAATACTTGGCATAGGATAGCGTTAACAGTTCTATATTGAAAGACTTGTAAATAAATCAATCAATCTATCAAGATTAGTCTAGCCGAGTTAAAACTGGTATCGTCTCTTTCTTTAAAACCATACATGCCTCTCATAACTTGAATCATTTGAAAACCTGGCTAACACGAAGGTTAGACAAGTGTTTAAGAAACACTTGCCTTCAGCATCTGCTATAGTATAATAACTTTTCCTTTGAGTCTTTATAGTCTCTACAATACATAACCACATAACATACCACATTAGGTCATGAATGAACATACATGGTTCCTACTAAATCTTACCCTTCTTCTCAATCTAATTATGTATTAGATTTGTTATTATGGGTTTCAACTTTCTGTTGTTCGTTATATCATTCTTACCAACTTCGTTCTCTTATATAACTTAACTGAAATTATTTTAGCAAAACAACTCGGTTCGAGTTAATCATCCTTCCTCACAGCTTACCCATGTCCTTACATTATTAATTGAAACTCGATCGTCAATGGTTAAATATACTTTTTGTACACCGTTCCCGTTCACGTCCAATTAACTTTCTTTAACTCTAAGTGATCATACTTGAGGTTTAATTATGACTTAACATTGTTTTATTAAGTCCTTTAGTTCATTTCTAAACAATTTCCCTTCAGGCTCTACTTGTAACCATTCTTTATTGTTTAGGTTTTAAGGCTGGCGCTAAGGCGCCAATGATCTTTTGTTATGTCGCGCTGCGGCGTCACCATTAGGGCTTAGAGACCGGACTTGGCACTGCGGCGCGAGTCCCTTCGTTATGGGTTGCGCTGCGGCATGAACTAACAGGAGCTGAGGGCCATTCCGGCGCTGCGGCGCGGGCTAATTGGCCTTGGGCTGGCGCCGTTGCGCCAGCTCTGTGCACCAGACAATTTTGACAGACTTTTCATTTGAGAGATTCCCGGACTCGTAACTTCTTTGTTATAAGTCCGAATTGGCTCGTTCAAGAGCCAACGGTTCACAAATTTCATATTCTACGTGTTCATGTAAGAATTTTATCTATTCGACTTCATTTGCTAAAAATTCACCTATTAGTCCATTTTTAACGAAAACGATAAACGCTCGTGAACGTTCAACGCTCGTTTCTTTGTTCTAAGTCAGAATCTGGCCATTTTTGAGTCCGCAACTCTATAATGCCAAATAAGACTTGTCTCCACTGAAAACCAATGTTTCCAAGCTCCATATCAAAATTCAACTTCCATTCTGAGAATTTCACAAATTTGACGATTATCGTCCAATCGTGTGAATTCAAGCAAAACTTTGTTACTTAAGATTTGTTCTTCTTTTTAAATGGATTCATTCCATTATACTAATATCTTGACATACATACTTCATTAACTTATAATCATGATAAGTTATTACTTGTTCTTTATGAGTTTACAACTTTTAAAAGTACAAACTACTTATATTTCCATGTCTCATGACTTATGATTTATTTTTACATGACTTGTCAAGGTTCAAGACTTCTAACCATCATGCTTGCTTCATCTTATCATACCAATTTCATTAATGTAAACATGTTACAAGTTTCTACAAATTCTTTCTTGGTTCATAACTTATATGATTACGAATAGCTTATTCATGACTTATACGGCTTATTAAGACTTAAGTTCACGGATTAACCATTCTTACCTCTTCTTAGCATACATGCTCTACCACTCCTTACTTCTCTAACAATGTAAGAGAAAGAGAATCATGGTTCAAGATTGCTTACCTTTTGATGATCACTTGCTAAACCCTAATCTCCTTCTTGCTTCTTGAAATATAAACTCTAGCTTTTTTAACTTTTTCTCTCAAGCAAATAAGCACTTAACTTGTTGGATGAAAAACAACAACCCACAGATGAGCTATCTCTCCTTCTATTTATAGGAAATCCTAGATGAAGGCACAATGGTCAAAAGGCCATCCACCTCCTTAATTACACCTCCTTACTATTTATTATGTGATCACCAAGTTTACTTGGCCTCCACAACATATATCCCTTACTTGCCCACCACAAAACTTAGCCATTAAGTTCTCTTGCTCCCCATAACACTTGGCCATTAAGTCTACTTGCTCATCACTTAAATTACTTTGTTTGCTCACCACACTTACTTAGCCTTTAAGTTTCCTTGTTAATTACATAGCTTATCATTTGCTGAGCCACCAAGTACTTTACTTGGCCACCACTTTTGGTCATCCATGTGATCATGGGTTTCCCCATGGATCATCCCTACTTTGGGCCTTTAACTTAATTAATCTTAACTTAATCATCTGGGCTTACATTAATTTACTTTGGGCTTCACATTACAAATACGTGGGCTTGCACCTTAAATTCCATTGGGCTTTATTTATTAATTCATATTGGACTTGTACATCCCACATAATCCACATTTCCATTCTCAAACGGCTTAAAGCCTTAGGACGTATTATATACGTATTATTATCGTATTCTAACTCGTATACTTATTCACGATATACGATATACCATCATTCATACATACACGTATAATACCTCGTATCATATTCATATTCATTACATCGTACAATACTTACGTATTATACAATTATTGTTTTATTTTATTAATCGCATTTAAATTCCTTCTCGTAAATCACTTTCCCTAAACGTTACGTTTTAAGTCCGCAGGCGAAAAACTGCGTTTTTCATAATTAAAATATTATTAGATAATCAATCTCACCTCGATATTCTATCGTTACGTATTTCTCAAAAATTCAAAATTAATTCATGAGCAGAAATGCGTGAATAGTGTTTTTTAGAAAATTTCTCGAAAAGCTTTTATTTTCGTCTTGGTAATTCAAACACTTTAATTCTATCACGTAGCCAAAATACTATGACGTTCCGACATTTTTAGGTTATAGAACAACCTTCTTCTTATTATCACATATAATATAATTTTATTCATTATTAAATCAAAAAAAATTATTTTACAATTTGCTCGATTTTTCGGGGCATTACAAGAAGTATCAATGAGTTGCCTCCCATCCAACACCCTTGGTATCAGCATATCAAGGAGTATCTGGGAGATGGATCTACACCCGCTGAGGCGAGTCAGGCTGAAAGAAAGCGGATTCATTGAATGGCTATGAAATTTTACCTGAGCACAGACACACTCTACAAAAGAGATGCGGGATTAAGTCTTCTTTGATGTCTAGACAAAGACCAAGCTCATAGGCTAATGGATGAAATCCATGGTGGAGTATGCCACCCACACATGAGTGGCCCTCTACTTGTTAAGAAAATCCTAAGAATAGGGCATTACTGGCTTTCTCTCAAGGCTAACTGTGATGATCACATCAAGAGATGTTACCAATGCCAAATTCATGGAAATGTTATCCACGCCCCTCCAAGGGAGCTCCACAATATGAGTTAGCCCTGGCCTTTCTCAATGTGGGGAATGAATGTGATCGAACCCATCGAGCTCAAAGCCAATAATGGTCATCGATTTATCTTCACCATGATCGACTACTTCACCAAGTGGGGAGAAGCAGCTTCTTCCCCCAGAGTTACCAAAGAAGTTATCATTGGTTTCATCAGAAATAATGTCATTTATCGATATGGACAACTAGAGGTGATTGTGTCATACAATGCTAAAAACCTCAACAACTAAATGATGGAGGAGTTATACAGTAAATTCCACATCAAACATCGCAACTCTGTCATCTATCGTCCAAAGATGAACGGTGTTGTTGAAGTGGCTAATAAGAATATCAAAAAGATCATGCAAAAGATGTCCGCCAATCACAAAGGATGGCCTGACTTGTTGCCTCTGACTCTGTTAGCCTACAAAATGTCAATGTGCACTTCCACTGGGGCAACCCCCTACTCATTAACCTATGGAATGGAAGCAGTGCTCCCCAAAGAAGTGGATATGGAATCCCTCAGAGTGTTGATAGAAGCTCAGCTGGATGAAGACCAATGGTTACAAGATAGGTACCACCAATTATCTCTAATAGATGAAAGGTGAGCTACTGTCATCTTCTATGATCAGTTATACCGATAGAGGATCTCCAGATCCTACAACAAAAATGTCCGACTACAACAATTCAAAGAGCATGACTTGGTCTTGAAAAAGGTTTTTGACAACCAAGATCAATCCAAAGGAAAATTCACTCCAAACTGGGAAGGCCCATTTATTGTCAATGAGGTATTGACAGGAGGAGCTCTCAGGTTACAAGAAATTGATGGCGATGAATTTCCATAACTCATTAACTCAAACACCGTGAAATGGTACTATTTCTGAAGTTACCGGCAAACCAACATCCTGGGTGTAGATCACCAGATCCCCAGTCAATTCAGGTTTTCAAAACCTTTCACTACATACAACCTTTCTTTACATCTGGTTACCCCATCAGGGATAAACACACCTTCTAACTAGCAGCATGATTCCAGATCATCAGATCCATCACTCAACTCAGGTTTTTCAAAACCTTTCACACTTTCAGTTTGTCCCACCAAGAATAAAAATTTTCACACTTTCAGTTTGTCCCACCAGGGATCAAACATTTTATCTACAGTTTATCATGTATAAGGGGCGAACTACGCAGACCTGATCTCCCTAATACACGGGAGTACGTAGGCAACCATTTTTATTGTCTGGTCTAACTACAGAAAAAAATAAAAAAAATCTCTACACCCCCTTTGCCACATACAACTTTGAAGCTTTTCACGCTAGGTTCGAACTACGCATACCTGATCTCCCCTTCTCAATGGGAGTACGTAGGTAGCCATTCATGGTTCGATCTTACCCCTTACCAAAACACAAAAACTTGTCAAACGGTACTAGGATCACCTTTCAAACCATACTTCATCGGCATAGACCAAAGGGATGGAACTACCTGCTCTCCCCACACCAATGGGAGAACCGACGACCATCTAAGTTGCGATTGAGTCCTCAAAGAGAAACACCAATCCATAAGAGATGGAACTACCAGGGCTCCCCCATACAAAGGAGTACCGGCAACCGTCTGTGGTACGGTCAACCTCAGAGAGGAAAGCCACACTCCTCTCCATAACTACATACAGAAACTAGTCCCAAGAAACCAAAGGGTAGGGAATACACATAGATTAACAATCCATTCTAAAAGATCATGAGACATCTCAACGTCCATCCATCAAGGGGGAGTTCAGAATACATCAAGATCACAAGCCCTAGAGAAACATGCAAATATCAAGCAAGTAACAAGGCATAACTAAAAGGGAAGTGAATCAAAATATATTTCTCTACCATATATAATAATGTTTGATATACACAATGTGTACCGTACATGACAAAAATGGCTAAGCTAGTTTATGCAGGAAAATCCAAGCCCATCTACAAATCAGTGTATATACGCGCTATCAAATCCAACATGGCATCTCTCTTAGAAGAAAGGGATAACTCTGTAAGCTCTTAACCTATAGTATAAACGCGAGCCAAGAGATCCACAACCATCTGCATGGTGACACTATGCTCATCAATGAATGTGCTCATCTCTGCAATGATATCAGTAGTATGGGACCTCAATGTAGTACTATTTGTAATTGCAGCATCTCGGGTAGATATAGCGCCATCCTGCTCAACAACCACTGCATCTCTGGATGATCTAGCCTCATCCTACTCAGTAACAACTGTAAAGCCCCCAAATCTGGGTACTTGCAACCCGAACTCGGTGCTTCACGATACCATTTCTATGAGCGGAAAAATACTAATAATAATAACAATAATATAGATATCAAACTTAATTTACATATGCATTAGAGTCTTCTCTCAGGTACGCGACCTTTAAACATTCATTACAATACATGATACTATATATATATATATATATATATATATATATATATCATTCTTATCCTAATAGAGTCAAATTATTACATAGAATACCATAAATCTTTTTCTGTTTGCTTTTCTTTTCCTTTGTTTCTGCATGAGCCTTCTGGTTGTTCACACTTAGCTGAAAATATTTAAATTAAGCAAGGATGAGCATTTGAGTGCCTAGCAAGTAACAACAATTATAAATATTAGCTATAAGGATTAAATATTTTCTTTGTACTACCCTTCTACAACAATTCAATAGTTGTGAAGTAATCTGAATCGATAATAATAACATAACAACTCTCTATCAAATTTTTTAAACTGCATACTGACTATAAATAAGGTTAAGGTGAAAAACTATGAACATTATTTTCAATTTTCGAATAGGTTTAGCAGAATTCATCTGCAAACCGTCATAACTTACGGGCACGGGGGTGATCAGCCCGTTATGTCCTATATTGATCAATCCTACATGCATGAATGATATTATCGTTCACTCTATCTGCTTTGGGCACATAAAAGTTTTCCCATATTCGGGATGTTCATACTTAGTCGAGAATCCGAACCAAAATAATTTGATTGGATACAAAAAGGTTTTATCATATTCAACGATATTTCTAAATCTGTGTCCAACTGATCAATTAGCTTAGTCGACTTTTACTTAATGTATTCATGCAGGCAATCAATATATATATATATATATATATATATATATATATATATATATATATATATATATATATATCAACATGTGATTAAATACAATGATTATCCAAGTGGGGACACTTGTATAACCATAATTAGAAATTAACGAATAGAATAAATATCTGAATAATAATATAATACCATGTTGATAATCAATGATCAGATATAATATATATAACAATAGGGTTAATAATCTAGTACAATAATAATATAATTTTTGAACCTTTCTTACTCATGTCAATTGCATAAAGAAAATGCAAAAGGTATGATACTTGCCTGGTCTGCTGCTTACAATACGCAACTTTGTTTTATCTCCTATATCACAACCTATCATTAATAAGATCATTTATTTGATTAGAATAATTTATCATATCATATAGTACTGCTTATTGCAGTCATCACATAACCTAATCACATTGTCACACATTTTTAACAGTTATTGAATCACAAACGAACACGTACCTAATCAAATTATCTAAGTTCAGATCAATTTTTAAAACATATCGGTGTACTGACGGCTCTATCGGGTAATTATCGAGTCTAAGACTCTATCATGTAGCTCAATAACTATAATTATCAGTCATATTATTTTTAAATGACTTATAATAATTTTTAAACATTTATTATAATTTATCATAAATTTTCTAACTCAAGAATCATTATTAAATAATTTAAGTATTAAACCATTCTATTATCATTAATATTTAATTAATATTGAACTATTAATGAAACTATTGCCAAAATATTAAAGTTATTTATAATAACTCAAAATATTTTTAAAACATTTATATTGCCTTTAAATGATTTTTAAAACATTTAAAATCATTTTTAAATAATTACCATTAATATTTAAATATTAATGTACTATTCCTCAAAATATGAAATATCATTAAGTATAACTTAAAATATTTTTAATTCATTTATATCCTTTTTAAATGATTTTTTTAAATTAATAAAACTATTTTTAAACCATTTATTTAATATAATTATTAAATAAATTTAATATCATTAATATTAAATTAATATCATTAATATTAAATTATTAATGAAATTATCCTTTAAATATTAAAAGTTATATTTTATAACTTAAAATATCTGTAAACACTTTATTTTCATTTAAAATGATTTTTATAATATTAAAATTATTTTTAAACTAATTTATTTAATATAATTATTAAATAATTCTAATATCATTAATATTAAATTAATTAATAAATTTTACCTTTAAATATTGAAAGTTATATTTTATAACTTAAAATATTTTTAAATACCTTATTATTATTTAAAATGATTTTTAATATAATAAAATTATTTTTAATTAATTTATTAAATTCATTTACAAAATAACTTAATTATCATTAATATTAATTTATTAATGAATTTTATCACAAAATATTAAAAGTCACTAAAAATAACTTAAAATATTTGCTTATATCATAATATAATTTTAAACGAATTTTCAATTATTAAAATCATTTTTAACTAATTTATTTAATATTATAATTAAATAAATTAAATACCATTAATATTTCAAAAATATTAAATATTTATGAAATATACTTAAAATAATTAAAAACTAATTTTTGAACTTTAAAATAATTTTTAATAATTTATTATGTATTTTTAATAATTTAAAACTATTTAATACTAATTATTTAATAAAAATAATTAATTTTGTAATAAAGTGTGGCTAAAGACTGCCTATAGCGACAGAACCGTCGCTATAGGTATTCTTCATCAAACCCAGAATATTCATGTCAGTTATCGAGGGTGCTACTTTGACCACGATTTAAACCTTGATCTTAATGTTATCCGGTCAAGATAATGGTTTGATGTTATAGTACTACTGTAATACTACAAGATATAACAACAAACATGGTCAAAACATGTACCAAAAGCAAGATCTAGGCTCATGAACAAGCTGTCAAAGCTGTTCTTCATTTCTGGGTTTGCCCAGAAATGAAGAACAGTTCGACTGTTCATATTTGGGCTTCCACAACTTGAAATCCTGCTAATGTTTATGTGATTTAAGACTTTTAGGTTGTAGCCAGCATGTCAAGGAACATATTCATTACATAAAACAAGTCTAACAACATCACAACAAGTAGATCCATGCCGGTCAAAGCCTGTCAGAAACCATGTTCATAGGTTTTCTGGGTTACCCAGAAAACCGGGTCGGTAATCATGCTACCTACTTTGACCAGCCACTAAAATTGATTTGTTTAATGTTAAGGAGATTTTAAGGCATAAACATGGAGTTCAAATACCAGAAAACAACTTAGATACAACAACAGAACCAAAACATCAACACACTGACAGATCCAGACGATTTAAAACGTTGTCAAGCCGGTTCTGGGCAGTTTCTGGGTTACCTAGAAACGCCCAGTCATGGCCGGTCAACGGCTTTTGACCACGATTATCTTGCAATATAGACTCGATATAAGCTTGATTCTTGATCCAGATCAAAGAGCACATAACAGACTACAACTACAAACTTTCAAAACACAAAAATCATTATAGATCACAGAGATGTAAGGCCTGACATTCGTTGTCAGATAACACAAAAAAAAATTCCAAATTTTTTTAAAACTTGATTTTCAGCATATTAATGTTATGGATCTATCATGTGCCAACCCAGATCACTAAAATAGACTACATATAACATGTTTAAACATTGAAACCTAAGATCTAACAACAGATCAAAAGTCAGATTTTCAAGTTAGGGTTTATACCTTCTATGAATGATTTCTGATTCTAGGCTTTCTGATTTGTTAAGGAATTCGTGGGGCTTGAATTGTGAGCTGATATACTACTATATTTCGTAGGTTAGAGAGAGAGGGTGTGACGCCCCCAAAATAGGTATACATCACCCATTCTGAGTCGTCAAATACATGGTACAGAAATAAATACAACTTAATTAATATAATTATCGTGCAAAATACGATAACACATATACTGTAAGTTTAAATACAGATATTGTCTAATAGACAATATTAAAACTCAAAAGGAGTCCTCATTATAATTTTTGATACACTATTTTACAAAAATAGTGAGGACTGCTAAAACAACTATCCTAAACCATCACTCCATACCCCGGCTAGTTCCTGCAATGTTCTCACATCCTGAGAAGAAAAATGGAACAAAAAGGAAAAGGGTGAGCTCAACTAGCCCAGTAAAGAATATTATGACTAAGATAATATACAACAAATTATTATTAGTCTTCAACAGGGAAAAATCTAATAGAATATAATAGACAACAAATTTTATATCAACAACTGCGGTGGAAATAATAATTCATTAGAAGAGTTAAGTAGAGAATGAAATCTACTATCATCTATGAATTTAAAAGTCCATCATCAATATTTTATCCCTGTAACATCAATCAATATACATCTTGAATCAAATATTCATCTTTGCACTACAGGCCAAAGATATTCATTTGTATCACCCGTTGGTCATGTTCATCTTTGCACTACGGGTCAAAGATATTCATCAGGTAATCATTCATCTTTGCACTACAGGCCAAAGATATTCATCAAGTATCATCATTAAGGACTTAGGATGATGAAAAACATTTTAGAGAACGAATCCAGTAAGATAAAAGGATAAAGTTTAGTGATTCGTACTTTAGATAATTCAAGTTTAAAAATACTCCATAATAAACCATAATGGAGTAAAATTCAAGAATGTCGATCAAAACATGGATACAATCAAAGATAGTAACCATACTAAACATCTGGGACGAAAAAGGAGAAAATTTCATTTTTTCGGTTAATAGTGTCGTATTTGTGAATAGTGCCGTATACGTGAATAGTGTCGTATACGTGAATAGTAATCCTGACACAAATAGGTAGAAATTTCACAATAAAACTTATATCAATAATTCAGCATAATGATATTGAAGAAAATAATATCTTATAAGAAGAAAATAACACTCCTTACCTCAAAAGAACAGCATTTCTAAATAGAATATCGTATATGATGCTGAAGAAAACTTGCACTGAATAGCAACTCTCAAAGTTTCTAAATACTCACAAAATACGTTCGATAATATTGAGAGAGAGAGAGAGAGAAAAAAAAACTTGTTTCTGGTGTGATTTTCAATTCTAACTAAGCACCCTATTTTTAGGAAAATGTTAGAACGTTGAAGCAGACTTAACCTGCTACCTGATGGCTTTACCTGTTACTATTCATGCCCACCATATTTGAAATAAAATTTCAACATATTTCTCACCAACCAAAAGTGGGGCCCACAAAATTTAGAAATTTCCAAAATATTTTATCATTTAAACAATAATTAAAAACTTCAATTATTCATAATAAATAACCCTTTTATCAGAAAAATACGAATTTTATGTCCATTGTATACGAAATTAAATTCTCTACAACTTTGTAGCTTTAAGTTTTTCCAAATTCCAAACGAAAAATGCTCGAAATCCACATGCGGACGATTTTTAATACCTCCATTCTGACAAAATACTGATAAAACACCTCATCATTAATTCCTTCATTTATAATCACATAAAATAAATATTTCCCTATCCTTCATTTATATCCACATAAAATAAATATTTCTTATCATATAAATCAATAATTAATTATTCACAAATAATATTACAGAATCATAATTATGACAACCAGACCGTTCCCAGGAAAGAGGGGGCTTTCCAATAAGGATTTGTCCTTACTGGCGCACACTTAGGTGACCAAACCTCTCCTTAGACAGAACTTTCAAGACATTGCCAATAATGCTATCTAATAATATTATTCAAAAAATATGAATTATTGATCTGATAATGGGAAATACTGTGTAGTGACAATTATTGAAACAACAATAATATAAAATATCAACGCAGCAATTATTGAATCAATAAAACAAAATATTGAACAGTAATTACTGTAACATTTATTGAGTAGTGTCTTCTTACGTAAGAATCAATAATTCAAAAATACTATGCAATACTGTGTGCTACTGTGCAACCACGCGTATTACTGTATTTTAACCATCGGGTATTCTAACAGTGTTAACGGTAACGATTACGCCGTTATTTAAAAAAACTCAAACTTGTCGTTTTCTTCATCCAACAGTTATTCTGTTATGGGGCCAACAAATGGCTGCGCCGTCGTACGAATATTCTTTGACAGCAAGAATATTCCACGACCAAACGAATATTCCCCGATAAAAAATGAATATTTTATAACCACTTGCTTATTTTGCAAAATTTGCACATTTCACCCATAACCAAAGCATTATATCAAATTAACTAAATTAACTCCTTATTATTTCAAGATAATGAATAGAGAAAATTTAATTTTATTTATAATAAGTTGGGGTCTTACAATCTCCCCTTCTTATGAAATTTCGTCCTCGAAATTGATGTACGTACCTGGTGTTTCGAAAAGTTGAGGGTACCTCGCTTTCATTTCTGATTCTAACTTCCAAGTCATTTCCTCAATAGCATGGTTCCTCCATAAAACTTTAACTTGTGGTATAATCTTGGTGCGTAGGACATGATCTTTCCTATCCAAGATCTTAACAGGTATCTCCTCGTACGTTAAATCTTCGGTTATCTCGTCTGGTTCTAACTCAATAATGTGGTTATAGTCTTTCACATATTTACGAAGCATATATATGTGAAAGATATTATGAACACAAGACATGCTTGGAGGTAATGCGAGTCTATAGGCCACATTTCCTATTCGATCAAGAATCTCAAATGGAACGACAAATCGTGGATTGAGCTTTCCTCTCTTCCCAAATCTTATAACTCCCTTCCATGGAGCAATACGTAACAATACATGATCCCCAATGTTAAATTCCATGTCCTTTCGATGAAGATCCGCATAACTCTTTTGTCGATCATGTGCCGTTTGTATACGTTGTCAAATCGTTTGGATCTTTTTCGTAGTCATGCGTACTAATTCTGGTCCCAACAACGTTACTTTACCTACCTCGTCCCAGCATACTGAAGAATGACATTTTCTTCCATGCAACGCCTCGAATGGAGCCATGCCTATACTTGCTTGATCATTGTTGTTATAGGAGAATTCCACCAATGGTAAGTACTTTTCCCAACTTCCTTTGAAATCTAGGACACAGAGTCTTAATAGATCTTCAAGGGTTTGAATAGTCTTTTTCAATTGCCCGTCCGTTTGAGGATGGTATGCCGAACTGAATCGTAAATCTGTGTCCATGGCTTTCTGCAAGCTAACCCAAAATTGTGAAGTGAATCTTGGGTCACGATCTGAAACTATGGATATTGGCATGCCATGAAATCTCACAATCTCATTTACGTCAATACGAGTAAGACGTTCAAGGGAAGAAGTCTCACGTATAGGCAAGAAATGAGCAGACTTGGTTAATCTATCAACAATAACCCAAATCGCATCTATGCCTACAGAAACTTTGGGAAGACTGTGACGCCCCCAAAATAGGTCCATTCCACCCAACCTATTCTGAGTTGCCAAATACATGGTACAGAAACAACTACAACTTTATTAATACAACATAAAAACTGTGAGTGTAAATACAAATATTGTCATCTAGACAATATCCACACTCAAATAAGTCCTCATTACAATTATTGGTACAATATTTTACAAAAAAAATGGTGAGGACTACTAAAACAACTTCCTAGAACCTTCATTCCATACCCCGACTAGTACTTGCTATATTCTCGCCTCCTGAGAAGAAAATGGAACAACAAGAAAAAGGGTGAGCTCAACTAGCCCAGTAAAGAATATTATGACTAAGTTAATATACAACAAATTATCGTTAGTCTTCAACAGGAAAAAATTTAATAGAATACAATAGACAACAAGTTTTAAATCAATATTCGCAGCGAAAAATAATAATTCATAGAAAAGTTACGTAGAGAATGAAATCTACGATTATCTATGAATTTAAAAACCCATCATCAACATTTTATCCCTGTAATATCAATCAATAAATATCTTGAATCAAATAGTCATCTTTGCACTACAGGCCAAAGATATTCATCAGTTGGTCATGTTCACCTCAACACCTGTTCATCTTTGCACTACGGGCCAAAGATATTCATCAGAAATCATTAATCTTTGCACTACAGGCCAAAGATATTCATTTATATCATCATTTAGGACTGAGGATGATGAAAAATATTTTAAAGAAAACGAATCCAGTGAAACAAAAGAATAAATATTAAGGATTCGTATTTCAACTACTCCATGTCCAAAAATACCTCATAAATAATCATAGTGGAGTAAAATTCAAGAATGATCAAAACATGGATACAATCAAAGCTAGTATCCATAATAGATATTTTGGATAAAAAGAAGAAAATTTCATTTTTCGGTGAATAGTAACTGGTGAATAGTAATTCGTGAATAGTAACTCATGAATAGTAACTCGTGAATAGTAATCCCGACATGAAAAGTTCCAAATTTGATAAAAAAATTCAGATCAATACTTCGGCATAATGATATTGAAGAAAATAATATCATTTAAGAAGAAATAACATCCCTTATCTCAGCAAAAACAGTACTTCTAGTTGAAACACCGGATATATGTTATAACTTGAACTTGCACCGTATAGCAACACTCAAAGTATCAAATACTCACAAGAATACGCTCGATATAGAGAGAGAAATAGAGAGAAACTTGTGTTTCTGGTGTGATTTTTAATTCTACCCTAAGCACCCTATTTATAGGAAAATGCTTAGAACACCAAAGCAGAAAATTTAATATAATATTAATATATATATATATATATATATATATATATATATATATATATATATATATATATAAATTTTCAAGCCCACCTCAAGACCATCTGAACTCAGCTCATTATGCACATGTTGTAGCCCACAAAATAAACAAAAAACGTTTTCTTTGAAAAAAATAATTAAAACTTCCAAAAATCAATTATTTCGGAACTTCGGAACTTCAATAATTCATAATAAATAGCCCTTTATCAAAAAATTCGAATCTTGCGAGTTTTTATAGGAAATTCAATTCTCTACAACTTTGCAGAAGAAAGTTTTTCCAAATTCTAAACAGAAATTGACCGAAATCCACAAACGGGCGATTTTACCGTCAATAATAAATTTTCGGTCAAGAATTATGTCCACCAACACACAAAACATGTGTTAATCATTTAATGCCACAAAAATACTCTTCCTCCTCATATACTCATATATCCCACATTCATTGTAAAAATACCATCATCAATATATTATTAAAATAATATATTTAAATGAATTATTTTATCAGAAAAAGATAAAATATTAATTTTCAACAATTGTCACATTAAAAATTTTCTCCATCTATATCCACATAAAATCAATATTTTACTCATCATATAAATTAATAACTAATTATACACAAATAATATTGCAGAATCACAGTACTAGCAACCAGGCCGTTCCCAGGAAAGAGGGGACTTTCCAATAAGGATTTCTCCTTACTGGCGCGCAATTAAATGACCAAACCTCTCCTTAGATAAAACTTTCTAGACATTGCCAATAATGTTATCTAATAATATTATTAAGATAATATGAATTATTGCTCCGATAATAGAAAATACTGTGTAGTGACAATTATAAAATATCAACGTAGCAATTATTTAATCAATAAAATATTGAACAGTAATTACTGTAATCATTATTGAGTAGTGTCTTCTTACGTAAGAATCAATAATTGGTGCAATACTGTGTGCTACTGTGCAACAACGAGTATTACTGTGTTTTAACCACCGGGTGTTCCAACAATATTAACGGTAACAACTACTCCGTTATTTATATAAACAACTTATTTTTGTCATTTTCTTCATCTAATCGCTTTCCGTTATGGGACCCACAAAAGACTGCGCCGTCGTACGAATATTCTCCGACAGTAAGAATATTCCACGACCAAGCGAATATTCCCTGACAACAATGAATATTTTATAACCACTTGCTTATTTAAAATATTTGCGCATTTTACCCATAACTGACCACATTAATCAAATCAATCCTTACTATTTCAGAATAATAAATAGAGGAAATTAAATTTCATTTATTAATAATTTGGGGTCTTACAACCTCCCCTCCTTATAAAATTTCGTCCTCGAAATTGACATACGTACCTGGTGTTTCGAAAAGATGAGGATATCTCGCTTTCATTTCCGTTTCCAACTCCCAGATCATTTCCTCAATAGCATAGTTTTTCCACAAATTTTTAACTTGTGGTATGACCTTCGTGCGTAGGACATGCTCCTTCCTATCCAAGATCTTGACAGGTACCACCTCGTACGTTAAGTCTTCGGCTATCTCGTTCGGTTCTAACTCAATAACGTGGTTCGGGTCTTTCACATATTTACGAAGCACAGATATATGAAAAACATTATGAACACGAGACATACTTGGAGGTAACGCGAGTCTATAGGCCACATTTCCTACTCGGTCAAGAATCTGAAAAGGACCAATAAATCGTGGATTGAGCTTTCCTCTCTTCCCAAATCTTGTAACTCCCTTCCATGGAGTAACTCGCAACAATACATGATCCCCAATATCAAATTCCACGTCCTTTCGATGAAGATCCGCATAACTCTTTTGTCGATCCTGTGCCGTTTGTATACATTGTCGAATCGTTTGGATCTTCTCTGTAGTCATTCGTACCAACTCTGGTCCCAACAACGTTGCTTCTCCCACCTCATCCCAACATACTGGAGAGTGACACTTTCGTCCATACAATACTTTAAATGGAGCCACACCTATACTGCCCTGATAATTGTTATTGTAGGAGAATTTCACCAATGGTAGGTACTTATCCCAACTCCCTTTAAAATCTAGGACACAAAGTCTTAATAGATCTTCAAGAGTTTGAATAGTCCTCTCTGATTGCCCGTCCATTTGAGGATGGTATGCCGAACTGAACCGTAAATCCGTGCCCATAGCTTTTTGCAAGCTAACCCAAAATCTTGAAGTGAATCTTGGGTCACGATCCGAAACTATGGATACTGGCATGCCATGCAACCTTACAATCTCATTCACGTACATACTAGCAAGACGTTCAAGGGAATAAGTCTCCCGTATCAGCAAGAAATGAGCAGACTTGGTTAATCTATCAACTATAACCCAAATAGCATTTATGCCTTGAGAAACCGTGGGAAGACCCGTAACGAAATCCATGGTAATGTGTTCCCACTTCCATTTTGGAATCTTAAGTGGTTGCAATAGACCCTTTGGTACTTGATGCTCCGCCTTTACACGTTGACAAGTTAAACACCTCGAGATAAACTTTGCAATCTCTCTCTTCATATTTTTCACCAAAATGTATGTCGAAGATCACGATACATTTTAGTACTTCCAGGATGGATTGCAAATGGTGTATTGTGTTCCTCCATCATGATCTTGTACTTCAAATCAGAATCGTTAGGAACACAAAGTCTGGAGTGGACTCGAAGTATTCCTTCTTCATCGATTCTTGCTTCTGGAATAGTACCTTCTTGCACTTTCTTCTTCATACGCATCAGCTCCGGGTCTGTAGCTTGAGTAACTTTAACTTTATCGATTAAAGTTGGTTCTACGCGTATACTTGACATCATCGCACTCGTTCCTGCATATGATCTTCTACTCAACGCGTCAGCTACCACGTTTGCTTTTCCAGGATGGTATTGAATAGTGTGGTCGTAATCTTTCAACAGCTCGAGCCAACGTCGTTGCCGCATGTTGAGTTCTTTTTGAGTGAAGAAATATTTGAGGCTTTTATGGTCTGAATATATCTCCACTTTCTCCCCATATAGATAGTGCCTCCAGATCTTTAGCGCGAAAACGACTGCTGCCAACTCTAGATCATGAGTAGGATAATTTCTCTCATATTCTTTAAGTTGTCGCGAGGCATAGGCTATGACTTTCCTACGTTGCATGAGAACACATCCTAACCCTTTGCCTGAAGCATCGCTGTAGATAACAAATCCATCCGAAGCAGATGGTATTGTCAGAACAGGTGCCGAAATGAGTCTCCTTTTAAGCTCTTGGAAACTCTTCTCGCATTCTTCGCTCCATACGAATTTGATATCCTTCCGAGTCAGCTGAGTTAACGGGGTAGCGATTCGAGAAATCCTTCCACGAATCTCCGATAGTAACCAGCTAAGCCTAGAAAGCTACGTATTTCGATTACTAACTTAGGTTTGCTATCAACTGTGACTCATATCCCAATCTTGGATAGCACGTCACAATGACACCTATCAGTTTACTACCGCACGAATATGGCGTCCCCTACGGAGAGTCTGGCTTCGGTGCATTCCACAAAGGAAGTCACCAGATAAAGGCTCGGTTATCAACTTCTATAGTAGGGTTTTTAACTCCTGAAGTTCAATAGGAGCCATTCGATATGAGATTTTAGAAGTGAGTTTTGTACCAGATTCAAAGATGATACAAAATTCAATATCACGCGTAGGCCAAGAAATTCTTCAGGAAATACGTCAGGGATTTTACTAACAATAGAAATATCATTCAATTCTGACGTATTTTTGTTCAAGTCCATGACATGGCTAAGAAAGCTTGACATCCGTTTTTCAATAAACGAATGACTTTACGGCTTGATATGAAAGAGTTTGACTTCAATGGTTTGGTTGCTTGAATTCGAATAACAGGTTGCTTAGGAATATGAAAACTAACAACCTTACGAAAGCAATCAATTTTGGCATGATAAGTAGTTAACCAATTAATTCCTAAAATCACATCAAAAGCAAGTATCTTTAAACAGATAAGGTCAACAGGTAATGTGATGGTGCCAACTTGGATCAAACAAGATTTATAAACAGTGGATGTAACGAAAGTTTCTCCTAACGGAGTTTCAACAGATAAGTCAAAGTCTAATTTTCTCCGGAGTCAATTTTAAACGTTGAGCACAAGCAGGAGAAATAAATGAATGGGTAGAACCGGTATCTAATAAGGTATAGACTTCGCAAAAATTTATAATTAACTAACCCCTGCTAACTTCGTTCGGGTTCCTCGCATTCTGACCAGTCACGAAAAACGCTCTTCCAGGAACCGTTGACTTTGACTTTTCTGAGATAACTTTTTGAGTCACCACCCCCGTTGGACTTGGTTTCGCTACAGTGCAATCTCGAGTGATATGTCCTTCCTTTCTACAGTTATAACATACCTTAAACTGTTGTGGACAGTTTGGGTTGATATGTCCTTCTTTTCCGCACTTATAGCATATGACCGGTGGTCGTTCTCCTCCCTTGGAACCAGTTGCTGCTGGTGCTGACGTCTTCGTATTGTCATTGTTGAATCTCCTCTTTTTAAAATCTCCTCCCGACTCGCTTCTTCTATTTTCATAGCCACGATTACCACTAGAGTGGTTGCCGTTCTTGTCTATATTTTTCTTTCTCCGCTGGTTATCATTGTTCTAATGACTATTGTCACCGATATGATCCTGGTTGTGGTCCCTCGGTTGACCGTACTCGTTATCTCGCTCTAATAATTGAGCCCTGTTGACAACATCTGAATAGAGAGAAAATTTATGAGAAATGAGATATTGACGTATGGCGGGTTTCAAACCTCTCAGAAACATCCGCGTCATACGTTCCTCATTCTCCACCAAATGAGGTGCAAACCTGGACAACTCTGCAAACTTCGCCTCGTACTGGGACACCGTCATGTTATTCTGCTCCAGTCTAATAAACTCTACCTCCTTCATATGGCGAATACTTTCAGGAAAGTATTTTTCGTTGAAGAGTTTCTGAAATGTCTCCCAAGACATGCTGAGTGCGGCTGGATGGGTACGTTTCACAGACTCCCACCAGTAGTCTGCCTCGCCACAGAACATAAAGGTGGCGAATGGAACCTTCTGTTCCTCCGTGCATCCCAAGACATCAAATATCTTGGTAATTTGCTTGACCCATGTCTCCGCCTTAATCGGATCTGGCTTTCCTTTAAATTCTGGTGGTCCCAACTCTTTAAACTGCTTGGCTGTGACCAGCTGTGCGTTGCCATTGTTTCTTCCTATATTTTGAACAGGAATCTCCTTTGTCTGGTTTTGCATGAACCGCAAAAAACTTCTAAACATCCCATCGTTCATCGTCTGCTCAGTGGTGTTGTTCACAGGAGGAACATTGCCAGCCTGTTGTACGTTCTCCTCGTTGGTGAGTACAGGTGTCTCCACGGTTTCATTTACTCCACTGTTAACATTCTCAGTCGATATTCTAAAATACTGCCATAAAACAAAGGTTAATTTAACAAATTCACATATCACATAATATCCCTATATTATGACCAACCAACAAATAAGCTTAGGTAGGACACACTAGCGAAGGATTTACTCGTCTCTCCCCTCCTAGTTTTATTCCCCGATCTCTGCCAGAGATCATATCCCTAAGCTCTGATACCAACTGTGACGCCCCCAAAATAGGTCCATTCCACCCAACTTATTCTGAGTCGCCAAATACATGGTACAGAAATAACTATAACTTTATTAATACAACATAAAAACTGTGAGTGTAAATACAAATATTGTCATCTAGACAATATCCACACTCAAATAAGTTCTCATTACAATTATTGGTACAATATTTTACAAAAAAAATGGTGAGAACTACTAAAACAACTTCCTAGAACCTTCATTCCATACCCCGACTAGTACTTGCTACATTCTAGCCTCCTGAGAAGAAAATGGAACAACAAGGAAAAGGGTGAGCTCAACTAGCCCAGTAAAGAATATTATGACTAAGATAATATCAATCAATAAATATCTTGAATCAAATAGTCATCTTTGCACTACAGGCCAAAGATATTCATCAGTTGGTCATGTTCACCTCAACACATGTTCATCTTTGCACTACGGGCCAAAGATATTCATCAGAAATCATTAATCTTTGCACTACAGGCCAAAGATAGTCATTTATATCATCATTTAGGACTGAGGATGATGAAAAATATTTTAAAGAAAACGAATCTAGTGAAACAAAAGAATAAATATTAAGGATTCGTATTTCAACTACTACATGTCCAAAAATACCTCATAAATAATCATAGCGGAGTAAAATTCAAGAATGATCAAAACATGAATATAATCAAAGCTAGTATCCATAATAGATATTTTGGATAAAAAGAAGAAAATTTTATTTTTCGGTAAATAGTAACTCGTGAATAGTAACTCGTGAATAGTAACTCATGAATTGTAACTCGTGAATAGTAATCCCGACATGAAAAGTTCTAAATTTGATAAAAAGTTCAGATCAATATTTCGGCATAATGATATTGAAGAAAATAATATCATTTAAGAAGAAATAACATCCCTTACCTCAGCAAAAACAGTACTTCTAGTTGAAACACCGGATATATGTTATGACTTGAACTTGCACCATATAGCAACACTCAAAGTATCAAATACTCACAAGAATACGCTCGATATAGAGAGAGAAATAGAGAGAAACTTGTATTTTTGGTGTGATTTTCAATTCTAACCTAAGCACCCTATTTATAGGAAAATGCTTAGAACACCAAAGCAGAAAATTTAATATAATATTAATATATATATATATATATATATATATATATATATATAATTTTCAAGCCCACCTCAAGACCATCTGAACTCAGCTCATTATGCACATGTTGTAGCCCACAAAACAAACAAAAAACGTTTTCTTTGAAAAAAATAATTAAAACTTCCAAAAATCAATTATTTCAGAACTTCGGAACTTCAATAATTCATAATAAATAGCTCTTTTATCAGAAAATTCGAATCTCGCAAGTTTTTATAGGAAATTCAATTCTCTACAACTTTGCAGAACAAAGTTTTTTCAAATTCTAAACAGAAATTGACCGAAATCCACAAACGGGCAATTTTACCGTCAATAATAAATTTTCGGTCAAGAATTATGTCCACCAACACACAAAATATGTGTTAATCATTTAATACCACAAAAATACTCTTCCTCCTCATATACTCATATATCCCACATTCATTGTAAAAATACCATCATCAATATATTATTAAAATAATATATTTAAATGAATTATTTTATCAGAAAAAGATAAAATATTAATTTTCAACAATTGTCACATTAAAAATTTTCTCCATCTATATCCACATAAAATCAATATTTTCCTCATCATATAAATCAATAATTAATTATACACAAATAATATTACAGAATCACAGTACTAGCAACTAGGCTGTTCCCAGGAAAGAGGGGGCTTTCCAATAAGGATTTCTCCTTACTGGCGCGCAATTAGATGACCAAACCTCTCCTTAAACAGAACTTTCTAGACATTGCCAATAATGTTATCTAATAATATTATTCAGATAATATGAATTATTGCTCCGATAATGAAAAATACTGTGTAGTGATAATTATAAAATATCAACGTAGCAATTATTTAATCAATAAAATATTGAACAATAATTACTGTAATCATTATTGAGTAGTGCCTTCTTACGTAAGAATCAATAATTGGTGCAATACCGTGTGCTACTGTGCAACAACGCGTATTACTGTGTTTTAACCACCGGGTGTTCCAACAGTATTAACGGTAACAACTACGCCGTTATTTATATAAACAACTTATTTTTGTCGTTTTCTTCATCCAATCGTTTTCCGTTATGGGGCCCACAAAAGACTGCGCCGTCGTACGAATATTCTCCGACAGTAAGAATATTTCACGACCAAGCGAATATTCCCCGACAATAATGAATATTTTATAACCACTTGCTTATTTAAAATATTTGCGCATTTTACCCATAACTGACCACATTAATCAAATCAACCCTTACTATTTCAGAATAATAAATAGAGGAAATTAAATTTCATTTATTAATAATTTGGGGTCTTACAAAGACCCGTAACGAAATCCATGGTAATGTGTTTCCACTTCCATTTCGGAATCTCAAGTGGTTGCAATGGACCCTTTGGCACTAGATGCTCGGCCTTTACTCGTTGACAAGTTAAACACCTCGAGATAAACTCTACGATCTCTCTCTTCATATTGTTCCACCAAAATGTATGTCGAAAATCATGATACATTTTGGTACTCACAGGATGGATTGCAAATGGTGTGTTGTGTGCCTCCATCATGATTCTATGCTTCAAGTCAGAATCGTTAGGAACACAAAGTCTGGAGTTGACTCAAAGTATTCCTTCTTCATCGATTCCTACTTCTGGAATATCACATTCTTGCACTTTTTTCTTCATACGCATCACCCCAGGTCCGTAGCTTGAGCAGTTTTAACTTTATCGATTAAAGTCGGTTCTACTCGTATGTTTGATATCCTCACCTGGGTACTTGGAGCCTTTAACTCTATCTCCATCCTTTTTAAGTCGTACAAAATGGGTCTTTGCATTACCAACATCACACGCATACCCACATATGATCTTGTACTCAATGCGTCAGCTACAACGTTTGCTTTTCTAGGATGATATTGAATGTTATGGTCGTAATCTTTCAACAGCTCGAGCCAACGTCGTTGCCGCCTGTTGAGTTCTTTTTGGGTGAAGAAATATTTGAGGCTTTTATGATCCGTATAAATCTCCACTGTAAGACCCCAAGTTATTATAAATAAAATTGAATTTCCTTTATTTAATATTTTGAAATAGTAAGGGTTAAATTGATTAATGAGGTTAGTTATGGGTAAAATGCGCAAATATTTCAAATAAACAGGTGATTATAAAATATTCATTGTTGTCGGGGAATATTTGTTTGGCGTGGAATATTCTTGTTGTCGGGGAATATTCGTACGACGGCGCAGCCTTGTGTGGGTCCCATAACAGAAAGCGATTGGATGAAGAAAACGACAAAAATAAGTTGTTTATAAATAACAGCGTAGTTACCGTTAATACTGTTGGAATACCCGGTGGTTAAAACACAGTAATACGCGTTGTTGCACAGTAGCACACTGTATTGCACCAATTATTGATTCTTACGTAAGAAGGCACTACTCAATAATGATTACAGTAATTATTGTTCAATATTTTATTTTATTGATTAAATAATTGCTACGTTGATATTTTATAATTGTCACTACACAGTATTTTCCATTATCGGAGCAATAATTCATATTATCTGAATAATATTATTAGATAACATTATTGGCAATGTCTAAAAAGCTCTGTCTAAGGAGAGGTTTGGTCATCTAATTGCGCGCCAGTAAGGAGAAATCCTTATTGGAAAGCCCCTTCTTTCCTGGGAACGGCCTGGTTGCCAGTACTGTGGTTCTGTAATATTATTTGTGTATAATTAATTATTAATTTATATGATGAGGAAAATAGTGATTTTATGTGGATATAGATGGAGAAAATTTTTAATGTGACAATTGTTAAAAATTAATATTTTATCTTTTTCTGATAAAATAATTTATTTAAATATATTATTTTAATAATATATTGATGGTGATATTTTTACAATAAATGTGGGATATATGAGTATATGAGGAGGAAGGGTATTTTTGTGGCATTAAATGATTAACACATATTTTGTGTGTTGGTGGACACAATTCTTGACCGAAAATTTATTATTGACTGTAAAATCGCCCGTTTGTGGATTTCGGTCAATTTCTGTTTGGAATTTAGAAAAACTTTCTTCTGTAAAGTTGTAGAGAATTGAATTTCCTATAAAAACTTGCGAGAATCGAATTTTCTGACAAAAAGGCTATTTATTATGAATTATTGAAGTTTCGAAGTTCCGAAATAATTGATTTTTGGGAGTTTTAGTTAATTATTTTGAGAAAAACATTTTTTGTATTTTTTTGGACATCATAAACATGTGCAAGGTGGCTGATTTTAGATGGTCTTGAGGTGGGCTTGAAAATTATATATATATATATATATATATATATATATATATATATATATATATATATATATATATATATATATATATATATATATATATATATTATATTAAATTTTCTGCTTTGGTGTTCTAAGTATTTTCCTATAAATAGGGTGCTTAGGTTAGAATTGAAAATCACACCAGAAACACAAGTTTCTCTCTATTTCTCTCTCTATATCGAGCGTATTCTTGTGAGTATTTGATACTTTGAGTGTTGCTATACGGTGCAAGTTTCTTTCAGTACTATATCTAGTATTTCAGTCAGAAGTACCGTCTTTCCGAGGTAAGGGATGTTATTTCTTCTTAAATGATATTATTTTCTTCAATATCATTATGCCGAAGTATTGATCTGAATTTTTTATCAAATTTGGAATTTTTCATGTCGGGGTTACTATTCATGAGTTACTATTCACGAGTTACTATTCACGAGTTACTATTCACCGAAAAATAAAATTTTCTTCTTTTCGTCCAAAATATCTATTCTGGATACTAGCTTTGATTGTATCCATGTTTTGATCATTCTTGAATTTTACTCCACTATGATTATTTATGAGGTATTTTTGGACATGGAATAGCTGAAATACGAATCCTTAATATTTATTATTTTGTTTCACTGGATTCGTTTCCTTTAAAATATTTTTCATCATCCTCAGTCTTAAATGATGATATAACTGAATAACTTTGGCCTGTAGTGCAAAGATTAATCATTTCTGATGAATATCTTTGGCCCGTAGTGCAAAGATGAACAGGTGTTGAGGTGAACATGACCAACTGATGAATATCTTTTGCCTGTAGTGCAAAGATGACTATTTGATTCAAGATATTTATTGATTGATGTTACATGGATAAAATATTGATGATGGGCTTTTAAATTCATAGATAATCGTAGATTTCATTCTCTACGTAACTCTTCTATGAATTATTATTTTCCGCTGCGAATATTGATTTAAAAGTTGTTGTCTATTGTATTCTATTAGATTTTTCCCTGTTGAAGACTAAGGATAATTTGTTGTATATTATCTTAGTCATAATATTCTTTACTGGGCTAGTTGAGCTCACCCTTTTTCTTGTTGTTCCATTTTTCTTCTCAGGAGGCGAGAATGTAGCGAGTACTAGTCGGAGTGTGGAATGATGGTTCAAGACAGTTGTTTTAGTAGTCCTCACTATTTTGTAAAATAGTGTATCAATAAGTATAATGAGGACTTAATTGAGTATGAATACTGTCTAGATGACAATATTTGTATTTAAACTCACAGTATATGACTTGTCGTATTTTGCACGACAATTGTAATAATAAAGTTGTAGTTATTTTCTGTACCATGTATTTGGCGACTCAGAATGGGTTGGATGGATTGAACCTATTTTGGGGGCGTCACAGTTGGTATCAGAGCTTAGGGATATGATCTCTGGCGGAGATCGGGGAATAGAACTAGGAGGGGAGAGACGAGTAAATCCTTCGTTAGTGTGTCCTACCTAAGCTTATCTGTTGGTCGGTCATTATATAGGGGTATTATGTGATTTGTTAATTTGTTTAATTAACCTTTGTTTTATGGCAGTATTTGAGAATGTTGACTGAGAATGTTAACAGTGGAGTAAATGAAATCGTGGAGACACCTGTACTCACCAACGACGAGAACGTGCAACAGGTTGGCAATGTTCCTCCTGTGAACAACACCAATGAGCAGATGATGAACGATGGGATGTTTAGAAGCTTTTTGCAGTTCATGCAAAATCAGACGAAGGAGACTCGTGTTCAAAATACAGGAGGAAATGATAGCAATTCACGGTTTGTCACGGCCAAGCAGTTCAAGGAGTTGGGACCACCAGAATTTAAGGGAAAGCCGGATCCGATCATGGCGGAAACGTGGGTCAAGCAAATTACCAAGATATTCGATGTCTTGGGATGCACGGAGGAACAAAAGGTCCCATTTGCCACCTTTATGTTCCGTGGCGAGGCAGACTACTGGTGAGAGTCTGTAAAGCGTACCCATCCAGCCGCACTCAGCATGTCTTGGGAGACATTTCAGAAACTCTTCAACAAAAAATACTTTCCTGAAAGTATTCGCCATATGAAGGAGGTAGAGTTTATTAGACTGGAGCAGAATAACATGACGGTGTCCCAGTACGAGGCAAAATTTGTAGAGTTGTCCAGGTTTGCACTTCATTTGGTGGAGAATGAGGAATGTATGACGCAGATGTTTCTGAGAGGTTTGAAACCCGGCATACGTCAATATCTCATTTCTCATAAATTTTCTCTCTATTCAGATGTTATCAACAGGGCTCAATTATTAGAGCGAGATAACGAGTATGGTCAATCGAGGGACCACAACCAGGATCATACCGGTGACAGCAGTCATCAGAACAATGATAACCAGCGGAGAAAGAAGAATACGGACAAGAGCGGCAACCACTCTGGTGGTAATCATGGCCATGAGAATAGAAGAAGCGAGTCGGAAGGAGATTTTAAAAAGAGGAGATTCAACAATGACAATGTGAAGACGTCAGCACCAGCAGCAACTGGTTCCAAGGGAGGAGAGCGACCGCCGGTCATATGCTATAAGTGCGGAAAAGAAGGACATATCAGCCCAAACTGCCCACAACAGTTTAAGGTATGTTATAACTGTGGAAAGGAAGGACATATCGCTCGAGATTGTACTGTAGCGAAACCAAGTCCAACGGGAGTGGTGACTCAAAAAGTTGTCCTAGAAAAGTCAAAGTCAACGGTTCCTGAAAGAGCATTTTTCGTGACTGGTCAGAATGCGAAGAACCCGAACGAAGTTAGCACGGGTTAGTTAATTATAAATTTTTACGAAGTTTATACCTTATTAGATACCGGTTCTACACATTCATTTATCTCTTCTACTTATGCTCAACGTTTAAACTTGACTCCGGAGAAAATTAGACTTTGACTTATCTGTTGAAACTCTGTTAGGAGAAATTTTCATCACATCCACTGCTTATAAATCTTGTTTGATCCAAGTTGGCACCATCACATTACCTGTTGACCTTATCTCTTTAAAGATACTTGCTTTTGATGTGATTTTAGGGATCGATTGGTTAACTACTCATCATGCCAAATTGATTACATTTGTAAGGTTGTTAGTTTTCATATTCCTAAGCAACCTGTTATTCAAATTCAAGCAACCAAACCATTGAGGTCAAACTCTTTCATATCAATCCGTAAAGTCATTCGTTTATTGAAAAACGGATGTCAAGCTTTCTTAGCTATGTTATGGACTTGAACAAAAATACGTCAAATTTGAATGATATTTCTATTGTTAGTAAATCCCTGACGTATTTCCTGAAGAATTTCTTGGCCTACGCGTGATATTGAATTTTGTATCATCTTTGAATCTGGTACAAAACGCACTTCTAAAATCTCATATCGAATGGCTCCTATTGAACTTCAGGAGTTAAAAACCTAACTGTAGAAGTTTATACCCGAGCCTCTATCCGGTGACTTCCTTTGTGGAATGCACTGAAGTCAGACTCTCCGTAGGGGATACCATATTCGTGTGGTAGTAAACTGATAGGTGTCATTGTGACGTGCTATCCAAGATTGGGATATGAGTCACAGTTGAGAGCAACATAAGTCAGTAATCGAAATACGTAGCTTTATAGTTATTATCGGAGATTCGTAAAAGAATTTTCTCGAATCGCTACTCCATTAACTCAGCTGACTCGAAAAGATACAAACTTCGAATGGACCGAGGAATGCGAAAAGAGCTTCCAACATGCGACACCGACGTTGGCTCGAGCTGTTGAAAGATTTCGATCATACTATTCAATACCATCCTGGAAAAGCAAACGTGGTAGCTGACGCATTGAGTAGAAGATCATATGCAGGAACGAGTGCGATGATGTCAAGTATACGCGTAGAACCAACTTTAATCGATAAAGTTAAAGTTGCTTAAGCCACAGACCCGGAGCTGATGCGTATGAAGAAGAAAGTGCAATAAGGTGCTATTCCGGAAGCGAGAATCGATGAAGAAGGAATACTTCGAGTCCACTCCAAACTTTGTGTTCCTAACGATTCTGATTTGAAGTACAAGATCATGATGGAGGCACACAATACACCATTTGTAATCCATCCTGGAAGTACTAAAATGTATCGTGATCTTCGACATTCATTTTGGTGGAACAATATGAAGAGAGAGATTGTAAAGTTTATCTCAAGGTGTTTAACTTGTCAACGTGTAAAGGCGGAGCATCAAGTACCAAAGGGTCCATTGCAACCACTTGAGATTCTGAAATGGAAGTGGGAACACATTACCATGGATTTCGTTACGGGTCTTCCTACGGTTTTCTCAAGGCATAAATGCTATTTGGGTTATAGTTGATAGATTAACCAAGTCTGCTCATTTCTTGCCGATGCGAGAGACTTATTCCCTTGAACGTCTTGCTAATATGTACGTGAATGAGATTGTAAGGTTGCATGGCATGCCAGTATCCATAGTTTCGGATCGTGACCCAAGATTCACTTCAAGATTTTGGGTTAGCTTGCAAAAAGCTATAGGCACGGATTTATGATTTAGTTCAGCTTACCATCCTCAAATGGATGGACAATCAGAGAGGACTATTCAAACTCTTGAAGATCTATTAAGACTTTGTGTCCTAGATTTCAAAGGGAGTTGGGATAAGTACCTACCATTGGTGGAATTCTCCTACAATAACAGTTATTAGGCAAGTATAGGTGTGGCTCCATTTGAAGCATTGTATGGACGAAAGTGTCGCTATCCAGTATGCTGGGATGAGGTGGGAGAAGCAACGTTGTTGGGACCATAGTCGGTACGAATGACTACAGAGAAGATCCAAACGATTCGACAACGTATACAAATGGCACAGGATCGACAAAAGAGTTATGCGGATCTTCATCGAAAGGACGTGGAATTTGATATTGGGGATCATGTATTGTTACGAGTTACTCCATGGAAGGGAGTTACAAGATTCGGGAAGAGAGGAAAGCTCAATCCACGATTTATTGGTCAATTTCAGATTCTTGACCGAGTAAAAAATGTGGCCTATAGACTCGCGTTACCTCCAAGTATGTCTCGTGTTCATAATGTTTTTTATATATCTGTGCTTCGTAAATATGTGAAAGACCCAAACCACGTTATTGAGTTAGAACCAGACGAGATAGCCGAAGACTTAACGTACGAAGAGGTACCTGTCAAGATCTTGGATAGGAAGGAGCATGTCCTACGCACGAAGGTCATACCACAAGTTAAAATTTTGTGGAGGAACCATGCTATTGAAGAAATGACCTGGGAGTTAGAAACAGAAATGAAAGCGGGGTATTCTCATCTTTTCGAAACACCAGGTGCGTATGTCAATTTCGAGGACGAAATTTCATAAGGAGGGGAGGTTGTAAGACCCCAACTTATTATAAATAAAATTGAATTTCCTTTATTTATTATTTTGAAATAGTAAGGGTTAAATTGATTAACGATGTTAGTTATGGGTAAAATGCGCAAATATTTCAAATAAATAGGTGGTTATAAAATATTCATTGTTGTCGGAGAATATTTATTTGGTCGTGGAATATTCTTGTTGTCGGGGAATATTCGTACGACGGCGTAGCCTTGTGTGGGTCCCATAACAGAAAGCGATTGGATGAAGAAAACGACAAAAACAAGTTGTTTATAAATAACAGCGTAGTTGTTACCGTTAATACTGTTAGAATACCCGGTGGTTAAAACACAGTAATACGCGTTGTTGCACAGTAGCACACTGTATTGCACCAATTATAGATTCTTACGTAAGAAGGTACTACTCAATAATGATTACAGTAATTACTGTTCAATATTTTATTTTATTGATTAAATAATTGCTACGTTGATATTTTATAATTGTCACTACACAATATTTTCCATTATCGGAGCAATAATTCATATTATCTGAATAATATTATTAGATAACATTATTGGCAATGTCTAGAAAGTTCTGTCTAAGGAGAGGTTTGGTCATCTAATTGCGCGCCAGTAAGGAGAAATCCTTATTGGAAAGCCCCCTCTTTCCTGGGAACGGCCTGGTTGCCAGTACTGTGGTTCTGTAATATTATTTGTGTATAATTAATTATTAATTTATATGATGAGAAAAATAGTGATTTTATGTGGATATAGATGGAGAAAATTTTTAATGTGATAATTGTTGAAAATTAATATTTTATCTTTTTCTGATAAAATAATTCATTTAAATATATTATTTTAATAATATATTGATGGTGATATTTTTACAATAAATGTGGGATATATGAGTATATGAGGAGAAAGGGTATTTTTGTGGCATTAAATGATTAACACATATTTTGTGTGTTGGTGGACACAATTCTTGACCGAAAATTTATTAGTGACTGTAAAATCGCCCGTTTGTGGATTTCAGTCAATTTCTGTTTGGAATTTGGAAAACCTTTCTTCTGCAAAGTTGTAGAGAATTGAATTTCCTATAAAAACACGCGTGATTCGAATTTTCTGATAAAAGGGCTATTTATTATGAATTATTGAAGTTTCGAAGTTCCGAAATAATTGATTTTTGGGAGTTTTAGTTACTTATTTTGAGAAAAATGTTTTTTGTATTTTTTTGGACATCATAAACATGTGCAAGGTGGCTGATTTTAGATGGTCTTGAGGTGGGCTTGAAAATTATATATATATATATATTAATATTATATTAAATTTTCTGCTTTGGTGTTCTAAGCATTTTCCTATAAATAGGGTGCTTAGGTTATAATTGAAAATCACACCAGAAACACAAGTTTCTCTCTATTTCTCTCTCTATATCTAGCGTATTCTTGTGAGTATTTGATACTTTGAGTGTTGCTATACGGTGCAAGTTTCCTTCAGCACTATATCTAGTATTCCAGTCAGAAGTACCGTCTTTCCGAGGTAAGGGATGTTATTTCTTCTTAAATGATATTATTTTCTTCAATATCATTATGCCGAAGTATTAATCTGAATTTTTTATCAAATTTGGAATTTTTCATGTCGGGGTTACTATTCATGAGTTACTATTCACAAGTTACTATTCACGAGTTACTATTCACCGAAAAATAAAATTTTCTTCTTTTCGTCCAAAATATCTATTCTGGATACTAGCTTTGATTGTATCCATGTTTTGATCATTCTTGAATTTTACTTCACTATGATTATTTATGAGGTATTTTTGGACATGTAATAGTTGAAATACGAATCCTTAATATTTATTATTTTGTTTCACTGGATTCGTTTCCTTTAAAATATTTTTCATCATCCTCAGTCTTAAATGATGATATAACTGAATAACTTTGGCCTGTAGTGCAAAGATTAATGATTTCTGATGAATATCTTTGGCCCGTAGTGCAAAGATGAACAGGTGTTGAGGTGAACATGACCAACTGATGAATATCTTTGGCCTGTAGTGTAAAGATGACTATTTGATTCAAGATATTTATTGATTGATGTTACAGGGATAAAATGTTGATGATGGGCTTTTAAATTCATAGATAATCGTAGATTTCATTCTCTACGTAACTCTTCTATGAATTATTATTTTTCGCTGCGAATATTGATTTAAAAGTTGTTGTCTATTGTATTCTATTAGATTTTTCCCTGTTGAAGACTAAGGATAATTTGTTGTATATTATCTTAGTCATAATATTCTTTACTGGGCTAGTTGAGCTCACCCTTTTTCTTGTTGTTCCATTTTTCTTCTTAGGAGGCGAGAATGTAGCGAGTACTAGTCGGGGTGTGGAATGATGATTCAAGACAGTTGTTTTAGTAGTCCTCACTATTTTGTAAAATAGTGTATCAATAAGTATAATGAGGACTTAATTGAGTATGAATACTGTCTAGATGACAATATTTGTATTTAAACTCATAGTATATGAGTTGTCGTATTTTGCACGACAATTGTAATAATAAAGTTGTAGTTATTTTCTGTACTATGTATTTGGCGACTCAGAATGGGTTGGATGGATTGGACCTATTTTGGGGGCGTCACATCCACTTTCTCCCCATACAGGTAGTGCCTCCATATTTTCAACGCGAAAACGACTGCTGCCAACTCTAGATCATGAGTAGGATAATTCCTCTCATATTCTTTGAGTTATCGCAAGGCAAAGGCTATGACTTTCCCATGTTATATGAGAACACATCCAAACCCTTTGCCTGAAGTATCGCTGTAGATAACAAATCCATCCGAACCAGGTGGTATTGTCAGAACAGGTGCCAAAATGAGTCTCTCCTCTTAAGCTCTTGGAAACTCTTCTCGCATTCTTCGCTCCATACGGATTTTGTATCTTTCCGACTCAGCTGAGTTAACAGAGTAGCGATTCGAGAAAATCCTTCCATGAATATCTGATAATAACCAGCTAAGCCCAGAAAGCTACGCACTTTGGTCACCGACTTCGTTTGCTCCCAACTTTAGATTACTTCAATCTTCGTTGGTTCAACAGATACTCCATATTTTGACACCATGTGCCCAAGGAATGCTACTTTCTTAAGCCAAAACTCGCATTTCTTTAGCTTGGCATATAGCTTGTTGTCACGAAGTCTTTGAAGTACCAGCTTCAAATGGTGCTCATGATCTTCACGGCTTTTGGAATAGATGAGGATGTCATCAATAAAGATAGCAACGAACTGATCCAAATATTCTTTGAATACAAGGTTCATCATATCCATGAAAGTAGTAGGATCATTAGTCAATCCAAAAGACATGACTAAGAATTTATAATGCCCGTATCGAGTTCTGAAGGCAGTCTTTGAAATATCCTCAGTTTTAATCTTCGGCTGATGATATCCAGAATGAAGATCGATCTTTGAAAAGAATTGTACTCCTTGTAACTGGTCGAACAGGTCATCAATGCGAGGTAGTGGATACCTATTCTTGATGGTGACATGGTTTAATTCCCGGTGGTCAATACAAAGTCGCATACTCCCGTCTTTCTTCTTTATGAATAAAATAGGAGCACCACAAGGAGATGTACTACGACGAATGAAATAGATGTCCAATAACTCCTGTAGTTGGACTCTTTACTCCTGAAGTTCAATAGGAGCCATTCGATATGGAGTTTTAGAAATGGGCTTTGTACCAGGTTCAAGGTCAATAAAGAATTTAACTTCACGTTCTGGGGGTAGACCAGGAAGTTCTTCATGAAATACGTCAGGAAATTCATTAACAACATAAATATTATTCAAATCTGACGTGTTTTTGTTCAAGTCCATAACATGGGCTAAGAAAGCTTGACATTCATTATTTTAATAAACGAATGGCTTTATGGCTTGATATGAAAGTGATTGACTTTAGTGGTTTGGTTGCCTGAATTCGCATAACAGGTTGGTTAGGAATATGAAAACTAACAACTTTACGAAAATAATCAATTTTGGCATAATGAGTAGTTAACCAATCAATTCCTAAAATTACATCAAAAGCAAGTATCTTTAAAGAGATAAGATCAACAGGTAATGTGAGGGTGTCAACTTGGATCAAACAAGATTTATAAAGAGTGGATGTAATGAAAGTTTCTCCTAACGGAGTCTCCATAGATAAGTCAAAGTCCAATTCTCCGGAGTCGAGTTTAAACATTGAGCACAAGCAGGAGAGATAAAAGAATGTGTAGAACCGGTATCTAATAAGGTATAAACTTTGCAAGAAATTATGATTTGCTTACCCGTGATCACCTCGTTCGGGTTTCCCACATTTTGGCCAGTCACGACAAACGCCCTCCCTTGAACCACTGACTTTGTTTTGTCCGTAGTCGCCTTTGGTGCCGCCGTCCCAGTTGGACTTGACTTTGCTACCAGATAAAATCGAGCTATATGACCGTCTTTTCCATAATTGAAACACACCTTGGAAGGCTGTGAACAGTTTGGACTTATGTGTCCCTCCTCTCCGCATCTAACCGGCGGTTGTTCTCCTCCTCTAGAACTTGTTGTTGTTGGTGGTGCTGGTGCTACTGCTGATGTCTTCCCGTCATTGTTAAATCTCCTCTTTTTGAAATTTTCACTTAACTCACCTCTCCTATTATCATGGCCACGATTACCACCCGAGTGGTTACCGCTTTTGTCTGTATTTTTCCCTCTGCGCTGGATATCATCGCTCCGATGACTGTTGTAACCGGTATGACACTGGTTGTGGTCCCTCGATTAAACATACTTATTATCTCGCTCTAATAATTTTGCCATGTTTACAACATCTGAATATAAAGAAAATTTATGAGAGATAAGATATTGCCGAATCTCGGGTTTTAGACCTCTCAGAAACATTCGTGTCATTCGTTCCTCATTCTTTACCAAATGAGGTGCAAACCTTGTAAGACCCCAAATTATTAATAAATGAAATTTAATTTCCTCTATTTATTATTCTGAAATAGTAAGGGTTGATTTGATTAATGTGGTCAGTTATGGGTAAAATGCGCAAGTATTTTAAATAAGTAAGTGGTTATAAAATATTCATTGTTGTCGGGGAATATTCGCTTGGTCGTGGAATATTCTTACTCTTGGAGAATATTCGTACGAAGGCGCAGTCTTTTGTGAACCCCATAACGGAAAGCGATTGGATGAAGAAAATGACAAAAATAAGTTATTTATAAATAACGGCATAGTTGTTACCGTTAATACTGTTGGAATACCCGGTGGTTAAAACACAGTAATACGCGTTATTGCACAGTAGCACACGGTATTGCACCAATTATTGATTCTTACGTAAGAAGGCACTACTCAATAATTGTTACAGTAATTACTGTTCAATATTGTATTTTATTGATTCAATAATTGCTGCGTTGATATTTTATATTACTGTTGTTTTAATAATTGTCACTACACAGTATTTTCTATTATCGGAACAATAATTCATATTATCTGAATAATATTATTAGATAACATTATTGGCAATGTCTAGAAAGTTCTGTCTAAGGAGAGGTTTGGCCATCTAATTGCACGCCAGTAAGGAGAGATCCTTATTGGAAAGCCCCCACTTTCCTGGGAACGGCCTGGTTGCCAGTACTATGGTTCTGTAATATTATTTGTGTATAATTAATTATTGATTTATATGAAGAGAAAAATAGTGATTTTATGTGGATATAGATGGAGAAAATTTTTAATGTGACAATTGTTAAAAATTAATATTTTATCTTTTTCTGATAAAATAATTCATTTAAATATATTATTTTAATAATATATTGATGGTGATTTTTTTATAATGAATGTGGGATATATGAGTATATGAGGAGGAAAAATATTTTTGTGGCATTAAATGATTAACGCATATTTTGTGTGTTGGTGGATACAATTCTTGACCGAAAATTTATTATTGACTGTAAAATCGCCCGTTTGTGGATTTCGGTCAATTTCTGTTTAGAATTTGGAAAAACTTTCTTCTGCAAAGTTGTAGAGAATTGAATTTTCTATAAAAACTTGCGAAATTCGAATTTTCTGACAAAAGGGCTATTTATTATGAATTATTGAAGTTTTGAAGTTCCGAAATAATTAATTTTTGGGAGTTTTAGTTAATTATTTTGAGAAAAACGTTTTTTGTATTTTTTTTGGACATCATAAACATGTGCAAGGTGGCTGATTTCAGATTTTCTAAGGTGGGCTTGAAAATTTATATATATATTATTATTATATTAAATTTTCTGCTTTGGTGTTCTAAGCATTTTTCTATAAATAGGGTGCTTATGTTAGAATTAAAAATCACACCAGAAACACAAGTTTCTCTCTCTTTCTCTCTCTATATTAGTGAGCGTATTCTTGTGAGTATTCTAATACATTGAGTATTGCTATACGGTGCAAGTTCAAGTCATAACCTATATCCGGTGTTTCAACTAGAAGTACTATTTTTGCTGAGGTAAGGGATGTTATTTCTTCTTAAATGATATTATTTTTTTCAATATCATTATGCCGAAGTATTGATCTGAACTTTTTATCAAATTTGGAATTTTTTTTGTCGGGGTTACTATTCACGAGTTACTATTCACCGAAAAATGAAATTTTCTTCTTTTTATCCAAATATCTATTCTGGATACTAGCTTTGATTGTATCCATGTTTTGATCATTCTTGAATTTTACTTCACTATGATTATTTATAAGGTATTTTTGGACATATAATAGCTGAAATACGAATCCTTAATATTTATTATTTTGTTTCACTGGATTCGTTTCCTTTAAAATATTTTTCATCATCCTCAGTCCTAAATGATGATATAATTGAATATCTTTGGCCTGTAGTGCAAAGATGAATGATTTCTGATGAATATCTTTGGCCCGTAGTGCAAAGATGAACAGGTGTTGAGATGAACATGACCAACTGATGAATATCTTTGGCCTGTAGTGCAAAGATGACAATTTGATTCAAGATATTTATTGATTGATGTTACAGGGATAAAATGTTGATGATGAGCTTTTAAATTCATAGATAATCGTAGATTTCATTCTCTACGTAACTCTTCTAGGAATTATTATTTTTCGCTGCGAATATTGATTTAAAACTTGTTGTCTATTGTATTCTATTAAATTTTTCCCTGTTGAAGACTAACGATAATTTATTGTATATTATCTTAGTCATAATATTCTTTACTGGGCTAGTTGAGCTCACCCTTTTCCTTGTTGTTCCATTTTCTTATCAGGAGGCGAGAATGTAGCAAGTACTAGTCGGGGTATGGAATGAAGGTTCTAGGAAGTTGTTTTAGTAGTCCTCACCATTTTTTTATAAAATATTGTACCAATAATTGTAATGAGGACTTATTTGAGTGTGGATATTGTCTAGATGACAATATTTATATTTACACTCATAATTTTTATGTTGTATTAATAAAGTTGTAGTTGTTTCTGTACCATGTTATTGACGACTCAGAATGGGTGTTGTATACCTGTTTTGGGGGCGTCACAGTTGGTATCAGAGCTTAGGGATATGATCTCTGGCGGAGATCGGGGAATAGAACTAGGAGGGGGAGAGACGAGTAAATCCTTCTCTAGTGTGTCCTACCTAAGCTTATTTGTTGGTCGGTCATAATATAGGGGGTATTATGTGATATGTTAATTGCTTAAATTAACCCTTGTTTTATGGCAGTATTTGAGAATGTCGACTGAGAATGTTAACAGTGGAGTAAATGAGACCGTGGAGACACCTGTGCTCACCAACGAGGAGAACGTGTAACAGGCTGGCAATGTTCCTCCTGTGAATAACACCAATGAGCAGATGATGAACGATGAGATGTTTAGAAGCTTTTTGCAGTTCATGCAAAATCAGACGAGGGAGACTCATGTACAGAATACGGATGGAAATGATAGCAATGCGCGGCTTGTCATAGCCAAGCAGTTCAAAGAGTTGGGACCACCCGAATTTAAGGGAAAGCCGGATCCGATCATGGCGGAAACATGGGTCAAGCAAATTACCAAGATATTCGATGTCTTGGGATGCACGGAGGAACAGAAGGTTCCATTCGCCACCTTTATGTTCCGTGGCGAGGCAGACTACTGGTGGGAGTCTGTGAAACGTACCCATCCAGCCGCACTCAGCATGTATTGGGAGACATTTCAGAAACTGTTCAATGACAAGTACTTTCCTGAAAGTATTCGTCATATGAAGGAGGTAGAGTTTATTAGACTGGAGCAGAACAACATGACGGTGTCCCAGTATGAGGCAAAGTTTGCAGAGTTGTCCAGGTTTGCACCTCATTTGGTGGAGAATGAGGAACGTATGACGCAGATGTTTCTGAGAGGTTTAAAACCCGGTATACGTCAATATCTCATTTCTCATAAATTTTTTCTCTATTCAGATGTTGTCAACAGGGCTCAATTATTAGAGCGAGATAACGAGTACGGTCAACCGAGGGACCACAACCAGGATCATACCGGTGACAGCAGTCATCAGAACAATGATAACCAGCGGAGAAAGAAAAATACAGACAAGAACGGCAACCACTCTGGTGGTAATCGTGGCCATGAAAATAGAAGAAGCGAGTCGGGAGGAGATTTTAAAAAGAGGAGATTTAACAATGACAATACGAAGACGTCAGCACCAGCAACAACTGGTTCCAAGGGAGGAGAGCGACCATCTGTCATATGCTATAAATGTGGAAAAGAGGGACATATCAGCCCAAACTGCCCACAACAGTTTAAGGTATGTTATAACTGTGGAAAGGAAGGACATATCGCTCGAGATTGCACTGTAGCAAAACCAAGTACAACGGGGGTGGTGACTCAAAAAGCTGTCCCAGAAAAGTCAAGGTCAACGGTTCCTGGAAGAGCGTTTGTCGTGACTGGTCAACATACGAGGAACCCAAACGAAGTTAGCACGGGGTTAGTTAATTATAAATTCTTGCGAAGTTTATACCTTACTAGATACCGGTGTGTTACCCATTCATTTATCTCTCCTGCTTATACTCAACGCTTAAACTTGACTCCAGAGAAAATTAGACTTTGACTTATCCGTTGAAACTCCGTTAGGAGAAACTTTCGTTACATCCACTGTTTATAAATCTTGTTTGATCTAAGTTGGCACCATCACATTACCTGTTGACCTTATTTCTTTAAAGATACTTGCATTTGACGTGATTTTAGGGATTAATTGGTTAACTACTCATCATGCCAAAATTGATTGCTTTCGTAAGGTTGTTAGTTTTCATATTCCTAAGCAACCTGTTATTCGAATTCAAGCAACCAAACCATTGAAGTCAAACTCTTTCGTATCAAGCCGTAAAGTCATTCGTTTATTGAAAAACGGATGTCAAGCTTTCTTAGCTATGTTATGGACTTGAACAAAAATACGTCAGATTTGAATAATATTTCTATTGTTAGTAAATCCCTGACGTATTTCCTGAAGAATTTCTTGGCCTACGCGTGATATTGAATTTTGTATCATCTTTGAATCTGGTACAAAACCCACTTCTAAAATCTCATATCGAATAGCTCCTATTGAACTTCAGGAGTTAAAAACCTAACTGTAGAAGTTTGTACCCGAGCCTCTATCTGGTGACTTCCTTTGTGGAATGTACCGAAGCCAGACTCTCCGTAGGGGACGCCATATTCGTATGGTAGTAAACTGATAGGTGCCATTGTGACGTGCTATCCAAGATTGGGATATGAGTCACAGTTGAGAGCAACCTAAGTCAGTAATCGAAATACCTAGCTTTCTGGGTTTAGCTGGTTATTATCAGAGATTCGTAGAAGGGTTTTCTCGAATCGCTACCCCGTTAACTCAGCTGACTCGGAAGGATATCAAATTCGTATGGAGCGAAGAATGCGAGAAGAGTTTCCAAGAGCTTAAGAGGAGACTCATTTCGGCACCTATTCTGACAATACCATCTGGTTCGGATGGATTTGTTATCTACAGCGATGCTTCAGGCAAAGGGTTAGGATGTGTTCTCATGCAACGTGGGAAAGTCATAGCCTATGCCTCGCGACAACTTAAAGAATATGAGAGGAATTATCCTACTCATGATCTAGAGTTGGCAGCAGTCGTTTTCGCGCTAAAGATCTGGAAGCACTATCTAGATGGGGAGAAAGCGGAGATATATTCAGACCATAAAAGCCTCAAATATTTTTTCACTCAAAAAGAACTCAACATGTGACACCGACGTTGGCTCGAGCTGTTGAAAGATTATGACCACACTATTCAATACCATCCTGAAAAAGTAAACGTGGTAGCTGACGCGTTGAGTAGAAGATCATATGCAGGAACGGGTGCGATGATGTCAAGTATACGCGTAGAACCAACTTTAATCGATAAAGTTAAAGTTGCTCAAGCTACAGACCCGGAGCTGATGCGTATGAAGAAGAAAGTGCAAGAAGGTGCTATTCCAGAAGCAAGAATCGATGAAGAAGGAATACTTCGAGTCCACTCCAGACTTTGTGTTCCTAACGATTTTGATTTGAAGTACAAGATCATGATGGAGGCACACAATACACCATTTACAATCCATCCTGGAAGTACTAAAATGTATCATGATCTTCGACATACATTTTGGTGGAACAATATGAAGAGAGAGATTGCAAAGTTTATCTCGAGGTGTTTAACTTGTCAACGTGTAAAGGCGGAGCATCAAGTACCAAAGGGTCCATTGCAACCACTTGAGATTCTGAAATGGAAGTGGGAACACATTACCATGGATTTCGTTACGGGTCTTCCCACGGTTTCTCAAGGCATAAATGCTATTTGGGTTATAGTTGATAGATTAACCAAGTCTGCTCATTTCTTGCCGATACGGGAGACTTATTTCCTTGAACGTCTTGCTAGTATGTACGTGAATGAGATTGTAAGGTTGCATGGCATGCCAGTATCTATAGTTTCGGATCGTGACCCAAGATTCACTTCAAGATTTTGGGTTAGCTTGCAAAAAGCTATGGGCACGGATTTACGGTTCAGTTCGGCATACCATCCTCAAACGGACGGGCAATCAGAGAGGACTATTCAAACTCTTGAAGATCTATTAAGACTTTGTGTCCTAGATTTCAAAGGAAGTTGGGATAAGTACCTATCATTGGTGGAATTCTCCTACAACAACAGTTATCAGGCAAGTATAGGTGTGGCTCCCTTTGAAGCATTGTATGGACGAAAGTGTCGCTCTCCAGTATGTTGGGATGAGGTGGGAGAAGCAGCGTTGTTGGGACCAGAGTTGGTACGAATGACTACAGAGAAGATCCAAACGATTCGACAACGTATACAAACGGCACAGGATCGACAAAAGAGTTATGCGGATCTTCATTGAAAGGACGTGGAATTTGACATTGGGGATCATGTATTATTACGTGTAGCTCCATGGAAAGGAGTTACAAGATTTGGGAAGAGAGGAAAGCTCAATCCACGATTTATTGGTCCATTTCAGATTCTTGACCGAGTAGGAAATGTGGCCTATAGACTCACGTTACCTCCAAGTATGTCTCGTGTTCATAATGTTTTTCATATATATGTGCTTCATAAATATGTGAAAGACCCGAACCACGTTATTGAGTTAGAACCGGACGAGATAGCTGAAGACTTAACGTACGAGGAGGTACCTGTCAAGATCCTGGATAGGAAGGAGCATGTCCTACGCACAAAGGTCATACCACAAGTTAAAGTTTTGTGGAGAAACCATGCTATTGAGGAAATGATCTGGGAGTTGGAAACGGAAATGAAAGCGAGGTATCCTCATCTTTTCGAAACACCAGGTACGTATGTCAATTTCGAGGACGAAATTTCATAAGCAGGGGAGGTTGTAAGACCCCAAATTATTAATAAATGAAATTTAATTTCCTCTATTTATTATTCTGAAATAGTAAGGGTTGATTTGATTAATATGGTAAGTTATGGGTAAAATGCGCAAATATTTTAAATAAGCAAGTGGTTATAAAATATTCATTGTTGCCGGGGAATATTCGCTTGGTCGTGGAATATTCTTACTGTCGGAGAATATTCGTACGACGGCGCAGTCTTTTGTGGGCCCCATAACGGAATGCGATTGGATGAAGAAAACGACAAAAATAAATTGTTTGAAAATAACGGCATAGTTGTTACCATTAATACTGTTGGAATACCCGGTGGTTAAAACACAGTAATACGCGTTGTTGCACAGTAGCACACGGTATTGCACCAATTATTGATTCTTACGTAAGAAGGCACTACTCAATAATTATTACAGTAATTACTGTTCAATATTGTATTTTATTGATTCAATAATTGCTACGTTGATATTTTATATTTTACTGTTGTTTTAATAATTATCACTACACAGTATTTTCTATTATCGGAACAATAATTCATATTATCTGAATAATATTATTAGATAACATTATTGGCATTGTCTAGAAAGTTCTGTCTAAGGAGAGGTTTGGTCATCTAATTGCACACCAGTAAGGAGAGATCCTTATTGGAAAGACCCCTCTTTCCTGGGAACGGCCTGGTTACCAGTACTGTGGTTCTGTAATATTATTTGTGTATATTTAATTATTGATTTATATGATGAGAAAAATAGTGATTTTATGTGGATATAGATGGAGAAAATTTTTAATGTGACAATTGTTAAAAATTAATATTTTATCTTTTTCTGATAAAATAATTCATTTAAATAAATTATTTTAATAATATATTGATGGTGATATTTTTACAACGAATGTGGGATATATGAGTATATGAGGAGGAAGAGTATTTTTGTGGCATTAAATGATTAACACATGTTTTGTGTGTTGGTGGACACAATTCTTGACCGAAAATTTATTATTGACTGTAAAATCGCCCGTTTGTGGATTTCGGTCAATTTCTGTTTAGAATTTGGAAAAACTTTCTTCTGCAAAGTTGTAGAGAATTGAATTTTCTATACAAACTCGCAAGATTCGAATTTTCTGACAAAAGGGCTATTTATTATGAATTATTGAAGTTTTGAAGTTCCGAAATAATTGATTTTTGGGAGTTTTAGTTAATTATTTTGAGAAAAACATTTTTTGTATTTTTTTTGGAAATCATAAACATGTGCAAGGTGGCTGATTTTAGATTTTCTAAGGTGGGCTTGAAAATTTATATATATATATATATATATATATATATATATATATATATATATATATATATATATATATATATATATATTATTATATTAAATTTTCTACTTTGGTGTTCTAAGCATTTTTCTATAAATAGGGTGCTTAGGTTAGAATTAAAAATCACACCAGAAACATAAGTTTCTCTCTCTTTCTCTCTCTATATTAGTGAGCGTATTCTTATGAGTATTCTAATATTTTGAGTATTGCTATACAGTGCAAGTTCAAATCATAACCTATATCCGGTGTTTCAACTAGAAGTACTGTTTTTGCTGAGGTAAGGGATGTTATTTCTTCTTAAATGATATTATTTTCTTCAATATCATTATGCCGAAGTATTGATCTTAACTTTTTATCAAATTTAGAACTTTTCATGTCGGGGTTACTATTCACGAGTTACTATTCATGAGTTACTATTCACGAGTTACTATTCACGAGTTACTATTCACCAAAAAATAAAATTTTCTTCTTTTTATCCAAATATCTATTCTGGATACTAGCTTTGATTGTATCCATGTTTTGATCATTCTTGAATTTTACTTCACTATGATTATTTATAAGGTATTTTTGGACATATAATAGCTGAAATACGAATCCTTAATATTTATTATTTTGTTTCACTGGATTCGTTTCCTTTAAAATATTTTTCATCATCCTCAGTCCTAAATGATGATATAATTGAATATCTTTGGCCTGTAGTGCAAAGATGAATGATTTCTGATGAATATCTTTGGCCCGTAGTGCAAAGATGAACAGGTGTTGAGATGAACATGACCAACTGATGAATATCTTTGGCCTGTAGTGCAAAGATGACAATTTGATTCAAGATATTTATTGATTGATGTTACAGGGATAAAATGTTGATGATGAGCTTTTAAATTCATAGATAATCGTAGATTTCATTCTCTACGTAACTCTTCTAGGAATTATTATTTTTCGCTGCGAATATTGATTTAAAACTTGTTGTCTATTGTATTCTATTAAATTTTTCCCTGTTGAAGACTAACGATAATTTATTGTATATTATCTTAGTCATAATATTCTTTACTGGGCTAGTTGAGCTCACCCTTTTCCTTGTTGTTCCATTTTCTTATCAGGAGGCGAGAATGTAGCAAGTACTAGTCGGGGTATGGAATGAAGGTTCTAGGAAGTTGTTTTAGTAGTCCTCACCATTTTTTTATAAAATATTGTACCAATAATTGTAATGAGGACTTATTTGAGTGTGGATATTGTCTAGATGATAATATTTATATTTACACTCATAATTTTTATGTTGTATTAATAAAGTTGTAGTTATTTCTGTACCATGTTATTGACGACTCAGAATGGGTGTTGTATACCTGTTTTGGGGGCGTCACAAACCTGGATAACTCTGCGCACTTCATCTCGTACTGGGACACCGTCATGTTATTTTGTTCCAGTCTAATAAACTCTACCTCCTTCATATGACGAATACTTTCAGGAAAGTACTTATCATTGAACAGTTTCTAAAATCTTTCCCAAGACATATTGAGTGCGGCTGGCTGGGTACGCTTCATAGATTCTCACCAGTAATCTGCCTCACCACGAAACATAAAGGTGGCGAATGGAACCTTCTGTTCTTCAATACATCCCAAGACATCGAATATCTTGGTAATTTTCTTGACCCACGTTTCTGCCTTAATCGGATCCGGCTTTCCCCAGAATTATGGTGGTCCCAACTCTTTAAACTGCTTGGCAATGACAAACCGCGCGTTGCTATCATTTTCACCCGTATTTTGTACACGAGTCTTTCTCGTCTGATTTTGCATGAACTGCAAAAAGCTTCTAAACATCCCATCATTCATCGTTTGTTCGGTAGTGTTGATTACAGGAGGAATATTGCCTTTCTGTTGCACGTTCTCCTTGTTTGTGGTTAAATGTGTTTTCACGGTCTCATACACTCCATTGTTAACGTTCTCAGCTGCCATTCTTAAATACTGCCATAAAATAAGGGTTAATTAAATAAATTAACATGTCACATAATATCCCTATATTATGACAGACCAACAAATAAGCTTAGGTAGGACACACTAGTGAAGGATTTACTCGTCTCTCCCCTCCTAGTTCTATTCCCCGATCTTCACCAGAGACCATATCCCTAAGCTCTGATACCAACTGTGGCGCCCCCAAAATAGGTATACATCACTCATTCTGAGTCGTCGAATACATGGTATAGAAATAAATACAACTTCATTAATACAATTATCGTGCAAAATACGACAACACATATACTGTGAGTTTAAATACAAATATTGTCTAATAGACAATATTAAAACTCAAAAGGAGTCCTCATTACAATTATTGATACACTATTTTACAAAAATAGTGAGGACTGCTAAAACAACTATCCTGAACCATCACTCCATACCCCGACTAGTTCCTGCAATGTTCTCACCTCCTGAGAAGAAAAATAGAACAAAAAAGAAAAGGGTGAGCTCGACTAGCCCAGTAAAGAATATTATGACTAAGATAATATACAACAAATTATCATTAGTCTTCAACGGGAAAAAAATCTGATAGAATATAATAGACAACAAATTTTATATCAACAACTGCAGTGGAAATAATAATTCATTAGAAGAGTTAAGTAGAGAATGAAATCTACTATCATCTATGAATTTAAAAGTCCATCATCAATATTTATCCCTGTAACATCAATCAATATACATCTTGAATCAAATATTCATCTTTCCACTACAGGCCAAAGATATTCATTTGTATCACCCGTTGGTCATGTTCATCTTAACACCTATTCATCTTTGCACTACAGGCCAAAGATATTTATCAGGTAATCATTCATCTTTACACTACAGGCCAAAGATATTCATCAAGTATCATCATTAAGGACTTAGGATGATGAAAAATATTTTAGAGAACGAATCCACTAAGATAAAAGGACAAAGTTTAGTGATTCGTACTTTAGATAATTCAAGTTTAAAAATACTCCATAATAAACCATAATAGAGTAAAATTCAAGAATGACGATCAAAACATGGATACAATCAAAGATAGTAACCATACTAAACATCTGGGACGAAAAAGGAAAAAAATTCATTTTTTCAGTTAATAGTGTCGTATTTGTGAATAGTGCCGTATACGTGAATAGTGTCGTATACATGAATAGTAACCCCGACACAAATAGGTAGAAATTCCACAATAAAACTTATATCAATAATTCGGCATAATGATATTGAAGAAAATAATATCATATAAGAAGAAAATAACACCCCTTACCTCAAAAGAACAGTATTTCTGAATGGAATATCGGATATGATGCTGAAGAAAACTTGCACTGAATATCAACTCTCAAAGTTTCTAAATACTCACAAAATACGCTCGATAATATTGAGAGAGAGAGAGAGAGAGAGAGAATACTTGTTTCAGGTCTGATTTTTAATTCTAACTAAGCACCCTATTTATAGGAAAATGTTAGAACGCCGAAGCAGACTTAACATGCTACCTGATGGCTTTACCTGTTACTATTCATGCCCACCACATTTAAAATAAAATTTTAGCACCTTTCTCACAAACCAAAAGTGGGGCCCACCAATTCTAGAAATTTTCAAAATATTTTATCATTTAAACAATAATCAGAAACTTTAATAATTCATAATAAATAGCCCTTTTATCAGAAAAATATGAATTTTATGTCCATCCCATAGGAAATTAAATTTTCTACAACTTTGTAGCTTTAAGTTTTTTCAAATTCCAAACAAAAAATGCCCTAAATCCACATACGGACGATTTTTAATACCTCCATTCCGACAAAATACTGATAAAATACCTCAGCATTAATTCCTTTATATATAATCACATAAAATAAATATTTCCCTATCCTTCATTTATATCCACATAAAATAAATATTTCTTATCATATAAATTAATAATTAATTATTCACAAATAATATTACAGAATCATAATTATGACAATCATGCCGTTCCCAGGAAAGAGGGGGCTTTTCGATAAGGATTTCTCCTTACTGGCGCGTAATTAGGTGACCAAACCTCTCCTTAGACAGAACTTTCTAAACATTGCCAATAATGCTATCTAATAATATTATTCTACTAATATGAATTATTGATCTAATAATAGAAAATACTGTGCAATGATAATTATTGAAACAACAATAATATAAAATATGAATGCACCAATTATTGAATCAATAAAATAAAATATTGAACATTAATTACTGTAATAATTATTGAGTAGTGCCTTCTTACGTAAGAATTAATAATTCAAAAATACTATGCAATATCGTGTGCTAGTGTGCAACCACGCGTATTACTGTGTTTTAACCACCGGGTATTCCAACAGTGTTAACGGTAACGATTACGTCGTTATTTATAAAAACTCAAACTTGCCATTTTCTTCATCCGACAGTTATTCTGTTATAGGGCCCACAAATGGCTATACCATCGTACGAATATTCCCTGACAGCAAGAATGTTCCACGACCAAACGAATATTTCCTGACAAAAAAGAATATTTTATAACCACTTGCTTATTTTGTAAAATTTACACATTTCACCCATAACCAAAGCATTATATCAAATTAACTACTTATTATTTCAAGATAATGAATAGAGAAAATTTAATTTTATTTATAATAAGTTGGGGTCTTACAGAGGGACTTGGATGGGTATTGTGATCAAATGAGCTAACAATTATAATTTACCTCTCTTCCAATCTATTTATAACACTTGTGTTCAATGAATTTTGCAGCTGAAATGGCTGATGGCTGGAGTTATTGAGCATGTGGGGTTGTTGGATTAGCTCACCAACTAAAGTGTTTGCAAATCTAACAAGTTAGCCTCTATAATTCATAAAAGGGCAATTTGGTCAATAGCCTTATAATATTAATGGGCAAACCCTTAGGGTTTAACCCTAAGATTTTGCATAAAAATTGTAAGATTTCTAATTAAGCCAAAAATAAAATTTTAGTTTCTAAATTTTTTTCAAATTAGGGTTTCCTAAGTAGATTTGGTTTCCTAATTACATTATGTTATCTAATTACATTATACAGGAACATTAGGGTTAAATTTAGTAATTAGGTTACCCAATCAATTAGGATTACTAATTACTTAAAATAAAAATTTTAGGTTTAAATATTTACTAATTATAATTAAGCTTGCTAAATTTAGCAATTAGGGTTTACAATTAGTAATTAGGTTTTACAATTACTATTTAGGGTTACCTAATATAGAAATTATGTTTTCTAAATATTAATTTAGGATTTTCAATTAGAAAATTAGGGTTTCTAATTCCACGATTAGGGTTTTCAACAATTAGGGTTTTTCCTAATTAATCATAAAATTATATAATATACAACATAAATCATATAACACAGTTATATAACAGTCTTGTACTCATAATTGAGTTTAAAGAAATAGGATTAAACAAATTAATGCTAGGGTTTGGTCATCATGCAATATAATTGTCCAACCAAAATCAGTCCACACATATACAGTACATATTTATAGCATTGAAAAATTAAACTATAATTAATATTATATTATTATTCTCATGTCTTGATCAAAATTCAAAATTAGGTTTTGGATTCCATATCTGATTTATATTTCATATTTATCTTTATTAATTAAGGTAAAATAATTAACTTAATAATCTGTACAAAAATTTATATAATAAAATAATTATTATAATTATTCTAAATATCTTTTCATATATTATTTAAATAATATATATAATTATATTTTCATGGAAAATAATTAATAAAAACATGTCTACTATAAAATTAATTATTATAAGAATATAGTTTATAATAATCAATAATTCTAAAATAAAATTATTTTTAATTATTCATGTAATAAATCGATTTTTATTTATCACATAAATACATATACACTTTATCTTGTACAAATCCTTATCTTTAAAATAAAAAAAAATTATACGCAAAATTTTGGATTTAATTATATAAAACATATCGGGTTGTTACATTCACCTTCCCTTATAGAGATTCCGTCCCCAGAATCACTGTTTTAAAACTTATACATACAAAGGTACATAGTACACACAATCTTCGTAAGTAGATCTCGACCAACTTCGATCGAACAGATCTTTAACTATTTACATAAAGCTTGTGTATCTGATTAAACGAAAAAAATTGATTTCTAAAAGAACTCAAATTCCTCCTTCAAAATTTCTTTATAAAATAATTTACTATATATAGGAAAATCATGTATAAGAAAATAAAAGTTATACGAATAATACCTGGAGTTCCATTACCAGCTACTACCGTATCCTGGACCGTCATGTTGAAGACCCGTGTTGTTGATTTCGTTGGCTTGTGTGATGACGTTGGTCCTGTGATTGCTAAAGTCTCGCTACCCTTGCCAGTAGTCACACTTCCTGCCTCTATCCTTCTTTTCGGACAATCCTTCACCTTATGCTCAGTCGACCCGCATAAAAAACACCCACTATTCATCCTAGGATTGGGATAGTTGGGAGAGATATGGCCCTCCTACCCGCACTTGTAGCATACAAACTTACCCTTCAGACATTTCCCAGAGTGATTCTTTTCACAAGTTTTACACTGTACAGCTGACTTCTTAACACCTTCTTGTTTCACATGGACATTGCCAAAATAGTTCCCCTTCCTCTTGCTACTACCACTTTTACTTCCACTATTAATTTCTACCTTCCCAGCACCTTCGATCTTACCCTTGTTCTTTCTTTCCTTGTTGTAGAGGCTCATGGTCTCACTCCCCTTGTGAGACCCCAGATTTTATGAATAAATATTTAATTTTTTCTCGAAATAATTTTTTTTATATTATGGTGTGGATTTGATATAATAGTTATGGGTAGTATTTATAAATTTTGTAAAGTATGCAAGTTGTCATATTATATTTGTTTGGTCGGGGAATATTCTTTTTGTCGGGGAATATTCGTACAACGGCACAATCATTGGTGGACCCCACAACAGAAGTATAGTCGTAGTTAGAAAACGACAAAATTATCTTTCTATAAAAATAACGGCTGAGGTGTTACCGTTAAAACCGTTAAAACTGTTGAACTACCCGGTAGTAAAAGTACAGTAATACGCGTAGTTACATAGTAGCACACGGTATTGATTATTGATGCTTACGTGAGAAGTCACTCAGCTATACTCAATTATTGCTACAGTAATTGCTGCATCATATCTCTTAAATTATTGTCATAGTATCATCTGTATAATATGTTATATTATTAAATCAATAATTGAGACGTTGTGGTAAGTTTGGTTATTTTTATGGGGGGCCATATGTCATCATCTAAGAGTCTCTTCGTCAATAGTATTTACCTTGGTCAATAGTAATTACTTTCGTCAATAGTAGTTGTCCCTTCAATATTACCAAGAGTCATTTGACCCTTCATTAAAACCACGAGTCATTTGACCCTTCGTTAAGACCAAGAGCCACCCTCAGTTTTTCTATAAATAGAGGCCTAGGGCTTCATTATTTTTCACGAATTCATTCAAGCTATAGAGAGAGAAAGTATAGAGAGAATAAGAGAGAGAGAATAAAAGTATTCTGCTACTTCACTTTTCTAATATCCAGTTCTTTTAAGGTAGGGAATATTATTTCTTTTATATTCATGAAGAGAACTCCTGTTATTACATTCTTTATTATTCTGTTGGAATAACCTGTATACGCGGTCTACCCTATACTTGGTGACATTCTCCTATTATTCTATTGGAACATCCTGTCTGTGTGTTTTACACCGGACCTGGTTCCGTCTTTATTATTATTCTGTCGGAATATCCTGTCTGTGTATTTTACACCGGACCTGGTTTCATTATTTATTATACTGTTCTTTATTATTCTGTCGAAATATCCTGTTTGTGCGTTTACGCCGGACCTGGTTCCATTATTTATTATTCTGTCGGAATATCTTGTCTGTGCGTTTACGCCGGACCTGGTTCCATTATTATTATTCTGTTAAGAATAACCTGTCTGTGCGGTCTATCGCATGCATGGTGATTTCTTTTGTTATTCCATTCTTTATTATACTCAATTGATTAAAACTTTGACTTCTATACTCCATGAAATTAGTGGAATATCCTTGACATTTGCGCTTCATCTAGTATCTATTCATGAAAATATTCTCCTGATCAGTCTTGAAGTTTACTCCACAAAGCAGTATCATGTTGACAATCTGGACGTTATTAATTCCTGGATAAATTAATTCTTGAACTTGTTTTATTGAATTCTTATATCATTGTCATCATCCTCATGTTTATAAAATGTTAAAAGTCATCTGTGGCCTGTAGCGCATAGATGGACTTGGTATGATTATGACCAGGGATTATTCGGTATAATCATGACCGTAATGTTACAAATGATGTGGTAAAAATCCTCATTGGCCCGTAGTGCATTGATGGACAGTTGTTGGCATGATCATGACCATTAATGAATACACGAATATCCTTGGCCGTAGTGCAGGGGTGATTCGATGATGTGGATTATTTTATTAAGCTGAGTCCCAGCGATCACAGTGTTGAAAAACCTTTTAAATCACAAAAGATAGTAGAGTTTATTTTCTACTTGACTCTTTTAATGGATTGCTTGTTCCGCTGCAGTTAAACTTGATGTCTATTATATTTTATCAGTTTAACATTGTTGAAGGCTAATGATAATTTATTCTGTATTATCTTGGTCATAATATTTCTTACTAGGCTAGTTGAGCTCACCCTTTCTTTCACTGTTCTCTTCAGGAAATGAGAACGTAGCTGGGGCAAGTCGGGGAATGGAGTGATGGTCCGAATGATAGTATTAGCTAGTAGTCCTCACTATTCTATGTAATAGTGTGTTAATAAATGTAATGAGGACTCCTTTTGAGTATGAATACTCTCTAGAAGATAATATTTGTATTCAAACTCACAGTTTATGTTTTGTCGTATTGTACACGACAGTTGTATTAGTAAGTTGTATTTGTATTCTGTACTATGTATCTGACAACCCAAGATGGGTGATGTATACCTAATTTTGGGGGCGTCACACCCCTCCTCAGCTATTATAGCCTTTTCCATGAGTGCTGCAAATATAGGAATCTGCAACACCGCCACCTTGTTATAGAGCCAGGGTTTTAATCCCAGCTCAAACATTCTCGCTTTCCTAGCCTCCGTATCAACTTGATGCGGAACGAAGCTAGCCAACTCATTGAACTTTGCGGCATACTCCGCAACAGTCATATTCTCCTGCTTCAACTCTAAAAATTTCACCTCCATCCTAGCTTGCATACTAGCTGGAAAATAATCTTTGAAAAACAAAGTTTTGAACCTATCCCAAGTAACTATTCCTTCTCCTGCCCTCGCCTGATTTGCTTCCCACCAAAAGTTTGCCTCCCCCTTCATCATATAGGTGGAAAAAATTATCTTTTGCCCCTCAGCTACCTTAGCTATCACAAACGCCTTTTCAATTCCTTTAACCCAAGTTTGGGCTTCAACAGGGTTAGTTGTACCTCTAAATTTTGGCGGTCCTACAGCCTTAAAGTCTTTGAAGTTCGCCAAATGATTATCCGGCTGGTTCCCTGCGGCTGACATTCCTTGTTGCATAGCTTGTGCTACCATGTTTGCAAAGTGCTGTATTGGGTCTGCTTGTTGGTGTCCCTCAACGTTGTTGACAGATTCTTCTGCCCTTTGGTTTCGAGTTTGTCGTCTTGGCGGCATTATCTAATTAAATAAAACATAACTTATTCTTTATTAACATACATTCTAAACATTATCACATAAGTTTAATATATTAAACTTGTTTTATTACTCAAACATAGATTCATATTCATTTAGCGAGTACTTTACACAGCATAGCACATACTTCTGTATACATCAGCTATCCCTTTGTGACTACAGAACCTATACTACCTATTTACTACGCCTTTTTCCTGGACAACCTTTCGCCTGATAACCTTCTATCCCACAGATAAAACATGCACCCGGTTTATAGTCAGGACAATACAGAGTGGTATGTCCCTTATTGCCACAAATGTAACATATTCTTTTCCCTTTCTTCTTATCGGATTTTCCTAAGTCATGGTCTTCTATCTTTCTTTTTACCTTATTGCTCGGAGCTACACACGATGTGTTGCTTGTGGCTCCCATTTGATCAATTTCGATTTTAAGCTTATCTTGTTCTTCCATTGTTTATAGTAAGGCTTTTCGCAACTGACTATTTAGTAGCTTTTCTATTTCTCACATCTTTTCTAGAGAAAAAACCTTGTTCTTCAGATTCTACACCTCCGTTGATGCTTGATCAGCTTCAACTTTAGTGTCCGAATCACTATCTCTCAGCTCCACCATCTCCGGATCTGGTACTATATTTTCCAAAATAACCACCTCGTCAAAGTTATTTTCATCGTGAGTCTCTATTTCAGCTATTGGCTTCGATATTAGCTCGGGTGTATGGATTTGATCCATCTTCATGCTATAAGCATATAACAAGCCTTTTTCCACCAGACATCTACACACATAAATTATCCTAATTAGCATATAATATATACACACAGCAAATAATAGTTTTATATAAGTTATCTTTTATTTTGTTTGACGATGAATTTATTCAATTCATCTCTTTTTAAACTCTACATGAGTTATTTGTATTTTCAACGTTTTCCTCTATTTTAAGGTTATAGCCTAAGGTCTATCCCACCTAAGGTTTCTAATCCTAAGATCTGATACCAACCTGTAAAGCCCCCAAATCTGGGTACTTGCAACCCGAACTCAGTGCTTCACGATACCATTTCTATGAGCGGAATAATACTAATAATAATAACAATAATATAGATATCAAACTTAATTTACATATGCATCAGAGTCTTCTCCCAAGTACGCAACCTTTAAACATTCATTACAATACATGATACTTAATATATATATATATATATATATATATATATATATATATATATATATATATATATATATATATATATATCATTCTTATCCTAATAGAGTCAAACTATTACATAGAATACTATAAATCTTATTCTGTTTGCTTTCCTTTTCTTTTGTTTCTGCATTAGCCTTCTGGTTGTTTACACTTAACTGAAAACATTTAAATTAAGCAAGGATGAGCATTTGAGTGCCCATGAAGTAACAACAATTATAAATATTAGCTGAAAGGATTAAATGTTTTCTTTTTACTACCCTTCTACAACAATTCAATAGTTGTGAAGTAATCTGAACCGATAATAATAACATAACAACTCTCTATCAAATTTTTGAAACTACGTACTGACTATAAATAGGGTTAAGGTGACATACTATGAACATTATTTTTAATTTTTGAATAGGTTTAGCAGAACTTCATCCTCAAACTGTCATAACTTACTAGCACGGGGGTGATAAGCCCGTTTTGCTCTGTATTGATCAATACTACATGCAAGAACGATGTTATCGTTCACTCTGTCCGCCTTGGGAGCATAAAAATTTTCCCATGTTCGGGATGTTCATACATAGTCGGGAATTCGAACCAAAAGAATTTGATTGGATACAAAAATATTTTTATCATATTCAACGATATTTCTAAATCTTTGTCTAGCTGATCAATTAGCTTAGACGACTTTTATTTAATGTATACATACAGGTAATCAATAGGTATATATATATATATATATATATATATATATATATATATATATATATATATATATACATATCAACATGTGATTAAATACAATGATTATCCAAGTGAGGACACTTGTATAACCATAATTAGAAATTAACGAATTGAATAAATATCTGAATAATAATATAATACCATGTTGATAATCAATGATCAGATATAATATATATAACAATAGGGTTAATAATCTAGTACAATAATAATATAATTTCTGAACCTTTCTTACTCATGTCCATTGCATAAAAAAAATGCAAAGGTATGATACTTGCCTGGTTTGCTGCTTACAATACACAACTTTGTTTTGTCTCCTATATCACAACCTATCATTAATAAGATCATTTATTTGATTAGAATAATTTGTCATATCACATAGTACTGCTTCACATAACCTAATCACATTGTCATACATGTTTAACAGTTATTGAATCACAAATGAACACGTATCTAATTAAATTATATAAGTTCAAATCAATTTCTAAAATATGTCGGTGTACCGACGGCTCTATCGGATAATTATCGAGTCCAAGACTCTATCCTGTAGCTCAATAACTGTAATTATCAATCATATTATTTTTAAATGACTTATAAAAATTTTTAAACATTTATTATAATTTATCATAAATTTTCAAACTCCGAAATCATTATTAAATGATTTAATTATTAAATCATTATATTGTCATTAATATTTAATTAATATTAAACTATTAGTGAAACCATTACCAGAATATTAAAGTTATTTATAATAACTCAAAATATTTTTAAAACATTTATATTTCCTTTAAATGATTTTTAAAATATTTAAAATTATTTTTAAATAATTACCATTAATATTTAAATATTAATGTACTATTCCTCAAATTATTAAAAGTCATTAAGTATAACTTAAAATATTTTTAATTCATTTATATTCTTTTTAAATGATTTTTTAAATTAATAAAACCATTTTTAAACCATTTGTTTAATATAATTATTAAATAAATTTAATATCATTAATATTAAATTAATATCATTAATATTAAATTATTAATAAAATTATCCTTTAAATTATTTTTAAACTAATTTATTTAATATAATTATTAAACAATTCTAATATCATTAATGTTAAATTAATTAATGAAATTTACCTTTAAATATTGAAAGTTATATTTTATAACTTAAAATATTTTTAAATACCTTTTTATTATTTAAAATGATTTTTAATATAATAAAATTATTTTTAATTAATTTATTTAATTCATTTACTAAATAACTTAATTATCATTAATATTATTTTATTAATGAATTTCATCACAAAATATTAAAAGTCATTAAAAATAACTTAAAATATTTTCTTATATCATAATATAATTTTAAATGAATTTTCAAGTATTAAAATCATTTTTAACTAATTTATTTAATATTATAATTAGATAAATTAAATACCATTATTATTTCAAAAATATTAAATATTTATGAAATATACTTAAAATAATTAAAAACTAATTTTCAGACTTTAAAATAATTTTTAATAATTTATTATGTATTTTTAATAATCTAAAACTATTTAATACTAATTATTTAATAAAAATAATTAATTTTGTAATAAAGTATCGCTAAAGACTGCCTATAGCGACAGAACCGTCGCTATAGGTGTTCTTCATCAAACCCAGAATATTTATGTCAGTTATCGAGGGTGCTACTTTGACCACGATTTAAACCTTGATCTTAATGTTATCCGGTCAAGATAATGGTTTGATGTTATAGTACTACTATAATACTACAAGATATAACAACAAACAGGGTCAAAATATGTACCAAAAGCAAGATCTAGGCTCATGAACAAGCTGTCAGAGCTGTTCTTCATTTTTGGGTTTGCCCAGAAATGAAGAACAGTTCGACTGTTCATATTTGGGCTTCCACAACTTGAAATCCTGCTAATGTTTATGTGATTTAAGACTTCCAGATTGTAGCCAGCATGTCAAGGAACATATTCATTACATAAAACAAGTCTAACAACATCACAACAAGTAGATCCATGCCGGTCAAAGCCTGTCAGAAACCATGTTCATAGGTTTTCTGGGTTACCCAGAAAACCGGATTCGTGATCATGCTACCTACTTTGACCAACCACTAAAATCGATTCGTTTAAAGTTTAGGAGATTTTAAGGCATAAACATGGAGTTCAAATACTAGACTACAACTTAGATACAACAACAGAACCAAACATCAACACACTGACATATCCAGACGATTTAAAACGTTGCAATATAGACTCGATATAAGCCTAATTCTTGATCAAGATCAAAGAGCACATAACAGACTACAACTACAAACTTTCAAAACAAAAAAATCATTAAAGATCACAGAGATATAAGGCCTGACATTCGTTGTCAGACAACACAAAAAAAAATTTCCAGATTTTTTTAAAACTTGATTTTAAGCATATTAATGTTATGGATCTAGCATGTGCCAACCCGGATCACTAAAATAGACTATATATAACATGTTTAAACATTGAAACCTAAGATCTAATAACAGATCTAAAGTCATATTTTCAAGTTAGGATTTATACCTTCTATGAACGATTTCTGATTCTAGGCTTTCTGATTTGTTAAGGAATTCGTGGGGCTTGAATTGTGAGCTGATATACTACTATATTTCGTAGGTTAGAGAGAGAGAGGGACTTGGATGGGTATTGTGATCAAATGAGCTAACAATTATAATTTCTCTCTCTTCCAATCTTTTTATAACACTTGTGTGCAATGAATTTGGCTGCTGAAATGGCTGATGGCTGGAGTTATTGAGCATGTGGGGTTGTTGGATTAGCTCAGCAACTAAAGTGTTTGCAAATCTAACAAGTTAGCCTCAATAATTCACAAAAGGGCAATTTGGTCAATAGCCTTGTAATATTAATGGCAATGTAGTAACTTGGCAAACCCTTAGGGTTTAACCCTAAGGTTTAGCACAAAAAATGTAAGATTTCTAATTCAGCCAAAAATAAAATTTTAGTTTCTAAATTTTTTTCAAATTAGGGTTTACTAAGTAGATTAGGTTTCCTAGTTACATTATGTTATCTAATTACATTATATAGGAACATTAGGGTTAAAATTAGTAATTAGGTTTACCCAATCAATTAGGGTTACTAATTGCTTAAAATAAAAATTTTAGGTTTAAATATTTACTAATTATAATTACGCTTGCTAAATTTAGCAATTAGGGTTTACAATTAGTAATTAGGTTTTATAATTACTAATTAGGGTTACCTAATATAGAAATTAGGGTTTCTAAGTATTAATTTAGGATTTTCAATTAGAAAATTAGGGTTTCTAATTTCACGATTAGGGTTTCCAACAATGAGAATTTTTCCTAATTAATCATAAAATTATATAATATACAACATAAATCATATAACACAGTTATATAATAGTTTCGTACTCATAATTGAGTTTAAAAAATAGGATTAAACAAATTAATGCTAGGGTTTGGTCATCATGCAATATAATTGACCAACTAAAATCAGTCCACACATATACAGTACATATTTGTAGCACTAAAAAATCAAAATATAATTAATATTATATTATTATTCTTATGCCTTGATCAAAATCCAAAATTAGGGTTTGAATTCCATGTCTGATTTATCTTTCATATTTAACCTTATTAATTAAGGTAAAATAATTAATTTAATAATATGTACAAAAATTCATATAGTAAAATAATTATTCTAAAAATCTTTTTATATATTATTTAAATAATATATATAATTATATTTTCATGAAAAATAATTAATAAAAATATTTATACTATAAAATTAATTATTATAAGTATATATTTTATAATAATCAATAATTCTAAAATAAAATTATTTTTAATTATTCATGTAATAAATATATTTTTATTTATCACATAAATACATATACACTTTATCTTGTACAAATCCTTATTTTTAAAATAAAAAAAAATTATATGCAAAATTTCTGATTTAATTATATAGAACATATCTGGTTGTTACAACAGCAGTGTCTCTATGAGCTAAGGCATCATCTCTCTCTACTAGAGCGGCATCTCTCCCAGCAAGAGCTGTCAACATCAAGGCTCTAGCCTGATCTCCCTCAAATGTCATCAGATGCAGACTCTGCTCTAAATACTCTGCAGAATGCGAGGTCACAGTAGCAGTCATACTAGGAGAATCAATTAGAGCTGCTGTCAACCCAACAAATAGCTCCTCCTCTATAAGAGAATCAATGTCCTCCATGGGCTCTCCACTGTCAGAATTAATCCCCGACTCGGTGGATACAACCTCAACCGATGTAATCTCTACCTCCATCCATGCAGAATACTCTGTAGAATGACTCAGATGGCTAATAGTAAACTCAGCCTTTTCTCACTGAGCCCAACATGCTTAAACCCCGGATCTATCCTCTGCTGACAAATGCCGAGAAGACAAATGCTGACCCAATGCTCCCTCAAAGGGATGAACTTCCTGAAACTGGTCAAACTGTGCCATCACAGCCAGCGGATGATAAGTGGTCATACCCCTCAAACCAGCTAAAGGAAAATAATCCATGCTAGGTGCATGAGTAATGAAGCTGTAGGGAGAACAAAGCCCTGAACACAACAAGATGTCAAATGGATCCTCGATCCATGCCAGGAACACCGACCAGGAAGTAGCGTTTGTATACTCCGCCGACTGAAAGGAGTAAGACATGGCTATCTCATTGGAAAAGTAATACCCATGGCGTCAGAAGGTGCCAATCAAGCTTAGGTGTGACATGAACCACACATACAGCACGACTGAGCTGCCTGTGAATACCCCTACAGAATGGTGTAAGGTTTTGTGAAAATCAAAGTAGCAATCAAATTGTAAAAATAGCGGAAGCAAAATAAAATCAGATTTTAAAATTTTTCACAAACCAATAACCCAGATCATCCTTTATGCATATTATTAATTAAAACAATGAACAAGAAGTTATGGAATCGTACCCTTATAGATACGAGCATCCACAGGTACGAGTTCACCTCCTATTTCTCTGCGATCTCCTTGAATCTCCGGGTAGATTTCTTCCTTTGATCAATATAAGCCACCCAAGTGTATGGCCTCTAGAGGTGATCCACAAAGGAAGAAGAATTTTCAAGAAGAAGGGTACATTGACACAAACCCGTAGAGATGCCGCTGTTATTGAGCGGGATGAGGCCAGATCAGCCAGAGATACAGTGATAGTTGAGAGGGATAGTGCCATATCTGCCCGGGATGTAGCCGTCACAGATAGCACCACAGTGAGGTCCCTTACTACTGGCATGATTGTAGAGATGAGCACATATATTGATGAGCATCGCGTCACCATGAAGATGGCTGTAGATCTGTTAGCTCGTGTGGACACCCTTGTACAGGAGACCACAACTTTACCTCCTTCTTTGGAGAGAGATGCCATGTTGGGCTTGATAGCTCGCATATACACTGATTTGTAGATGGGCTTGTATTTTTCTGCACAGACTAGCTTAGCCATTTTGTCATGTACAGTTCATATTGTATATATCAAACATCATTATATATAGCAGGGAAATATATTTTGGATCACTTCCCTTTTAGTTATGCATTGTTGCTTGCTTGATATTTGCATGTTTCTTCAGGGCTTGTGATCTTGATGTATTCTGAATTTTTCCTTGATGGATGGACATTGAGTTGTCTCTAGATAGTTCAGAATAGATCATTGATCTGTGTGTATTGCCTACCATCTTTGGTGTCTTGGGACTGGTTTCTATATGTAAATATGGAGATGAATGTGGCTTTTCTCTCCAAGGTTGACCGCACCATAGATGGTCGCCAGTACTCCTTTTTAAGAGGAGCCCAGTTAGTTCCATTTCTTATGGATTGGTGTTTCTCTTTGAGGAATCAACCGCAACTTAGATGGTCGCCGAGTCTCCCATTTATATGGGGAGGTCAGGTAATTCCATCCCTTTAGTCTGAAGCCGATGAAATGTAGTGTATTAAAGGATGATCCCAGTACCGTTGACAAGTGCTTGTGTTTTGGTAGGGGGTTAGACCAAACCATGAATGGCTGCCTACGTAATCCTATTGAAGAGGAGATTAGGTCAGCGTAGTTCAAACCTGGTGTAAGAGGTTCAACGCTGTATGTGGCAGAAAGGGTGTAGAGATTTTTTTTTTGTTGTTTTTTGTTTTTATAATGAGAAGGGTGTAGAAATGTTTTTGTTTTATTGCGACCGGGCCATATAAAATGGTTGCCTATGTACTCCCGTGTATCAAGGAGATCAGGTTGGCGTAGTTCGCCCCGTGTTCAGGACGATTTGTAGCCAATGAAAAGTTTGATCCCATGTGCAGGATAAACTGCTGGGAAGAAAGTTTAATCCCATGTATAGGATAAACTGCGGGTGTGAAAAGTCTTATCCCTAGTGGGGTAAAACTAGGTGTAAAAAGTCTTATCCCTAGCGGGGTAAAACTGCAGGTATGAAAGGTTCAATCCCTGGTGGGATAATCGGAGTTGAGTAAGGGTTCAAAACCAAATGGAGAGAAAAGGATCTAGTGATCCGAAACCAGGCTGCTGGTTAGAAATTGTGTTTGTCACTAATGGGGCAGATGAATGTGAAGAGAAGTTGTATGTAGTGACGGGTTAAAAAAACCTGAAATGACTGGGGATCTGATGATCCAAACCAGGATGTTTGCTTGATGGTGACCTCAGACATAGTACCGTTTCACGGTGTCCGAGTTGATAAGCTGTGGAAATTCATCCCCATCCATTTCCTGTAGTCTGAGAGCACCTCATGTCAATACCTCCTTGACAATAAACGGGCCTTCCCAGTTATGGGGGAATTTTCCCTTAGACTGATATTGATTGTCAATGATCTTCTTCAAAACTAAGTCATATTGTTTAAACAGCCGTAGCCGTACTTTTCTGTTGTAGGACCTGGCGATCCTTTATTGATATAACTGACCGTGGAAGATAGTAGCGGCATGCCTTTCGTCTATTAGAGACAATTAGTGATACCTATCTTGTACCCATTGGTTTTCATCCAGCTGAGCATTTATCAACACTCTGAGGGATTCCATTTCCACTTCTATGGGGAGCACTGCTTCCATCCCATAGGTTAATGCGTAGGGTGCTGCCCCAGCAGAAGTACGCATTTATGTTCTGTAGAATAAGTAAGGCCATCCTTTGTGGTTGGCAGACATCTTTTGCATGATCTTCTTGATGTTTTTGTTAGCCGCTTCAACAACACCACTCATCTTTGGACGGTAGATGACGGAGTTGAGATGTTTGATGTGGAATTTACTGCATAACTCCTCCATCATTTTGTTGTTGAGGTTTTTAGCAGTGTCTGACACAATCACCTCTGGTTGTCCATAGCGATAAATGACATTATTTCTAATGAAAGTAATGATGACTTCTTTGGTAACCCTGGGGAAGGAGGCTGCTTCTACCCACTTGGTGAATTAGTCAATTATGGTGAAGATAAATCAATGCCCATTACTATCTTTGGGCTCGATGGGCCTGATCACGTCCATTTCCCACATTGAGAAGGGCCAGGGTGAACTCATATTATGGAGCTCCCATGGAGGGGCGTGGATAGCATTCTCATGAATTTAGCATTGATAACATCTCTTGGCGTGATCATCACAGTCAGCTTTGAGAGAGAGCCAGTAATGCCCTGTTCTGAGAATTTTCTTTACAAGTAGAGAGTCGCTCATGTGTAGGCCACAGACTCCACCATGGATCTCATCCATGAGCCTCTGAGCTTAGTCCTTGTCCAGACATCTGAGGAGACCTAATCCTGTATCTCTTTTATAGAGTGCATCTCAGTTCAGGTAGAATTTCATAGCCAGTCGATGAATCCGCCTTCTTTCAGTCAGGCTCGCTTCAGCGGGTGTAGATCCATGTTATAAGTACTCCTTGATATGCTGATACCAAGGGTGCTGGATGAGAGGTAGCTCATCCGATACTTCTCCAATGTAATTCCCATAGGCTGGAGCCTTTTGTTGGGCAAATGTGAGGGTTGGCACATCTTCCTTGTCATGTATGTTGATCAAGGAGGCCAAGGTTGCTAGTGCATCCGCAAAATCATTCCTATTCCGAGGAATATGGAGGAAGGATATGTCTTCAAACTCCTAAGCCATCAGTAGAACCTACCGATGGTAACGCAACAAATGTAGACCTTTGGTGTGATAGATTCCTGTGGTTTGTCTGATTACCAACTCGGAATCTCCAAAGACAGTTAATCGTCTGATGCCCATTGATTGGGCAAGTTTTAGCCCCATGATACAGCCTTCATACTCAGCTGTGTTATTGGTGTTGGTAAACTGCAATTTGACGGGGACGGGATGCTGCTCCCCCGTAACGGATACTAGAACTGCTCCAGCCCCAAAACCTTCTATGTTTACAGCTCCATCAAAATACATCTTCCATGTTTGGCGTGCATCGTACTGATGGTGTTGCTGAATTGCCATTACCCCTTCATCAGGGAAGTATGTTTCCAAGGGTTTGAAGTCCCCTGAAGGTGCGGTGGCCAGTTGATCCATAATTCATTGACCTTTAATGGACTTTTGCGTTACATAGACGATTTCAAACTGTTGTAGGATCAACTGCCATCTGGACAGTCAGTAGTTCAGTATGGGTTTACTGAACACGTACTTGAGAGGATCCATGCGGGATATGAGATGGGTTGTGTGACCATGGAGGTAATGCTGTAACCTCATGGAAGGCCATTCTAAAGCATAACAAGTCTCTCAATCAGAGTGTACTTATGTTCACTATTGCTGAATCTTTTGCTGAGGTAGTAGATAGCTCGCTCTTGGCCTCTATCGTGTTTCTGTCCCAGCATGCAGCCCATGGCAATGTCACTTATGGATAGGTACATGAACAGGGGAACATCATCCCTGGGTGGTACCAAAACAAGAGCTTTGATTAGCTGCTCTTTAATTGTAAGGAAGGCCTTTTGGCAATCATCATTCTATTTCATGGAGGAGTTCTTCCTTAACAACTTGAAAATGGGCTCACAGGTTGCCGTGAGTTGAGAAATGAACCTGCTAATGAAGTTGATTCTTCCCAAAAATCCCCGTTAAATATATTATAATATTATGACATGTATTTCATTAATATTTGATAATAAATAAATATTAATGATAAAAGAATTATGTGGTATTTAATTCATTTAAATACGTTATTAATGATTGAAAATTTACGATAAATGGTAATAATTATTTAAAAATTATTACGATCTTGTGAAAAATATTTTGACTGATATTAAAAGTATCTGAGATAATTGTTAAGTGTTAAGTCAGAGTTTAATTGAACTTAGACTCGATAAAAGTCCGACTAGACCGTCGGGACGTTAGAATTTTGTCAGAATCAAGATAGACTGCAATAGTTTGACTTGATACCGAGTCTTATATGTGTTATAGACTGATAGGCATATGTGTTATATGTTTAGGTTATTCTATGTTTATATATATATATATATATATATATATATATATATATATATATATATATATATATATATATATATATATATATATATATATCTTATAGTATTATATTGTGATGATATTATTCTAATATTGGAGATCTATATTACTCATATTAGGTCTTCAGATAAAGCGTTTTAAATTGTGTAGCGGTAATCAACGGTCAGACAAGTTTATTTTTACTTAACTTTACTAAGAGTTGTTTCATTTGGATAAGCTTATGGTTAATCATTGCTGGTTGCCATGAATTGTACTATGTACATATTGCATGTATAAGTCAGGTATGAAAGGCTGATCACCTTCATTACCGGTTGGTTCAGATATATTTGTTCATGTTATATACTTGTTCAGTCATAAATTTGTTCCTGCTAGTTCACAATTATATTGTTGAATTATAGCCAGCTAATTATTCAAATCTTTCAATCATGATATATCGTTATATTATTGAATTTAAACTTGCTGGGCAATTCTTATGCTCACCCTTACTATATCATGATAAAACATTGCAGATTAAGGCGAATGCGTCGGATACAAGGAAAAGTCAAATACAGTTCCAGCTTTAGTTTACATGTGTGCGATTAGTTTTGTAATAGTGTAGTTTGGTAATAAAGTTATGTGTTAAATAAGTTATGAATGTGATTAAGTTAAGGTTACTCGACCTTGGGGAAGAGTATGTAAGTTTAATGTATAAACAATTTATGGTTATATCTTTCGCAAATAATAGTAATAGTGATAGAATGATCGAACCGGATCTGCGGTGATTTGGGACCCGGATTCGGGGCTTTCACAGTTGGTATCAGAGCTATAAGCATGAATTTGCGAAGAGCCCCGAGCCTCTCGCTGGTGACTTCCTTGTGTGGAATGCACCGAAGCCAGACTCTCCGTAGGGGACACCGAGCCAGTCGGTGGCAAGTTGATAGGTACCACTATGAGGTGCTATGGTTGGAAGCACAATGAAAGTCACAGTTGGTATCAGAGCTGTTGGTTATGATCCTTAGGTAGGAATACCTGAGACTAATAGCCGCAGTGATTAGGGTAAGATCTAACTCACATAGAGTTAGTTGGTCGGTAAGATTCAAAGACGAATCTCGGCGAGTTATAAGATACAGAGTTTCCTAACTCTGATAATAAAGGTGAACAGTAGTGGTGAACAGATAGAGTTTAAAAGGCTGAAGGTACAAGAATAGGAGATCGCAAAACAAAACGATCATAGTGTAGAAATAAATCGTAATATATACGATGAGATCACCTCGTGATCGGATAAGGTTTTAGTATAGAGAAGGATCAAGCGAACCTTCACCTTTCTCTTTGATGTTGCGCTTAGATTGATTTCCATTCTGTCTATAAGAATTTCCTTTTGAGCACATTGGTTAAGAGACATCTTTTTCTTCTAGAAACCTTCAAAGAATTCAAATCTAACAACAATTTTTTGCTGGATGTTTTCCTACCTTTTCTACAAGCCCTTTTAGTCTCTGTTTCCAGCTGCAACCCATTCATGTTGTTACTTCTCTTAGGAGATGAGCAGACAATGTCGGGATATTTTGTTTCAGAGGAATCATCATATCTAACAGTATTTTTTCCTTCATCATCCTTCCGTCCAGAAGGCTCAGCTATGCTAATGGAATTAAGAGCACCAACAATTACATCAGTCCTTAATGTATCTTCCGCAACCGAGCTCTTAGAAGAATCAATTTCAGTTGTACAAAAGGGTTCACAAGACTTCAGAGAAACTGATAAGCTTTCAACAGCAAAATTAGGATCCATTGACGATTCTCCTTCCTTCAAATCCCATTTGTTTTCTCCAATTGACAATGTCTTGCTGAGCATATCTACCTATTATTAGTGCCCAAAATGTCGTGACACTCTCTTGGGAATAGAAAAAATTCAAATAAAAATCTTTTTAGCCAGTAGACATATTCACCAATCATGTTATATTCATAACCAATAAATGCAACAAAGTAGCTTATCAAGCATAATAAAAGTCTGGAAAGAAGAACTGAAGCATCAGCTGATTTACAAAGTTTATGCATCAAAGAACAAATTCTTGTTTATAAAAAGGGGGGAAAGAAAAACACATTTTAAGAGCAGCAAGATTTACTTTTAATACACAATGAGCAACTGAATTCCATACCTAAAACAAAGAGAGAATAAAGAGAGAAAGTACCCTACAATGAGCAACTGAATTCCATACCTAAAACAAAACTTAACCAAATGAACTGAACCCTAACAAAACCCCTAAATAAACTCAATTGCAAGCTAAAGCAGGCACAAAAACTCATTCAGAAACAAAAGTAAATCGACGAAAGAAGTTTCCCTAGAATCGAGTCACTTTGCTCATCAGAACGAAACCAAAATCCAAAATCCAAATATTACGAGCCAATGCCAACAAAAAAAAGCAAATATAATACATACACAACGCGAATAGAAGATGAGAAGGAAGAAATTGACAGAGAATACATACTTGGTTATGCTGAGGAGTTTGGACAGAGAAATTGAAGAAATTGGGAACGGGGATGATGAGAAGGAATATGGAAGCTTTCAAGGGTAATTAAGTGTTTAGCTAACTCAACTAACGGAGTTAAGACGGAAAGCATTTATTCACTTCAACTCAAAAAGTCAAGAGTTTAAATGTAGCTTTACTGATTACAGGTGGTTATGTGGGAAAGCGCCAAAACCCCATGTGGTCATCTGAACTTAACCCTTAAAATTAAAATGAAAAAAACGAAAATGCCCTTTTCTTAAAACTTAAGCAAAAGATATGGTAATCTTGGTGACTCACTACTCTAATGTTTATCCCATGTGCCTTAAATCATCCCAAGATCAGATTTGGGGACACCTAACAACATTAGATACAATGAATCAAAACATAAGAGATTTAAAAGTAATAAAATACTTACTTTACTTTTCATTTTTGCCAATACCATTCTCTCTCTTCAATTTCGAAATCTAGAGTGAGAGAGAGAGAGAGAGAATCCAAGCTAAGATCAGTTCATAGCCCTTCAATAACAAGATCAAAGATCATATTCAAAGATCTAAGCTAGAAAGGTATAAACATTCAAAATTCAAAATCTTTAGATTTTATGTTAAATGTTATAATTGATTGTTTAAAGTTGTGTTTTAGGGTGTCATTTGATGATCTGGGTGGTCAAAACCTAGATCCATATCATTTTGATTCTCGGATTTGATGATTTTTGAAATCTGGGAAAATGTTGAAATAGGGCCTGACAACCATATGTCAGGGCTTCTAGATCTCTGGATAATAATTGTTTGTTGTGTTTTAAGTTATAAACTTGTAGTATGTATTAAGGGCTGCGATCTGGAACTTGAATCAAGCCCAGATCACGTGTAGATTAAAAGTTATAGGCAGTCAAAATCCGTTGACCAATCACGTAGACTGAGTTTCTGGGCAACCCAGAAACCCAGATCTCGTCTGACAACCATTTTGAAGCCTCTGATCTTGTTGGTGTTTGTTGTTTTGGCCATTTTGTTGGTTAGATATTGTAGACAGGTATAAGGACTACACGATCAAGCTTTTAGATCACTCAAAATAACAGTATAATCAAAGATATACCTGGTCAAATCAGCGTTGACCGAGTGGCCGGATGAAGAGTCTGGAAAACCCAGAATCTTCAAGAACAAAATTTCTGACAGTAGTTTGACCAACCTTTATTTCTTAAACGTGTTGTTATTAGACCGACCTGTTGATATATTATTGTAGCCTATCATCTACTCTACATGACTGAACCACTAGATCACTTAAACCGAACCGAGAAAGCTAAGATTTAAAGTTTCAAAATAAAAGCCTCGACTGTTCTTCAATTTTTGGAAAACCCAGAAATTGAAGAACAGGTCTGACATTAAGTTGGATGACATAGATCTTGCTGTGATGGTGTAGTTTGGGCATGAAATCGGTTTGTAATCGTAGTATTGCATGTATTCTATAACATTAAAACAATATACAACCGTGATAACGTCCAGAACATGAAAAGTTTTGTGGTCAAAGTAGCAACCTTGGTGTCTGACATGAAGGTTCAAGAACACCTCAAGAACACCTATAGCGACGGGTCTGTCGCTATAGGGCCCTTTAGCGACGGTTTTATTAATTTTGTATTTCTAATTTTTGAAAATTAATTAATAAATCGAAATAAATAGTTTTTAATTATTAAAAATACTAAATAAATTCCGAAAAATTATTTTAAAGTCTGAAAAATAGTTTTTAATTATTTTGAGTATATTTCATAAATATTTAATATTTTTGGAATATAAATGGTATTTAATTTATTTAATTATAATATTAAATAAATGATTTAAATACATGAAAAATCATGAAAAATAATATTATAGTATAATAAAATATTTTAAGTTATTTTCAGTGACTTTTAATATTTTAGGATGCATTTCATTAATTAATTAATATTAATGATGATTAGTTTATTTAATAAATATATTAAATAAATTATGAAAAAATAGAATTAATGTTTTATAAATCATATGAAAATAATTTAAGTGTTATAAAAATATTTTAAGTTATAAAATATAACTTTTGATATTTTGTCATGAAAATATTAATATTTTTATATAAAAGCAATTATTGGATAATGAATTTAAGTGTTTAAAAATCATATAAATATGATTTTAAGGTATTAAAAATACTTTGATATATTATAAATATATTATAATATTATGACATGTATTTCATTAATATTTGATAATAAATAAATATTAATGATAAAAGAATTATGTGGTATTTAATTCATTTAAATACGTTATTAATGATTGAAAATTTACGATAAATGGTAATAATTATTTAAAAATTATTACGAGCTTATGAAAAATATTTTGACTGATATTAAAAGTATCTGAGATAATTGTTAAGTGTTAAGTCAGAGTTTAATTGAACTTAGACTCGATAAAAGTCCGACTAGACCGTCGGGACGTTAGAATTTTGTCAGAATCAAGATAGACTACAATAGTTTGACTTGATACCGAGTCTTATGTATGTTATAGACTGATAGGGATATGTGTTATGTGTTTAGGTTATTCTATGTTTATATATATATATATATATATATATATATATATATATATATATATATATATATCTATAGTATTATATTGTGATGATATTATTCTAATATTGGAGATCTATATTACTACTATTAGGTCTTCGGATAAAGCGTTTTAAATTACGTAGCGGTAATCAACGGTTCAGGCAAGTTTATTTTTACTTAACTCTACTAAGAGTTGTTTCATTTGGATAAGCTTATGGTTAATCATTGCTGGTTGCCATGAATTGTACTCGATACATATTGCATGTATAAGTCAGGTATGAAAGGCTGATCACCTTCATTACCAGTTGGTTCAGATATATTTGTTCATGTTATATACTTGTTCAGTCATAAATTTGTTCCTGCTAGTTCACAATTATATTGTTGAATTATAGTCAGCCAATTATTCAAATCTTTCAATCATGATATATCGTTATATTATTGAATTTAAACTTGCTGGGCAATTCTTATGATCACCCTTGCTATATCATGATAAAACATTGCAGATTAAGGCGAATACGTTGGATACAAGGAAAAGTCAAATACAGTTCCAGCTTCAGTTTACATGTGCGCGATTAGTTTTGTAATAGTGTAGTTTGATAATAAAGTTATGTGTTAAATAAGTTATGAATGTGATTAAGTTAAGGTTACTCGACCTTGGGAAAGAGTATGTAAGTTTAATGTATAAACAATTTATGTTTATATCTTCCGTAAATAATAGTAATAGTGATAGAATGATCGAACCGGATCCGCGGTGATTTGGGACCCAGATTCGGGGCTTTCAAAGTTGGTATTAGAGCTATAAGCATAAATTTACGAAGAGCCCCGAGCCTCTCGCTGGTGACTTCTTTGTGTGAAATGCATCGAAGCCAGACTCTCCGTAGGGGACACCGAGCCAGTCGGTGGCAAGCTGATAGGTACCACTGTGAGGTGTTATGGTTGGAAGCACCGTGAAAGTCACAGTTGGTATCAGAGCTGTTGGTTATGAACCTTAGGTAGGAATACCTGAGACTAATAACTGCACTGATTAGGGTAAGATCTAACTTACATAGAGTTTGTTGGTCGGTAAGATTCAAAGACGAATCTCGGCGAGTTGTAAGATACAGAGTTCCCTAACTCTGATAATATAGGTGAACAGTAGTGGTGAACAGATAGAGTTTAAAAGACTGAAGGTACAGGAATAGGAGATCGTAAAACAAAACGATCATAGTGTAGAAATAAATCGTAATATATACGATGAGCTCACCCCGTGATCGGATAAGGTTTTAGTATGGAGAAGGATCAAGCGAATGATTGAATCTGGTAGTATTACATTAGTTCTACAACCTCTAATCATTATCTTGCCCAGAAATTCTATAATCAGAGAATTAAGCTCGGTCAAAGTAGGTTACTTGTTAACTACACATGAAGATCTGGGTTCCTCAAGAACACCTAAGGCGACACGGTCGCCAAAGGCTTTAGCGACAGACTTGTTAGTTTTAATTAATTTGATTTCTAAAAATCATTTAAAAATAGTAAATAAATTCTGAAAAATACAAAAATTATTTTAAGTTATAAAAATTAACTTTTAATAATTTGACATATTATTATTTATTTGAATATTATTGATATTTAAATTATTTATTAAATACATTAAATAAATTAATTAAAAATGATTTTATTATATTAAAAATTATTTTAAATGATAATAAGGTATTTAATAATATTTTAAGTTATAAAATATAATTTTTAATATTTTAAGAATAATTTCATTAATTATTTAATATTAATGATATTAAATCTATTTAAAAACTATATTAAATAAATAGTTTTAAAATGATTTTATTAATTTAAAAATCATTTAAAAAGGAAATAAAAGGTTTAAAAATATTTTAAGTCATACTTAATAACTTTTAATATTTTGATAAATAGTACATTAATATTTAAATATTAATGATAATTATTTAAAAATAATTTTAAATGTTTTAAAAATCATTTAAGGGTAATAAAAATGTTTTAAAAATATTTTGAGTTATTATAAATAACTTTAATATTTTGGCAATGGTTTCATTAATAGTTTAATATTAATTAAATATTAATGATAATAGAATTATTTGATATTTAAATCATTTAATAATGATTTTAGTGTTTGAAAAATCATGACTAATTATAATAATTATTTAAAAATTATTATAAGGCTATGAAAAATAATACGACTGATATTTAAAATATCTAGAATAATATTGAACTACACGATAGAGTTTTAGACTCTATAATTACCCGATAAAGCCGTCGGTACACCGAAATATTTTTGAAATTGATCTGGACTTAGATAGTTTGACTAGATACGTGTTTGTTTGAGATCATGTGATTGTTAAACATGTGTGACAATGTGATTAGGTTATGTGATGACTACAAATAGCAGTACTATATGTTATGATATGTATTTCTAATCGATAGAATGATCTTATTACTCATAGGTCTCGACATAAAAGATAAAACTAAGTTACGTAACTGTACTCAGCAGACCAGGCAAGTATTTAACCTTTGCATTTACTTTATGCAATGGATATGTGTAAGCCAGTTTTAGAACTCTATTGTTATTGTTATTGTTCATGTATCTATACTTTTGTCGATATGCCAATTCTTAAATTCTATCCGATCATTGGTTATCAATTCAGTATTATTGTACAAATCCAGATATATATATTATGTTCGTTAATTTCTAAAATTTGTTAAACAAGTGACCTCACTTGGATAATCATTGTATTTAATCACATGTTGATACATACTTATTATTTTCCAGTATGTATATGTTAATTTAAAGCTGTCTAAGCTATTTGACTCGGCTAGACATAGATTTAATGATAGCATTGAGATATGTCTTAGCTAATTATTCTGGCTAGACGAATATTTGTTAGAACTTGATAGGTTTGAGAATAGAATTCAATTATTATTGACAGGTCGATGCCAACTATTTCGGCTAGATCGAAAAAGCGATTAGATATTGAAATCACAGTATTTCATTGTTATAATTCAAATTCTGATTATAAGACTGAGAAGAACAACCTTTAATACAAAGGGAAAACTATTGGTTGTATATTTGGCTATTGCGCGCGTTTAAGTATTATGCATAATATAGGGTATAATGAAGCTGATCACTTGTTATACTTGCAGAGTGGTATGACTTAATCTTTATGGTTATCTGATACACTTGGGTATATCAAAGCAAGTCTTTGATAGTTACTCGAGAATTAAGTTCAAGATCCTTAGGGATCACTCAGCATAAACTTTGGAAAATATTTTACTTTGTTATTGCGTATAATTAATTCTTGTGATTCAGTTAAATATCAAAAATTAAAAACAAAGTTTATAGTTTGTCGACTTCTCTCCATTAATAGCCAGTACGTAGTTTCAAAATTTGAGATAGATTTGATATGTTATTATTATTGGTTCAGCTTACTTCTACTTCACAACTGTTGATTCGTTGTAGAAATGTCATTCACAAAAAATATTTACTTCTTTCAGCTAACGTTTATTGTCTGCTATTACTTGTTGGGCACCCAAATGCTCATTCTTGCTTTAAATGTAAATATTTTCAGCTAAGCGTGATCAACCTGAAGGTTCAGGTAGGAACAAGGAAAAAGGAAAGTAAACAGAATAAGCTTATGGTATCTTTTGTAATAGTTAGACTATATTAAGACAATGATATTTATTATCTATCACTTAATGAATGTTTAAAGGTAGCGTACCTGGGATTAGACTCTGATATATATGTAAATTAAGTTTGATATTTATATTATCGTTGTTATGCAGCTCAAAGAAATGGTGTCGTGAAGCACCGAGTTCGGGTTCTAAGTACCTGAATTTGGGGGTGTCACACAGAGTAGAGGGATAATATGTGGCATTTCAATTAACCCTTGTTTTGTGGCAGTGTTTCAGAATTGCATCTAAAAATTTTGAGATAAGCAATGGAGCACGTGAGATCATTGAGTCACCGCCAATCAATAACCAGGATAATGTACATCCGAAAGGCAATAATCCTCATGTAAATAATAACACTGACAAAATGATGAACGATGGGATATTCAGAAGCTTTCTATAATTCATACAACACCAAATGAGAGAGATTCCTATTCAAACTGTAGGTGGAATCAATGACAACTCATGGCTGCTCACCGCTAAGCAATTCAAGGAGCTAGGACCACCGGAGTTTTTTAGAAAGCCAGAGCCACTTAAGGCAGAGACATGGATTAAGAAGATCACTAAGATATTTGATGTCTTGGGATGCTCCGAGGAGCAAAAGGTTCCCTTTGTCACCTTTATGTTGCGCGGAGAGGCAGACTACTGGTGAGAATATGTAAAACGTACTCATCTTTCCGCACTGAAGATGTCTTGGGAGAAGTTCCAAGAATTGTTTAACGATAAGTACTTTTCGGAGAGTATTAGTCACATGAAGGAGGTAGAATTTATCAAGCTAGAACAAAAAAATATGACCGTATCACAATACGAGGCTAAGTTTGTGGAGTTATCCCAATTTACATCTCATTTGGTAGATAATGAGGAGCATATGACGCGAATATTTTTGCAAGGTTTGAAACCCAAAGTTCGTTAATACCTTATTTCTCATAAACTGTGTTTGTATTCAGATGTTGTGAATAGGGCTCAATTATTGGAGCGCGATAATGAGTCAGCCCCACCAAAAGATAGCAGTTGACAAAACGATAATAGTCATACCAGTGACAACAGTCATCAAAGCGGTGATAGCAAACGTGGAGGAAATCATCTTGCCATAAATAGTAACCACTTCGGTGGTAATCCTGGCCAAGATAATAGAAGTGAAAATTTCAAAAAGAGGAGATTCAACAATGATGGAAAGACAGCAGCACCAGCACCTGTTTTCAAGGAAGGAGAACGACCACCGGTCGTATGCTACAAATACGGACAGGAGGGACACATCAGTCCAAACTGTACGCAACAACCCAAAGCATGTTTCAATTGCAGAAGAGAAGGTCACCTAGCTCGATTTTGTCATGTAGTGAAGTCAAGTCCAGCTGGGATGGTGACACCAAAGACTGTCCCAGACAAGTCAAAGCCGGTAGTTCAAGGGAGAGCGTTTGTCGTGACCTCCCAAAAAGTGAGGAACCCGAATGAAGTTATAACGGGTAAGCTAATTATAAACTCTTACGAAGTCTATACCTTATTTAATACCAGTTCTACCCATTATTTTATTTCATCTACTTGTGCTCAACGTTTAAATTTGACTTTAGAGAAATTAGACTTTGACTTATCTGTTGAAACTCCATTGGGAGAAACCTTCATTACATCCACTGTTTATAAATCTTATTTGATTCAAATCGGCACCCTCACATTACCTATTGATCTCATCTCTTTGAAAATACTTGCATTTGATGTTATTTTAGGGATTAATTAGTTAACTACTCATCATGCTAAAATTGATTATTTTCGTAAGGTTGTTAGCTTTCATATTCCTAACCAACCTATTATGCGAATTCAAGAAATCAAACCACTAAAGTCAATCACTGTCATATCAAGCCATAAAGTCATTCGTTTATTGAAAAATAGATGTCAAGCTTTCTTAGCCCATGTCACGGATTTAAACAAAAATACGTTAGATTTGAATGATATTTCTATTGTTAATAAATTTCCTGACGTATTCCCTGAAGAACTTCCTGGCCTACCCCTAGAGCGTGAAATTAAATTTTGTATTGACCATGAACCCGGTACAAAACCCATTTCTAAAATCTCATATCGAATAGCTCCTATTGAACTTCAGGAGTTAAAAACCCAACTACAGAAAGTGTTAGATATCGATTTCATTCATCCTAGTACGTCTCCTTGGGGTGCTCTTATTTTATTCGTAAAGAAGAAAGATGGGAGTATACGACTTTGCATTGATTATCGGGAGTTGAATCATGTCGCCATCAAAAATAGGTACTCGGTACCTCGCATTGATGACCTGTTTGACCAGTTTTAAGGTGCTAAATTCTTTTTAAAGATCGATCTTCATTCCGGATATCATCAGTTAAAGATTAAAACTGATGACATTCCAAAGACTGCTTTCAAAACTCGGTACGTGTATTACGAATTCCTAGTCATGTCTTTTAGATTGACTAATTCTCCTGTTACCTTCATGGCTATGATGAACCGAGTATTCAAGGAATATTCGAATCATTTTGTGATTGTCTTTATTGATGACATCCTCATATACTCCAAAAGCCGTGAAGATCATGAGCAACACTTGAGGTTGATACTCCAAAAGCTTCGTGAAAATAAGCTATACTCCAAGTTGAAGAAATACAAGTACTGGCTTAAGGAAGTAGCATTCCTTGGGCACGTGATATCGAATCATGGAATATCAATTGACCCGGCGAAGATTAAAGCAATACAAAGTTGGGAGCAACCTAAGTCAGTATTCGAAGTACGTAGCTTTCTAGGCTTAGCTGGTTATTATCTGAGATTTATGGAACCATTAACTCAGCTGACTCAAAAAGATGCAAAATTCAGTTGGAGTGAGGAATGTGAGAAAAGTTTTCAAGAACTGAAAAGGAGACTCATTTCAGCACATGTTCTTACAATACCATCAAATTCGGAGGGATTTATCATCTACAGTGATGCTTCAGGCAGAGGTTTAGGATGTGCTCTCATGCAACATGAGAAAGTCATAGCCTATGCCTCACGACAACTCAAAGAATATGAGAGAAATTGTCCTACTCATGATATAGAGTTGGCAGCAGTCATTTTTGCGCTAAAGATCTGGAGACATTACCTGTATTGGGAGAAAGTGGAGATCTATACAGATCATAAAAGCCTCAAATATTTCTTCATCCAAAAGGAATTCAACATGCAACAACGATGATGGCTTGAGTTGTTGAAAGATTACGATCATACCATTCAATACCATTCTAGAAAAGCGAACGTGGTAGCTAACACGATGAGTAGAATATTATATGTGAGTGCGATATTGTCAACGTAAAGGCCCATTTTATATGACTTATAAAAGATAGAGTTAGAGTTAAAGACTTCAGGAACCCACGTGATGATGTCAAATATACGAGTAGAACTGACTTTAATCGATAAAGTTAAAGCTGCTCAAGCTATAGACCCGGAGCTGATGCGTATAAAGAAGAAAGTGCAAGAAAGTGCTATTCCAGAAGCAAGAATCGACGAAGAAGGAATACTTCGAGTCAACTCCATATTTTATGTTCTTAAAAACTCTGATTTGAAGTATAAAATCATGATGGAGGCACACAACACACAGTTTGCAATCCATCCTGGGAGTACCGTAATCTTCGATATACATTTTGGTGGAGCAATATGAAGAGAGAGATTGCGGAGTTTATCTAAAAGTGGTTAACTTGTCAACATGTTAAGGCAGAACATCAAGTACCAAAAGGTCAATTACAACCACTTGAAATTCCAGAATGGAAGTGAGAGCATATTAACATAGATTTCGTTACTGGTCTTCCCAAGGTTTCTCAAGGCATAGATGTAATTTGGGTCATTGTCGCTAGATTAACCAAGTCTGGTCATTTCTTACCTATATAAGAAACATATTCACTTGAACGTCTTGCTCGTTTATACATAAATAAGATTGTAAGATTGCATGGTATGCCAGTATCCTTAGTTTCTGATCGAGACTCAAGATTTACTTCACAACTTTGGGTTAGTTTGCAGAAAGCTATGGGCACAGATTTACAATTTAGTTCTGCATATCATCCTCAGACAGACGGGCAGTTGGAGAGGACTATTCAAACTCTTGAAGATCAATTAAGACTCTATGTCCTAGACTTCAAAGGAAGTTGGGACAAGTATTTGCCATTAGTGAAATTCTCCTACAACAATAGTTATCAAGTAAGTATAGGCATGGCTCCATTCGAGGCATTGTATGGACGAAAGTATCGTTATCCAGTATACTGGGATGAGGTGGGTGAAGCAACGTTGTTGGGACCAGAATTAATATGTATGACTACGGAAAAGATTCAAATGATCTGGCAACGTATACAAACCTCACAAGATTGATAAAAGAGTTATGTTGATCTTCATCGAAGGGACGTGGAATTCAATGTTGGAGATCATGTATTGTTACGTGTTGCTCCATGGAAAGGAGTTACGAGATTAAGAAAGAGAGGAGAGCTCAACACTCGATTCATTGGTCTATTTGAAATCCTCGATCGAGTAGGAACTGCGGCCTACAGACTTGCCTTACCGCCAAGTATATCTCGTGTTCATAACATTTTTCACATATCTGTGTTACGTAAATATGTGGAAGACCTGAACCACATTATTGAATTAGAACCAGATGAGATAGCGGAAGATTTAACGTATGAAGAGGTACCTGTTAAAATCTTGGATAAGAAGGAACATATTCTACGCTCAAAGGTTATACCTCAAGTCAAAATTTTATGGAGAAACCACGATATTGAGAAAATAACCTGGGAGTTAGAATCTATAATGAAAATAAGGTATCCCCACCTTTTTAACATACCAGATACGTACACCAAATTTGAGGACGAAATTTCAGAAGAAGGGGAGGTTGTAAGACCCCAACTTTTATGAATAAAGATTTAATTTTCTCTAAATTTTATTTTGAATAATAAGGTGTGAATTTGATATAATGTTATAGTTGTGGGTAATATTTACAAATTTTGCAAAGTAAGCAAGTTGTCATAAAATATTTGTTTGGGCGAGGAATATTCGTTTTATCAGGGAATATTCGTACAACGGCACAATCATTGGTGGACCCCACAACAGAATTACTATCGGATTTAGAAAGTGACAAAAACAACCTTTTTATAAAAATAACGGTGAGGCTTTTACTGTTAACTGTTGAAATACCCGGTGATAAAAGTATAGTAATACGCGTGGTTGCACAGTAGCACACGGTATTGCACAGTATCTTTGATTATTGATGCTTACGTAAGAAGTCACTCAGTTTTGTTCAATTATTTCAACAATAGTTGATGCATAGTATCTCATATTATTGATTCAATTACTGTCATAGTATCATCTGCACAATATTTTATATTATTAAATCAATAAATGAGATGACACGGTTATTCATATTATTATTTGCATTATTGACAATGTCTAAAAAGTTCTGTCGAGAAAAGGAGTTAGGTCATCTAATTGTGTGTCAATAAGGAGAAGTCCTTATCAAAAAGCTCCCTCTTTCCTAGGAATGATCTGGTTGTTAATATTGTGAGTTATAATATTAATGATGAATAAATGTTAAAAGATTAAAAATGTGCTTAGTCAAGTGATTTATGATAAATAAAAGGGGTTTGTCATGAAGCATTTATTATTAATTTGGCTTATTACATGGACCCCAACTTATTCAGTTTTTAAAATCGTCGGTAGAAAGTTATCTCAGTTTTTGTTTTATATTGCATAGTGTTGCATAGTACTGTATAGTGTTGCATAATATTGCATAGTGCTTCATAGTGCTGCATAGTAAAATTAAAAAATTTCGTCAAAAATCTGTGACTGCGCCCGTGAGTCTTCGTCTGTTCACCCGTGATTTTCTAATTCAAATAGCACACTTTCATTCTCCTATAAATAGGATGCTTAGTTTAGTATTGAAAATCACACCAGAATCAGAGAATTCTTCTTCTATAGTATTGAGCATATTTCTTTTGAGTTTAAAGTAACTTTGAGTGAAGCAAATAGTGCAAGTTTTCTTCAAAAATATCCCCGATATACCAGTCAAAATTACTCTCCTTTTAAGGTAAGAGATATTATTTTCATTCAATATTCGTAAGAAATAATATTTTCTTCCATACTCTGTAGTATGTAAGTAATATTATTTTGTTTTATATTCCTAATTCTACACTTATTTTGATAAGTATTGCTTTTATACTCCTTGAAATTAGTAGAATATCTTTGAATTTTGCACTTCATCTAGTATCGTTTCACAAAAATATTTTTCTAAACTTTCCTATTAAATTTTAAGCTTTTCATGCCAGAGTACTATTTATGGGTACTATTCATACATACGACACTACTGATTCATATGGTACTATTCATACATACGGTACTATTCACAAAGTACTATTTATGGGGTACTATTCACGACAAAAATTCATTTCTTTTCTGTCAAAATTATTTTTGATACATGGATATTATTCTTGAATTTTACTCCACAAAGTAGTTATCATGTTGACAATTTGGACATTCTTAAACTCTGGATAAATTGAATTATAAATCTTTAATATTTATCCTTAATCTCACTTGATTAATTTCTTATATCATTGTCATCATGCTCATGCGTATATTATGATAAAAGTTAACTTTGGCCCGTAGTGCATATATGGATTGTTGATGGGTATGATTATGACCAAGAATTATGTATCAGTATAATCATGAAATGTAATATTACAAATGATGTGGAAAATGTCCTCATTGGCCCGTAGTGCATTGATGAACAGTTGTTTACCATGATTTTGACCACTGGTGATAATAACGAATATCTTTGGCCCGTAGTGCATGGATAATTCGTGGATGTGATACTAACGAATATCCTTGGCCCGTTGTGCATGGATAATTTGGTGATGTGGATTATTTATTGAGATGTGTTACAGAGATAAAATATTTATGATGAATTTTTAAATCATAGAAGATAGTAGACATCATGCTCTACTTGACTCTTCTAATGAATTGCTTGTTCCGCTGTAGTTAAACTTGTTATCTATTGTATTCTATCAGTTTTTATACTATTGAAGACTAAGGATAATTTATTTTACATTATCTTAGTCATAATATTCTTTACTGAGCTAGTTGAGCTCACCCTTTTCTTTCATTGTTCTCTTCAGGAAATGAGAATATAGCTGGGACTAGTCGAGGAATGGAGTGATGGTCCAAGATGGTGGCTATAGTAGTCCTCACTATTTTATAAGATAGTGTGATAATATTTGTAATGAGGACTCCATTTGAGTTTGAATATTGTCTACGAGACAATATTCGTGTTAAAACTCTCAGCTTACGTTTTGTCGTATTTTACACGACAGTTGATAACTGTATAAATTAAGTTTGTATTTAAATTATGTACCATGTATTTGGCAACTCAAATTAGGATGTGTATACCTATTTTGGGGGCGTCACATGCTACATATCTACTAAATAATGTTCCTTCGAAATCCGTCCCTAAGACTCCATATGAGATGTGGATAGGGAGGAAGCCTGATCTTAAGCATATTAAAATTTGGGGATGTCCAGCTTATGTGAAAATGTTTCAAAATGATAAGCTTGGGACAAGATCTGATAAGTGTACATTTGTGGGATATCCTAAAGAAATTTTGGATACTATTTTTATAATCATACTGAGCAAAAGGTGTTTGTTGCCAAACATGCTACCTTCTTAGAAAAGGACTTTATCCTTGAAGGGGCCAGTGGGAGGAAAATAGATCTTGAAGAAATTCAATAACGAAAAACCACTACAGGTCAAATGGATGAATCTGTCCAAGTAGAGATACCTTCTATACCACACCCTATTCATAAATCTAGAAGAGTACCGAAGATACCTGATAAGTATGGATTCGTCATAGAGGATGACGATGAGGTATGCATCATAGATGATGATGATCCATTAAATTACGAACATGTTATGAGTAGTAAAGACTCAGAGAAGTGGCAAGAAGCCATGAAATCCGATATGGACTCCATGTATGAAAACCAAGTATGGACTTTGGTTTCACCACCTGAAAGCATTAAGCCTTTTGGGCGTAAATGGGTCTTTAAAAGAAAGATTGGAGTTGACGGCAAGGTAGAGACCTATAAGGCCCGACTGGTCTTAAAAGGTTTCAAACAAAGACAAGGAGTTTACTGTGACGAAACCTTTTCACCAGTAGCTATGCTCAAGTCCATTTGAATTTTACTTGCGATTGCAGCTTATCACGACCACAAAATTTGGCAAATGGATGTGAAAACGGCCTTCCTCAATATGAAGCTTGAGGAGGATGTGTATATGACACAGCCAGAGGGATTTGTTTTAACGGTTGGAACAAATCAAGTCTGTAAGCTACAACGATCCATTTAAGGATTGAAGTAAGCTTCTCGTAGGTGGAACATCCATTTTGATGAGACAATCAAAGAGTTTGATTTTATCAAAAATGAGGATAAACCATGTGTGTACAAGAAGGTTAGTGGGAGCGATGTTTCTTTCCTTGTATTATATGTTGATGATATATTACTGATAGGGAATGATATTCATATACTTCAATCAATTAAAAATCAAGTTATCTAAACACTTCTCCATGAAGGACTAGGAAGAAACATCCTATATTTTGGGGATAAAAATCTATAGAGATAGATCTAAAATGATGCTTGGCTTATCCCAAGGAACGTACATTGGCTCGATGCTAAAGAGGTTTAGCATGGAAGATTCCAAAAGAGGTCTCCTGCCGATGAGCCATTAAATACATCTCTCTAAGAAACAGGCCCCAAAGACACCAGAGGAGAGAGATCGTATGAGTAATATTCCTTATGCTTCAACAATAAGAACTATCATATACGGTATGATATGTACTAAACTGGATGTCACTAATGCACTTAGTGTAACAAGTAGATATCAATCGAATCCAAGAAAATAACACTGGAAGGCAGTGAAAAATATTCTAAATTACTTAAGAAGAACAAAGGATGTGTTTCTTGGCTATGGTGGGTCTGAATTGAACTAGAAGACTTTACAAACTCAAGTTTTCAAACGGACCAAGATGACAGTAAATCTGTTTCGGGGTATATATTTATCTTGAATGATGGCGCAGTGACTTGGAAAAGTTCCAAATAGAAAACAGTCGCTGATTCAGTGACAGAGGCAGAGTACATAGCTGCAAGTGAAGCAGGAAAGGAGGCTGTTTGGATGAAAAAGTTCACAACTGAACTTGGTGTGGTTCCTAGCATTAGAGGACCAATACCTTTATTCAGTGACAACACCGGAGCTGTTGTGCAAGCTAAGAAACCTAGGTCTCATCAAAAATCGAAACATGTGTTGCGGCGCTTTCAATTGATTAGAGAGATCATTGAAAGAAGAGACGTCACCCTAGAGCGTGTGGACTCTCAAGACAATATTGCAGATCTATTTACTAACGCGTTAACACAACAGCAATTTGATCGTCACTTAAAGAAGATGTGTATGAGATACCATGGCGATTGACTTTAGTGCAAGTGGGAGATTGAAAGTAATATGCATACAAGCCAATCATGTATGATGATAAAGCATATACTTTGTAATCAATCTTATTTATTTATTAATAAAAGTATTTATTTATCAAAGGCATTTGATTATTTACATGATGTTGTTTTAATAATATGTGATAAACCTATAGTTTTAAGCAATGCTTTAGAATCATGATGAGATCATGCTAATGAGATCTAAAATTCTTAGATAGCTTAAAAACTAAAATGTTCCCAATCAATGGATTACTAAAAAGGGGATTAGTGAATCCGGATAGAATGGTACATACGTTGCTTGCTCATTGGATGAGGATGATTGATCTCATAATCATTTGTGTGAAGACACTAAAGCAAGTATGTAGGTGCTTATTGGAGAATAAGTTCATTGAACGTGGCTCGCTAAGGAATACCTAATGAAGTTTTACATGCCTGTCAATAGGAATTCCTGTAGTGATATTAGTACAAGTGATCCTTAGACTTGAGATCATCTTAGTATCTTGTGTATAATGAATTACACTTTAACTTATTCCTTAAGACCCTTAGGGTATATCAAAGGGTATGCTTGGGTGTAATAAGTTATATATGGAGATAATGAATGATCAATAAAGAATCTACCTCTTCTAGTCAAAGAAGAGAAATGTCCTATGTGATTCAATAAATGACAACCCAGGAATCCTTGGTCAGGATGGAATAAAATTAGAAAGTAGTTTCTAATTTGCACTTATTCGGAGTTATGCATTCGGGAATCGAAATACATATAATTAAATAAAATAAGACTTGATAGTAATTCCATGTCTTATATTTAATTGGGACATTGTATGGTGGAAAGATTAAATTGTATGGTAACTATTTACTCAAATGTTCTTTTATGATTAATGTTGAAATCTATATTATCTGAAAAGTCGTTAATCGCTAAAGAGACTTATCCTTATTGTAGAATAAATATTATTTATTTAAATAAATTAATAGTTTAATTTATTTATTTAAATGAGATTACAATTGTTCTAATTGATTTATTCACAACCAATTTAATATGGAGAACCTAATGGGTCACACCATAAAAGGAAGAATAATTATTTAAGAATTGAATGGCATAATCGTAATAATATGTTAAGTCTATTTAATTTAATCTATGGTGATAGAGTAAATTAAATAGCTTAATATTTATTATTTAATATTTTAGAAATATTAAATATAAATTAATAAGAGGAGTCTTATTAATATTTTTACAATTATTATTATTTTAATTTCTAAAGGAGTTTGGGAATTAATTTAATATAAGTACTCTCATTTATTCCTAATAAGATTAGGAGGCAAATTAATAAAAAAGAGTTTAATTAATTATCCTTAATAAGATTAGGGAGGTTAATTAAAGGAGTTTAATTAATTAAATATAAACCTATTTCTAATTAGATTAGAAGGGTTGACTAATATCAAAATAAGAGGAGTCGTATGCCAGATATCAGTGTACACGAAGTTCCAATAGAGTACTTCTTTTCTACAGAGATAAAAAACTAGGGTTTAGCCAACCACCCTCCTTCTTGAATAATCCTTCTTCCTTGGTGGATCACCTCTAGAGGCCAAACAATTATGTGGCTAACGTTGATCAAAGGAAAGGAATCAACCCGGAGATTCAAAGAGATCGCGAAGAAGTAGGAGTTGAACTCGTACTTGTGGAAGCTCGTATCTACAAGGGTATGATTCAATAACTTCTTATTCTTCTTTTTAATTAATAACATGCATAAAGGATGATCCGGGTAATTAGTTTTTGAAAATTTAAAAATCTGATTTTGCCATGCTTCCACTATATTTTGCAATTTGATTGCATCTATTATTTTCGTAAAAGCTAACAATTATTATAATACATAACTAAATAATAAAAAAATTATGCTAAATTCGTATTCGTTACATTCTCCCCCCCCCCTTCATAAGGATTTTGTCCCCAGAATCACGATGTAAGGTTAAACGAAATGATGGGGATAGTTCTCTTTCATTTTATCTTTTAGTTCCCACGTAGCTTCTTCGGCATTGTAGTTCCTCCAAACTACTTTTATAGAAGGTATAACCTTATTTCTTAATATCTTCTCTTTTATGTCGATTATCTGAACTAGAACTTCTTCGTACGTTAAGTCTTTCTTAATATGTAAAGGTTCGTATTCTATCATGTGCTTGTAGTCTGGCTTATATGGTCGTAGCATTGATACGTGAAATACATTATGGATGTGCTCCAACTCAGGAGGTAAGGCTACCTCATAAGCTATTTCTCCCACACGTCGTAAAATTTCAAAAGGTCCAACGAACCTCAGACTTAACTTTCCTTTCTTGCAACATAGTGGCGGATGCTTTGACCCGATTGGCAACAACCGAAGCAAGTTCTTTTACCAGCTTAGTATATTTGGAAGTATTGAAAAAACCAAGTGTTCAGAAGGTGGACGTATTAGCTTTGGATCGGATGGATTGTTGGCTCACGCCTTATATCTTATATTTGGTTGATGGGGTTCTGCCTTCAGATCACATATATGCAAGGAAGATCAAACACAGGAGTTCAAATTTCATCCTTATTGATGGGGATCTGTACCGAAGGGCATTCAGTTCTCCACTGCTCAAGTGTTTGACACCTTCAGAGGCTAAGTATACACTTCGGGAAGTGCATGAAGGAATTTGTGGAGATCATATGGGGGCAAAATCATTAGCATACAAAATTTTGAGGCAGGGGTACTATTAGCCGACCATCTTCCAAGAAGCAAAGGATTTTGTCAAAAAATGTCCCAAGTGTCAGCTGAATAGTTTTATCCCTCATCAGCCCCCCGAAGAGTTGTATTCAGTTTTATCCTCGATCACATTTGCTATGTGGGGAATTGATATATTGGAACCATTATCAAAAGCTAAGGGACAAGTCAGTTTTGTGATCGTGGCTATTGACTATATGACCAAGTGGGTAGAAGCCAAACCGTTATAGAAGATCACCGAACAGGAATGTCTCAAGTTTTTCAAGGAAAGTGTTATCTATCGATTAGGCATCCCGAGGGTTTTGGTTTCGGATAATGGCAGACAATTTATGGGGTCAAAATTTGAAGCTTTTCTAAAAGAGTTGGACATACAACATAGAAAGACTTCGGTTGCCCACCCTCAATCAAATGGTCAAGTGGAAGTCATCAGCCAGACTCTACATAATGGGATTAAAAGGAGATTGGATGAATTGAAGGGGCGGTGGCCCGAAGAGTTACTCAGTGTTTTATGGGCATATCAGACTACCTCGAGGATGATAACTGGGGATTCACCGTTCATATTGGCCTATGGGACCGATGCACTTATACTTGTCGAGATCGGGTCTCCTACACTTCGGGTTAGTCAGTACAAAGAGTTATATAATGATGATGGCCTAAGACTAAATTTGGATCTCCTAGAAGAGGTTCGGGATTCATCTCTGCTAAGGTTGGCTATCTATCAGAATCGAGATGCCCGACACTATAACTAAAAGGTGAAACAAAGAAGGTTTAAGGTCGAAGATTTGGTGTTTCGAGAATCAGAGGCATCTACTCCCCAGAACACGGGCAAGTTAATGCTGAACATGGGTAATAGAAGTGCCGAAGCCAGATACTTATCGACTTTGAGCAATGGATGGTTCGGAAGTAAAGAATACATGGCATGCTAGAAGACTTAGGAAATATTATCAGTAAAAGTTATGTTATTCTTTCATCTACTTATGTAAATTATTTTATTCATCAATAAAATAAATAAGAATTTCTCTTCGAAAAATTTTGTACTTCATTTATATTCATATGTTTCTACAAAATCGATCAAAACCGATCAGAAAAGTTACAAATAAACTGATCGGAAAAGTTACAAACATAACTGATTGGGAAAGTTACAAAAAGGAAAAATGATTACAAAAATTACAGTTAAAAAATCCTAAAACGACTAAGTGTTTGAGACCCCATCTTCGGCTTCGGACTCTTCGTCGGAGGAGTCGAGGACAGCAGTATCGAGCCCAGCAGCTGTGATCTTCGCCCGAACCTTTTCTTTGTGAGCCTCATAACCTTCAACAAACTGGGTCATGATATTATCGGTAAGGGCGGGCGATTCTTTATATTCCTTGATCGCAAGTTGCTTGGCCTCGGCACATTCCTCCCCCAAAGTAGTGCTCTCCCAAATCAGCGACATCATCTGGATATGCATATCGGATATCTTGTCTTCGAGGGCGAGAATGGCATTTTGCTGATCCTTGTTCTTCTTCGACAGAAGCTCCTTTTCCTCGATGGCTTGTTTGGCTTACTTGTCAAGACCAACATACTCCTTTCGAAGTGTATAATGTTGCTTCTAGAGTTCATTGATCTGACATTCGGCCTGGGTCACCTTATTTCGAGTGCCGACATGAAGGTCTTTCTCCTTCTTCAAATTCGATGACAGGCCTAGAATCTCGGCCTCGAGCTCCTCCACCTCGCCCCTTAGATGTACTTCCTTTTTAGTAGCCTTATCTAGAGGAGGAATGGCTCAGGAGAGGACAACATTGGCATGCAATTAAGAGGAGACTTGTGTTATATATAGCGATAAGAACAGGATAATCAAAGGCATATTTTAGTCTATCGGGTTTACCTAACACTGGAGTTTGACGTATTCAACTAAAAACACCTCGGAGGTATACCCTTTGAATTGTTCTTCATCTCCAGATAACCTAAAGTGTTCTAGCTAGTCGAAGGGGAACACTTTCGAAGGGCTCTTCGGCCAGAAAGTGGTTGGTGTCCCTTGGGAGGAACTGGTATCGGTAGTTGGTCATGATGAGGGGGTTGTCGTTGGTTGGGGGTCAGCCTCTACGATCTGCAGATCAGGATCTTCCGTTCGGAGAGGCCTTTTGGAGCGAGGTTCGAGAGTCTCCTCTTCGGTCTCCTCGGGATCCTCAAGGACAGCAACATGTGGAGTTGGCCGGGGGGTCAACTTCAGAACGACAGAAGAATATGGCTGGGAGGGGCCTTTGGTGAGAGGCTTCTTCTTGTTTTTCTTCAGCAAAGCCATCTTCTCCGACCAATCCATCTTCAAGATATTCTTAGAGGGTTCGAATTTGGTGGAGGAGGGAACTGCACCCGATGTAGAGCTGGTGGAAAGATCAGAAATCGGGATGGCATCCTCCTCTAGTGATTCATCAGTAATTGGATGGTAGATTAGTTCGGATTTGATGGGCAGTGGGGCTAAGGATTCTTCAGCTCCTTCGGGTTTAAAAATTATTACTACAAAAAAGTGAACAAGTCAGAAGATTGATTTGGAATGCCAGTTAAAGAATGCAATTAAAATTCGAATGGGTTCGAGATAAGGTACTTACATCCATGTTTGTATAGCCAAGTCTCGTTTGATAAGACTTCCAGACCCCATTTGGTCTTTCTCAGCTTCTGGTAGAATTCCTTGAAAGCCTCAGCCCGATCCTTAGGGAACTTGAATACTTTGGCAATGGGGTCTTCGGGGGTGGCCTAGTTTGGGAGGAGTTTGAGGTCGGTTCCCCTTACAAAGACCCACTGAGAATGCCATCCTTTGTTGCTGGAGGGAGTCTTGATGAAGGTGGCTCGGCTCGGTTGTCGGTTTAATTGTCGAAGGCCAGTTTCCTTCGACCTGCCGACAGTGAACAACACGAAAAAGAAGTCAAGGCCAAGAGTGATTCATGCCTCATGGCACAAGGTTATGAAGTTGATCAGGTGGATGTACGAGTTCAGCACAAGTTGTTCAAACCCGATCTCCACGAAGCAGAGAAAGGATGAAATAAATTCATGGAGGGGGAATCGGACCCCATATTTCATGACCTAGAGTGGGACAGCAACCCATTCGCCTTTGGGGTGCCAGAACATCCTTTTGTTTAGTTCTGGCACCCGAAGCTTATATTCTTTGGGAATGTTGAATAGGGTTCGGATGTCAGAAATTTGGGAGGGGTTAATGGAGGATTTGGTGTTGATATGAGAGAAATTGCCCTCAGATGAGTAAACGCTTCGGATCTTTGTTTCGATACTATTCGGGCTGGAAGGAGTTGAAGGGTTGGTAGTTCCAGATGGTGGTGTCGGTAAATCGATAGGCACTAGATCTGGGCGACGATGGTGTTGGGTTTGGAGGTGTTGTCGACAAGTGGTGTTTGCTCAGTGGTGGAGGAAGAAGGAAGGCTAAAATCTACCATTGAAGTAAAGAGAGCATAAATGTGAGGTTTGGAGGACAGAAAGATCTAAATTGGAAAAGTTGGTGGGGGTGGATTCTTGCCAGAAGTCGCACTTGCAGAGAACTCTAAGAGTGAGGTTTTAAATGGAGAAGATTTGGAAAAAGTAACAGTTGTGACTGGGAGGGGGATTTTATAGGGATATTACACGAATCCCAAAGGCGACTAATGATGGCATGTGGGGCCCGCTTCTTGGAAAAATGTGTTGTTTAAAAAATTAGTTGGATTCCCCAGGTGTCTCTTCAAGTCTCTAATTATAAACATCTTATAACAAGAGACTGGGGGGCAATGTTCAGGCATGATCTATCGACGCCTGGGTTGAGAAGGGTATATTGAGCCCAATGGGCCAAAGCCAATAAGGGGATTGATGGTGTTTAGGTTCGGGTGTCCGAGTCCTCTGAGCCGGAGTCTTGTTCGGTTTGATGTTCTTCGAGGTTGGGCGTCCGAGTCCTTTAGGCCGGAGTCTTGTTCAGTTTGATGATGTTCGGGGTTGGGTGTCCGAGTCCTTTAGGCTGGAGCCCAGACCAGTTTGTATGGGTTCGATTGATTTAGGCCCGTACATAAGGTTATTTTTCGTATGGAGTCTGGAGTGATAAGGAGTTTAAATGGTTAAGGATTTCAATCCTAACCATGTTTAAATATTAACTCCAAAGGTAAGTGTTTGGATCATATCCAACTTACACATTTTAAGGAGATTGTGTTGGACCCAAACAATGGTAACTGCCATGTTTAGGAGTCCTAATCCGATTCAGAGATGGACTCTAGGTGATGAGAGTGTCTATAAATACAAGGCTTGACTTCAATTAGTAGGTAATACACTTTTAAGCACTAAATACAATTGCCTCCATTGTTAAACCTTGTACCAGCATGTACTTATTCTCACACCAGAGCTATAACCCGGTGGCACAAGCCGTCAAGCTTCTTGTGTGATATGTTATTGTGCAGGTTTAAGCGCGTGAATTTGGTGATTAGACGCGCCGGCGAAACTTGGCTTTAACAGTCACTAAATTTTGTGAACTTACTCTGTTTTATATTATTTTTACAGAATCATGTTGGTGAGATAAAAAGTTGAGAGCATTTTTTCTAACATTTTGGTTTCAGAAACTGGATTCTCACACAAAGCCAAACTTAAGGTTATTATATAAACATTGGAACTATACTCTGTAATTAAGTTATAATCTTGTAGCCTTAAATTAAGCCACTTAAATTGATTTATAATTTTGTAGCCTTAAATTAAGCCACTCAAATATGGCATTAGAGAGAACAATCAATTTTTTGTGGTCAAATCTTTCCTTTAGTTGAGTCCATAAGGTCAAAGGATATTTGATTGTTTAATACTCAATTTTTAATCATTCATCAATGTGATAACGAAGAAAAATTATGGTTTTTACATTTTTGTCGTAGTTGCTGTGTTTCCTGATTTAATAGTCTTTTCTAACTCATTTGCACTAAATTGTAATCTTGCATCAAGTACACCAGCCAAATAGTTGTCTTCGAAGATTTTCAAAATTGAAAAAAAACCTATTTTTGTCAAGTTTGCGGGTTAAAATAAATAATTTTTATTATTTATTAAAGAAAGTAATAAATAATTGCATGTATGATATGGAAAAGATAAACTAAACCACCACCTCAAGTGGTGATAAAATGAAACAACATAAATATATAAATATTGATATTATTAGCATATCACTTTTGTCAAAAGGTATGCAATTACTAATATATATACAAGTATGACTATACGCAAAAAAAAAATACATGTATAAAGCAGCAAATGGATTCACTCAGTATGCGGTAGTCCGCACAGACAGATTATTTCATAAGTTAATAAATAGTTAAATAGGTTTCTACTAAATCTTGTAATAAAGATATGTGGTACCATATGTAAATAAAAAAAAATGGACAACAAAACATAAATATAATTTAGGAGTTAAAAAATATAATCGGTAACAAAGCCAAACCAGTTGTTTAATAAAATTATATTATCGACGACAAAGTTAAGCAAGTAGTAAGAATAAAATTATATCATCAGTAACAAAGCCAAACCAATAGTATAATAATTGATTGCAAGAATTTAAATTTACCCTGTCAGTTTGTTAAAACTTTATGCTGATAAGGTGTTATAGAAATTGATGAACACTAGTTTTTATAATATTGGGAGAGAAAAAGAAGTAAATGAGAGTGATAATCAACGATTAAAACAAAAATGCTACTTTGATACATTTGCCATATATATAGGGGTGAGCATGGTGCGGTTTGAAGTCCAAACTGCACCCGAAATAGCTTAGGTGTGGTTTGACAAATTCAAAACTGCACACGAAACTGCTTGTGATTGGTGCGGTGCAGTTTCAATTGCTACGGTTTCGGTTCCAAAATAAATTGAAACAACAAAAAAGTTTAAGCATTCAATATAATTTAACACAACTCACATCGAGCAATTAACTTAGTGACAGAGTCGACAATGGAAATTATATCAAGCATAGAACCAAAGCTCCTTCTGCCAAACATGTCAAATTCACCATCAAATTATAGAACAGTAAGACATATAAAATAGTTTTAGTTTATAGTAAAAGAATGATGTTTTAAAGCTAAAACATACGCTATATAAAACAACGGAGACCATATATTCGATAACAAGCAAAAAGGTTTATCTAGTTCTCCAAAAATTAAAAATATATACTGGAGATATAATGAAATTCTATCTTATATATTGCAGGGATGACTTATAGAATATAATCTTAATTGTACCTAATTTGAAAATTAATCTATTAAACTATTACTACTATAGCATAGACCTTAGCCAATGCATCAGGTGCTCGAACCAACGAATTTGGCCACTCAGTTATAAGCCCCACCAGTAACGCATCAAATAAATCTGATATTCTAAAACCCAAACACTTAATTTTTGACTCTATAACCTCTAATCATCTTCTTTCAATTGGTGAAAAAATGACAATGCAAGACTGGGGTTTTCTCTGAGCGTGTTCAAGTGAAAAGTAACTGTCGACGTCGGGATTTTTATTTGTCCATTTTCTGTTCTTGTCATTTAGTGTTCTCATGTTAGATGAGATTTGTTTCAAAAAATAAGTTGTGAAAAGGTCGGACATGTATATGTCGATGATTGGGACTGTAAGAGTCACCAGTTGGTATTTTTAAATGGTTGCACCAACTCAACCGAGAAAAGGTTTGCACATAGACCAAGTGATGTGACACTGCGTAGCTGGTCTATGAAATCGAGATTCGTTAGGGTCCGAGGGCTTGGTTATACGAGGGGAAGGTGTTAGACACCCCCCGACATCCATGATAACACAGTGTCGACGTCGAGATTTTTTGATGTCCCTTTCCGTTACTTGTTCTTTGGTGTTCTCATTTTTATGTGAGATTTGTGTGAAAAAATAAGTGAAAAAGGTCTGACATGTATAATATCGACGATTGAACTATAAGAGTCGCCAGTTGGTTTTTTAAATGGTTGTACCAATATAACCGAGAAAAAATTTGCACATTGATCCAGTGATGTGACACTGCTAAACGGGTCGGTGAAACCGAGATTCAATTAGGGTCCGGGAACTTGATTATGCGGAGGGAAGGTGTTAGGCACCCCCCAACATCCGTGTTACCACGGTGACCGCCTCTTTTCAAGAAACCATTATCTGAGTGTGTGTGTGTGTGTGTGTAGGTCAATGTGCTGTTTATTTGGAAGTAGTGTGAGGCCTCGTTCACACCTTATACACGGGGTTTGAATTTATGTAAAAATTCAGTTTTAAGCAAGATATGACAGTGATGTTTTATAAAAGAGGTTTTTCAAACCCTGATGCTCAATAGTAATTGAGACCTTTTACACTCCCATTTTATTAAATGCGCGGCTTGGTTGATTTTAATTGACAGATGCGAAGCATCCGTGCGAAAATAATTTACAAAATAATGCCGACTTCCTCGTGGGTATGGAAACCATCTGAGAAAATTTAGTCACCACAGAATAATTTATAAGCTGCTTACAGCTGAAAAGGTCCATCACGGGAACCGAATCTAGATCCAATGGGATGAATCTGTGATCACATGATTCCTAGGCTCACATGATACCGTAATTTGTATGAAAGCAGTAAGCAGGTATATATATAAAAGTTGTAAATATATATATATATACAGACATGATCACCAACCACGAAGTAGCTCCATGGGGGACCAGAAATATAAATAAAGCTGTTAAAAGCTATCAACTGCCACGGAGGAAACTCCAGGCAGGACAAAACGTAGATAAAGTTGTACAAAGCGATCAACTGCCACGAAGGAAACTCCAGGCAGGACGAAAATAAATAAATAAATAAATATATATATATATATATATATATATATATATATATAAGCATTAAACGCACCGGATGTGAAATCCAGGCTCATCGAACGGAGTTCGACCATAGTTCATATATATAAGTATATATATATAAAAGCGAGTAAACGCACTGGATGTAAAATCCAAGCTCACCGAACAAAGTTCGATAGCAGTTCATATATATAAGTATATATATATATAAAAGCAATTAAACGCACCAAACCGAAGTTTAGGCTCATCGAACAAAGTTCGACACACAGTTAATATATATATATATATATATATATATATATATATATATATATATATATATATAAGTGAATAAACGCACCGGATATAAAATCCAGGCTCATCGAACAGAGTCCGACCACAGTTCATATATATAAGTATATATATATATAAAAGCGAGTAAATGCACCAAACCGAAGTTTAGGCTCATCGAACAAAGTTCGACACACAGTTGATATATATATATATATATATATATATATATATATATATATATATATATATATATATATATATATATATATATATTAAAGCAGTAAACGCTCCAGACCAAAGTTTAGGCTCATCGAACAAAGTTCGACACACAGTTCATATATATATATATATATATATATAGAAAAGCAAATAAACGCTCCAAACCGAAGTCTAGGCTCAATCGAGGCATAACTCGATAATGTTAGTCAATATATATATAAATATATATAAATATATATATATATATATATATATATATATATATATATATATATATATATATATATAATATATATATACAGACTGGAATGAAACCACGGACCGAAGTCTGGGCAAAAGCAAGCAACACGACTCTCAACGTGTAGAAGGGTGTGTGCAAAGATGAAGAGAAAGACTCTAAAGTGTGTGAGAAGGCTTACAGCTGACTGCTAAAAAAGGCTTCTATATCTTTAGAGTGGATAAACACTGACTTTTGTGGGTATAAAAATGGCTATATATGAGCTCACAGGTGTTTAAAGTGGGAAAATACATTGTATGGGTCGAGTGCGTAGCGAATCGTGTAGGGTTTCTCCGTCGGTTTTTCTTGCAAAATGGTCACCCCAAGCCCTCTATTTATAGAGGTTGGAGCCGCAGGTGTACCTGCTGCTGGGCCGCAGGTGTACCAGAGGATGCCCGGGGTGCCCCGGGCAGTGTGGGTCCCGCCGTGTCGAAGTACGTATGTGTTGTTCGCTCGGTCGCTCTTAACTTTCAATCCAGGAGTCCGATGGAAGCGTGCCATCTCATTACGGAAAGCTCTTTCTGAGAGCTACACAATGACATATGATTTGACTTTTTTTGATTCCAGGAAGATGGGTCCATGACTGAAATGGCATTCCCAGGTGTCCGTCAGGCAGTCCGTTGAGTCTTTTTGCGTAGTTTGCGCTTGGAAGTTAAGATATGATTCTTGTTGGAGTTCCTTTGAAGTATTTTGAGTTGACATGAGTGTATTTGATTTGAAGTGACGTTGAGTTGGCAAAATGACCATTTTGCCCCTCCCAAGGTTATCTCCGATTTTCGCGTAGTTGTAGTAGTCTTTTATCAGGGTTATCTCTGAGGTTGGCTTGCTGTTGACTTTGACTATCCTCAGGGTCATCTCTGAGGTTGGCTTAACCTCCTGGGGCTATCTCCAGGCTTTGATCTTGATCCCCTGGGGCTATCTCCGGGGTTAAAACTGACTTTCCTTGGGTTATTTCTGAGGTTTGGAACCTGATTTCCCGGGGTTATCTTCGGGGTTGAGAACTGAATCTCTTGTGGATATCTTCGGGGTTGGAATTGATGTTGTGGTCCTCCAGGGTTATCTCTGGAGTGTGAAAAAGTCACTTTTGTCCTCCTACATAGTTAGTAATAGGAAAACGAAATTTCGAGTGTCTACACACGGTGATCGCTACTTTTCATTTTAAATATTTATCTGAATGTGTGTGTGTAGGTCAATGTACTATTATCTGGAAGTAGTGTTATGCCTCATTTGCACCTATATACAAAGGGTTTGAATGTTTGTATAAAAGTTCAGTTTTAACAAGATATAGTAGTGATATTTTGTAAAAGAGGTTTTTCAAACCCTTATGTTCAATAGTAATTGAGGCCATTTATACTTCTATTTTATTATGTGTTCGGCTGAATTGCTTTTATTTTCGAGATGCGAAGCATCTTCGAGAAAATAAGATACATAGCAGTGCCGAACTCCTTGTGGGCATGAAAGCCATCTAAGGAAATTCAAACACGATGAATAATTTACAAGCTGGTTGTAGTTGAAAATGTCCGTCACGAAAATCGAATCTAGATTCAGGAGACTGAATCTGTGATCACATGATTCCTAGGCTCACATGATGTAGCAGTTTGTATGAAAGTTGTAAACAATTATATATATATAAGCTGTAAATATATATAGATGAACGGTCAACCGCCACGAACTAACTCCAGGCAGGACTAAATGTAAATATATATATATATATATATATATATATATATATATATATAAAATCCAGGCCTGACAGAAATATATATATATATATATATATATATATATATATATATTACCTTTCTGTCAGGCCTGGAGTGTATTTCGTGACCATTTATCGCTTTTATATATATATATATGAAAACAGTAAACGCTCCGAATATTATATTCAGGCTTAATCGAGATAACTCAATAATATATATATATATATATATATATATATATATATATATATATATATATATATATATATATAAGTAATAAAAGCCACGGACCGACGGTCCGGGCATACACACACAACACGACTCTCAACGTGAATAATAGTGTGTGTACAAAAGTGGAGAAAGGCTTTAAGAAATGTAAGAAGGCTTACAGTGGGCTGCCAAAGAAGACTTCAAATAGCTTTAAATAAATGAACACTGGTTTCCACCGATAAAATGTAGCAAAATATAAGCTCACAAGTGTTTGAAATGAGAAAGCACTCAATTTATAGTGTGTACAGAGCAAAATGGACAGGGCTTTCTCGCCTTTTTCTCTTACAAATGGCCATCCCAAGCCCTCTATTTATAGAGGAGGAGCCGCAAGTGTACCTGCGGCAGCCCGGGGTGCCCCGGGCTCCGTGGGCCCAGCCGTCTTGAAGTACGTGCACTCGTGCACGTGTTATCTGCTCAAACCTTCATAAATTTCAATCCGGGCATCTAATGAAGGCGTATAATACCTTTTCGGAATGCTGTTGTCGAGAGCTACACAATGACATAGGATAAAAGGTTGTACGAAGTTAGGAAGATGGGTCCATGGCCATGTCTTCAAGTCTTCAAATTCTATCCGGTGTGCTGTCTTGTGTAATAGTCACTCGAGATTAGAGCTATGGTTCTTGTAGGACACTTATGTGTAGCATGTAGGTTGAAATGTTGTTGAGATGGCGTGAATGTGGGATTAAGGTGGAAAAATGATGATTTTGCCCCTCACCGGGGTTATCTCCGATTCTGGGCTGATTTAGCAGTCGTTGCTCAGGGTTATCTCTGAGATTGGGCTGCTGCATGAGCTGAATTTCCTCATGGTTGTCTCTGAGGTGTGCCTGACCTCTCGAGGTTGTCTCCGAGTTTGGGACTGAGTGCCTCGGGGCTATCACCGAGGTTGAAGCTGATTGTTGGGGATTTGAAACGACCTCTTTCGGGGTTATCTCTGGAATTGCAACTGCATTCCTCGAGATTGTCTCCGAGGTTTGGAACTGAGACTCCCAGGGTTATCTCCGGGGTTGAAACTAAGTATTTCGGGGTTGTCTCTAAGATGGAACTGACTTCTTCGGTGTTATCTCTGGAATTGGAATTGCACTCTTCGGGGTTATCTCTGAGGTTAAAACTGACATTCCCGGGGTTATCTCCGGGATTGGAACTGAATATCTCGGGGTTGTCTCTAAGATAGAAAAGACTGAGTATCTCGGGGTTGTCTCCAGGACTGGGCTGAATATCTCGGGGTTGTCTCCGAGATGGCAAACTGAGTATCTCGGGGTTGTCTCCGGGACTGTGCTGATATGACTTCCAGGGTTATCTCTGTAAGACGATTTTGCCCTCCTGAAAGGTTAGTAACAGGAATGCAAAATTTTTGAGTGTCTAAAGATGCCCCTCTTTATCATATTCATGCAATGTAATGGCATGGATAGGATAAAAAACACTAGACACTTGAAATATGACAAGATATTTATGATGCAATGTACTGTAGCATGATGCAAATGTATGATGAATGTGGTTTGTTGGACCGTTTTCCAACGGGATGTGATGACTGTTTGCTCCTCTGACTTCTGGTGACTACTGGTGTCATCACAGATGACTCTGATGAATTGCTTGGATGTGTACTCCAAAGCTCTCAGATACTTTTATAATGTTAACGTTGGGGTTATCACCAAAGTCCTTAATCCTTGTTACCGACTTTCCACCATAGATATTTCCCTCACGTACAAGAGACTCTGGGGGATTGTGTTTTGTCTGATGAAGATGTGTATAACAGATTCCATCATCGGTCCTCCCCGATGAGTATGTTTTTCCTGGTTTGTATCGCCAGGTCTTTCCAATGATCTGTTGGAGTTACTGGCAATAGTCTGTGTTGTCAGGGTTGCCTAACCCTCGCTGAAATGTGCATTAACAGATACCACCATCGGATCATCTTTGACGCTTCGTTGGGTTTAATTGTCAACGGTTGTAATCATCAGATGACTTCTGACGCTTCGTTGGGTTTACTTGCCAACAGCTGGTGATGTCAAGGTTGCTTGACTTTCGTTGAAGTGCGATCATCGGATGGCTTCCGACACTTCGTCAAATTTACTTGCCAACGGCTGAAATAACATCAAGGTTGCTTGACCTTCATTGAAATGGGAATCAATGGCTGATGTCATTGGATGGCTTTCGATGCTTCGTTGGATTTAATTGCCAACGGCTGAGATAATAACAAGGTTGCTTGACCTCCGTTAAAATGTGCTTCAATGGCTGAAATCATTGGATGGCTTCCGACGCTTCGTTGGATTTATTTGCCAACGGTTGAGATAACGTCAAGGTTGCTTGACCTTCGTTAAAATGTGCTTCAACGGCTGTAGGTGCATGACATTCCTGCTGGGAAGAGGTTCTTTTGAATTGTGACCCTGAACCAACGGCATCGGACCTTTGTTAGGTATTGCTAAGTTTAGTTTGCAATAGTTATGATCATTGGTAGTCTGTACCCTGTGTTTGGGCGAATACCAATAAGTGACATGTAGACCCGCAGTTTGGTCTTAAAAACCAGGATTTCAGGTTGTTCCGCTCAATCGCATAGCGTCCTTTTTCCTGATTTGACTGTCTTAACTTATGAGAACTCCTTTGTAACTAAGAGTGGACCGAGCCAGAGGAGTAGGACCCACATAGGGTAGTCGCAGGTACACCTACAGCCAACCGTGGGTGTACTTGTAGGCTACTTGCCATTCACAAGTCACTTTCACGTTGCGCCACACAGAGAATCCAAAAGTTCTTCTTCAGATCTGCTGAGTTCAAACCACTTTCTATGAAATTCGTCACCGTACAAGTGTTTCACACTATCCTGGTAACGTATGCATGTCTTCTTTTCCAGTTTTTGTCAGTTGGAAAATGAGTTATCATATGAAATGTATTTAAACACATAGTAGTGAATATTCATGCCTATATGACTTGATAAAAAATATTCAACATGGTAAATATTAGTATTAAACCATGCTGAACATAATGATGTGAAAAAATTTGAGTTTTAAAACAGTCAAATTGGCACCTTTTTCTGCAATTTCTTATCCTATTTGAGGACAAATAAGCAAAGGTAGTAAAGCAAAGTAATCCTGGTAATCTACCATCATGGATTGTGACTTTTACATTTGTATGCATATAGGATGTTTATGACCGTGGGTAGGTGTGCTACTAAATGGCCACCTAGTCATGCCTATGCGCATGTGGATAATCCTTGTTACAAAGGAGACTCTGGCAAAATTTTCCATAAATCTAAGCATTGGGTAGTCATGCATTTTTAACTCTACTATAGACGTATGCTAAAGTAATGCATGCAGGCATATAGTCATAAAATGCATTTGAAAAGCTCCAGGTTAGAATTTACCACATCCTTTCTGAGGTGATTTGGAGACTTGTGTCCAGATATTATGGATCTAGATCAGCCGAGTAGTTCCAGCAGGACCACTTCAGGTGTACGGAGAAGGGCTTCTGAAGTGCCTCGACCCCGTTCAGTTAGACCGCCTTGTTGGTTGGTAGAGGTTGTGATTCGTCTTGTCCAGGTTGACATACCGAATATTGAGGATGATGAGGAGGATGTACCAGTTATGGCTCAAGCTCCTGCTGCTAATGCTCCCCGCAGGGATCTACCAGGCATTAATGTGATGATTCCAGATCTTCTGGGTGATTTGAGTCGCCACCCCTCAGTTTACTTACAGGCAAACGAGGTAAAAACTGGGTTTGATCTTCCTTTTTCCTATTAATGAGGAGCAAGGATTCTGATGTTTATTTACATTTGTGGTGTAGGTTCTCGACTTTATGCAGCCTAGAGGGAACTGGTTCAGCATACACTCTCTATATTAGGTTCTGCATCCAAATTATCGAGAGATTATGCATGGTTGGGTCTTTGGGACATTTTTTTCCATTCTTCCCCGCCGTTGTCCCTGGGGTTTCCTCAGGGCATTGTTTGAGCGCTGGTTTCACCAGACTCAGTCTCTCCATTTGTTGGACTCTGAGGTGATGATGTCGCCGATGGATTGGCGGTTTATCACCGGTATGGAGTTTGGAGGGGCGCTAGTGCCTTGTATGGCGAACATTACCCCGACTGCCGTCAGATCCTTGCTAGGAGTTCCGGTTGAGGCGCTCAAGGGCAGGACCGTTCGTATAGGTCCTTTGAGCGTAGATGCTATGAGTGGGCTATTGAGTGAGCCCATGCCTACTGATATGAGAATCAGGAATCGCATTCTTCGGCGATTTTTCCTGGTTATTATCAGAGGTTGTTTCATAGCAGATAACTCTTCCACGGTGTCATTCGCTTTGATCAGCGCAACTCGGGAGGTGGACCGTATTGGAGAGTATAATTGGGGCTCCTACACCTTTGCCTATTTCCTCAGGGGAATGCGCATGCGTAGCGGAAAATGATCTTTTTGGGTTGCCTTATTCAACTTCCTATAATCCATGCACACCCTCCAACCTATCACTATTCTTGTCGAAATTAACTCGTTATCCTCATTATGTACCACTGTCATTCCCCCCTTTTTTGGCACACACTGAACCGGACTAACCTACTTACTGTCGAAAATCGGATAGCTGATACCGGGATCCAACAATTTCAGAATTTCCTTCTTTACCACTTCCTTCATAATTGGGTTAAGTCATCTTTGTTGCTCCACCGTCGGTTTTGCATCGTCTTCCATCAGAATCTTGTGCATGCAAAACGAAGGGTTGATTCCTTTGATATCAGCTATCGTCCATCCTATCGCTGATTTATGTTCCCTAAGCACCCTCAGCAATTTTTCTTCCTGTAAATCGTTAAGTGCAGCAGAAATAATAACAGGTAAAGAATTTGAATTGCCTAAATACGCATACCTGAAGTGTTTAGGGAGTGGCTTAATTTCCAGAGTTGGTGGCTCCTCCAATGATGGTTTCATCCTTGCTGTGGCTTTCTCCTCCGTATGCAATGGTTCAAATAGTGCTCTGAAGCTGCTAACTCGTGGCACTGAATCTAACATCGGCAAGTAGTCCATAAATTTCGGGTCATCAAACTCTTCATCCCCTAATAATGTTGTTTCCAATGAATCGTTGACCAAACTCTTGCCCATATCTTCACTGATAATCTGCTCAATTATATCCATCCTGAAACATTCTTCCTCATTCGTAGGGAATTTCATGGCCTTAAACACGTTAAATTTAATTTCCTGATCTTGGACTCTCATAGTAAGTTCACCTTTTTGTACGTCGATGAATGTCCTACCCGTAGCCAAGAAAGGTCTCCCTAGGATAATCGGGATGTTCTTGTCCTCCTCAAAATCCAGAATAATAAAATCTGCGGGGAATATAGACTTATCCACTTTAACCAATATGTCCTCTACTATGCCTCTCGGATATGTGACTGGCCTATCCGCCAATTGTAATGAAATATTAGTAGGCTTTGGCGCGGGCAAATCCAATTTTGTGTATACTGACAATGGCATAAGGTTCACACTCGCTCCCAAATCATATAAACACTTATTAAACGACATGTTCCCGATCGTGCATGGAATAGTTAAACTCCCCTGGTCTTTCAGCTTTGGTGGCAACTTCTGTTGTAACACCACACTACACTCCTCTGTTAATGCCACTGTTTCAAAGTCTTCCCATTTCTTTTTCCTTGACAGAATCCCTTTCATGAACTTCGCATAACTCGACATCTACTCTAGGGCTTCTGCAAACGGGATGTTAATATGAAGTTTCTTGAAAACTTCCAAAAACTTCGTAAACTACTTATCTAATTTTGATTTTTGGACCCTCTGCTAAAACGATGGTGGAGAATATACAACTGGCTTGTCGTCTATCTTTGTTTTCTCACTTTGCTCATCCTCACCCTTATTTCCTTCAACCACTTTACTGTCATCAACTTTTTCATCTGATATCGCTGAATTTTCTGCATCTTTACCAACGAGATGTTTTCTACTCAACGTAATTGCCTGACACTGTTCATGGTTTCCCTTAGGATTTCTCTCGGTATCACTAGGTAGGGTCCCTTGTGGTCTGTTATTTAATGCTAAGGCAATTTGCCCCATCTGATTTTCCAAATTCTTGATGGCCATTGCTTGGTTTTTCATCGCTGCCTCATTGTTTGTTATGTACTTTGACAACAACTCCTCTAAATCTAATTTTCTTTCCTGATGTTGAGCCGGTTGTTGGTTATTCTGAAAACCAGGGGGATATGACGGTTGTTGATGTTGCTGATTATTACTCCACGAGGAATTTGGGTGATTCCTATTCCCTTGGTTGTAATTATTCTGGTATATATTCTGTGGGATCCTGTTGTAGCTACCCACGAATTGCACGAGCACTGGGTTGATTGTGCATTGATCTGTAGGATGCTCACCCGCACATAATTCACATATGACCGCGACCTGTTGTACCTGTGCCTGTGCCTGTGTCCCCGACATAGCATCCAACTTCTTAGACAATGCTGAAATTTGTGCTTGTATTGCTGTCACCCCATCTACTTCTAACACCCCAGCCGCCTTTGCCTGTGGCATTCTTGCCGTGGTCCACTGGTAATTGTTAGCCGCCATGGTCTCAATCAAATTGTAGGCCTCCTCATAACTCTTAGCCATGAATGCTCCACCCGACGCTGCATCAATACTGGTCCTGAGATTCCCATGTAGTTCGTTATAAAAAGTATTCATTTGCAACCACTTAGGCAATCCATGATGCGGGCACTTTCTGAGTAACTCCTTGTATCTCTCCCATGCCTCATATAGCGACTCCCCATGTTGCTGCTCAAACATTGTTATCTCATTCCTCATTTTTGCAGTTTTTGCCGGTGGAAAAAATTTGGCAAGGAATTTTTGAGCTAAGTTTTCCCACGTAGTTATCTATCCCGGCAGTAGAGAGTGTAACCAACTCTTCGCCTTGTCCCGTAAGGTGAATGGGAACAAGCGAAGTCTTACCGCATCATCCGACACCCCATTATACCTGAAGGTGTCGCAAATCTCCAGAAAGCTGACTAGATGTTCATTCGGATCGTCATTTGCCAATCCCCCAAACTGAACTGAATTCTGGATCATCTGAATCATCCCAGGCTTGATTTTGAATGTATTTGCAGCAATTGCGGGCCTGGTGATACTCGACTGCAGTTCAGTCACCTTGGGTGTGGCGAAGTTCCTTAACGCTTTCTGATCTTCAGCTGCCATTGCCTCTTCTTTTTCAGAATTTTCAAAGTCTTCTCTTGTTTCCTTGATCCACTTACTTAACATCTAAAACCGTCTCTCAATGTCGTCCTCAAAAGAAAGTAAGTCTGGATTTTTGGACCGAGTTTGCATAAACTACTTCAAAAACTTGAAATAATAGGAACAAAACGAAAATAAAAAATTGTTTAAGAAAAACTGGACTAATTAAACTGATATTGTAAAAATATTAAGATCTATACTAAATTTTCCCCAACAACGGCGCCAAAAACTTGTTGCGTAAAATCTATATATGCACAACACGCAAGTATACGTGGTCAACAAGTAATATAGTAATGAGTAGAGTATCGTTCCCACAGAGACAAATTAGTAAGAAACTTAACCTTACAATTACTAATTTCCTATTAATCCCTATTTTATTAAACTATCCAATTCAATGATTAAAATTATAGAAACTAAATTAAGAAACAAATAAACTACCACAAAACAATCACAAATATCAAAATCTGGAATTTCAAACAATTAATGGAGAATTAGACTTATGAATTCACCCTAAGCTTCACTCTGATTTCTACACCTTTATTTCAATTTAAATCATTATCCCAGTTCATTAATCAAGAACATGAATGTAGTACTAGCCACCTCTCGATGCACTAATACCGTATTAACTTAAATCCACAAATTAGATAGAAACAAGTTAAACACCTTAATCAACTAACTCACTATATCTCTATGTGAATTATAATTAAAGATGGTTTAAGATTAAGTTCTCTATCCGATTACATGCGATGTCAAGCATATCTCTACCTTAACATTCATCAAAATCTGCTATTCACAAAATTCATGTGTGACACCCCAAAATCTGGGTAGTTCATTTCCACCGAATTTAGTGCTCACTATCAAAATAATTACATCTAACTACCCATAATAAAGGATAAAACATTAAATAACTTAAACAATAATCTTTCCCATCAAAAGGTTACATCATCTCATAAACAATCCCGGGTAGTCTAACCTTAAATTATTACATCAATTTGCGGAATACATTATAAAATAAAATAAGTCTTATAACATTATGCATTTAAGTAAACTTTAAATAATTTTTCAACACTTGGACATCTTGCCCTTTCCTTTGCTAGTAGATGGCTCATCACCTCTTTCGACTTTAGTTGCATTTGTTAATTTCAAGAGTGAGCAAACAATTGCTCACTGATATAAAGAGTAGTAATAACAACATGAGAATGAACAACGAATACTGAACAATAATGAACTTGTTCTATGAATCAAAAATAGAAAACAAGTTCGAACTTTAATATCTGAGGGTCTTAAGACCACAAACTATGTCTTCGGTATTTAGGTATTATTACCTCAACCTTAACAGTCATTTAGACTATACAGACTCTTCTTAACGTACTTAGGGGGATCAGCCCTTTGTACCATGTATTGTGCACAAACATCTAAACGTTACACGTACATAATCCCCTATGTTAGGGTTGTTCGTCTCAATTTGGATTTAGAACTTCCGCAGTAAAGAAAGTTTAATTTGGAACTAGCTTATCAGTGTTTCTAGAATTTTAGAACACTATTCAATTATAGATTAGTTTAATCAATAGAAGTTTGCGTACTACTTGAAGATTTAATACAAGAATATATAATTGAACAAGGCTATCAAAGTTAAAGATCGAATATCAACAATATATATAATTGAATAAACATGATACACATACAAAGTACTATATTCAAAGAATTAGAACAATCTCCTTTGAATCAATGTATTAGAACAATACACGTTTTGAACGATAATAACAAGAAATGAGAATGTGAAACTCATGCGATGTAACGAATTAGCATACAAGAGCTTATTCAATCGTACATAAGAATAGAATTAATAGTCTTACTCAATAAAAGTTTAGGATAAGCAACTTGCTCAATGTAAAAAGATAAGGTTTAGAAACTTGCCTTGTTTGTAAGCTAGACAAATGTAATATTCGCTAATTACCCTACATATATCATTGATATCGCAACAACAATTAGTTGTATGAATATAAGCTGTGACGCCCCCAAAATAGGTATACATCACCCAACCTATTCTGAGTCGCCAAATACATGGTACAGAAAATAACTACAACTTTATTATTACAATTGTCGTGCAAAATACGACAACACAAATATTGTGATCTAAACAATATTAAAACTCAAATGGAGTCCTCATTATAATTATTGATACACTATCTTACAAAATAGTGAGGACTACAAAAATAACTATCTTGAACCATCATTCTATACCCCGACTAGTTCCCGCTATATTCTCGTCTCCTTAGAAGAAAAATGGAACAAAAAGGATAAGGGTGAGTTCAACTAGCCTAGTAAAGAATATTATAACTAAGATAATATCCAACAAATTATCCTTAGTCTTCAACAGCGAAAAATTTGATAGAATACAATAGACAACAAGTTTTAGATCAACAACTGCAGCGGAAATAATAATTCATTAGAAGAGTTAAGTAGAGAATGAAATCTACTATCATCTATGAATTTAAAAGGTCATCATCAATATTTTATCCATGTAACATCAATCATCAAATATTCATCTTTGCACTACGGGCCAAAGATATTCATTTGTATCACAAGTTGGTCATGTTCATCTCAACACCTGTTCTTCTTTGTACTACGGGCCAAAGATATTCAGTAATATCATCATTTAGGACTGAGGATGATGAAAAATATATTTTAGAGAAAACGAATCCAGTTAGACAAAAGAACAAATAGTAAAGATTCGTACTTCGGTTTATCCATGTTGAAAAATACTCCATAATAAACTATTGTGGATCAGAATTCAAAAATAAAGATCAAAACATAGATCCAATCAAAGATAGGAACCATAACAGACAATCTTGAACACAGAAAAGAAAATTTAATTTTTTTGTGAATAGTATCGTATTCGTGAATAGTGTCGTATACGTGAATAGTGCCATATACATGAATAGTAACTCCGACAATAAAAGGTAGAGATTCCACAAGAAAAAAATTATCATGCTTCGTGAATAGTACTCGTGAATAGTAACTTGTGAATAGTAACTCGTGAATAATAACTCATGAATAGTAACTCCGACATAAAAAGATAAGAATTTCACAAGAAAAATCTTACCAATATTCTGGTATAATGATATTAAAAGAAATAATATCATTTATAAAAAATAACATCCCTTACCTCAAAAGAATAGTACTTTTGGCTAGAATATCAGATATAACGCCGAAAAAAACTTGCACCGTATAGCAACACTCAAAGTATCTAAATACTCATAAAAATATGTTCGATAATATAGAGAGAGAAAACTTCAATTTCTGGTGTAATTTTTAATTCTAACCTAAGCACCCTATTTATAGGAAAATGCTTAGAACACCAAAGTAAAAAATTTAATAAAATAATATTATTACTTTTTTAAATTCCTACGCCCACTTTGAATAACTGATTTAAGCTCACTTTACATACTAGTGGGGCCCACCAACTTATTAAAAAAAATTCCTTTAAAAAAATATTTAAAACTTCAAAAATTAATTATTCCGAAACTTCAATAATTCATAATAAATAGTCCTTTTATCAGAAAAATTCAAATCTTATGCCCATTCTATAGAAAATTTAATTCTCTACAACTTTGCAGAAGAAAATTTTTTCAAATTCCAAACAGAAATTGACCGAAATCCACATACGGACGATTTTTCATGCTATAATCAAATTTCAGTCAAAAAATGGGGTCCATCAACACACAAAACATGTGTTAAACATTTTTTGTAACAAAAATATTCTTCCTCCTCATTTATTCATATATCACACATTCATTATAAAAATATCACCATTATTATATTATTATAATATATTTAAATGAATTATTTTATCATAAAAGATAAAATATCAATTTTCAACAATTGTCACATTAAAAATATTCTCCATCTATATCCACATAAAATGAATATATTTTTTATCATATATATCAATAATTAATTATTCATAAATAATATTACAGAATCACAATACTGACAACCAGGTCGTTCCTAGGAAAGAGGGGGCTTTCCAATAAGGATTTCTCCTTACTGGCGCGCAATTAGGTGACCAAACCTCTACTTAGACAGAACTTTCTAGACATTACCAATAATGCTATCTAATAATATTATTCAAATAATATGAATTATTGATCTGATAATGGAAAATACTATGTAGTGACAATTATTGAAACAACAATAATATAAAATATCAACGCAGCAATTATTGAATCAATAAAATAAAATATTGAACAGTAATTACTGTAACAATTATTGAGTAGTGCCTTCTTAAGTAAGAATCAATAATTGGTGCGATACCGTGTGCTACTGTGTTTTAACCACCGGGTATTCCAATAGTATTAACGGTAACAACTACGTCGTTATTTATAAACAGCTTATACTTGTCGTTTTCTTCATCTAATCACTTTCTGTTATGGGGCCCACACAAGGTTGCACCGTCGTATGAATATTTCCCAACAGTAAGAATATTTTACGACCAAATGAATATTTCCCGACAACAATGAATATTTTATAACCATTTGCTTATTTAAAATATTTGCACATTTTGCCCATAACTTACCACATTAATCAAATCAACCCTTACTATTTCAAAATAATAAATAGAGAAAATTCAATTTCATTTATAAAAAGTTGGGTTCTTACAACCTCCCCTCCTTATGAAATTTTACCCTCGAAATTGATGTACGTACCTGGTGTTTCGAAAAGGTAAGGATACCTCACTTTCATTTCCATTTCCAATTCCCAAGTCATTTCCTCAATAGCATAGTTTCTCCACAAAACCTTAACTTGTGGTATAACCTTGGTGCATAGGACATGCTCCATCCTATCCAACATCTTGACAGGTACCTCCTCGTACGTTAAATCGTCAGTTATCTCGTCTGGTTCTGACTCAATAATGTGTTTTGGGTCGTCCACATATTTACGTAACATCGATACGTAAAAAACGTTATAAACACGTGACATACTTGGCGGTCAAGCGAGTCTATAGGCCATAGTTCCTACTCAATCGAGAATTTCAAATGGACTAATAAATCGAAGGTTAAGATTTCTTCTCTTCATCGACTCTTACTTCTAGAATAACGCCTTCTTGCACCTTCTTCTTTATATTCATCAGCTCCGGTGTGTAGCTTGAGCGGTTTTAACTTTATCGATTAAAGTCGATTCTACTCGTATATTCGTTATCTTCACGTAGATTCTTGGAGTCTTTAACTCTATCTCTATCTTTTGTAAGTCATACGAAATGGGTCTTTGTGTTCGATAATATCGCACTCGTACCTGTATACGATCTTCTACTCAACACGTCAGCTACCACATTCGCTTTTCCAGGATAGTATGGTTAGAACAGGTGCCGAAATGAGTCTCCTCTTGAGTTCTTAGAAGCCTTTCTCACATTCCTCGCTCTATTCGCATTTTGTATCTTTTCAAATCAACTGAGTTAATGGAGTAGCTATTCGAGAAATCCCTCCACGAATCTCCGATAGTAACCAGCTAAGCCTAGAAAGCTATGTATTTCGATTACTGACTTAGGTTGCTCTCAACTGTGACTTATATCCTAATCTTGGATAGCACGTCATAATGACACCTATCAGTTTACCACCACACGAATATGACGTTCCCTACGGAGAGTCTGGCTTCAGTGCATTCTACAAAGGAAGTCACCAGATAGAGGCTAGGGTACCAACTCCTGTAGTTGGGTTTTTAACTCCTGAAGTTCTATAGGAGCTATTCGATATGAGATTTTAGAAATAGGTTTTATATCAGGTTCAAGATCAATACAAAAATTCAATATCACACTCTAGAGGTAGGCAAGAAAATTCTTCAGGAAATACGTCAGGAAATTTACTAACAACAGAAATATCATTCAAATTTGACGTATTTTTGTTCAAGTCCATAACATGGGCTAAGAAAACTTGACATCCGTTTTTAGTGGTTTGGTTGCTTGAATTCGAATAACAGGTTACTTAAGAATATGAAAACTAACAACCTTACGAAAGCAATCAATTTTAGCAAGATGAGTAGTCAACCAATCAATCCCTAAAATCACATCAAAAGGAAGCATCTTTAAAGAGATAAGACCAACAGGTAATGTGATGGTGCCAACTTGGATCAAACAAGATTTATAAACAATGGATGTAATGAAAGTTTCTCCTAACGGAGTCTCCACAGATAAGTCAAAGTCTAATTTCTCCATAGTCACGTTTAAACGTTGAGCACAAGCAGGAGAGATAAAAGAATGGGTAGAACCGATATCTAATAAGGTATAGACTTCGTAAGAATTTATAATTAACTAACCCCTGATACCTTCGTTCGGGTTCCCCGTATTTTGGGCAATCACAACAAATGCTCTTCTAAGAACTGCTGACTTTGACTTGTCCGTATCCGCCTCTGGTGCCACCTTCCCAACTGGACTTAACTTTGCTATAGAGTATATTCCACCCTTCATTGCTTCGTCACATTCCTGATCCATGATTTGAATCATTAGTCTCCGATCCATATCGAATGGTTGACCGCTCTGCATAGGGTAATTCCGAACTCGATGTTGGATTCTCCCAATTGCTGTCCAAAAAGCGATTTCCATTTCATCTATTTTGGCCTTATTGGATCGGACGTCTTTTTCTACAATATCAATGCGTCGTGCGGCTTTTACCCATGCATCCTCCATTCTCATTCGTTCAGTTGTTTCTTATTTCATCAGAACTTTGATCATAGCATTCTCAGATTCCAGCTCTAATATCGTATACTCTGCCAAAGAGTGCTTTTGTTCCAGCATCGCACATCGGGTAACACAATTTTGAATTATTGCATCCCTTTTCTCCACGACCGCCTGCCGTTCTTCAGCCTGCTCTTCTAACTCATGAATACGATTTTGTAATTCTGAATTTCGATCATAAAATTCTTCTAATAAATTCTCCTCAAGTTCCTCTTCTTCCTCTTCTTCCTCACTCTCAGCTGCTACCTCTGCGACTATCTCGGGTGCCACTATTAATTCTTCACTCACCACATGGATATCTCTAATTCTTTCTTCTCATAACATCACATTATCCTAGTTGGTGATTAGAAGTGTCTCCACGATCTCATTCACTCCATTGTTAACATTTTTAACTGACATTCTCAAATACTGCCACAAAACAAGGGTTAATTTAAGAAATTAACATATCACATAATATCCTTATATTCTAACCAACCAACAAATAAGCTTAGGTAGGACACACTAGCGAAGGATTTACTCGTCTATCCCCTCCTAGTTCTATTCTCCAATCTCCGTCAGAGATCATATCCCTAAGCTCTGATATCAATTGTGACGCCCCCAAAATAGGTATACATCACCCAACCTATTCTGAGTAGCCAAATACATGGTACAGAAAAAAACTACAACTTTATTATTACAATTGTCGTGCAAAATACGACAACACAAATATTGTCATCTAGACAGTATTAAAACTCAAATGGAGTCCTCATTACAATTATTGATACACTATCTTACAAAATAGTGAGGACTACTAAAACAACTATCTTGAACCATCATTCCATACCCCGACTAGTTCTCACTATATTCTCGCCTCCTGAGAAGAAAACTGAAACAAAAAGGAAAAGGGTGAGCTCAACTAGCCCAGTAAAGAATATTATGACTAAGATAATATACAACAAATTATCCTTAGTCTTCAACAGCAAAAAATTTAATAGAATACAATAGACAACAAGTTTTAGATCAACAACTGCAGCGGAAACAACAATTCATTAGAAGAGTTAAGTAGAAAATAAAATCTACTATCATCTATGAATTTAAAAGTTCATCATCAATATTTTATCCCTATAACATCAATCATCAAATATTCATCTTTGCACTACGGGCCAAAGATATTCATCTGTATCACCAGTTGGTAATGTTCATCTCAACACCTGTTCATCTTTGCACTACGAGCCAAAGATATTCATTAAGAAATCATTCATCTTTGCACTACAGGCCAAAGATATTCAGTAATATCATCATTTAGGACTGAGGATGATGAAAAATATATTTTAGAGAAAACGAATCCAGTGAGACAAAAGAGCAAATAGTAAAGATTTGTACTTCGGTTTATCCATGTTCAAAAATACTCCATAATAAGTTATTATGGAGCAGAATTCAAAAATAAAGATCAAAACATAGATCCAATCAAAGATAGGAACCATAACAGACAATCTTAAACACAGAAAAGAAAATTTAATTTTCTATGAACAGTGTCGTATTCGTGAATAATGTCGTATACGTGAATAGTGTCGTATACGTGAATAGCAACTCTGACACTAAAAGGTAGAGATTCCACAAGAAAAAAAATCATCATGCTTCGTGAATAGTACTTGTGAATAGTAACTCGTGAATAGTAACTCATAAATAGTAACTCGTGAATAGTAACCCCGACATGAAAAGATAAGAATTTCACAAGAAAAATCTTACCAATATTCCGGTATAATAATATTGAAAGAAATAATATCATTTATAAAACAAATAGCATCCCTTACCTCAAAAGAATTGTACTTTTGGCTAGAATATCATATATAACGTTGAAAAAAACTTGCACCGTATAGCAACACTCAAAGTATCTAAATACTCATAAAAATATGCTCGATAATATAAAAAGAGAAAACTTCAGTTTCTGGTGTGATTTTCAATTCTAACATAAGCACCCTATTTATAGGAAAATGCTTAGAACACCAAAGTAGAAAATTTAATAAAATAATATTATTACTTTTTTTAAATTCCTACGCCCACTTTGAATAACTGATTTTAGCTCATTTTACATTCTAGTGGGGCCCACCAACTTATTAAAAACGTTTTTCTTTTAAAAAATATTTAAAACTTCAAAAATCAATTATTCTGAAACTTCAACAATTCATAATAAATAGCCCTTTTATCTGAAAAATTCAAATCTTATGTCCATTCTATAGGAAATTTAATTCTCTACAACTTTGCAGAAGAAACTTTTTCCAAATTTTAAACAAAAATTGATCAAAATCCACATATGGACGATTTTGCATGCTATAATCAAATTTCAGTCAAAAAATGGGGTTCATCAACACACAAAACATGTGTTAAACATTTTTTTTGTAACAAAAATACTCTTCCTCCTCATTTATTCATATATCACACATTCATTATAAAAATATCACCATTATTATATTATTATAATATAATAATATATTTAAATAAATTAATTTATCATAAAAGATAAAATATCAATTTTCAACAATTGTCACATTAAAAAATTTCTCCATCTATATCCACATAAAATGAATATTTTTCTTATCATCTAAATCAATAATTAATTATTCACAAATAATATTACAGAATCATAATACTGACAACCAGGTCGTTCCCAGGAAAGATGGGGCTTTCCAATAAGGATTTCTCCTTACTGGCGCGCAATTAGGTGACCAAACCTCTCCTTAGACAGAACTTTCTAGACATTGCCAATAATATTATCTAATAATATTATTCAAATAATATGAATTATTGATCTGATAATGGGAAATATTATGTAGTGACAATTATTGAAACAACAATAATATAAAATATCAACGTAGCAATTATTGAATCAATAAAATAAAATATTGAATAGTAATTACTGTAACAATTATTGAGTAGTGCCTTCTTACGTAAGAATCAATAATTGGTGTGATACCGTGTGCTACTGTATTTTAACCACCGGGTATTCCAACAGTATTAACGGTAACAACTACGTCGTTATTTATAAACAACTTATACTTGTCGTTTTCTTCATCCAATCGCTTTCCGTTATGGGGCCCACACAAGGCTGTACCGTCGTACGAATATTCCCCGACAGTAAAAATATTTCACGACCAAATGAATATTCCCCGACAACAATGAATATTTTATAACCACTTGCTTATTTAAAATATTTGCACATTTTACCCATAACTTACCACATTAATCAAATCAACCCTTACTATTTTAAAATAATAAATAGAGAAAATTCAATTTTATTTATAAAAAGTTGGGGTCTTATATAAGCTTTAGGGTTTAAACCATCATTTAGGTCATAACCCTAACCTAGCACCTAACCACATAGGTTAACATACTTAATGAATCTAAAATCTCATTACGATCCAACATAACTTAATCGTTCACCTCTAACTTTGAAAACATCACATTTGGTTTCATTTTATAACTTATTTAAATAATTATTTAAAAATCTTCACACTTCACATTACAACACATTACAATCTGATATTATAGTTTATATTATGTCTTAACATCATTACCATGCATGCTTAACCAACACAAGTCCGTTACACATGACCTGTAAATTGGCAAAAGTCACTGGGCTCAGGGAACGGCGCAGCTGCGCTGTTTCTAGTCTTGGCACCGGCGCAGCTGCGCTAGTGCACAAACAGAACCAGAAACGCAGCAACAGTGTTCCGTTTTTAGCCCAACAAACACGAATTTCACCCACAAAACAGTGAATTTAACACATACAATAAATATAAAACTATCATAAACATGACTGCTAATATATTCAACCACTTAGAACAATTTAACAACCACTTTAACTAATTTAATTCCTTAAATTTTATGTTTTCTCATGAAAACTCTATTTTTAACACTCTTAGCGAATTCGATCACCACTAATTCGTTTTTTAATCAATTGACACAATTCGAACTACGCCGCTTTCGTTTCTTATCATATTAACATAATCCAATAACAAATCACATATTACAACACATATAGAGCATCAAATTTTGTACTTTCTAAAGCAATATCATATGAACATATCACTGTTGTTTCACTTCCCTCCTAAAATCCCAATTCTCACGAATTGAACATTAACCAAGGATTATAGATGATAACTAACAAGTTTAGCAATAATATACATACATAGAATTCAACATCTTAACCCTATCCAACGAAATTTTCAATTAACAAAGAATAGGTATTGCAAAGAAGATTAATATAAATTGTACCTTAATCCTTGTTTATTGAAGCAATTGATATATAGTGGCTTCAATTCCTTCCACAGCAAAACCCTCAATCTCCTAGCAATTCTCTCTGTGCTTTTCTCTCTTCTTCCAAGCCCTCTCTCTAAACCTCTGTTATTCTCCTTAGCAAAATACGTGAAATAAGAAAACTGAGCGCTAGCCTTAGGAAATAATATGCGTAAAATAACTGATATGGCCATCCTCCCACGTTCTTGTTCAGTTAAAAAAAAGGCGTCAGTTGGAATAAGCCAAAGGCCACAAGGCCTTGTTTGGCTACCACTTAAACCCCCAAACTAGATTAATTTATATTATATAGTTTCATGTCACACCTTTAGTTTGATTAATTAAATAACTTTAGTTTAGTTAATTTAAATAACTTATAATAAAAATAAAAATAAAAATCTTATTATCATTATACTTATAATTAATAAATTAGAAACATCACTTTATTTAATTTATTTATTTCCTTTAAATTGAACAATTAATTAATTTCTTAAATTATTAAGCAATTGATTTAATTTAATTATTTTCTTAAATTAAATCTTTCAAATAAAATTATCATTATTCAATTTATTTAACATTAATAAATTTAGTTACTAAATCAATTCATCACAATTCATCAATTATTTATTTTCCTTAATAAATAAATTATTTAAAATATTTATTTAATTCAATAAATATTTAAATTAAATTACAAATTTCTTGATCATTACATCATGAACACACACTATATTAACTAAGTCTAGATTCGAATATCCTCTCTCGATTCCATACAAATTCACAAAGAATTGTTGATCAGGCAATTCATAAATTCAAGCTCAAATTAATATAGATAAATTGGAAAATAGCTTATTGAACTGGAAATCAAAGTTTACAAAATCATCGTTTCACTCAAGGATCCACCATAAGCCTAAAAAGTGAATTAGTTCATAAAGAATAAAATAAAAACTGAAGAATTTAAAGGGAACTTCCTGTCAATTACAAATATAGAACTAAGACAAAGAATAGTGCAAGACACCCTTCACGTAGCCTTAATCTGCAATCGTCACGAAAATCTCTTCAAAATACTCCTCCAAAGCTTGCTCTTCAATCTCGTTCTCCAAGTGTGTCTGAATGAATCCCCCCTTTTCCCAACACTTAGCATAAGAGTAGCCTCAACTCAGCTCCATACCACAATCCTAATCCAACTCTAACTCATCACATAGAAAGTCAAATAGAAATCCAAATCCTTTTCAATACCAACAACCATTAGTCAAAGACTCCCACCAAATGAACTAACAACCATCCCACAATCCTATTATGATCACATTACATAAAGAATTACTTTTTGCCCAGAACAAATGCCGACATAGCGCGCCCCGCGCAACACAATACTCTCTGACAGCGCGTCCCGCGCTACTGCACCAGGAGAATTCCACGAACCAGCGCGCCCCACGCTACTCTACTACGCATCACAGCGCGGTCCGTGCTATATAGTCAGAAAGTCCAAAAATTGCTTGAAAACTCCTTCCAATGCTAGCATTCTGATAAGCACATAGATTATCCTATAACAAGCACAAAACCCATCAAAAGTAACATGAAAATACTAAAAACTAACAATATATCAAGCTAAACGAACATAAATCATAGGTTAAAAACCTATTCATCAAATATCATGTGCTACTTTACAACCACGTGTATTACTGTATTTTTACCAATGGGTATATCAACAGTTAACGGTAAAACTTTCGTCGTTATTTTTATAAAAAGATATTTCTGTCGTTTTCTAACTCCGACAATAATTTCGTTGTGGGATCCACCAATGATTGTGTCGTCGTACGAATATTTTCTGTTTAAAATGAATATTCCCCAACCAATCGAATATTTTATAACAACTTGCATACTTTGCAAAATTTATAAATATTACCCACAACTATAATATTATATCAAAACCACACCATAATATTCAAAAATATATTTCGAGAAAAATTAATCTTTATTTATGAAAGTTGGGGTCTTACATACTCTCGTGACTTTTTGGCATGAAGGTTCCCAGATCATCGCAATTTACTTAACGGAAAGTTAATCTGGTCTTTCAACTGGAGCGAATCTGGGTGGTGCCTTTCCTGAGCCTCGTTGGAATTAGTCTTCCTACGAGTCCAGTAATCAAACACCAACAGGATAGCCTCCTGGTGGAGGAACCACACAGCATACATTCACATACAACGTGTCTCACTGTATAAAAATGATGACATGTATGAAGCACTAATATCACAAGTAGATATGGTGCAAAGCACTAAGTGCAATAAGTAAATGCATTCGTACATATTCATTCAAATGTAAATGCAACATCCACACACAAGCAGATAAATGTTTTAAAAAGCTTTGATAGCGACTTAAGCCCTCTTACTGGATGTCCCCAGCAGAGTCACCACCAGTCGACGTCGAAATTTTTATTTGTCCCTTTTTTATTCTTGTCTTTTGGTGTTCTCATATTTGAAAAAATAAGTTGTAAAAAGGTCTGACATGTATATATCGACGATTGGGACTGTAAGAGTCGCCAGTTGGTATTTTTAAATGGTTGCACCAACTCAGCCGAGAAAAGGTTTGCACATAGACCAAGTGATGTGACACTGCGTAGCTGGTCTGTGAAACCGAGATTTATTAGGGTCTGAGGGCTTGGTTATACGAGGGGAAGGTGTTAGGCACCCCCAGACATCCGTGGTAACACGGTGATCGCTACTTTTCATTTTAAACATTTATCTGAATGTGTTTGTGTGTAGGTCTATGTGCAATTATCTGGAAGTAGTGATATGCCTCATTTTCACCTATATACAAAGGGTTTGAATGTTTGTATAAAAGTTCAGTTTTAACCAGATTTAGCAGTGATATTTTGTAAAAGAGGTTTTTTAAAACCTTATGCTCAATAGTAATTGAGGCATTTGATAATTCTATTTTATTATGTGTTCGACTGAATTGCTTTTATTTTCGAGATGCGAAGCATCTTCGAGAAAATAAGATACATAGCAGTGCCGAAATCCTTGTGGGCATGAGAGCCGTCTAAGGAAATTCAAACACCGTGAATAATTTACAAGCTGGTTACAACTGAAAATGTCCATCACGGGAACCAAATCTAGATTCATGAGACTGAATCTGTGATCACATGATTCCTAGGCTCACATGATGTAGCAGTTTGTATGAAAGTTGTAAACAGTTATATATATATATATATATATATATATATATATATATATATATATATATATATATATATATATTAACGATAAACCGCCACGAAGTAAACTCCAGGCGGGACTAAATGTAAATATATATATAAAGACGATCAACCGTCACGAAGTAAACTCCAGGTGGGACTAAATGTACATATATATATATATATATATATATATATATATATATATATATATATATATATATATATATATATATAAGCGATAAATGGCCACGAAGTAAACTCCTGGTCTGACAGAAAGGTAAATATGTATATATATATATAAGCGGTAAACGCACCGGATATATATCGATCCAGGCTCAGTTCGTTAATTCAAGTTCGAAGATATATATATAAAAAAGCGATAAACGCACCGGATATAAATCCATGCTCAATTAAACAGAGTTTGAAGATAACAATATATATATATATATATAAAAGTAGTAAACGCTCCGGATGTAAATCCATGCTCAATCAAATAGAGTTTGTTGACAGGAGATATATATATATATATATATATATATATATATATATATATATATATATATATATATAAACAATAAAAGCCACGGACCGACGGTCCGGGCATACACACACAATATAACTCTCAACGTGAATAATAGTGTGTCCACAAAAGTCGAGAAAGGCTTTAAGAAATGTAAGAAGAATTACAGTTCGCTGCCAAAGAATACTTCAAATAGCTTTAAATGAATGAACACTCAGTTAACACCGGTAAAATGTAGCAAAATATAAGCTCACAAGTGTTTGAAATGAGAAAGCACTCAGTTTATAGTGTGTACAGAGCAAAATGGACATGGCTTTCTCGCCTTTTTTCTCTTACAAATGGCTACCCCAAACCCTCTATTTATAGAGGGAGGAGCCACAGGTGTACCTGCGACAGCCCGTGGTGCCCCAGGCTCCGTGGGTCCTACCGTCTCGAAGTACGTGAACTCGTGCAACGTGTTGTCTGCTCGAACCTTCATAACTTTTAATTCGGGTATCCGATGGAGGCGTATAATACCTTTTTAGAATGTTGTTGTCGAGAGCTACACAATGACATGGGATAAGAGGTTGTATGAAGTCAAGAAGATGGGTCCATGCCCAGGTCTTTAAGTCTTCAAATTCTATCCGGTATGCTGTCTTGTGTAGTAGTCACTCGGGATTGGAGCTATGGTTCTTGTAGGACACTTCTGTGTAGCATGTAGGTTGAAATGTTGTTGAGATGGCGTGAATATGGGATCGAGGTGGCAAAATGATGATTTTGCCTCTCATCGAGGATATCTCCGGTTCTGAGCTGATTTAGTAGTCGTTGCCCAGGGTTATCTCTGAGATTGGGCTACTGCAAGTGCTGAATGTCCTCAAGGTTGTCTCTGAGGTGTGACTAACCTCCCGGGATTATCTCTGATTTTGGGACTGAGTGCCTCGAGGCTATTACCTAGGTTGAAGCTAATTGCTGGGGATTTGAAACGAGCTCATCTAGGGTTATCTCCAGAATTGCAACTGCATTTCTCAGGGTTGCCTCCGAGGTTTGGAACTGAGACTGTAAGACCTCAACTTTTTATTAATAAAATTGAATTTTCTCTAATTATTATTGTAAATAATAAGGTGTTAATTTGATATAATGCTTTGGTTATGGGTGAAATGTGTAAATTTTGCAAAATAAGCAAGTGGTTATAAAATATTCATTTGTTGTCGGGGAATATTCGTTTGGTCGTGAAATATTCTTGTTGTCGGAAAATATTCATACGATGACGCAACCATTTGTGGGCCTCATAACGGAAAACTGTCAGATGAAAAAAACGACAAGTTTGAGTTTTCTATAAATAACGGCGTTGTTGTTACTGCTAACACTATTGGAATATCCGGTGGTTAAAGTACAGTAATACGCATGGTTGCACATGAGTAGCACACGGTATTGCACAGTATTTTTAGATTATTGATTCTTACGTAAGAAGGCACTACTTAATAATTGTTACAATAATTACTGTTCAATATTTTATTTTATTAATTCAATAATTGCTACGTTGATATTTTATATTATTATTGTTTCAATAATTATCACTGCACAGTATTTTCCATTATCATATCAATAATTTATATTATTTGAATAATATTATTAGATAGCATTATTGCCAATGTCTAAGGAAGTTCTGTCTAGAAAAGGAGTTTGGTCACCTAATTGTGCACCAATAAAAAGAAATCATTATCGAAAAGGTTCATCTTTCCTGGGAACGACCTGATTGTCATTATTGTGATTCTGTAATATTATTTGTGAATAATTAATTATTAATTTATATGATAAGAAAATATTTATTTTATGTGGATATAAATGAAGGAATTAATGCTGAGGAGTTTTATCAGTATTTTATAAGAATTGAGGTATTAAAAATCATCCGTATGTGGATTTCGGTCATTTTCTGTTTCTACAAAGTTGTAGAGAATTAAATTTCCTGTGGAATGGACATAAAATTCGTATTTTTCTGATAAAATGGCTATTTATTATTAATTATTAAAGTTTCTGAATATTATTTATATTTAAAATATTTTTGGAAATTTTCTAGAATGGGTGGTCCCCACTCTTGTCCTTGTAGGTGTGCTGAGAATTTTTTTCAATGGTGGTGTGCGTGAATAGCAGCAGGTAAAGCCATCAGGTAGCAGGTTAAGTCTGCTTTGGCGTTCTAGTATTTTTCTATAAATAGGGTGTTTATGTTAGAATTAAAAATCACATCAGAATCAGAAATTTTCTATCTCTATAATATCGAGTGTATTTTTGTGAGTATTTAGATACTTTGAGAGTTGTTAAGCAGTGCAAGTTTTTTTCAGTATTATATCCAATATTTCAGTCAGAAGTACTATTCTTTTGAAGTAAGAGATGTTATTTTCTTCGTAAATGATGTTATTTCGTTCAATATCATTATGCCGAAATATTGGTATGAATTTTATTATAATTTTTTTACCTTTTTATATCGAGGTTACTATTTATGTATAAGGCACTATTCACGAAAACGGTACTATTCATGAGTACTATTCACGAAGTATGCTTTTTCTTGTGAAATTTCTACCTTTTCGTGTCGGGGTTACTATTCATATATACGACACTATTCACGTATACGACACTATTCATAAATACGGCACTATTCATAGAAAAATGAAATTCTCTCTTCTTTGTCCAATATGTCTATTATGGTTACTATCTTTGATTGTATCCTTGTTTTGATCTTAAATCTTGAATTTTACTCCACTATGGTTTATTACGGAGTATTTTTGAACTTGGATTATCTAAAGTATGAATCCTTAATCTTTGTCCTTCTATCTCACTAGATTCCTTTCTTTAAAATATTTTTCATCATCCTCAGTCCTAAATGATGATATAACTAAATATCTTTGGCCTGTAGTGCAATGATGAATGATTATCTGATGAATATCTTTGGCCCGTAGTGCAAAGATGGACAGGTGTTGAGATGAATATGACCAACTGGTGATACAAATGAATATCTTTAGGCCGTAGTGCAAAGATGAATATTTGGTTCAAGATGTATATTGATTGATGTTACAGGAACAAAATATTGATGATGGGCTTTTAAATCATAGAAGATAGTAGATTTCAATCTCTACTTAACTCTTCTAATGAATTGTTATTTTCGCTGCGAATATTGATCTAAAATTTGTTGTCCATTATATTTTATCTGATTTGTTGAAGGCTAACGATAAATTGTTGTTCATTATCTTAGTCATAATATTCTTTATTAGGCTAGTTGAGTTCACCCTTTTCCTTTTTGTTTCATTTTTCTTCTAAGGAGGAGATAATATAGCGGGAATTAGTCGGGTATGGAATGATGGTTCTAGACAATTATTTTATCAGTCCTCACTATTTTGTAAAATAGTGTATCAATAATTGTAATGAGGACTTATTTGAGTTTGGATATTGTCTAGAAGACAATATTTGTATTTAAACTCACAGCATATGTGTTGTCGTATTTTACACGATAATGGTAAAAATGAAGTTGTAGTTGTTTTCTGTACCATGTATTTGGCCACTCAGAATGAGTTGGGTGGATTGGACCTATTTTGGGGGCGTCACAGTTGGTATCAGAGCTTAGGGATATGGTCTCTGGAGGAGATTGGGGAATAGAACTAGGAGGGGAGAGGCGAGTAAATCCTTCGCTAGTGTGTCCTACCTAAGCTTATTTGGTATTTAATTGGTCGGTCAGAATATAGAGATAATATGTGGTATGTCAATTATTTTAATTAACCCTTGTTTTATGGCAGTATTTGAGAATGGCAGCTGAAAATGTTAACAATGGAGTGAATGAGACCGTGGAGACACCTTTAATCACCAACCAAGAGAACGTGCAACAGGACGGCAATGTTCTTCTTGTAAACAACACCACCGATCAAACGATGAATGATGGGATATTTAGATGTTTTTTGCAGTTCATGCAAAATAAGACAAGGGAGACTCGTGTACAAAATACAAGTGAAAATAATGGTAACGCACTGCTTGTCACAGCCAAGCAGTTCAAAGAGTTGGGACCACCAGAATTTTTGGGAAAGCTAGATCCAATTAAGGCGAAAACGTGGGTTAAGCAAATTGCCAAGATATTTGATGTCTTGGGATGCACGGAGGAACAGAAGGTTCCATTCGCCACCTTTATGTTCTGTGGTGAGGCAGATTACTGATGGGAATCTGTGAAGCGTACCCAGCCTGCTGCACTCAATATGTCTTAGGAAACGTTTTAGAAACTGTTCAATGACAAGTACTTTCCTGAAAGTATTTGTCATATGAAAGAGGTCGAGTTTATTAGACTAGAATAAAACAACATGACTGTGTCCCAGTACGAGGCTAAGTTCGCAGAGTTATCTAGGTTTACACAACTAGGGTATGTTCAACCGAGTTATGGGTGAAATGTGCAAATTTTACAAAATAAGCAAGTGGTTATAAAATATTCATTGTTGTCGGGGAATATTCGTTTGTTCGTAGAATATTCTTTCTGTCGGGGAATATTCGTACGATGACGCAGCCATTTGTGGGCCCCATAACGAAAACGGTCGGATGAAGAAAACGACAAGTTTGAGTTTTTATAAATAACGACGTAGTTGTTACCGTTAACACTGTTGGAATACCCGGTAGTTAAAATACAGTAATACGCGTGGTTGCACAGTTGCACACGGTATTGCACAGTATTTTTGGATTATTGATTCTTACGTAAGAAGGCACTACTCAATAATTGTTACAGTAATTACTGTTTAATATGTTATTTTATTGATTCAGTAATTGTTACGTTGATATTTTATATTATTATTGTTTCAATAATTATCACTGCACAGTATCTCCATTATCAGATCAATAATTCATATTATTTGAATAATATTATTAGATAGCATTATTGACAATGTCTAAAGAAGTTCTGTCTAAGGAGAGGTTTGGTCACCTAATTGCGCACTAATAAGGAGAAATCCTTATCGGAAAGCCCCCTCTTTCTTGTGAACGACCTGGTTGTCATAATTGTGATTCTATAATATTATTTGTGAATAATTAATTATTAATTTATATGATAAAAAAATATTTATTTTTTTTATGTGGATATAAATGAAGGATTTAATTTTGAGGTGTTTTATCAGTATTTTGTATGAATAGAGGTATTAAAAAATCAAAACAATGTTTTTAAAGCTCTATTGCGTGAGTTATAATTTTAATCCGACCGTTGGATCGTTGTGATTTTTGGATATGTTATACATATATAAGTTGAGTATATGTTCACAAATTTTGAACCGTTAAAAATTAACGTATAATTTATTATGAACTTTAAGAGGTGTTGAAAAACGTCCGTATGTAGATTTCGGACATTTTCTGTTTCGAATTTGGAAAAACTTAAAGCTACAAAGATGTAGATAATTCGATTTCGTATGGAGTGGACATAAAATTCGTATTTTTCTGATAAAAGGGCTATTTATTATGAATTATTGAAGTTTCAGAGATTAAATATTTTTATTAAAATTATGGGTGGGACCCACTTTTATTTTTTATGAAAACATGTTCTGGAATTTTTTTCAAAGATGATGGGCTGATGGCTTTCCAAGATGGATAGCGTAGAAGAGGAAAATAAATAATATTATTTTATTATTTAGTCTGCTTTGGCGTTCTAGCATTTTTCTATAAATAGGGCGCTTAGTTAGAATTGAAAATCACACCAGAAACAAATTTTCTCTCTCTATATATTATCGAGCGTATTTTGTGAGTATTTAGATACTTTGAGAGTTGTTATTCTGTGCAAGTTTCCTTCGGCTTTACATCTGATATTCCGATCAGAAATACCGTTATTTTGAGGTAAGGGATGTTATTTTCTTCGTTAATGATATTTTTTTTTTAATATCATTATGTCGAAATATTGATATAAATTTTATTGTGAAATTTCTACCTTTTTGTGTCGGGGTTACTATTCACGTATACGGCACTATTCACGTATACAGCACTATTCACAAATACGGCACTATTCACCGAAAAAAAATGAAATTTTCTCCTTTTTGTCCAAGATGTCTATTATGGTTATTGTCTTTGATTGTATCCATATTTTGATCTTTATTTTTTTGAATTCTGCTTCACAATTAGCTATTATGGAGTATTATTGAACTTGGATAAACCGTAATACGAATCTCCAATATTTGTCATTTTGTCTCACTGGATTCGTTTTTTCTAAAATATTTTTCATCATCATCAGTCCTAAATGATGATATTACTGAATATCTTTGGCCTGTAGTGCAAAGATGAATGATTAACTGATGAATATCTTTGGCCTGTAGTGCAAAGATGAACATGTGTTGAGATGAACATTACCGACTGGTGATGCAAATGAATATCTTTGGACTTTAGTGCAAAGATGAATATTTGATTCAAGATGTATATTGATTGATGTTACAGAGATAAAATATTGATGATGGACTTTTAAATCTTAGAAGATAGTAGAATTCATTCTCTACTTGACTCTTCTAATGAATTGTTGTTTCCGCTGCAGTTGTTGATCTAAAACTTGTTGTGTGACGCCCCCAAAATTAGGTATACATCACCCATCTTGGGTCGTCAGATACGTGGTACAGAATACAAATACAACTTACTAATACAACTGTCGTGTACAATACGACAAAACATAACTGTGAGTTTGAATACAATTATTGTATACTAGAGACTATACAAACTCAAAAGGAGTCCTCATTACAATTATTGTCACACTATTTAACAGAATAGTGAGGACTACTAATACTATCATCTGGTCCATCACTCCGTTCCCCGACTCGTCCCAGCTATATTCTCATTTCTAGAAGAGAACAGTGAAAGAAAGGGTGAGCTCAACTAGCTCAGTAAGAAATATTATGACTAAGATAATGCAGAATAAATTATCATTAGCCTTCAACAGTGTTAAACTGATAAAATATAACGAACATCAAGTTTAACTGCAGCGAAACAAGCAATCCATTAAAAGAGTCAAGTAGAGAATAAAATCTACTATCTTCTATGATTTAAAAGGTTTTTCAACACTGTTATCGCCGGGACTCAGCTTAACAAAATAATCCACATCATCGAATCACCCCTACACTACGGCCAAGGATATTCTTTAGTATCACGACCACAATTATCCATGCACTACGGGCCAAGAATATTTGCGAATTCATTAATGGTCATGATCATGCCAACAACTGTCCATCAATGCACTACGGGCCAATGATGACTTTTACCACATCATTTGTAACATTACGGTCATGATTATACCGAATAATCCCTGGTCATAATCATATCAAGTCCATCTATGCACTACAGGCCACAGATGACTTTCAACATTTTATATACATGAGGATGATGACAATGATATAAGAATTCAATAAAAACAAGTTCAAGAATTAATTTATCCAAGAATTAACAACGTCCAAATTGTCAACATGATATTGCTTTGTTGAGTAAAATTCAAGAATGCTTAGAATAATATTTTCATAAAAAGATACTGGATGAAACGCAATTATCAAGGATATTCCACTAATTTTATGGAGTATAGAAGTTAAAACTTAACCAACTGAGTATAATAAAGAATGGAATAACAAAAGAAATCACCCGGCATACGATAGACCGCACAGACAGGTTATTCTAACAGAATAATAAATAATGGAACCAGGTCCGGCGTAAATGCACAGACAGGATATTCCGACATAATAATAAATAATGGAACTAGGTCCGGTGTAAAACACACAGATAGGATGTTCCAACAGAATAATAACAAGACGGAACCAGGTCCGGTGTAAAACACAGAGACAGGATGTTCCAACAGAATAATAATAAAAACGGAACCAGGTCCGGTGTAAAACACACAGACAGGATGTTCCAACAGAATAATAATAAAAATGGAACTAGGTCCGGTGTAAAACACACAGACAGGATGTTCCAACAGAATAATAGAAGAATGTCACCAAGTATAGGGTAGACCGCGTATACAGGTTATTCCAACAGAATAATAAGAAATGGAATAACAAAAGTTCTCTTCATGAATAAGAAAGAATAACACCCCTTACCGTTTTAAAGAAGAACTGAAATAAGGAAGTAGTTAAGTAGTAGAATACGTTTCTTCTCTCTCTCTATAGTTTCTCTCTATAGTTTCTCTCTCTAGAGTTCAGTGAATTCGTAAGAAATAATGAAGGAATGAGCTGCTATTTATAGAAAAATGGAATGCATAGTAACTAATCCATGAACGGTCCAAATTGATTACTTTAATCTGACGGTCCATATTTAAAGAAAAATCTTTTAAATAAAATATAATATATTCTATTTATAGAATAATTTTAATAAAGTATTCTGTTTTATATAAAAAGATGTTTCTGTTTTATTACGTTAATAATATGAATAAAACAAAACTTCATTATCGCTAAATAATTCATATTATTAACTGACAATAATTGAATCAAACTGAGTGACTTCTCACATAAGCATTAATAATCAATACCGTGTGCTACTATGCAACCACACGTGTTACTATACTTTTACTACCGAGTAGTTCAACAGTATCAATTGTAAAACTTCCGTCGTTATTTTTAATAAAATATTTTTGTCGTTTTCTCAATCCGACAATAATTCCGTTGTGAGGTCCACCAATGATTGTGCCATTGTACGAATATTCCCTGTTAAAACGAATGTTCCCCGACCAATCGAATATTATATAACAACTTGCGTACTTTGTAAAATTTATAAATATTACCCACAACTATAACATTATATCAAATTAACTCCATAATATTCAAAAATGATATTTATAGAAAAATCATCTTTATTTATAAAAGTTGGGGTCTTACATCCTCCCCTTCTTATGAAATTTCGCCCTCGAAATTAGGGTACGTACCTGGTATGTCGAAGAGGTAAGGATACCTTGACTTCATTTCAGATTCTAACTCCCAACATCGTGATTTCTCCACAAAACTTTGACTTGAGGTATAACCTTGGTGCGTAGAATATGTTCCTTCTTATCCAAGATTTGAATAGGAACTTCTTCATACGTCAAATCCTCTGCTATTTCGTCCGGTTCTAACTCAATAATGTGGTTTGGGTCTTCCACATATTTATGTAACATGGATATATGAAAAACGTTATGAACACGAGACATACTTGGCGGTAAAGCGAGTCTATAAGCCACAGTTCCTACTCGATCGAGGATTAAAAATGGACCGATGAATTGAGGATTGAGCTTTCCTCTCTTTCCAAATCGTGTAACTCCTTTCCATGGAGCAACACGTAAGAACACATGATCTCCTATATCAAATTCCACGTCCTTTCGATGAAGATCAGCATAACTCTTTTGTCGATCTTGTGAGGTTTTTATACGTTGTCGGATCGCTTGAATCTTTTCTGTAGTCATACGTACCAACTCCGGTCCCAACAACGTTGCTTCACCCACCTCATCCCAGCATACTGGAGAACAATATTTTCTTCCATACAATGCTTCGAATGGAGCCATGCCAATACTTGCTTGATAACTGTTGTTGTAGGAAAACTCCACCAATGGTAAGAACTTGTCCCAACTTCCCTTGAAGTCAAGGACACAGAGTCTTAATAAATCTTCTAGAGTTTGAATAGTCCTCTCTGATTGTCCGTCCGTCTAAGGATGATATGCCGAACTAAATCGTAAATCCGTGTCCATAGCTTTTTGGAAGCTAACCCAAAATCGTGAAGTGAATCTTGGGTCTCGGTCAGAAACTATGGATACTGGCATACCATGCAGTCTTACAATCTTGTTTATGTACATACGAGCAAGACATTCAAGTGTATAAGTTTCTTGTATCGGTAAAAAATGAGCAGACTTGGTTAATCTATCAACAATGACCCAAATCGCATCAATACCTTGAGAAACCTTAGGAAGACCGGTAACGAAATCCATGGTAATGTGCTCCCACTTCCATTTTGGAATTTCAAGTGGTTGCAATGGACCTTTTGGTACTTGATGCTCCGCCTTGACTCGCTGACAAGTTAGACACCTTGAGATAAACAGCGATATCTCTCGCTTCATATTGCTCCACCAAAATGTATGACGAAGATCATGATACATTTTGGTACTCCCATGATGGATTGCAAACGGTGTGTTGTGCGCCTCCATCATGATTTCATACTTTAAATCAGGGTCGTTAGGAACACAAAGTCTGGAGTTGACTCGAAGTATTCCTTCTTCATCGATTCTTGCTTCCGGCATAGCACCTTCTTGCACTTTCTTCCTTATACACATCAGCTCCAGGTCTGTAGCTTGAGCATCTTTAACTTTATCGATTAAAGTCGGTTCTACTCGTATATTCGCCATCATCACATGGGTCCCTGGAGTCTTTAACTCTATCTCCATCCTTTGCAAGTCACACAAAATGGGCCTTTGTGGTGACAATATCACACTCGTACTTGCATATGATCTTCTACTCAATGCCTCAGCTACCACGTTTGCTTTTCCAGGATGGTATTGAATGGTATGATCATAATCTTTCAACAGTTCTAGCCAACGTCGTTGTCGCATGTTGAGTTCCTTTTGAGTGAAAAAATATTTAAGACTTTTATGATCCGTAAAGATCTCCACCTTCTCCCCATACAAGTAATGCCTCCAAATTTTAAGTGCAAAGACAACAGCTGCCAACTCTAGATCATGAGTAGGATAATTCCTCTCATATTCCTTGAGTTGTCTTGATGCATAAGCTATGACTTTTCTATGTTGCATGACAACGTATCCCAACCCTTTGCTCAAAGCATTACTGTAGATGACAAATCCGTCCGAGCCAGATGGTATTGTTAGAACAGGTGCTGAAATGAGTCTCCTCTTGAGTTCTTGAAAACTCTTATCACATTCTTCGCTCCAATCGAACTTTGTATCTTTCCGAGTCAGCTGAGTTAATGGAGTAGCGATTCGAGAAAATCATTCCACGAATCTCCGATAATAACCAGCTAAACCAAGAAAGCTACGTACTTTGGTCACTGATTTAGGTTGCTCCCAGCTTTGAATAGCTTCAATCTTTGCCGGGTCAACAGATATTCCACGACTTGATACTACGTGCCCAAGGAATGCTACCTCCTCCAGCCAGAACTCGTATTTCTTCAACTTGGCATAAAGCTTGTATTCACGAAGCTTTTGGAGTACCAGCCTTAACTGTTGCTCATGATCTTCACGGCTTTTGGAATAAATAAGGATGTCATCAATAAAGACGACCACAAAGTGATCCAAATATTCTTTGAATACCTGGTTCATCATATCCATGAAGACAGCAGGAGCATTAGTCAATCCAAATGACATGACTAAGAATTCATAATGCCCGTACCGAGTTCTGAAAGCCGTCTTTGAAATATCCTCAGTTCTAACCTTCAGCTGATGATATCCGGAACGAAGATCGATCTTTGAAAAGAATTGTGCTCCTTGTAATTGGTCAAACAGGTCATCAATACGTGGCAATGGGTACCTGTTTTTTATGGTGACATGATTCAACTCCCGATAATCAATACAAAGTCACATACTTCCATCTTTCTTCTTCACGAATAGAACAGGAGCACCCCAAGGAGAAGTACTAGGACGAATAAAGCCAATGTCTAACAATTCCTGCAGTTGGATCTTTAACTCCTGAAGTTCAATAGGAGCCATTCGATATGGGGCTTTGGAAATGGGTTTTGTACCGGGTTCAAGGTAGATACAAAATTGAATTTCACGCTCTGGGGGTAGGCCAGGAAGTTCTTCAGGGAATACGTCAGGAAATTTATTAACAATAGAAATATCATTCAAAACTGACGTATTTTTGTTTAGATCCGTGACATGAGCTAAGAAAGCTTGACATCCGTTTTTCAATAAACGAATAGCTTTATGGTTTGAGATGACAGCGATTGATTTTAATGGTTTGGTTGCTTGAATTCGCATAATAGGTCGATTAGGAATATGAAAGCTAACAACCTCACGAAAACAATTAATTTTTGCATGATGAGTAGTTAACCAATCAATCCTTAGAATCACGTCAAATGCAAGTATTTTTAATGAAATAAAATCGACAGGTAATGTGTGGGTACCAACTTGAACCAAACAAGACTTATAAACTGTGGATGTAATGAAGGTTTCTCCCAATGGATTTTTAACAGATAAGTCAAAGTATAATTTCTCCGAAGTCAAATTTAATCGATGAGCGCAAGTAGGAGAAATAAAAGAATGGGTAGAACCGATATCAAATAAAGTATAGACTTCGTTAGAGTTTATGATAAGCTTACCCGTGATGACCTCATTCGGGTTTCTTACTTTCTGGGAGGTCACAACAAACGCACTCCCTTGCACTACCGGTTTTAACTTTTCTGGGATGGCCTTTGGTGTCTCCATCCTGGCTGAACTTGTTTTTGGTAAATGACAAAATCGAGCTAAATGACCTTCTCTTCCACAATTATAACATGCTTTAGACGGCATCGTACAGTTTGGACTGATGTGCCCCTCCCCTCCGTATTTGGAACATATGATAGGTGGTCGTTCTCCTTCCTTAACAACGGCTGCTGGTGCTGACGTATTTCCATCATTGTTGAATCTCCTCTTCTTGAAATGACCATTCTTATTGTTTTGGCCCTGATTACCACCGAAGTGGTTACCATTTCTGGCCTGTTGATTCCCTCCATGCTTGTTATCACCGCTTCGATGACTGCTCTCACTGGTATTATCATTTTGCCGACTGCTCTCTTTTGGTTGCGTTGACTCATTATCGCGCTCCACTAACTGAGCCCTATTCACAACATCTGAATACAAACACAGTTTATGAGAAATAAGATGTTGACGTATCTCAGGTTTCAAACCTCGCAAAAACATTCGCGTCATTCGCTCTTCATTATCCACCAAGTGGGACGCAAACTGGGACAACTCAACAAATTTAGCCTCATACTGCGACACGGTCATATTATTCTGCTCTAATTTGATGAACTCCACCTCCTTCATGTGACGAATACTTTCAAGAAAGTATTTGTCATTGAACAGCTCTTGGAACTTCTCCCAAGACATCTTCAGTGCGGCAGGTTGAGTACGCTTAATCAATTCCCACCAGTAATCTGCCTCTCCTCACAACATAAAGGCGGCAAAGGGAACTTTTTGCTCCTCAGAGCATTCCAAGACATCAAATATCTTGGTGATCTGCTTTATCCATGTTTCCGCTATAAGTGGTTTTGGCTCTCCCTTAAACTCCGGTGGTCCCAGCTCCTTGAACTGTTTAGTGGTGACCGTCCGAGAGTTTTCAGTGTTTCCACCTACATTTTGAACAGGAGCCGCTCTCGCCTGCTGTTGCATGAACTGCATAAAACTTCTGAACATTTCATCATTCATCATTTAGTCAGTATTGTTGTTTGCATGAGCATTGTCGCCTTCCTGATGCACATTATCCCGATTATTGATATGTGGTGAATCAACAGTCGCCTGTGCTCTATTGCTATTTTCAACATTCTCGGATGTCATTTTCAGATACTGCCACAAAACAAAAGTTAATTGATATGTCATATATTATCCTTATATTCTGACCGACCAATTAAATACCATGCAAATAAACTTAGGTAGGTCATACTAGCGAAGGAATTTCCCGTCTCTCCCCTCCTAGTTCTACTCTCACATCTTAGCCAGGGATCATATCCCTAAGCTTTGATACCAACTGTGACGCCCCCAAAATTAGGTATACATCACCCATCTTGGGTCGTCAGATACATGGTACAGAATACAAATACAACTTACTAATACAACTGTTGTGTACAATACGACAAAATATAACTATGAGTTTGAATACAATTATTGTCTACTAGAGACTATACAAACTCAAAAGGAGTCCTCATTACAATTATTGTCACACTATTTAACAGAATAGTGAGGACTACTAATACTATCATCTGGTCCATCACTCCGTTCCCCGACTCATCCCAGCTATATTCTCATTTCCAGAAGAGAATAGTGAAAGAAAGGGTGAGCTCAACTAGCCCAATAAGAAATATTATGACTAAGATAATGCAAAATAAATTATCATTAGCCTTCAACAGTGTTAAACTTATAAAATATAATGAACATCAAGTTTAACTGCAGCGGAACAAGCAATCCATTAAAAGAGTCAAGTAGAGAATAAAATCTACTATCTTCTATGATTTAAAAGGTTTTTCAACACTGTTATCGCTGGGACTCAGCTTAACAAAATAATCCACATCATCGAATCACCCCTACACTACGGCCAAGGATATTCTTTAGTATCACGACCACAATTATCCATGCACTACGGGCAAAGAATATTTGCGTATTCATTAATGGTCATAATCATGCCAACAACTGTCCATCAATTCACTACGGGCCAATGATGACTTTTACCACATCATTTGTAACATTACGGTCATGATTATACTGAATAATCCCTGGTCATAATAATATCAAGTCCATCTATGCACTACAGGCCACAGATGACTTTCAACATTTTATAAACATGAGGATGATGACAATGATATAAGAATTCAATAAAACAAGTTCAAGAATTAATTTATCCAAGAATTAACAACGTCCAAATTGTCAACATGATACTGCTTTGTTGAGTAAAATTCAAGAATGCTTAGAATAATATTTTCATGAAAATATACTAGATGAAACGCAATTATCAAGGATATTCCACTAATTTCATGGAGTATAGAAGTTAAAACTTAACCAACTGAGTATAATAAAGAATGGAATAACAAAAGAAATCACCCGGCATGCGATAGACCACACAGACAGGTTATTCTAACAGAATAATAAATAATGGAACCAGGTCCGGCGTAAACGCACAGACAGGATATTCTGACATAATAATAAATAATGGAACCAGGTCCGGTGTAAAACACACAGATAGGATGTTCCAACAGAATAATAACAAGACGGAACCAGGTCCGGTGTAAAATACACAGACAGGATGTTCCAACAGAATAATAATAAAAACGGAACCAAGTCCGGTGTAAAACACACATACAGGATGTTCCAACAGAATAATAATAAAAACGGAACCAGGTCCGGTGTAAAACACACAGACAGGATGTTCCAACAGAATAATAGAAGAATGTCACCAAGTATAGGGTAGACCGCGTATACAGGTTATTCCAACAGAATAATAAGAAATGGAATAACAAAAGTTCTCTTCATGAATAAGAAAGAATAACACCTCTTACCGTTTTAAAGAAGAACTGAAATAAGGAAGTAGTTAAGTAGTAGAATACTTTTCTTCTCTCTCTCTATAGTTTCTCTCTATAGTTTCTCTCTCTAGAGTTCAGTGAATTCGTAAGAAATAATGAAGGAATGAGCTGTTATTTATAGAAAAATAGAATGCATAGTAACTAATCCATGAACGGTTCAGATTGATTACTTTAATCTGACGGTCCATATTTAAAAAAAATCTTTTAAATAAAATATAATATATTCTATTTATAGAATAACTTTAATAAAGTATTCTGTTTTATATAAAAAGATGTTTCTGTTTTATTACGTTAATAATATGAATAAAACAAAACTTCATTATCGCTAAATAATTCATATTATTAACTGACAATAATTGAATCAAACTTAGTAACTTCTCACATAAGCATTAATAATCAATACCGTGTGCTACTATGCAACTACACGTGTTACTGTACTTTTACTACCGAGTAGTTCAACAGTATCAATGGTAAAACTTCCGTCGTTATTTTTAATAAAATATTTTTGTCGTTTTCTCAATCCGACAATAATTCCGTTGAGAGGTCCACCAATGATTGTGCCATTGTACGAATATTTTCTGTTAAAACGAATATTCCCCAACCAATCGAATATTATATAACAACATGCGTACTTTGCAAAATTTATAAATATTACCCACAACTATAACATTATATCAAATTAACTCCATAATATTCAAAAATGATATTTATAGAAAAATCATCTTTATTTAAAAAAGTTGGGGTCTTACAACCTCCCCTTCTTATGAAATTTCACCCTCAAAATTAGGGTACGTACCTGGTATGTCGAAGAGGTAAGGATACATTGACTTCATTTCAGATTCTAACTCCCAAGTCATTTCCTCAACATCGTGACTTCTCCACAAAACTTTGACTTGAGGTATAACCTTGGTGCGTAGAATATGTTCCTTCTTATCCAAGATTTGAATAGGAACTTCTTCATATGTCAAATCCTCTGCTATTTCGTCCGGTTCTAACTCAATAATGTGGTTTGGGTCTTCCGCATATTTACGTAACATGGATATGTGAAAAACGTTATGAACACGAGACATACTTGGCAGTAAAGCGAGTCTATAAGCCACAGTTCCTACTCGATCGAGGATTAAAAATGGACCGATGAATCGAGGATTGAGCTTTCCTCTCTTTCCAAATCTCGTAACTCCTTTCCATGGAGCAACACGTAAGAACACATGATCTCCTATATCAAATTCTACGTCCTTTCGATGAAGATCAGCATAACTCTTTTGTCGATCTTGTGAGGTTTTTATACGTTGTCGGATCGCTTGAATCTTTTCTGTAGTCATACGTACCAACTCCGGTCCCAACAACGTTGCTTCACCCACCTCATCCCAGCATACTGGAGAACAATATTTTCTTCCATACAATGCTTCGAATGGAGCCATGCCAATACTTGCTTGATAACTGTTGTTGTAGGAAAACTCCACCAATGGTAAGAACTTGTCCCAACTTCCCTTGAAGTCAAGGACACAGAGTCTTAATAAATCTTCTAGAGTTTGAATAGTCCTCTCTGATTGTCCGTCCGTCTGAGGATGATATGACGAACTAAATCGTAAATTCGTGTCCATAGCTTTTTGTAAGCTAACCCAAAATCATGAAGTGAATCTTGGGTCTCGGTCAGAAACTTTGGATACTGGCATACCATGCAGTCTTACAATCTCGTTTATGTACATACGAGCAAGACGTTCAAGTGTATAAGTTTTTCGTATCGGTAAAAAATGAGCAGACTTGGTCAATCTATCAACAATGACACAAATCGCATCAATACCTTGAGAAACCTTAGGAAGACCGGTAACAAAATCCATGGTAATGTGCTCCCACTTCCATTTTGGAATTTCAAGTGGTTGCAATGGACCTTTTGGTACTTGATGCTCCGCCTTGACTCGTTGACAAGTTAGACACTTTGAGATAAACAGCGCTATCTCTCGCTTCATATTGCTCCACCAAAATGTATGACGAAGATCATGATATATTTTGGTACTCCCATGATGGATTGCAAACGGTGTGTTGTGCACCTCCATCATGATTTCATAATTTAAATCAGGGTCGTTAGGAACACAAAGTCTGGAGTTGACTCGAAGTATTTCTTCTTCATCGATTCTTGCTTCCGGCATAGCACCTTCTTGCACTTTCTTCCTCATACACATCAGTTCCAGGTCTGTAGCTTGAGCATCTTTAACTTTATCGATTAAAGTCGGTTCTACTCGTATATTCGCCATCATCACATGGGTCCCTGGAGTCTTTAACTCTATCTCCATCCTTTGCAAGTCACACAAAATGGGCCTTTGTGGTGACAATATCACACTCGTACTTGCATATGATCTTCTACTCAATGCCTCAGCTACCACGTTTGCTTTTCCAGGATGGTATTGAATGGTATGATCATAATCTTTCAACAGTTCTAGCCAACGTCGTTGTCACATGTTGAGTTCCTTTTGAGTGAAAAAATATTTAAGACTTTTATGATCCGTAAAGATCTCCACCTTCTCCCCATACAAGTAATGCCTCCAAATTTTAAGTGCAAAGACAACAGCTGCCAACTCTAGATCATGAGTAGGATAATTCCTCTCATATTCCTTGAGTTGTCTTGATGCATAAGCTATGACTTTTCTATGTTGCATGAGAACGCTTCCCAACCCTTTTCTCAAAGCATCACTGTAGATGACAAATCCCTCCGAGCCAGATGGTATTGTTAGAACAGGTGCTGAAATGAGTCTCCTCTTGAGTTCTTGAAAACTCTTATCACATTCTTCGCTCCAATCGAACTTTGTATCTTTCCGAGTCAGCTGAGTTAATGGAGTAGCGATTCGAGAAAATCCTTCCACGAATCTCCTATAATAATCAGCTAAACCAAGAAAGCTATATACTTTGGTCACTGATTTAGGTTGCTCCCAGCTTTGAATAGCTTCAATCTTTGCCGGGTCAACAGATATTCCACGACTTGATACTACGTGCCCAAGGAATGCTACCTCCTCCAGCCAGAACTCGTATTTCTTCAACTTGGCATAAAGCTTGTATTCACGAAGCTTTTGGAGTACCAGCCTCAACTGTTGCTCATGATCTTCACGGTTTTTGGAATAAATAAGGATGTCATCAATAAAGAGGACCACAAAGTGATCCAAATATTCCTTGAATACCCGGTTCATCATATCCATGAAGGCAGCAGGAGCATTAGTCAATCCAAATGACATGACTAGGAATTCATAATGCCCGTACCGAGTTCTGAAAGTCGTCTTTGGAATATCCTCAGTTCTAACCTTCAGCTGATGATGTCCGGAACGAAGATCGATCTTTGAAAAGAATTGTGCTCCTTGTAATTGGTCAAACATGTCATCAATACGTGGCAATGGGTACCTGTTTTTTATGGTGATATGATTCAACTCCCGATAATCAATACAAAGTCACATACTTCCATCTTTCTTCTTCACGAATAGAACAGGAGCACCCCAAGGAGAAGTACTAGGACGAATAAAGCCAATGTCTAACAATTCCTGTAGTTGGATCTTTAACTCCTGAAGTTCAATAGGAGTCATTCGATATGGGGCTTTAGAAATGGGTTTTGTACCGGGTTCAAGGTCGATACAAAATTTAATTTCACGCTCTGGGGGTAGGCCAGGAAGTTCTTCAGGGAATACGTCAGAAAATTTATTAACAATAGAAATATCATTCAAAACTGACGTATTTTTGTTTAGATCCGTGACATGAGCTAAGAAAGCTTGACATCCGTTTTTTAATAAACGAATAGCTTTATGATTTGAGATGACAGCGATGGATTTTAATAGTTTGGTTGCTTGAATTCGCATAATAGGTCGATTAGGAATATGAAAGCTAACAACCTCACGAAAATAATCAATTTTTTCATGATGAGTAGTTAAACAATCAATCCTTAGAATCACGTCAAATGCAAGTATTTTTAATGAAATAAGATCAACAGGTAATGTGTGGGTACCAACTTAAACCAAACAAGACTTATAAACTGTGGATGTAATGAAGGTTTCTCCCAATGGATTTTCAACAGATAAGTCAAAGTCTAATTTCTCCGGAGTCAAATTTAATCGACGAGCGCAAGTAGGAGAAATAAAAGAATGGGTAGAACCGATATCAAATAAAGTATAGACTTCGTTAGAGTTTATGATAAGCTTACCCGTGATGACCTCATTCGAGTTCCTTGCTTTCTAGGAGGTCACAACAAACGCTCTCCCTTGCACTACCGATTTTGACTTTTCTGGGACGGCCTTTGGTGTCTCCATCCTGGCTGAACTTATTTTTGGTAAATGACAAAATCGAGCTAAATGACCTTCTCTTCCACAATTATAATATGCTTTAGATGGCATCGTGCAGTTTGGACTGATGTGCCCCTCCCCTCCGTATTTGGAACATATGATAGGTGGTCGTTCTCCTTCCTTAACAACGGGTGCTGGTGCTGACGTCTTTCCATCATTGTTGAATCTCCTCTTCTTGAAATGACCATTCTTATTATTTTGGCCTTGATTACCACCGAAGTGGTTACCATTTCTAGCCTGTTGATTCTCTCCACGCTTGTTATCACCGCTTCGATGACTGCTCTCACTGGTATTATTATTTTGCCGACTGCTCTCTTTGGGTTGCATTGACTCATTATCGCGCTCCACTAACTGAGCCCTATTCATAACATCTGAATACAAATACAGTTTATGAGAAATAAGATGTTGACGTATCTCAGGTTTTAAACCTCGCAAAAACATTCGCGTCATTCGCTCTTCATTATCCACCAAGTGGGACGCAAACCGGGACAACTCAGCAAATTTAGCCTCATACTGTGACACGGTTATATTATTTTGCTCTAATTTGATGAACTCCACCACCTTCATGTGACGAATACTTTCTGGAAAGTATTTGTCATTAAACAGCTCTTGGAACTTCTCCCAAAACATCTTCAGTGCAGCAGGTTGAGTACGCTTAATCAATTCTCACCAGTAATCTGCCTCTCCTCGCAACATAAAGGCGGCAAAGGGAACCTTTTGCTCCTCAGAGCATCCCAAGACATCAAATATCTTAGTGATCTGCTTTATCCATGTTTCCGCTATAAGTGGTTTTGGCTCTCCCTTAAACTCCGGTGGTCCCAGCTCCTTGAACTGTTTAGCGGTGACCGTCCGAGAGTTTTCAGTGTTTCCACCTACATTTTGAACAGGAGCCGCTCTCGCCTGCTGTTGCATGAACTGCATAAAACTTCTGAACATTTCATCATTCATCATTTGGTCAGTATTGTTGTTTGCATGAGGATTGTCGCCTTCCTGATGCACATTATCCCGATTATTGATATGTGGTGAATCAACAGTCACCTGTGCTCCATTGCTATTCTCAACATTCTTGGATGCCATTTTCAGATACTGCCACAAAATAAAAGTTAATTGATATGTCATATATTGTCCTTATATTCTGACCGACCAATTAAATATCATGCAAATAAACTTAGGTAGGTCATACTAGCGAAGGAATTCCCCGTCTCTCCCCTCCTAGTTCTACTCTCACATCTTAGCCAGGGATCATATCCCTAAGCTTTGATACCAACTGTGACGCCCCCAAAATTAGGTATACATCACCCATCTTGGGTCGTCAGATACTTGGTACAGAATACAAATACAACTTATTAATACAACTGTTGTGTACAATACGACAAAACATAACTGTGAGTTTGAATACAATTATTGTCTACTAGAGACTATACAAACTCAAAAGGAGTCCTCATTACAATTATTGTCACACTATTTAACAGAATAGTGAGGACTACTAATACTATCATCTGGTCCATCACTCCGTTTTTCGACTCGTCCCAGCTATATTCTCATTTCCTGAAGAGAACAGTGAAAGAAAGGGTGAGCTCAACTAGCCCAGTAAGAAATATTATGACTAAGATAATGCAGAATAAATTATCATTAGCCTTCAACAGTGTTAAACTGATAAAATATAATGTACATCAAGTTTATTTGCAGCGGAACAAGCAATCCATTAAAAGAGTCAAGTAGAGAATAAAATCTACATTCTTCTATGATTTAAAAGGTTTTTCAACACTGTTATCGCTGGGACTCAGCTTAACAAAATAATCCACATCATCGAATCACCCCTGCACTACGGCCAAGGATATTCTTTAGTATCACGACCACAATTATCCATGCACTACGGGCCAAGAATATTTGTGTATTCATTAATGGTCATGATCATGCCAACAACTGTCCATCAATGCACTACGGGCCAATGATGACTTTTACCACATCATTTGTAACATTACGGTCATGATTATACCGAATAATCCCTGGTCATAATCATATCAAGTCCATCTATGCACTACAGGCCACAGATAACTTTCAATATTTTATAAACATGAGGATGATGACAATGATATAAGAATTCAATAAAACAAGTTCAAGAATTAATTTATCCAAGAATTAACAACGTCCAAATTGTCAACATGATACTGCTTTATGGAGTAAAATTCAAAAATGCTTAGAATAATATTTTCATGAAAAGATACTAGATGAAACGCAATTATCAAGGATATTCCACTAATTTCATGGAGTATAGAAGTTAAAACTTAACCAACTGAGTATAATAAAGAATGAAATAACAAAAGAAATCACCCGGCATGCGATAGACCGCACAGACAGGTTATTCTAACAGAATAATAAATAATGAAACCAGGTCCGGCGTAAACGCACAGACAGGATATTCCGATAGAATAATGAATAATAGAACCAGGTCCGGTGTAAAACACACAGATAGGATGTTCCAACAGAACAATAACAAGACGGAACCAGGTCCGGTGTAAAACACACAGACAGGATGTTCTAACAGAATAATAATAAAAACGGAACCAGGTCCGGTGTAAAACACACAGACAGGATGTTCCAACAGAATAATAGAAGAATGTCACTAAGTATAGGGTAGACCGCGTATACATGTTATTCCAACAGAATAATAAGAAATGAAATAACAAAAGTTCTCTTCGTGAATAAGAAAGAATAACACCCCTTACCGTTTTAAAGAAGAACTGAAATAAGGAAGTAGTTAAGTAGCAGAATACTTTTCTTCTCTCTCTTTATAGTTTCTCTCTATAGTTTCTCTCTCTAGAGTCCAGTGAATTCGTAAGAAATAATGAAGGAATGAGCTGCTATTTATAGAAAAATAGAATGCATAGTAACTAATCCATGAGCGGTCCAGATTGATTACTTTAATCTGACGGTCCATATTTAAAGAAAAATCTTTTAAATAAAATATAATATATTCTATTTATAGAATAACTTTAATAAAGTATTCTGTTTTATATAAAAAGATGTTTCTATTTTATTACGTTAATAATACGAATAAAACAAAACTTCATTATCGCTAAATAATTCATATTATTAACTGACAATAATTGAATCAAACTGAGTGACTTCTCACATAAGCATTAATAATCAATACCGTGTGCTACTATGCAACCACACGTGTTACTGTACTTTTACTACCGAGTAGTTCAACAGTATCAATGGTAAAACTTCCGCCGTTAAATTTAATAAAGTATTTTTGTCGTTTTCTCAATCCGACAATAATTCCGTTGTGGGGTCCACCAATGATTGTGCCATTGTACGAATATTCCTTGTTAAAACGAATATTCCCCGACCAATCGAATATTATATAACAACTTGCGTACTTTACAAAATTTATAAATTTTACCCACAACTATAACATTATATCAAATTAACTCCATAATATTCAAAAATGATATTTATAGAAAAATCATCTTTATTTATAAAAGTTGGGGTCTTACATGTTGTCTATTATATTTTATCAGATTTTTTCATGTTGAAGGTTAATGATAATTTGTTGTATATTATCTTAGTCATAATATTCTTTATTGGGCTAGTTGAGCTCACCCTTTTCCTTTTTGTTCTATTTTTCTTCTCAGGAGGTGAGAATATAGCAGGAACTAGTCGGGGTATGGAGTGATGGTTCTAGAAAGTTATTTTAGCAGTCCTCACTATTTTTGTAAAATAGTGTATCAATAATTGTAATTAGGACTCCTTTTGAGTTTTAATACTGTCTATTAGACAATATTTGTATTTAAACTCACAGTTTATGTGTTGTCGTATTTTGCACGACAATTGTATTATTGAAGTTGTTGTTGTTTCTGTACAATATATTTGGCGACTCAGAATGGGTGGTGTATACCTATTTTGGGGGCATCACAGTTGGTATCAGAGCTTAGGGATATGGTCTCTGACAAAAATCGGGAAATAGAACTAGGAGAAGAGAGACGAGTAAATCCTTCGCTAGTATGTCCTACCTAAGCTTATTTGTTGGTCGGTCATAATATAGGGATATTATGTGATATGTTAATTTGTTTAATTAACCCTTGTTTTATGGCAGTATTTGAGAATTGCATCCAAGAACGTTAACAATGGAGTAAATGAGACCGTGGAGACACCTTTAATCACCACCCAGGGGAACGTGCAACAAGAAGGCAATATTCCTCCTGTAAACAATACTACCGAACAAATGACGAATGATGGGATGTTTAAAAGCTTTTTGCAGTTCATGCAAAATTAGACGAGGGAGACTCGTGTACAAAATACAGATGGAAATGATAGCAACGAGCGGCTTGTCAAAGTCAAGCAGTTTAAAGAGTTGGGATCACCAGAATTCTAGGGAAAGCCGGATCCGATTAAGGCGGAAACGTGGGTCAAGCAAATTACCAAGATATTCGATATCTTGGGATGCACGAAAGAACAAAAGGTTCTATTTACCACCTTTATGTTCTTTGGTGAGGCAGATTACTGGTGGGAATCTATGAAGCGTACCCAGCCAGCCGCACTCAACATGTCTTGGGAAAGATTTCAGAAATTGTTCAATGATAAGTACTTTCCTGAAAGTATTCATCATATGAAGGAGGTAGAGTTTATTAAACTGGAACAAAATAATATGACGGTGTCCCAGTACGAGGAGAAGTTCGCAGAGTTATCCAGGTTTGCACCTCATTTGGTTGAGAATGAGGAACGAATAACACGGATGTTTCTGAGAGGTCTAAAACTCGAGATTCGGAAATATCTTATCTCTCATAAATTTTTTTTATATTCAGATGTTGTAAACAGGGCTCAATTATTAGAGCGAGATAATGAGTATGTTCAACCGAGGGACCACAACCAGGGTCATATCGATGGCAGCAGTCATCAAAGCAATAAAAACCAGCAGGGAGAAAAACATTCGGACAAAAGCGGTAACCACTCTGGTGGTAATCGTGGTCGTGATAATAGAAGGAGCGAGTCGGGTGGAGATTTCAAAAAGAGAAGGTACAACAATGATAACGTTAAGACGTCAGCACAAACATCAACTGTTTCTAAGGGAAGAGAACGAGCACCGGTCGTTCGTTACAAATGCGGGAAAGAGGGACATATCAGCCCAAACTGGCCACAATAATCCAAGGTGTGTTATAACTGTGGAAAGGAAGGTCATATAGCTAGAGATTGTCTTGTAGCAAAACCAAGTCCAACGAGAATGGTGACTCCGAAGGCTGTTCCGAAAAAGTCAAAGTCAGCGGTTCCTGGTAGAGCGTTTGTCGTGACTGGCCAAAACACGAGGAACCCGAACGAGGTGATCACGGGTAAGCTAATCATAAATTCTTGCGAAGTTTATACCTTATTAGATACCGATTCTACCCATTCTTTTATCTCTCCTGCTTGTGCTCAACGTTTAAACTTGACTCCGGAGAAACTAGACTTTGACTTATCTGTTGAGACTCCGTTAGGAGAAACCTTCATTGCATCTACTGTTTATAAATCTTGCTTGATCCAAGTTGGTACCATTACATTACCTGCCGATCTTATTTCGTTAAAAATTATTGCATTTGATGTGATTTTAGGGATTGATTGGTTAACCACGCATCATGCTAAAATTGATTATTTTCGTAAGGTTGTTAGTTTTCATATTCCTAACCAACCTGTTATGCGAATTCAAGCAACCAAACTACTAAAGTCAATCAATGTCATATCAAGCCATAAAGGCATTCGTTAGAGTTTATGATAAGCTTACCCGTGATGACCTCATTCGGGTTCCTTGCTTTCTGGGAGGTCACAACAAACGCTCTCCCTTGCACTACCGGTTTTGACTTTTCTGGGACGTCCTTTGGTGTCTCCATCCTGGCTGAACTTGTTTTTGGTAAATGACAAAATCGAGCTAAATGACCTTCTCTTCCACAATTATAACATGCTTTAGACGGCATCGTGCAGTTTGGACTGATGTGCCCCTCCCCTCCGTATTTGGAACATATGATAGGTGGTCGTTTTCCTTCCTTAACAACGGGTGCTGGTGCTGACGTCTTTCCATCATTGTTGAATCTCCTCTTCTTGAAATGCTCATTCTTATTATTTTGGCCCTGATTACCACTGAAGTGGTTACCATTTCTGGCCTGTTGATTCCCTCCACGCTTGTTATCACCGCTTCGATGACTGCTCTCATTGGTATTATCATTTTGCCGACTGCTCTCTTTTGGTTGTGTTGACTCATTATCGCGCTCCACTAACTGAGCCCTATTCACAACATCTGAATACAAACACAGTTTATGAGAAATAAGATGTTGACGTACCTCAGGTTTCAAACCTCGCAAAAACATTCGCGTCATTCGCTCTTCATTATCCACAAAGTGGGACGCAAACCGGGACAACTCAGCAAATTTAGCCTCATACTGCGACACGGTTATATTATTCTGCTCTAATTTGATGAACTCCACCTCCTTCATGTGACGAATACTTTCAGGAAAGTATTTGTCATTGAACAGCTCTTGGAACTTCTCCCAAAACATCTTCAGTGCGGCAGGTTGAGTACGCTTAATCAATTCCCACCAGTAATCTGCCTCTCCTCGCAACATAAAGGCGGCAAAGGGAACCTTTTGCTCCTCAGAGCATCCCAAGACATCTAATATCTTGGTGATCTGCTTTATCCATGTTTTCGCTATAAGTGATTTTGGTTCTCCCTTAAACTCCGGTGGTCCCAGCTCCTTGAACTGTTTAGCGGTGACCGTCCGAGAGTTTTCAGTGTTTCCACCTACATTTTGAACAGGAGCCGCTCTCGCCTGCTGTTGCATGAACTGCATTATACTTCTGAACATTTCATCATTCATCATTTGGTCAGTATTGTTGTTTGCATGAGGATTGTCGCCTTCCTGATGCACATTATCCCGATTATTGATATGTGGTGAATCAACAGTCACCTGTGCTCCATTGCTATTCTCAACATTCTTAGATGCCATTTTCAGATACTGCCACAAAATAAAAGTTAATTGATATATCATATATTATCCTTATATTCTGACCGACCAATTAAATGCCATGCAAATAAACTTAGGTAGGTCATACTAGCGAAGGAATTCCTCGTCTCTCCCCTTCTAGTTCTACTCTCACATCTTAGCCAGGGATCATATCCCTAAGCTTTGATACCAACTGTGACGCCCCCAAAATTAGGTATACATCACCCATCTTGGGTCGTCAGATACATGGTACAGAATACAAATACAACTTACTAATACAACTGTTGTGTACAATACGACAAAACATAACTGTGAGTTTGAATACAATTATTGTCTACTAGAGACTATACAAACTCAAAAGGAGTCCTCATTACAATTATTGTCACACTATTTAATAGAATAGTGAGGACTACTAATACTATCATCTGGTCCATCACTCCGTTTCCCGACTCGTCCCAGCTATATTCTCATTTCCTGAAGAGAACAGTGAAAGAAAGGGTGAGCTCAACTAGCCCAGTAAGAAATATTATGACTAAGATAATGCAGAATAAATTATCATTAGCCTTCAACAGTGTTAAACTGATAAAATATAATGTACATCAAGTTTAACTGCAGCGGAACAAGCAATCCATTAAAAGAGTCAAGTAGAGAATAAAATCTACTATCTTCTATGATTTAAAAGGTTTTTCAACACTGTTATCGCTGGGACTCAGCTTAACAAAATAATCCACATCATCGAATCACCCCTGCACTACGGCCAAGGATATTCTTTAGTATCACGACCACAATTATCCATGCACTACGGGCCAAGAATATTTGTGTATTCATTAATGGTCATGATCATGCCAACAACTGTCCATCAATGCACTACGGGCCAATGATGACTTTTACCACATCATTTGTAACATTACGGTCATGATTATACCGAATAATCCCTGGTCATAATCATATCAAGTCCATCTATGCACTACAGGCCACAGATGACTTTCAATATTTTATAAACATGAGGATGATGACAATGATATAAGAATTCAATAAAACAAGTTCAAGAATTAATTTATCCAAGAATTAACAACGTCCAAATTGTCAACATGATACTGCTTTGTGGAGTAAAATTCAAAAATGCTTAGAATAATATTTTCATGAAAAGATACTAGATGAAACGCAATTATCAAGGATATTCCACTAATTTCATGGAGTATAGAAGTTAAAACTTAACCAACTGAGTATAATAAAGAATGGAATAACAAAAGAAATCACCCGGCATGCGATAGACCGCACAGACAGGTTATTCTAACAGAATAATAAATAATGAAACCAGGTCCGGCGTAAACGCACAGACAGGATATTCCGATAGAATAATGAATAATAGAACCAAGTCCGGTGTAAAACACACAGATAGGATGTTCCAACAGAACAATAACAAGATGGAACCAGGTCCGATGTAAAACACACAGACAGGATGTTCTAATAGAATAATAATAAAAACAGAACCAGGTCCGGTGTAAAACACACAGACAGGATGTTCCAACAGAATAATAGAAGAATGTCACCAAGTATAGGGTAGACCGCGTATACAGGCTATTCCAACAGAATAATAAGAAATGGAATAACAAAAGTTCTCTTCATGAATAAGAAAGAATAACACCCCTTACCGTTTTAAAGAAGAACTGAAATAAGGAAGTAGTTAAGTAGCAGAATACTTTTCTTCTCTCTCTTTATAGTTTCTCTCTATAGTTTCTCTCTCTAGAGTCCAGTGAATTCGTAAGAAATAATGAAGGAATGAGCTGCTATTTATAGAAAAATAGAATGCATAGTAACTAATCCATGAGCGGTTCAGATTGATTACTTTAATCTGACGGTCCATATTTAAAGAAAAATCTTTTAAATAAAATATAATATATTCTATTTATAGAATAACTTTAATAAAGTATTCTGTTTTATATAAAAAGATGTTTCTGTTTTATTACGTTAATAATACGAATAAAACAAAACTTCATTATCGCTAAATAATTCATATTATTAACTGACAATAATTGAATCAAACTGAGTGACTTCTCACATAAGCATTAATAATCAATACCGTGTGCTACTATGCAACCACACGTGTTACTGTACTTTTACTACCGAGTAGTTCAACAGTATCAATGGTAAAACTTCCGCCGTTATTTTTAATAAAGTATTTTTGTCGTTTTCTCAATCCGACAATAATTCCGTTGTGGGGTCCACCAATGATTGTGCCATTGTACGAATATTCCTTGTTAAAACGAATATTCCCCGACCAATCGAATATTATATAACAACTTGCGTACTTTGCAAAATTTATAAATATTACCCACAACTATAACATTATATCAAATTAACTCCATAATATTCAAAAATGATATTTATAGAAAAATCATCTTTATTTATAAAAGTTGGGGTCTTACATGTTGTCTATTATATTTTATCAGATTTTTTCATGTTGAAGGCTAATGATAATTTGTTGTATATTATCTTAGTCATAATATTCTTTATTGGGCTAGTTGAGCTCACCCTTTTCCTTTTTGTTCTATTTTTCTTCTCAAGAGGTGAGAATATAGCAGGAACTAGTCGGAGTATGGAGTGATGGTTCTAGAAAGTTATTTTAGCAGTCCTCACTATTTTTGTAAAATAGTGTATCAATAATTGTAATTAGGACTCCTTTTAAGTTTTAATACTGTCTATTAGACAATATTTGTATTTAAACTCACAGTTTATGTGTTGTCGTATTTTGCACGACAATTGTATTAATGAAGTAGTTGTTGTTTCTGTACAATATATTTGGCGACTTAGAATGGGTGGTGTATACCTATTTTGGGGGCATCACAGTTGGTATCAGAGCTTAGGGATATGGTCTCTGACAAAAATCGAGAAATAGAACTAGGAGAAGAGAGACGAGTAAATCCTTCGCTAGTATGTCCTACCTAAGCTTATTTGTTGGTCGGTCATAATATAGGGATATTATGTGATATGTTAATTTGTTTAATTAACCCTTGTTTCATGGCAGTATTTGAGAATTGCAGCCAAGAACGTTAACAATGGAGTAAATGAGACCGTGGAGACACCTTTAATCATCACCCAGGGGAACGTGCAACAAGAAGGCAATATTCCTCCTGTAAACAATACTACCGAACAAATGACGAATGATGGGATGTTTAAAAACTTTTTGCAGTTCATGCAAAATTAGACGAGGGAGACTCGTGTACAAAATACAGATGGAAATGATAGCAACGAGCGGTTTGTCAAAGTCAAGCAGTTTAAAGAGTTGGGACCACCAGAATTCTAGGGAAAGCCGGATCCGATTAAGGCGGAAACGTGGGTCAAGCAAATTACCAAGATATTCGATATCTTGGGATGCACGAAAGAACAGAAGGTTCTATTCGCCACCTTTATGTTCTTTGGTGAGGCAGATTACTGGTGGGAATCTATGAAGCGTACCCAGCCAGCCGCACTCAACATGTCTTGGGAAAGATTTCAGAAATTGTTCAATGATAAGTACTTTCCTGAAAGTATTCATCATATGAAGGAGGTAGAGTTTATTAAACTGGAACAAAATAATATGACGGTGTCCCAGTACGAGGAGAAGTTCGCAGAGTTATCCAGGTTTGCACCTCATTTGGCTGAGAATGAGGAACGAATAACACGGATGTTTCTGAGAGGTCTAAAACTCGAGATTCGAAAATATCTTATCTCTCATAAATTTTCTTTATATTCAGATGTTGTAAACAGGGCTCAATTATTAGAGCGAGATAATGAGTATGTTCAACCGAGGGACCACAACCAGGGTCATATCGATGGCAGCAGTCATCAAAGCAATAAAAACCAGCAGGGAGAAAAACATTCGGACAAAAGCGGTAACCACTCTGGTGGTAATCGTGGCCGTGATAATTAGAAGGAGCGAGTCGGGAGGAGATTTCAAAAAGAGAAGGTACAACAATGATAACGTTAAGACGTCAGCACAAACATCAACTGTTTCTAAGGGAAGAGAACGAGCACCGGTCGTTTGTTACAAATGCGGGAAAGAGGGACATATCAGCCCAAACTGGCCACAATAATCCAAGGTGTGTTATAACTGTGGAAAGGAAGGTCATATAGCTAGAGATTGTCTTGTAGCGAAACCAAGTCCAACGGGAATGGTGACTCTGAAGGCTGTTCCGAAAAAGTCAAAGTCAACGGTTCCTGGTAGAGCGTTTGTCGTGACTGGCCAAAACACGAGGAACCCAACGAGGTGATCACGGGTAAGCTAATCATAAATTCTTGCGAAGTTTATACCTTATTAGATACCGATTCTACCCATTCTTTTATCTCTCCTGCTTGTGCTCAACGTTTAAACTTGACTCCGGAGAAACTAGACTTTGACTTATCTGTTGAGACTCCGTTAGGAGAAACCTTCATTGCATCTACTGTTTATAAATCTTGCTTGATCCAAGTTGGTACCATTACATTACCTGCCGATCTTATTTCGTTAAAAATTCTTGCATTTGATGTGATTTTAGGGATTGATTGGTTAACCAAGCATCATGCTAAAATTGATTATTTTCGTAAGGTTGTTAGTTTTCATATTCCTAACCAACCTGTTATGCGAATTCAAGTAACCAAACTACTAAAGTCAATCAATGTCATATCAAGCCATAAAGGCATTTGTTTATTAAAAACCGGATGTCAATCTTTCTTAGCCCATGCTATGGACTTGAACAAAAACACGTCAGATTTGAATAATATTTCTGTTGTTAGTGAATTTTATGATGTATTTCCTAAAGAACTTCGCGGTCTACCAACAGAACGTGAAGTTGAATTCTTTATTGACCTTAAACCTGGTACAAAGCCCATTTCTAAAACTCCATATCGAATGGCTCCTATTGAACTTCAGGAGTTAAAGGTTCAACTACAGGAGTTGTTAGACATCGATTTCATTCGTCCTAGTACATCTCCTTGGGGTGCTCCTATTTTATTCGTAAAGAAGAAAGACGGGAGTATGCGACTTTGTATCGACTATCGAGAATTAAACCATGTCACCATCAAGAATAGGTATCCGCTACCTCGCATTGATGACCTGTTTGACCAGTTACAAGGAGCACAATTCTTTTTAAAGATCGATCTTCGTTCAGGATATCATCAGCTGAAGATTAAAACTGAGGATATTCCGAAGACTGCCTTCAGAAATCGGTACAGGCATTATGCATTCTTAGTCATGTCTTTTGGATTGACTAATGCTCCTGCTGCTTTCATGGATATGATGAACCGTGTGTTCAAGAAATATTTGGATCAGTTCCTGGTTGTCTTTATTGATAACATCCTCATCTATTCCAAAAGCCGTGAAGATCATAAACGCCATTTGAAGTTGGTACTTCAAAGGCTTTGCGATAACAAGCTATATGTCAAGTTGAAGAAATGCGAGTTCTGGCTTGAGAAAGTAGCATTCCTTGGACACATGGTGTTAAAACATGGAGTATCTGTTGATCAGGCAAAGATTGAAACAATACAAAGTTGGAAGCAACCGAAGTCAGTGACCGAAGTACGTAGCTTTTTGGACTTAGCTAGTTATTATCGGAGAGTCGTGGAAGGATTTTCTAGAATCGCTACTCCATTAACTCAGCTGACTCGAAAAGATACAAAATTCGTATGGAGCGAGGAATGCGAGAAGAGTTTCATAGAGCTCAAGAGGAGACTCATTTCGGCACCTGTTCTGATAATTCCATCTGGTTCGGATGGATTTGTTATCTACAGCGATGCTTCAGGCAAAGGGTTAGGATGTGTTCTCATGCAACATAGGAAAGTCATAGCCTATGCCTCGCGACAACTCAAAGAATATGAGAGGAATTATCCTACTCATGATCTATAGTTGGCAGCAGTCATTTTTGCATTGAAGATTTGGAGACACTACCTGTATGGGGAGAAAGTGGAGATCTATACAGATCATAAAAGCCTCAAACATTTCTTCACCCAAAAGGAACTTAACATGCGGCAACGACGCTGGCTTGAGCTATTGAAAGATTACGATCATACCATCCAATACCATCCTAGAAAAGCGAACGTTGCAGCTGACGCATTGAGTAGAAGATCATATGCGGGTATGAGTGCGACGTTATTAACGCAAAGACCCATTTTGTATGACTTACAAAGGATGGAGATAGAGTTAAAGGCTCCAAGCACCCACGTGATGATATCAAACATATGAGTAGAACCGACTTTAATTGATAAAGTTAAAGCTGTTCAAGCTACGGACCTGAGGCTGATGCGTATGAAGAAGAAAGTGCAAGAAAGTGTTATTCCAGAAGCAGGAATTGATGAAGAAGGAATACTTCGAGTCAACTCCAGACTTTGTGTTCCTAACGATTCTAACTTGAAGCATAGAATCATGATGGAGGCACACAACACACCTTTTGCAATCCATCCTGGGAGTACCAAAATGTATCATGATCTTCGACATACATTTTGGTGGAGCAATATGAAGAGAGAGATCGCGGAGTTTATCTCGAGGTGTTTAACTTGTCAACGTGTAAAGGCGGAGCATCAAGTGCCAAAGGGTCCATTGCAACCACTTGAGATTCCGAAATAGAAGTGGGGACACATTACTATGGATTTCGTTACAGGTCTTCCTAAAGTCTCTCAAGGCATAGATGCAATTTGGGTTATTGTTGATAAATTAACCAAGTCTGCACATTTCTTGCCTATACGTGAGACTTATTTCCTTGAACGTCTTGCTCGTATGTACGTAAATGAGATTGTAAGATTGCATGGCATGCCAGAAGCCATAGTTTCGGATCGTGACCCAAGATTCACTTCACGATTTTGGGTTAGCTTGCAGAAAGCTATGGGCACGAATTTACGATTCAGTTCGGCATACCATCCTCAAATGGACGGGCAATCGGAAAGGACTATTCAAACCCTTGAAGATCTATTAAGACTCTGTGTCCTAAATTTCAAAGGAAGTTGGGATAAGTACTTGCCATTGGTGAAATTCTCCTATAACAACAGTTATCAAGCAAGTAAAGGCATGGCTCCATTCGAGGCATTGTATGGAAGAAAATGTTGTTCTCCAGTATGCTGGGACGAGGTAGGTGAAGTAACGTTGTTGGGACCAGAATTGGTACGCATGATTACGGAAAAGATCCAAACGATTCGACAACGTATACAAACGACACAGGATCGACAAAAGAGTTATGCGGATCTTCATCGAAAGGATATAGAATTTAATATTATGGATCATGTATTGTTACATGTTGCACCATGGAAAGGAGTTACAAGATTTGGGAAGAGAGGAAAGCTCAATCCACGATTTATTGATCCATTTGAAATTCTTGACCGAATAGGAAATGTGGCCTACAGACTCGCATTACCTCCAAGCATGTCTCGTGTTCAAAATGTGTTTCACATATCTGTGCTTCGTAAATATGTGAAAGACCCGAACCACATTATTGAGTTAGAACCAGACGAGATAGCCGAAGATTTAACGTACGAGGAGATACCTATTAAGATCTTAGATAGGAAAGAGCATGTCCTACACACCAAGGTTATACCACAAGTTAAGGTCTTGTGGAGGAACCATGCTATTGAAGAAATGACCTGGGAGTTGGAATCAAAAATGAAAGCGAGGTATCCTCACCTTTTCGAAACACCAGGTACATACGTCAATTTCGAGGACGAAATTTCATAAGGAGGGGAGGTTGTAAGACCCCAACTTATTATAAATAAAATTGAATTTCTTCTATTCATTATCTTGAAATAATAAGGAGTTAATTTGATATAATGTTGTGGTTATGGGTGAAATGTGCAAATTTTACAAAATAAGAAAGTGATTATAAAATATTCATTATTGTCGGGGAATATTCATTTAGTCGTGGAATATTATTTCTGTCGGGGAATATTCGTACGATGACGCGGCCATTTGTGGGCCCCATAACGGAAAACGGTCAGATGAAAAAAATGACAAGTTTAAATTTTTATAAATAACGGCGTAGTTGTTACCGTTAACACTGTTAGAATACTCGATGGTTAAAATACAATAATACGTGTGGTTGCACAGTAACACACGGTATTGCACAGTATTGATAAATTATTGATTCTTACGTAAGAAGACACTACTCAATAATTGTTACAGTAATTACTGTTCAATATGTTATTTTATTGATTCAATAATTGCTATGTTGATATTTTATATTATTGTTGTTTCAATAATTGTCACTGCACAGTATCTCCATTATCAGATCAATAATTTATATTATTTGAATAATATTATAAGATAACATTATTGGCAATGTCTAAGGAAGTTCTGTCTAAAGAGATGTTTGGTCACCTAATTGCGCGCCAATAAGGAGAAATCCTTATCGGAAAGCCCCCTCTTTCCTAGGAACGACCTGGTTGTCATAATTGTGATTCTGTAATATTATTTATGAATAATTAATTATTAATTTATATGATAAGAAAATATTTTTTTTATGTGAATATAAATGAAGGATTTAATTTTGAGGTGTTTTATCAGTATTTTGTCGGAATGGAGATATTAAAAAATCAAAACAGTGCTCTTAAAGCTCTATTGCGTGAGTTATAATTTTAATCCGAACGTTGGATCGTTGTGATTTTTGGATATGTTATACATATATAAGTTGAGTATATGTCCACAAATTTTGAACCGTTAAAAATTAACAAATGATTGTTATGAACTTTAAGAGGTGTTGAAAAACGTCCGTATGTGGATTTTGGACATTTTCTGTTTAGAATTTGGGAAAACTTAAAGCTACAAAGTTGTAGAGAATTCGATTTCGTATGGAATGGACATAAAATTTGTATTTTTCTGATACAAGGACTATTTGTTATGAATTATTGAAGTTTCAGAGATTAAATATTTTTATTAAAATTATTGGTGGGACCCACTTTTGTTTTTTATGAAAACATGTGCTGGAATTTTTTTCAAAGATGATGGGCTGATGGCTTTCCAAGATGGATGGCGTAGAAGAGGAAAATAAATAATATTATTTTATTATTTAATCTGCTTTGGCATTCTAACATTTTCCTATAAATAGGGCGCTTAGTTAGAATTGAAAATCATACGAGAAACAAGTTTTCTCTCTCTCTATATTATCGAGCGTATTTTGTGAGTATTTAGATACTTTGAGAGTTGTTATTCAGTGCAAGTTTCCTTCGGCTTTACATCCGATATTCCGATCAGAAATACCGTTATTTTGAGGTAAGGAATGTTATTTTCTTCGTTAATGATATTATTTTCTTCAATATTATTATGCCGAAATATTGATATAAATTTTATTGTGGAATTTCTACCTTTTTGTGTCGGGGCTACTATTCACGTATACGGCACTATTCACGAATACGGTATTATTCACCGAAAAAAATAAAATTTTCTCCTTTTTGTCCAAGATGTCTATTATGGTTACTGTCTTTGATTGTATCCATATTTTGATCTTTATTTTTTTGAATTCTGCTTCACAATTAGTTATTATGGAGTATTATTGAACTTGGATAAACCGTAATACGAATCCCTAATATTTGTCCTTTTGTCTCATTGGATTCATTTTTTCTAAAATATTTTTCATCATCCTCAGTCCTAAATGATGATATTACTGAATATCTTTGGCCTGTAGTGCAAAGATAAATGATTAACTGATGAATATCTTTGGCCCGTAGTGCAAAGATGAACAGGTGTTGAGATGAACATGACCAACTGGTGATGCAAATGAATATCTTTGGCCGGGGTATAGAGTGATGGTTCTAAAAAGTTTTTTTAGCAGTCCTCACTATTTTTGTAAAATAGTGTATCAATAATTATAATGAGGGCTCCTTTTAAGTTTTAATACTGTCTATTAAACAATATTTGTATTTCAACTCACAATTCATTTGTTGTCGTATTTTGTTCGACAATTGTATTAATGAAGTTGTTGTTGTTTCTGTACTATGTATTTGGCGACTCAGAATGGGTGGTGTATACCTATTTTGGGGGCGTCACAAATAGTGTATCAATAATTGTAATTAGGACTTATTTGAGTTTGGATATTGTCTAGAAGACAATATTTGTATTTAAACTCACAACATATGTATTGTCGTATTTTGCACGACAATTGTAATAATGAAGTTGTAGTTGTTTTCTGTACCATGTATTTGGCAACTCAGAATGGGTTGGGTGGATTGGACCTATTCTGGGGGCGTCACAGAGAATCCTAGGGTTATCTCCGGAGTTGGAACTGAGTATCTCGGGGTTGTCTCCGAGATGGAACTGACTTTTTCGGTGTTATCTCCGGAACTGGAATTTCACTCGGGGTTGCCTCCGAGGTTGAAACTAACATTCCCGGGGTTATCTCCGGGACTGGAACTGAATATCTCGGGGTTAACTCTGAGATGGAAAAAGACTGAGTATACTGGGGTTGTCTCCAGGACTAGACTGAATATCTCGGGGTTGTCTCCGAGATGGCAAACTGAGTATCCCGGGGTTGTCTCCGGGACTGTGCTGATTTGACTTCCACGGTTATCTCTGGAAGACGATTTTGCCATCTTGAAAAGTTAGTAACATGAATGCAAAATTTTTGAGTGTCTACAATAACTTTAGAATGTACTAACAATAATACATACATACACGCACATGATGTGATTTCGGTTTTATGCGTACATTTTTGGCTAGTAACCAAATCGAAACCATAGATTTGGTTATTCAACCCACTTAAAACCGCCACATACGCCGAAACTGTTGATGCAGTTTTAATTGATGCGGTTGGTGCGATTTCGATTCTAATTTGATTACTTGCTCAGCCCTATATATATATATATATATATATATATATATATATATATATATATATATATATATATATATATATATATGTGTGTGTGTGTGTGTGTGTGTGTAAATTTACTAGCACATAGGCATGTACTAGCACACCAATAAGGGAAGGAAATCATATTATAACAATTTTTAAGTAATTAACAAAAAAATTCCCATAAAATATAATGGGGCTTTTGCCAGGTTCCATATTCATTCGACATTCGATCGATCAATCCATCTGGGAACGGCAAGAGAGGAGGAACCGAGGAGATCGATCCAGCAGCTAGCAATCCAACTCTGAGGCTCTCCAAAACCCTCGCCATCGTCTCACCGGTCAGTTTATTCATTCTTTTTTGTTGTTTTTTTCTTCATTTGGATTATTTGGCCCAACTTCTCCTTAATTCTTAGATGGATTTGAATTGTACGTGTTGATGTATTTGTATTACGTACTTGAACATCATTATCTCCATAGTTTCAAACCACGTTGCCGGGTCTATTGTGACGTCCCCAAATCCAGGTCCCAAATCACCACGGATCTGGTACAATCATTCTATAACTATTGCTATATTTGCGGAAGATATAAACATAAATTATTTATACAATACATATTACACACTATTTCCCCAAGGTCGAGTAACCTTAACTAATACACAAATCATAACTTATTATCATACTATACTATTACAATTCTAACTGCACACGTATACTAAAGGTGGAACTATATTTGACCTTTCTTTGTATCCGACGGAATCGTCTTAATCTGCAACGTTAATCATGATATAGCAAGGGTGAGCATAAGATTGCCCAGTAAGTTTAAGTTCAATAATTTAACGATATATCATGATTGAAAGAATCTGAATAATAAGCTGGCTATAATTCAACAATATAATTGTGAATTAGCAGGAACAAATTTATGACTGAACAAGTATTATACATAAACAAATATATCTGGACCAACTGGTAATGAAGGTGATCTGCCTTTCATACCTGACTTATACATGCAATATGTACAGAGTACAATTCATGGCAACCAGCAATGATTAACCATAAGCTTATCCGAATGAAACAACTCTTAGTAGAGTTAAGTAAAAATAAACTTGCCTGAACCGTTGATTACTGCTATGCAATTTATAACGCTTTATCCGAAGACCTAATATTAGTAATATAGATCTCCAATATTAGAATAATATCATCATAATATAATACTATAATATATATATATATATATATATATATATATATATATATATATATAGAGAGAGAGAGAGAGAGAGAGAGAGAATAACCTAAACACATAACACATAACCCTATCAGTCTATTCAACGCATAAAACTTAGCATCAAGTCAGACTATTTAAGTCCGTGTTGAATTCGACAAAATTCTAACATTAATTCTATTTTTTCATAATTTATTTAATATATTAATTAAATAAACTAAATATCATTAATATTAATTAATTAATGAAATTCATCACAAAATATTAAAAGTCACTGAAAATATCTTTAAATATTTTCTTATACCATAATATTATTTTTTATGATTTTTCATGAATTAAAATCATTTTTAAATAATTTATTTAATATTATAATTAAATACCATTTATATTCCAAAAATATTAAATATTTATGAAATATACTCTAAATAATTAAAAACTATTTTTCAGACTTTAAAATAATTTTTCAAAATTTATTTTGTATTTTTAATAATTAAATACCATTTATTTTGATTTATTTATTAAAATAAATAATTTTCAGAAAATATTAATTACAAAAAGGCCCTATAGCGACAGACCCGTCACTATAGGTGTTCTTGAGTGTTCTTGAGCTGCTCAGAATGTTCATAGTCAGTCACTAAGGGGCTTGGTTTAACTCAAATTAAAACAGTGTTCATGTTGGTTTCTGGGAAGCTGTTGGGGTTATAATTGTAGTAAGAATGTAATACTACATTAACCAACAAATTTCATGGTCATAACATATCACAACGGAGAGATTCAAGCGTCCAAAATTTCTGACAACGTTGTTCTTGAGTTTCTGGGTTGCCCAGAAACTCAAGCAGTGTTAAGGGTCCTTCTATGCAGCCTTACATCGTTGATTCTAGGAATGGTTTGGGTGATCTATGAACTCAAACGTGTAGTAGAGGTGTCAGGGTATACTAACATAGCATTAAATCCATCTTACAACATCACCAGAAGTAGATCTATGCCGGTCAAACTACCTGTCAGGAACGTGTTCTTTAAGATCTGGGTTTTCCAGAATTTTGACAAAACAGATGGTCAATGCTACTTTGACCATCAATAGATTTAATCTTATTATGTATCAAAGTGTTATAAAGCCATGAATGTGTAGTAAACATACCAGTCTACAAGATAACAACAAAAACTTGTCCAAACTAACAAACAACCGTGAGATCTAAAGCCTGGAAAAGCTTGTCAGAGTGTTCTAGAAATCTGGGGATTTTTTGGGCTGCCCAGAAGGCAGTTTTCGTGAGTGGTCAACAGCCTTTGACTGCTCATAAGTTACGATCTAGACATGATATAACTCTGTTTCAAGTTTCAAAAAAAAGACCACATAGCATACTATAGATCTATAACATAAAACAACACTAACACTTAACAGATAAAGATTTATGGCCTCTGACATATGGTTGTCAAGCCATTTTTCAAGCATTTCTCAGATTTCTAAAAACTCAAATTTCGAGCATCAAAATGATATGGATCTAGGTTTTGACAACCCATATCATCAAATGACACTCTAATACACAACTCTAACCAACAACTAGCATCAAAACACAAGATTTAAGGATTTCAAAATTTTAGGGTTCTTATATCTTTGAGGCTTTGATTCTGATTTCTGATTTTTGAGTTCTGATCTTGCTAAGCTAATCACTCTCTCTCACTCTAGATTTCGAATTTAGAAGAGAGAGAAAGGTTTGGAGAGAATGAGAATTAAAGTGTACATGTCTGTGACGCCCCCAAAATTAGGTATACATCACCCATCTTGGGTCGTCAGATACATAGTACAGAATACAAATACAACTTACTAATACAACTGTCGTGTACAATACGACAAAACATAAACTGTGAGTTTGAATAAAAATATTATCTTCTAGAGAGTATTCATACTCAAAAGGAGTCCTCATTACATTTATTAACACACTATTACATAGAATAGTGAGGACTACTAACTAATACTATCATTCGGACCATTACTCCGTTCCCCGACTTGCCCCAGCTACGTTCTCATTTCCTGAAGAGAACAGTGAAAGAAAGGATGAGCTCAACTAGCCCAGTAAGAAATATTATGACTAAGATAATACAGAATAAATTATCATTAGCCTTCAACAATGTTAAACTGATAAAATATAATAGACATCAAGTTTAACTGCAACGGAACAAGCAATCCATTAAAAGAGTCAAGTAGAAAATAAACTCTACTATCTTTTATGATTTAAAAGGTTTTTCAACACTGTGATCGCTGGGACTCAGCTTAATAAAATAATCCACATCATCGAATCACCCCTGCACTACGGCCAAGGATATTCGTGTATTCATTAATGGTCATGATCATGCCAACAACTGTCCATCAATGCACTACGGGCCAATGAGGATTTTTACCACATCATTTGTAACATTACGGTCATGATTATACCGAATAATCCCTGGTCATAATCATACCAAGTCCATCTATACACTACAGGCCACAGATGACTTTTAACATTTTATAAACATGAGGATGATGACAATGATATAAGAATTCAATAAAACAAGTTCAAGAATTAATTTATCCAGGAATTAATAACGTCCAGATTGTCAACATGATACTGCTTTGTGGAGTAAACTTCAAGACTGATCAGGAGAATATTTTCATGAATAGATACAAGATGAAGCGCAAATGTTAAGGATATTCCACTAATTTCATGGAGTATAGAAGTCAAAGTTTTAATCAACTGAGTATAATAAAGAATGGAATAACAAAAGAAATCACCATGCATGCGATAGACCGCACAGACAGGTTATTCTTAACAGAATAATAATAATGGAACCAGGTCCGGCGTAAACGCACAGACAGGATATTCTGACAGAATAATAAATAATGGAACCAGGTCTGGCGTAAACGCACAGACAGGATATTTCGACAGAATAATAAAGAACAGTATAATAAATAATGGAACCAGGTCCGGTGTAAAACACACAGATAGGATATTTCGACAGAATAATAATAAAGACGGAACCAGGTCCGATGTAAAATACACAGACAGGATGTTCCAACAGAATAATAGGAGAATGTCACCAAGTATAGGGTAGACCGCGTATACAGGTTATTCCAACAGAATAATAAAGAATGGAATAACAGGAGTTCTCTTCATGAATATAAAAGAAATAATATTCCCTACCTTAAAAGAACTGGATATTGGAAAAGTGAAGTAGCAGAATACTTTTATTCTCTCTCTCTTATTCTCTCTATACTTTCTCTCTCTATAGCTTGAATGAATTCGTGAAAAATAATGAAGCCCTAGGCCTCTATTTATAGAAAAACTGAGGGTGGCTCTTGGTCTTAACGAAGGGTCAAATGACTCTTGGTCTTAACGAAGGGTCAAATGACTCTTGGTAATATTGAAGGGACAACTACTATTGACGAAAGTAATTACTATTGACCAAGGTAAATACTATTGACGAAGGTAATTACTATTGACCAAGGTAAATACTATTGACGAAGGTAATTACTATTAACCAAGGTAAATACTATTGACCAAGGTAAATACTATTGATGAAGGTAAATACTATTGACGAAGGTAAATACTATTGACCAAGGTAAATACTATTGACGATGGTAATTACTATTGACGACGGTAATTACTATTGACGAAGAGACTCTTAGATGATGACATATGGCCCCCCATAAAAATAACCAAACTTACCACAACGTCTCAATTATTGATTTAATAATATAACATATTATACAGATGATACTATGACAATAATTTAAGAGATATGATGCAGCAATTACTGTAGCAATAATTGAGTATAGCTGAGTGACTTCTCACGTAAGCATCAATAATCAATACCGTGTGCTACTATGCAACCACGCGTATTACTGTACTTTTACTACCGGGTAGTTCAACAGTTTTAACAGTTTTAACGGTAACACCTCAGCCGTTATTTTTATAGAAAGATAATTTTGTCGTTTTCTAACTACGACTATACTTCTGTTGTGGGGTCCACCAATAATTGTGTCGTCGTACGAATATTCCCCGACAAAAAGAATATTCCCCGACCAAACGAATATAATATGACAACTTGCATACTTTGCAAAATTTATAAATACTACTCATAACTATTATATCAAATCCACACCATAATATAAAAAAAAATTATTTCGAGAAAAAATTAAATATTTATTCATAAAATCTGGGGTCTCACAATCTCCCCTTCTTATGGAATTTCGCTCTCGAAATTTGCGTACGTACTTGGTATGCCGAACATGTAAGGATACCTTGACTTCACTTTAAATTCTAACTCTTGAGGTATAACCTTTAAGCATCGAATATGATCCTTCTTATCCAAGATGTTAACACGTATCTTCTCATACGTTAAATCTTTCGCTATCTCGTCCGGTTCTAAATTAATAATGTGGTTCGGGTCGTCCACATATTTACGTAACATCGATACGTAAAAAAAAATGTTCTGAACACGTAACATACTTGGCGGTAAAATGAGTCTATAGGCCACAGTTCCTACTTCATCGAGGATTTCAAATGGGCCAATTAAATCGAGAGTTGAGATTTCCTCTCTTCGTCGATTCTTGCTTCTAGAATAACGCCCTCTTGAACCTTCTTCTTCACATTTATCAGTTCTGAGTATGTAGCTTGAGCGGCTTTAACTTTATTGATTAAAGTCAATTTTAACCGTATATTTGTTATCTTCACGTGGGTTCGTATATTCGCACTTGTAACCGTATACGATCTTTGTAAGACCCCAACTTTTATAAATAAAGATGAATTTTCTATAAATATCATTTTTTTAATATTATGGAGTTAATTTGATATAATGTTATAGTTATGGGTAATATTTATAAATTTTACAAAGTACGCAAGTTGTTATATAATATTCGATTGGTCGGAGAATATTCGTTTTAACAGAGAATATTCGTACAACGGCACAATCATTGGTGGACCCCACAACAGAATTATTGTCGGATTGAGAAAACGATAAAAATATTTTATTAAAAATAACGGCGGAAGTTTTACCGTTGATACTGTTGAACTACTCGGTAGTAAAAGTACAGTAATACGCGTGGTTGCATAGTAGCACACGGTATTGATTATTAATGCTTATGTGAGAAGTCACTCAGTTTTGTTTATTATTTGGATTCTTATTTACCCATTTTTTTAAATTATCTATAATTATAATGGGACCACTTGTGATTATGAGATGTTGGGGGGAGGGGGACACGTGGGGCCCACGTTGGAAGAAAAAAATGGGTGGGGAGAAAATCTTGATAATTGTTAACGGATGAAAATGGGGTGGAGAAGTGGAATGGTTTTTTTAAAGAAAAGGAATTAGTATTATATGTTTAGACATGTGGGTTATTATATATATATATTAATTATATTTGTCTTGTTGGCTTTCATTGGTGGAAGGTTTGAAATCTTGAAATTAAAGGTTGCGTATGATATCAGTAAGATTGTTGAATTATTTCGTCTGAGAGAAAATCCTTACACAGTGCTTTTCTATTCTCCTATAAATAGAAGCTCATTCCTTCATTATTTCTTACGAATTCACTGAACTCTAGAGAGAGAAACTATAGAGAGAGAGAGAAGAAGAGTATTCTGCTACTTAACTACTTCCTTATTTCAGTTCTTCTTTAAAACGGTAAGGGGTGTTATTCTTTCTTATTCATGAAGAGAACTGTTGTTATTCCATTTCTTATTATTCTGTTGGAATAACCTGTATACGCGGATATACCCTATACTTGGTGATATTCTTCTATTATTCTGTTGGAACATCCTGTCTGTGTGTTTTACACCGGACCTGGTTCCGTTTTTATTATTATTCTGTTGGAACATCCTGTCTGTGTGTTTTACACCGGACCTGGTTCCGTTTTTATTATTATTCTGTTGGAACATCCTGTCTGTGTGTTTTACATCGGACCTGGTTCCGTCTTGTTATTATTCTGTTGGAACATCCTGTCTGTGTGTTTTACACCGGACCTGGTTCCATTATTTATTATTCTGTCGGAATATCCTGTCTGTGCGTTTACGCCGGACCTGGTTCCATTATTTATTATTCTGTTGGAATAACCTGTCTGTGCGGTCTATCGCATGCATGGTGATTTCTTTTGTTATTCCATTCTTTATTATACTCAGTTGGTTAAGTTTTGACTTCTATACTCCATGAAATTTGTGGAATATCCTTGATAATTGCGTTTCATCCAGTATCTTTTCATGAAAATATTCTTCTAGGCATTCTTGAATTTTACTCCACAAAGCAGTATCGTGTTGACAATTTGGACGTTATTAATTCTTGGATAAATTAATTCTTGAACTTGTTTTATTGAATTCTTATATCATTGTCATCATCCTCATGTTTATAAAATGTTAAAAGTCATCTGCGGCATGTAGTGCATAGATGGACTTGGTATGATTATGACCAGGGATTATTCGGTATAATCATGACCGTAATGTTACAAATGATGTGGTAAAAGTCATCATTGGCCCGTAGTGCATTGATGGACAGTTGTTGGCATGATCATGACCATTAATGAATATACGAATATTCTTGGCCGTAGTGCAGGGGTGATTCGATGATGTGAATTATTTTATTAAGCTGAGTCTCAGCGATCACAGTGTTGGAAAATCTTTTAAATCATAAAAGATAGTAGAGTTTATTTTCTACTTGACTCTTTTAATGGATTGCTTGTTCCGCTGCAGTTAAACTTGATGTCTATTATATTTTATCAGTTTAACATTGTTGAAGGCTAATGATAATTTATTCTGCATTATCTTAGTCATGATATTTCTTACTGGGCTAGTTGAGCTCACCCTTTCTTTCACTGTTCTCTTCAGGAAATGAGAACGTAGCTGGGGCAAGTCGGGGAACGGAGTGATTGTCCGAATGATAGTATTAATTAGTAGTCCTCACTATTCTATGTAATGGTGTGTTAATAAATGTAATGAGGACTCCTTTTGAGTATGAATACTCTCTAGAAGATAATATTTGTATTCAAACTCACAGTTTATGTTTTGTCGTATTGTATACGACAGTTGTATTAGTAAGTTGTATTTGTATTCTGTACTATGTATCTGACAACCCAAGATGGGTGATGTATACCTAATTTTGGGGGCGTCACAGTTGGTATCAGAGCTTAGGGATATGATCCCTGGCTAAGATGTGAGAATAGAACTAGGAGGGGAGAGACGGAGAATTCCTTCGCTAGTATGACCTACCTAAGTTTATTTGTTATGGTTGGTCAGAGTATATTGATAACATATGACATGTTAATTAACCCTTGTTTTGTGACAGTATTTGAAAATGGCAGCTGGAAATGTCAACAATGGAGTGAGTGAGACCGTGACACCTCTAATCACCAACCAAGATAATGTAATATCAGGCGAAGAAGAAATTAGAGATATCTACGTGGTAAGTGAAGAACTAATAGTTGCACCCGAGCTAGTGGCAGAGGTATCAGCTGAGAGTGAGGAAGAAGAGGAAGAAGAGGAACCTGAGGAGAATTGGTTAGAAGAAATCTATGATCAAAACTTAGAATTACAAAATCGTGTTCATGAGTTAGAAGAGCAGGCTGAAGAACGGCAGGCGGTCGTTGAGCAAAGAGATGTAACGATTCAAAATTGTGTTACCCGATATGTGATGCTCGAACAAAATCACGCTTTGGCAGAGTGTAAGATATTAAGTTGGAATCTGAGAATTCAAATATCAAGGATCAGCTGAAAGAAGAAACAACTGAACGAGTGAGAATGCAGGATGCGTGGGTAAAAGCCGCACGACGTGTTGATATTGTAGAAAGAGATGTCCGATCCAAAAAGGCTAAAATAGATGATATACATTTCTCTTTTTGGACAGCAATTGGGAGAACCCAACATCGAGTTTTGAATTACCCTGTACAGAGCGGTCAATCTGAACTCGATATGGATCGAAGATTGATGATTCAGATCATGAAGCAGGAGTACGATGAAGCAGTTGAGGGTGGAATATGCCCTATATTAAAGTCAATTCCAACGATAGAGATGACATCAAATGCTACCCCAGACAAGTCAAAGCCGGGTAGTTCAAGGGAGAGCGGTTGTCATGACTTCCCAACAAGTGAGGAACCCAAATGAAGTTATCACGAGTAAGCTAATCATAAACCTTTGCGAAGTTTGTACCTTATTCGATACTGGTTCTACCCACTCTTGTATTTCACCTAGTTGTGTTCAACGTTTAAACTTGGCCCTTAAAAAAAAAATTTAGACTTGACTTCTCTGTTGAAACTCTGTTAGGAGAAACCTCCGTTAACTCCACTAATTATAAATCTTATTTGATTCAAATCGACACTTTCACGTTACCTGTCGATATGTAATTTTTGGAAATGATTGGTTAACTACCCATTATGCTTTTCGTAAGGTTGTTAATTTTCATATTCCTAACCAACCTGTTATGCGAATTCAAGCAACCAAACCACTAAAGTCAATCATTATCATATCAAGCCATAAGTAAAGATCCCCGTTCCTTTCGTTGTTGACTTCTTGGTGTGGAATGCACCGAAGCCAGACTTTCCGTATGAGACGTTGTAAATGACGATGACAAGCTGATAGGTATCAATGTGACGTGTTATCCAAGTCTGGGATGAGAGTCACAGTTTTGAATGATATTTCTATTGTTAATAAATTTCCTAACGTATTCTTGAAGATTTCCTAGCCTGCCCCTAGAGCGTGAAATCGAATTTTGTATTGACCCCAGTACAAAACACATTTCTTAAACCCTCAAATATTTCTTTACTTAAAACAAACGTATCAGGCGCCAAAAACGTTGGCTCGAGCTGTTAAAGATTACGATCGTACCATTTAATATCATCGTGGAAAAGTGAACGTGGTAGGTGACGCGTTGAGTAAAAGATCATATGCAAGTACGAGTACGATACTGTCAACACAAAGGCCCATTTTGTGTGACTTGCAAAGGATGGAGATAGAGTTAAAGACTCCAGGGGCCCATGTGATGATGGCGAATATACGAGTAGAACCGACTTTAATTGATAAAGTTAAAATTGCTCAAGCTACAGACCTAGAGCTGATGCGTATGAGGAAGAAGGTGCAAGAAGGTGCTATGCCGGAAGCAAGAATCGATGAAGAAGGAATATTTCAAGTCAACTCCAGACTTTGTGTTCCTAACAATCCTGATTTAAAGTATGAAATCATGATGGAGGCGTACAACACACCGTTTGCAATCCATCCTGGAAGTACCAAAATGTATCATGATCTTCGTCATACATTTTGGTGGAGCAACATGAAGAGAGAGATAGCGTTGTTTATCTCAAGGTGTCTAGCTTGTCAACGAGTCAAAGCGGAGCATCAAGTACCAAAAGGTCCATTACAACCACTTGAAATTCCAGAATGGAAGTGGGAGCACATTACCATGGATTTCGTTACCGGTCTTCCTAAGGTTTCTCAAGGTATAGATGCGATTTGGGTCATTGTTGATAGATTGACCAAGTCTGCTCATTTCTTACCGATACGAGAAACTTATACACTTGAACGTCTTGCTCGTATGTACATAAACGAGATTGTAAGACTGCATGGTATACCAATATCCATAGTTTCTGACCGAAACCCAAGATTCACTTCACGATTTTGGGTTAGTTTACAAAAAGCTATGGGCACGAATTTACGATTTAGTTCAGCATATCATCCTCAGACGGACGGACAATCAGAGAGGACTATTCAAACTCTTGAAAATCTATTAAGACTCTGTGTCTTTGACTTCAAGGGAAGTTGGGACAAGTTCTTACCATTGGTGGAGTTTTCCTACAACAACAGTTATCAAGCAAGTATTTGCATGGCTCCATTCGAAGCATTGTATGGAAGAAAATGTCGTTCTCCAGTATGCTGGGATGAGGTGGGTGAAGCAACGTTGTTGGGACCGGAGTTGGTACGTATGACTACAGAAAAGATTCAAACGATCCGACAACGTATAAAAACCTCACAAGATCGACAAAAGAGTTATGTTGATCTTCATCGAAAGGACGTGGAATTTGATGTAGGAGATCATGTGTTCTTACGTGTTGCTCCATGGAAAGGAGTTACGAGATTTGGAAAGAGAGGAAAGCTCAATCCTCGATTCATCGGTCCATTTTTAATCATCGATCGAGTAGGAACTGTGGCTTATAGACTCGCTTTACCGCCAAGTATGTCTCGTGTTCATAACGTTTTTCACATATCCATGTTACGCAAATATGTGGAAGACCCGAACCACATTATTGAGTTAGAACCGGACGAAATAGCGGAGGATTTGACGTATGAAGAAGTTCCTGTTCAAATCTTGGATAAGAAGGAACATATTCTACGCTCCAAGGTTATACCTCAAGTCAAAGTTTTGTGGAGAAACCACGATGTTGAGGAAATGACTTGGGAGTTAGAATCTGAAATGAAATCAAGGTATCCTTATCTCTTCGACATACCAGGTACGTACCCTAATTTCGAGGGCGAAATTTCATAAGAAGGGGAGGTTGTAAGACCCTAACTTTTATAAATAAAGATGAATTTTCTATAAATATTATTTTTTTAATAATATGGAGTTAATTTGATATAATGTTATAGTTATGGGTAATATTTATAAATTTTACAAAGTACGCAAGTTGTTATATAATATTCGATTGGTCGGAGAATATTCGTTTTAACAGAGAATATTCGTACAACGGCACAATCATTGGTGGACCCCACAACGGAATTATTGTCGGATTGAGAAAACGATAAAAATATTTTATTAAAAATAACGGCGGAAGTTTTACCGTTGATACTGTTGAACTACTCGGTAGTAAAAGTACAGTAATACGCGTGGTTGCATAGTAGCACACGGTATTGATTATTAATGCTTATGTGAGAAGTCACTCAGTTTTGTTTATTATTTGGATTCTTATTTACCCATTTTTTTAAATTATCTATAATTATAATGGGACCACTTGTGATTATGAGATGTTGGGGGGAGGGGGACACGTGGGGCCCACGTTGGAAGAAAAAAATGGGTGGGGAGAAAATCTTGATAATTGTTAACGGATGAAAATGGGGTGGAGAAGTGGAATGGTTTTTTTAAAGAAAAGGAATTAGTATTATATGTTTAGAAATGTGGGTTATTATATATATATATATTAATTATATTTGTCTTGTTGGCTTTCATTGGTGGAAGGTTTGAAATCTTGAAATTAAAGGTTGCGTATGATATCAGTAAGATTGTTGAATTATTTCGTCTGAGAGAAAATCCTTACACAGTGCTTTTCTATTCTCCTATAAATAGAAGCTCATTCCTTCATTATTTCTTACGAATTCACTGAACTCTAGAGAGAGAAACTATAGAGAGAGAGAGAAGAAGAGTATTCTGCTACTTAACTACTTCCTTATTTCAGTTCTTCTTTAAAACGGTAAGGGGTGTTATTCTTTCTTATTCATGAAGAGAACTGTTGTTATTCCATTTCTTATTATTCTGTTGGAATAACCTGTATACGCGGATATACCCTATACTTGGTGATATTCTTCTATTATTCTGTTGGAACATCCTGTCTGTGTGTTTTACACCGGACCTGGTTCCGTTTTTATTATTATTCTGTTGGAACATCCTGTCTGTGTGTTTTACACCGGACCTGGTTCCGTTTTTATTATTATTCTGTTGGAACATCCTGTCTGTGTGTTTTACATCGGACCTGGTTCCGTCTTGTTATTATTCTGTTGGAACATCCTGTCTGTGTGTTTTACACCGGACCTGGTTCCATTATTTATTATTCTGTCGGAATATCCTGTCTGTGCGTTTACGCCGGACCTGGTTCCATTATTTATTATTCTGTTGGAATAACCTGTCTGTGCGGTCTATCGCATGCATGGTGATTTCTTTTGTTATTCCATTCTTTATTATACTCAGTTGGTTAAGTTTTGACTTCTATACTCCATGAAATTTGTGGAATATCCTTGATAATTGCGTTTCATCCAGTATCTTTTCATGAAAATATTCTTCTAAGCATTCTTGAATTTTACTCCACAAAGCAGTATCATGTTGACAATTTGGACGTTATTAATTCTTGGATAAATTAATTCTTGAACTTGTTTTATTGAATTCTTATATCATTGTCATCATCCTCATGTTTATAAAATGTTAAAAGTCATCTGCGGCATGTAGTGCATAGATGGACTTGGTATGATTATGACCAGGGATTATTCGGTATAATCATGACCGTAATGTTACAAATGATGTGGTAAAAGTCATCATTGGCCCGTAGTGCATTGATGGACAGTTGTTGGCATGATCATGACCATTAATGAATATACGAATATCCTTGGCCGTAGTGCAGGGGTGATTCGATGCTGTGAATTATTTTATTAAGCTGAGTCTCAGCGATCACAGTGTTGGAAAATCTTTTAAATTATAAAAGATAGTAGAGTTTATTTTCTACTTGACTCTTTTAATGGATTGCTTGTTCCGCTGCAGTTAAACTTGATGTCTATTATATTTTATCCGTTTAACATTGTTGAAGGCTAATGATAATTTATTCTGCATTATCTTAGTCATGATATTTCTTACTGGGCTAGTTGAGCTCACCCTTTCTTTCACTGTTCTCTTCAGGAAATGAGAACGTAGCTGGGGCAAGTCGGGGAACGGAGTGATGGTCCGAATGATAGTATTAGTTAGTAGTCCTCACTATTCTATGTAATGGTGTGTTAATAAATGTAATGAGGACTCCTTTTGAGTATGAATACTCTCTAGAAGATAATATTTGTATTCAAACTCACAGTTTATGTTTTGTCGTATTGTACACGACAGTTGTATTAGTAAGTTGTATTTGTATTCTGTACTATGTATCTGACAACCCAAGATGGGTGATGTATACCTAATGTTGGGGGCGTCACAATCTTCTACACAATGCGTCAGCTATCACGTTCGCTTTTCCACGATGTTATTGAATGGTACGATCGTAATCTTTAACAGCTCGAGCCAACGTCTTTGGCGCATAATACGTTCGTTTTAGTTGAAGAAATATATGAGGGTTTAAGAAATGGGTTTTGTACTGGGGTCAATACAAAATTTAATTTTACGCTCTGGGGTAGGCTAAGAAGTCTTCAAGAATACGTCAAGAAATTTATTAACAATAGAAATATCGTTCAAAACTGTGACCCTCATCCAAGACTTGGATAACACGTCACATTGATACCTATCAACTTGCCATCGTCATTTACAACGTCTCCTACGGAAAGTCTAGCTTCGGTGCATTCCACACAAAGAAGTCAACAACGAAAGGAACGGGAATTTTTACTTATGGCTTGATATGACAATGATTGACTTTAGTGGTTTGGTTACTTTGAATTTGCATAACAGATTGGTTAGGAATATGAAAGCTAACAATCTTACGAAAAGCATGATGAGCAGTCAACCAATCGTTTCCAAAAATCACATCAATGCAAGTATTTTCAAAGAGATAAGATCAACAGGTAACGTGAAAGTGTTGATTTGAACAAGATTTATAAATAGTGGAGGTAACAAAGGTTTCTCCCAACAAAATTTCAACAGAGAAATCAAAGTCTAACTTCTCCGGAATTAAGTTCAAATATTGAACACAACTAGGTGAAATAAAAGAGTGAGTAGAACCGGTATCTAACACAGTATAGACTTCGCAAGAGTTTATGACTAACATACCCGTGATAATTTTATTCAGGTTCCTCGTCACGAAAAAAATGCTCTCTCTTAAACTACTGGCTTTGGCTTTTCTGGGACGGTCTTTGGTGCCCCCATCCTATCTGAACTTGTCTTCGGTGAACGACAAAATCGGGCTAAGTGACCTTCTCTTCCACAATTATAGCATGCTTTGGATGGCATCGCGCAGTTTGGACTGATGTGTCCCTCCCCTCCGCATTTGAAGCATATGATAGGTGGTCGTTTTTCTTCCTTAACAACGGGTGCTGGTGCTGACGTCTTTCCATCATTGTTGAATTTTCTCTTCTTGAAATGTCCATTCTAATTGTTTTGACCATGATTACCATTGAAGTGGTTACCATTCATGGCATGTTGATTCCCTCCATGCTTATTGTCACCGCTTTGATGACTGTTATCACCAGTATTATCATTTTTTCGGCTGCTCTCTTTTGGTTGCGTTGACTCGTTATCGCGCTCCACTAACTGAGCCCTATTCACAACATCTGAATATAAACACAGTTTATGAGAAATAAGATATTGACGTATCTCCGGTTTCAAACCTCTTAAAAACATCCACGTCATTCTCTCTTCATTATCCACCAAGTGGGATGCAAATCGGGACAACTCGGCAAACTTGGCTTCGTACTGCGACACGGTCATGTTGTTTTGCTCCAACTTGATAAATTCCACCTCCTTCATGTGGCGAATACTTTCGAGAAAGTACTTGTCATTGAACAGTTCTTGGAACTTCTCCCAAGACATCTTGAGTGCATCAGGCTGGGTACGTTTTACAGATTCCCACCAGTAATCTGCCTCTTCACGCAACATAAAAGTGGCAAAGGGAACCTTTTACTCCTCGGAGCATCCCAAGACATCAAATATCTTGGTGATCTTCTTTAACCACGTCTCCGCCTTAAGTGGTTCTGGCTTTCCCAAAAACTCCGGTGGTCCTAGCTCCTTGAATTGCTTAGCGGTGACCAACTGTGGGTTGTCATTGTTTCCTCCTTCACTTTGGATAGGAGCTGCTCTCGCCCGTTGTTGCATGAATTGCTCCTTGAACTGCTTAGCGGTGACCGTCCGAGAGTTATTTTGTTGTTGCATGAATTTCATAAAGTCTCTGACCATCCCATCATTCACCATTTCATCGGTATTATTATTTTCATGAGGATTATTGTCCTCTGGTTGCACATTACCCTGAGCATTGATCGTTGGTGATTCAATGGTCTCATGTGCTTCATTGTTTATCTCAACATTTTCGGATGCCATTTGCAAATACTGTAACAAAACAAGGGTTAATTAACATATAACATATTATCCATATACTTTGACCGACCAATTAAATACCAAATAAACTTAGGTAGGTCATACTAGTGAAGGAATTCCCCGTCTCTCCCCTCCTAGTTCTACTCTCACATCCTAGCCAGGGATCATATCCCTAAGCTCTGATACCAACTGTGACGCCTCCAAAATTAGGTATACATCACCCATCTTGGGTCGTCAGATACATAGTACAGAATACAAATACAACTTACTAATACAACTGTCATGTACAATACGACAAAACATAAACTGTGAGTTTGAATACAAATATTATCTTCTAGAGAGTATTCATACTCAAAAGGAGTCCTCATTACATTTATTAACACACTATTACATAGAATAGTGAGGACTACTAACTAATACTATCATTCGGACCATCACTCCGTTCCCCGACTTGCCCCAGCTACGTTCTCATTTCCTGAAGAGAACAGTGAAAGAAAAGGTGAGCTCAACTAGCCCAGTAAGAAATATTATGACTAAGATAATACAGAATAAATTATCATTAGCCTTCAACAATGTTAAACTGATAAAATATAATAGACATCAAGTTTAACTGCAACGGAACAAGCAATCCATTAAAAGAGTCAAGTAGAAAATAAACTCTACTATCTTTTATGATTTAAAAGGTTTTTCAACACTGTGATCGCTGGGACTCAGCTTAATAAAATAATCCACATCATCGAATCACCCCTGCACTACGGCCAAGGGTATTCGTGTATTCATTAATGGTCATGATCATGCCAACAACTGTCCATCAATGCACTACGGGCCAATGAGGATTTTTACCACATCATTTGTAACATTACGGTCATGATTATACCGAATAATCCCTGGTCATAATCATACCAAGTCCATCTATACACTACAGGCCACAGATGACTTTTAACATTTTATAAACATGAGGATGATGACAATGATATAAGAATTCAATAAAACAAGTTCAAGAATTAATTTATCCAGGAATTAATAACGTCCAGATTGTCAACATGATACTGCTTTCTGGAGTAAACTTCAAGACTTATCAGGAGAATATTTTCATGAATAGATACTAGATGAAGCGCAAATGTCAAGGATATTCCACTAATTTCATGGAGTATAGAAGTCAAAGTTTTAATCAACTGAGTATAATAAAGAATGGAATAACAAAAGAAATCACCATGCATGCGATAGACCGCACAGACAGGTTATTCTTAACAGAATAATAATAATGGAACCAGGTCCGGCGTAAACGCACAAACAAGATATTCCGATAGAATAATAAATAATGGAACCAGGTCTGGCGTAAACGCACAGACAGGATATTCCGACAAAATAATAAAGAACAGTATAATAAATAATGGAACCAGGTCCGGTTTAAAACACACAGACAGGATATTCTGACAGAATAGTAATAAAGACGGAACCAGGTCCGGTGTAAAACACACAGACAGGATGTTCCAACAGAATAATAGGAGAATGTCACCAAGTATAGGGTAGACCGCGTATACAGGTTATTCCAACAGAATAATAAAGAATGGAATAACAGGAGTTCTCTTCATGAATATAAAAGAAATAATATTCCCTACCTTAAAAGAACTGGATATTGAAAAAGTGAAGTAGCAGAATACTTTTATTCTCTCTCTCTTATTCTCTCTATACTTTTTCTCTCTATAGCTTGAATGAATTCGTGAAAAATAATGAAGCCCTAGGCCTCTATTTATAGAAAAACTGAGGGTGGCTCTTGGTCTTAACGAAGGGCCAAATGACTCTTGGTCTTAACGAATGGTCAAATGACTCTTGGTAATATTGAAGGGACAAATACTATTGATGAAAGTAATTACTATTGACCAAGGTAAATACAATTGACGAAGGTAATTACTATTGACCAAGGTAAATACTATTGACGAAGGTAATTACTATTGACCAAGGTAAATACTATTGACCAAGGTAAATACTATTGACGAAGGTAAATACTATTGACCAAGGTAAATACTATTGACGACGGTAATTACTATTGACGACAGTAATTACTATTGACGAAGAGACTCTTAGATGATGACATATGGCCCCCCATAAAAATAACCAAACTTACCACAACGTCTCAATTATTGATTTAATAATATAACATATTATACAGATGATACTATGACAATAATTTAAGAGATATGATGCAGCAATTACTGTAGCAATAATTGAGTATAGCTGAGTGACTTCTCACGTAAGCATCAATAATCAATATCGTGTGCTACTATGCAACCACGCGTATTACTGTACTTTTACTACCGGGTAGTTCAACAGTTTTAACGGTTTTAACGGTAACACCTCAGCCGTTATTTTTATAGAAAGATAATTTTGTCGTTTTCTAACTACGACTATACTTCTGTTGTGGGGTCCACCAATGATTGTGCCGTCGTACGAATATTCCCCGACAAAAAGAATATTCCCCGACCAAACGAATATAATATGACAACTTGCATACTTTGCAAAATTTATAAATACTACCCATAACTATTATATCAAATCCACACCATAATATAAAAAAAATTATTTCGAAAAAAAATTAAATATTTATTCATAAAATCTAGGGTCTCACAATGTCTCTCTCTTTAATCTAAAAAATGTAATAATGCAATGTATGTGGCTTTCAAATTGGCTGATTTTGGACACATAGCTAGGGCTATGACTAGGGTTTGTTCACCCACCCAATTTAGGTCAAGATCTACACACTAACTCATTAAAGAATTGCTAAAAGGGTAAAATGGTTATTTCCATACAATTTTAATTCTAGAATGGTTTCTTGATACAAACCCTTAGAGTTTAGGGTTTGAACTCATAGGGTTTAGGGTTTAAACTCTTGGGGTTTAGGGTTTGAACCCCTAGGTTTTAGAAATAATTTCTAGAATTTCCAAATTAGGTTTTCAAAAATAGAAAATTAATATTTCTAAATTAGAATTAGAATTTTCTAATTATATTAAAATTTCTTAATCATAATTTAAATCTTCCTAATTAGGATTAGTATTTCCTAATTAGAATTGCTAATTAAGCAATTATGGTCAAAATTGATCATTAGGGTTTACAACCCACGAATTAGAATTTCTAATAGAAAAATAATTTTTCTAAATTAGAAATTAGATTTCATAATTAGATTAGAAGTTTCTAATTACTTATAACTTGAAAATTAGGATTAATATTTCCTAATTAACATTAAAATTATTAAATTAACACTTAGGTTTTTTCGAATTATAAATTAGGGTTTCTAATCCCGAAATTAGGGTTTAATAAATTTGAAATTAGGGTTTGCTAAATAATTAAGCTTTACCCTAATTAACATTATAATTAATATCACTTAAGAATTATAATTATCCTTTAAGTTCCCAGATTAGGGTTTTAAATTCCCGAATTAGGATTTCGGATTCCTGAAACTGAAATTAGGGTTTCCAGAACCGATTTTAGGGTTTCTTGTCAATTGCTAGGGTTTTCTAATAGAACGTTGACATTCTTAATCATATTAGGGTTTTACACTGATATAACTTTATCTGGTCAACCCTTGACCCTTAACCACATACTGAACACATAAACAACCATATACACAGAACATGTTCACTTATTCCCTTAATCCTGAATAATTCACTTAAATCCTTCACAGAATTTTGAAATCCTCTAAATTTCATCCTAAAAATTTCAAATGCATACACTAATTTTCTGTCTAGGTTCTAATTTTGAACCTTAAATAATTTAATTAAAATTTTAAAAATTTTCTAAATTCTCAGGTTGTCACATTCACCCCTTCTTCTAAAAATTTCGTCCTCGAAATTTACCTTACGCCTTACACCATACACCATTCACACACACATTATCACATGCTACCCAATACACCACTCACAAGAGTAAAAATTTTCAAATTTTTGCTGAGGAGTCATATTGACTATTTGTCTGTCATTTTCGCAAAGGTTATATGGAAATTCATCCGCAAACCGTCATAACTTACAGACACAAAGGGTGATTAGCCCGATATGCCCTGTACTGGCCAAGTACTGCTGGTCGGAACAATTTATTCCTTTTATCCTCCTTGGGCGCATAAACATTTACCTCAGTCTTTAGCAGAATTCGCACCAAAATAATTTGGTTCGGAAAATTTTTCAAAGAACTCGTAGAGTTTTCATAAACATTAGTCTAGCTGAGTCGAATAGCATAGACTCATATCAATAATTTAATTCAATCGAATTATTTAGGTGTAGCCAAACCCCGTTGGCAATTTAAAATTTTTGAAAATATTTTTGAGAATGACGTCATGATGTCGTACTGTATTAACAGTCTGTTTGAGGATGCCGTCATTGTATGACTTTGTCATAACACATCATACAATAGTGGAACAACGATTTTAGATTAAATTCACACTAAGTATTCCTGTATTTACAACTCCATCAACTTTTTATCATCTCTGCACCAGGTTACATGGTACATGAGTGATAAATAAAATATATTTTGATATTTCAAATCATTTGCGTCTAGCTGAAATAAGTAGCATAGACTATACATTAAACCGTTTCAAAAATGATTACGAGTCTACATATTTTTATTTTTTTTAAAAGCACATAGTGCATATTTAGCTTGATGTCAAAATTTTGAAGTTTAGCATAGCTAGGAGTTTTGGAAAACTTATGTCTCCACTAATAATCATTTGCTTAAACAGTCTATCTATTCTTATTATCCTTAATACTCCGTTTACACACAACTATACCCAGTTCGTCAAACCACACTTATGAGTTAATTTACTTGCCACAATCATATGAGTTTAAGAACGTGTCCTAGTCAAACCTTTGGCGTCCATTCGCTGAGGGGTTCATAAACATTTCATATACCTATGAATCAAGAATGTCACATAAGTATGAGTTTTAAGAACTCGTACTTAACCTTATATCATCTACCTATGACCTATCTATCTGTTATACACATGAGAAAGGAATCACTCTCTTAACATACATATATCAAATAGCGCGACACAAACATTTCAATGATTATCATTGTCAGAACTAAGTAGTTGTTACACCAAGTATAATTTCCCTCCCACACAAGGAATCATACAACTCAGCTGCCGACATGAATCCTCAATTGAAATCCCCACCTAATCTTAACTCCCTTCTCAATACGAATTTCATTCAACTCGTATTCATAATCATTTCCTGAATCTGTACCCATTCATAGTACAACTGACACCCAGCAATCTTGCTGTAAACTGTTCAATCATTCGCTTGATCATTCTTAATACTAAAACCTTATCCGATCACGGGGTGATCTCGTCGTATATATTACGATTCATTTCTATACTATGATCGTTTTGTTTTACGATCTCCTATCACTGTACTTTTAGTCTTTTAGGCTCTATCTATTCACCACTACTGTTTAACTTTATTATCAGAGTTAGGGAACTCTGTATCTTATAACTCGCCGAGATTCGTCTTTTAATCTTACCGACCAGCTAACTCTATGTGAGTTAGTACTTATCCTAATCACTGCGGTTATTAGACTCAGGTATTCCTACCTAAGGATCATAACCTACAGCTCTGATACCAACTGTGACGTCCCCAAATTCGGGTCCCAAATCACCACGGATCTGGTACAATCATTCTATAACTATTGTTATATTTGCGGAAGATATAAACATAAATTTTTTATACAATACATATTACAAACTATTTCCCCAAGGTCGACTAACCTTAACTTATACACAAATCATAACTTATTATCATACTATACTATTACAATTCTAACTGCACACGTATACTAAAGCTGGAACTGTCTTTGACCTTTCCTTGTATCCGACGTAATCGTCTTAATCTACAATGTTAATCATGATATAGCAAGGGTGAGCATAAGATTGCCCAGCAAGTTTAAGTTCAACAATTTAACGATATATCATGATTGAAAGAATCTGAATAATAAGCTGGCTATAATTCAACAATATAATTGTGAATTAGCATGAACAAATTTATGACTGAACAAGTATTATACATGAACAAATATATCTGGACCAACTGGTAATGAAGGTGATCAGCCTTTCATACCTGACTTATACATGCAATATGTACAGAGTACAATCCATGGCAACCAGCAATGATTAACCATAAGCTTATCCGAATGAAACAACTCTTAGTAGAGTTAAGTAAAAATAAATTTACCTGAACCGTTGATTACTACTATGCAATTTATAACGCTTTATCCGAAGACCTAATATTAGTAATATAGATCTCCAATATTAGAATAATATCATCACAATATAATATTATAATATATATATATATATATATATATATATATATATATATATATATATATATATATAGAATAACCTAAACACATAACCCTATCAGTCTATTTAGCACATAAAACTTAGCATCAAGTCAGACTATTTAAGTTCGTGTTGAATTCGACAAAATTCTAACATCCCGACGGTCTAGTCGGACAAAATTTCGAGTGTAAGTTTAATTAAACTCTGCCTAAACGCTTAAAAATTAACTTAAATAATTTTATTAACAGTCGAAATATCTTTAAATATTTTCTTATACCATAATATTATTTTTCATGATTTTTCAAGAATTAAAATCATTTTTAAATAATTAATCTAATATTATAATTAAATAAATTAAATACCATTTATATTTCAAAAATATTAAATATTTATAAAATATACTCTAAATAATTAAAAACTATTTTTCAGACTTTAAAATAATTTTTTAGAATTTATTTTGTATTTTTAATAATTAAATACCATTTATTTTGATTTATTTATTAAAATAAATAATTTTCAAAAAATATTAATTACAAAAAGTCCCTATAGCGACAGACCCGTCGCTATAGGTGTTCTTGAGTGTTCTTGAGCTGCCCAGAATGTTCATAGTCAGTCACTGAGGGGCTTGGTTTGAAATTAAAACAGTGTTCATGTTGGTTTCTAGGAAGCTGCTGAGGTTATAATTGTAGTAAGGATGTAATACTACATTAACCAACAAATTTCATGGTTATAACATATCACAACGGAGAGATTCAAGCATCCAAAATTTCTGACAACGCTGTTCTTGAGTTTCTGGGTTGCCCAGAAACTCCCAGAAACTCAAGCAGTGTTAAGGGTCCTTCTATGCAGCCTTACATCATTGATTCTAGGAATGGTTTGGGTGATCTATGAACTCAAATGTGTAGTAGTGGTGTCAGGGTATACTAACATAGCATTAAATCCATCTTACAACATCACCAGAAGTAGATCTATGCCGGTCAAACTACCTGTCAGGAACGTGTTCTTTAGGATCTGGGTTTTCCAGAATTTTGACAAAACAGATGGTCAATGCTACTTTGACCAGCAATATATTTAATCATGTTATGTATCAAAGTGTTATAAAGCCTTGAATGTGTAGTAAACATACCAGTCTACAAGATAACAACAAAAACTTGTCCAAACTAACAAACAATCGTGAGATCTAAAGCCTAGAAAAGCTTGTCAGAGTGTTCTAGAAATCTGGGGATTTTCTGGGCTGCCCAGAAGGCAGTTTCCGTGAACGGTCAACGGCCTTTGACTGCTCATAAGTTACGATCTAGACATGATATGACTCTGTTTCAAGTTTCAGAACAAAGACCACATAACATAATATAGATCTATAACATAAAACAACACTAACACTTAACAGATAAAGATTTATGGCCTCTGACATATGGTTGTCAGGCCATTTTTCAAGCATTTCCCAGATTTCTAAAAACTCAAATTTTGAGCATCAAAATGATATGGATCTAGGTTTTGACAACCCAGATCATCAAATGACACTCTAATACACAACTCTAACCAACAACTAACATCAAAACACAAGATTTAAGGATTTCGAAATTTTAAGGTTCTTATACCTTTGAGGCTTTGATTCTGATTTCTGATCTTTGAGTTCTGATCTTGCTAAGCTAATCACTCTCTCTCACTCTAGATTTCGGATTTAGAAGAGAGAGAAAGGTTTGGAGAGAATGAGAATTAAAGTATACATCTCTCTCTCTCTCTTTAATCTAAAAAATGTAATAATGCAATGTATGTGGCTGTCAAATTGGCTGATTTTGGACACATAGATAGGGCTATGACTAGGGTTTGTTCACCCACCCAATTTAGGTCAAGATCTACACACTAACTCATTAAAGAATTGCTAAAAGGGTAAAATGGTCATTTCTATATAATTTTAATTCTAGAATGGTCTCTTGATACAAACCCTTACGGTTTAGGGTGTGAACTCTTAGGGTTTAGAAATAATTTTTAGAATTTTCAAATTAGGTTTTCAAAAATAGAAAATTAATATTTCTAAATTATAATTAGAATTTTCTAATTATATTAAAATTTCTTAATCATAATTTAAATCTTCCTAATTAGGATTAGTATTTCCTAATTAAAATTGCTAATTAAGCAATTAAGGTTAAAATTGATCATTAGGGTTTACAACCCACGAATTAGGGTTTCTAATAGAAAAATAATTTTCCTAAATTAGAAATTAGATTTCGTAATTAGATTAGAATTTTCTAATTACTTATAACTTGAAAATTATGATTAATATTTCCTAATTAACATTAAAATTATTAAATTAACACTTAGGTTTTCCCGAATTATAAATTAGAGTTTCTAATCCCGAAATTAGGGTTTAATAAATTTGAAATTAGGGTTTGCTAAATAATTAAGCTTTATCCTAATTAAAATTATAATTAATATCACTTAAGAATTATAATTATCCTTTAAATTCCTAGATTAGGATTTTAAATTCCCGAATTAGGGTTTCAGATTCTCGGAACTAAAATTAGGGTTTCCAGAACCGGTTTTAAGGTTTCTTGTCAATTGTTAGGGTTTTCTAATAGAACGTTGACATTCTTAATCATATTAGGGTTTTACACTGATAAAAATTTATCTGGTCAACCCTTGACCCTTAACCACATATTGAACACATAAACAACCATATACACAGAACATATTCACTTATTCCTTTAATCCTGAATAATTCACTTAAATCCTTCATAGAATTTTGAAATCGTCAAAATTCCATACTAAAAATATCAAACGCATACACTATTTTTCTGTCTAGGTTCTAATTTTGAACCTTAAATAATTTAATTAAAATTTTAAAAATTTTCTAAATTCTCGGGTTTTCACATCTATTACAGTTCTAGTGTTGGAAATTTTTGGCTCTTCCTTATCCTCTCCCTCTCTTCTTCAGGTTTTGGCTTCGTAACATCCCTGTCTATCCAAATTGCAACTTTCAATTTTGAATTTTTATGTAGCTTCTTCGAATTTCATCATTAGAGGCATAATTAGTGCAGATATTAGTCCAATTAAATTGTTCAATAGGTGTTTGATGAAATGTCTCATTGAATACAGCAGTAGCTACTTTTATTTGCTTGAAAGAAATATAGTACTGACCTTAGATAGCTATATAATTAGCCATTTTGTGGGCATCTAAATAATTTTACTCATCATTTGGTGTTTTGCTGTTGTGCTTTGTGTTGTGATGTGCTCTGCTCTCCTATATATTTATTTAGATATTAAATAAGATTAAACAGAATAGAGTTTGCCTAGTTTTCTTAGTTTCTTATGTGAATTTAAAAGTTCATCATCAATATTTTATCCATGTAACATCAATCAATATACATCTTGAATCAAATATTCATCTTTGCACTATGGGCCAAAGATATTTATTTGCATTACCAGTTGGTCATGTTCATCTCAACACCTATCCATCTCAACACCTATCCATCTTTGCACTACGGGTCAAAGATATTCATCAGGTAATCATTCATCTTTACACTACAGGTCAAATATATTCCGTTATATCATCATTTAGGACTGAGGATGATAAAAAATATCTTAAAGAAAACGAATCCAGTGAGATAAAATATTAAAGATTAGGGATTCGTACTTTAGTTTATCCAAGTTCAAAAATACTCCATAATAATCAATTGTGGAGCAAAATTTAAAAAATGAAGATCAAAGCATGGATATAATCAAAGATAGTAACCATAATAGACAACTTGGATAAAGAAAAGAACATTTAATTTTTCTGTGAATAATGTCGTATTCGTGAATAGTGTCGTATACGTGAATAATGTCGTATACGTGAATAGTAACCCCGATACGAAAATGTAGAAATTCCACAAGAAAAATCATACTTCGTGAATAGTACCGTATTCGTAAATAATGTCGTATACGTGAATAGTAACCCCGACACAAAAAGGTAGAAATTTCACAATAAAATTCATACCAATATTTTAGTAGAATGATATTGCAAGAAATAATATCATTTACGAAGAAAATAACATCCCTTACCTCAAAAGAACAATATTTCTGTCTGAAATATCGGATATAAAACTGAAGGAAACTTGCACTGAATAGCAACTCTCAAAGTATCTAAATACTCACAAAAATACACTCGATATTATAGAGAGAGAAAACTTCTGATTCTGGTGTGATTTTTAATTTTAACTAAGCACCCTATTTATAAGAAAATGTTAGAACGCCAAAGCAGACTAACCTGCTACTATTCACGCACACCACTTTTGAAATAAAATTTTAGTACATTTCTCACCAACCAAAAGTGGGGCCCACCAATTCAAGAAAATTTCTAAAATATTTTAAATTTAAACAATAATCAGCAACTTCAATAATTCATAATAAATAGCCCTTTTATCAGAAAAATACGAATTCTATGTATTCTCCGTAGGAAATTTAATTCTCTACAACTTTGTAGAAGAAAATTTTTCCAAATTTCAAATAAAAAATGTCTGAAATCCACATACGGGTGATTTTTAATACCTCCATTTTGATAAAATATTGATAAAACACCTCAGTATTAATTCCTTCATTTATATCCGCATAAAAATAAATATTTTTTTATCATATAAATCAATAATTAATTATTCACAAATAATATTACAGAATCACAATACTGACAACTAGGTCGTTCCCAGGAAAGAGGGGGTTTTTCGATAAGGATTTCTCCTTACTGGCTCGCAATTAGGTGACCAAACCCTTTTCCTGGACAAAAATTCCTTTGACATTGGCAATAATGCTATCTAATAATATTATTCAAATAATATTAATTATTGATCTGATAATGAAAAATACTGTGTAGTGACAATTATTGAAACAACAATAATATAAAATATCAACGCAATAATTATTGAATCAATAAAATAAAATATTGAATAGTAATTACTATAACAATTATTGAGTAGTGCCTTCTTACGTAAGAATCAATAATTCAAAAATATTGTGCAATACCGTGTGCTACTGTGTAACCACACGTATTACTGTATTTTAACCACCGGATATTCCAACAGTGTTAACGGTAACAACTACGCCGTTATTTTTAAAAAACTCATTCTTGTCGTTTTTTTCATCCGACCGTTTTTCGTTATGGGGTCCACAAATGGTTGTGTCGTCGTATGAATATTCTCCGACGGCAAGAATATTTCAAGACCAAACGAATATTTCCCAACAACAATGAATATTTTATAACCACTTACTTATTTTACAAAATTTACACATTTTACCCATAACCAAAGCATTATATCAAATTAACACCTTATTATTCAAAATAATAATTAGAGGAAATTCGATTTTATTTATAAAAAGTTGGAGTCTTACAACCTCCCATCCTTCTAAAATTTCGTCCTCAAAATTGACGTACATACCTGGTGTTTCGAAAAGGTGAGGATACCTCGTTTTTATTTCCGATTCCAACTCCCAGGTCATTTCTTCAACAGCATGGTTCCTCGATAAATCTTTGACTTGTGGTATAACCTTTGTGCGTAGGACATGTTCCTTCCTATTCAAGATCTTGACAGGTACCTCTTCGTACGTTAAATCTTCGGCTATCTCGTCTGGTTCTAACTCAATAATGTGGTTCGGGTCTTTCACATATTTACAAAACACAGATATGTGAAACACATTATGAGCACGAGACATGCTTGGAGGTAATGCGAGTCTATAGGCCACATTTCCTTTTAGGTCAAGAATCTCAAATGGACCAACAAATCATGGATTGAACTTTCCTCTCTTCCCAAATCTTGTAACTCCCTTCCATGGAGCAATACGTAATAATACATGATCCCCAATATTAAATTCCACATCCTTTCGATGAAGATTCGCATAACTCTTTTCTCGATCCTGTGTCATTTTTATACGTTGTCTGATCATTTGAATCTTTTTCGTAGTCATGCGTACCAACTCTGGTCCCAACAACGTTGCTTCTCCCGCCTCATCCCAACATACTGGAGAGTGACACTTTCATCCATACAATGCTTCAAATGGAGCCACACCTATAATTGTCTAATAACTGTTGTTGTAGGAGAATTCCACCAATGGTAGGTACTTATCCCAACTTCCTTTGAAATCTAGGACACAGAGTCTTAATAGATCTTCAAGAGTTTGATTAGTTCTTTCTGATTGTTTGTCCGTTTGAGGATGGTATGCCGACCTAAATCGTAAATCCGTGCCCATAGCTTTCTGTAAGCTAACCCAAAATCGTGAAGTGAATCTTGGGTCACGATCCGAAACTATGGATACTGGCATGCCATGCAATCTCACAATCTCATTTACGTACATACGAGCAAGGCGTTCAAGGGAGCAAGGCGTTCAAGAGAATAAGTCTCCTGTATAGGCAAGAAATGTGCAGACTTGGTTAATCTATCAACAATAACCCAAATCGCATCTATGCATTGAGAAACCTTGGGAAGACCCGTAACGAAATCTATGGTAATGTGTTCCCACTTCTATTTCGGAATCTCAAGTGGTTGCAATGGACCCTTTGGTACTTGATGCTCCGCCTTTACACGTTGACAAGTTAAACACATCGAGATAAACTCAGCGATCTCTCTCTTCATATTGCTCCACCAAAATGTATGTCGAAAATCATGATACATTTTGGTACTCCCAAGATGGATTGCAAACGGTGTGTTGTGTGCCTCCATCATGATTCTATACTTCAAGTCAGAATCGTTAAGAACACAAAGTCTGGAGTTGACTCAAAGTATTCCTTCTTCATCGATTCTTGCTTCTGGAATAACACCTTCTCGTACTTTCTTCTTCATACGTATCAGCTCTGGGTCTGTGGCTTAAACAGCTTTAACTTTATCGATTAAAGTCAGTTCTACTCGTATATTTGATATCATCACGTGGGTACTTAGAGCTTTTAACTCTATCTCCATACTTTGCAAGTCATACAAAATGGGCATTTGCGTTGACAATATCGCACTCGTACCCACATATGATCTTCTACTCAATGTGTCAGCTACTACGTTCACTTTTTCAGGATGGTATTGAATGGTATACTCGTAATCTTTCAACAGCTCGAGCCAACGTTGTTGCCGCATGTTGAATTCCTTTTAGGTGAACAAATATTTGAGGCTTTTATGATCCGTATAAATCTCCACTTTCTCCCCATACAGATAGTGCCTCCAGATTTTTAACTAGAAAATGACTGTTGCCAACTCCAGATCATGAGTAGGATAATTCCTCTCATATTCTTTAAGTTGTCGTGAGGCATAGGCTATGAATTTCTCATGTTGCATGAGAACACATCCTTACCCTTTGCCTGAAGCATCGCTGTAGATAACAAATCCATCCGAACCAAATGGTATTGTTAGAACAGGTGCCGAAATGAGTCTCCTCATAAGTTCTTAGAAACTCTTCTCGCATTCCTCGCTCCATATGAATTTTATATCTTTCCGAGTCAGCTGAGTTAATGGAGTAGCGATTCTAGAAAATTCTTCCACGAATCTCTGATAATAACCAGCTAAGCCCAGAAAGCTACGTACTTCGGTCACCGACTTCGGTTGCTCCTAAATTTGTATTGCTTCAATCTTCACCGGGTCAATAGATACTCCATGTTTTGACACCATGTGCCCAAAGAATGATACTTCCTCAAGCCAGAACTCGCATTTCTTCAGCTTGGCATATAGCTTGTTATCACGAAGCCTTTGAAGTACCAGCTTCAAATGACGCTCATGATCTTCACGGCTTTTGAAATAGATGAGGATGTCATCAATAAAGACGACAACGAACTGATCGAAATATTCTTTGAACACACGGTTCACCATATCCATGAAAGCAGCAGGAGCATTAGTCAATCCAAAGGACATGACTAAGAATTCATAATGCTCGTACTGAGTTTTGAAGGCAGTCTTTGGAATATCTTCTGCTGATGATATCCAGAACGAAGATCGATCTTTGAAAAGAATTATGCTCCTTGCAACTGGTCGAACAGGTCATCAATGCGAGGTAGCGGATACCTATTCTTGATGGTGACATGGTTCAATTCCCGATAATCAATATAAAGTCGCATACTCCCGTCTTTCTTCTTTACTAATAAAACAGGAGCACCCCAAGGAGGTGTACTAGGACGAATGAAACCGATGTCCAATAACTCATGTAGTAGGACCTTTAACTCCTGAAGTTCAATAGGAGTCATTCGATATGGAGTTTTAGAAATGGGTTTTGTACCGGGTTCAATGTCAATAAAGAATTCAACTTTACGTTCTGGGGGTAGACGGGAAGTTCTTCAGAAAATACGTCAGGAAATTCACTAACAACAGAAATATTATTCAAATCTGACGTATTTTTGTTTAAATCCATAACATGGGCGAAGAAAGCTTAACATCCATTTTTTAATAAACGAATGGCTTTATAGCTTGATATGATAGTGATTGATTTTAGTGGTTTGGTTGCTTAAATTCGCATAACAGATTGGTTAAGAATATAAAAACTAACAACCTTACGAAAACAATCAATTTTGGCATAATAAGTAGTTAACCGATCAATCCCTAAAATCACATCAAATGCAAGTATCTTTATAGAGCTAAGATCGACAAGTAATGTGAGGGTCCCAACTTGAATCAAGCAAGATTTATAAACCGTGGATGTAATAAAAGTTTCTCCTATCGGAGTCTCAACAGATAAGTCAAAGTCTAATTTCTCAGGGGTCAAGTTCAAATGTTGAGTACAAGTAGGAGAAATAAAAGAATGGGTAGAACCGGTATCTAATAAGGTATAAACTTCGTAAGAGTTTATGATTAACTTACTCGTGATCACCTCGTTCGGTTCCTCGTTTTTTGGGAAGTTACGAAAAGCGCTCTCACTTGAACCATCGATTTTGACTGGTGTCATCATTACCGCTAGAGTTGACTTTCGCTATAGGGCATATTCCACCCTTAATTGCTTCGTTGTACTCCTGTTTCATGATCTGAATCATTAATCTTCGATCCATATCGAATTGGGGTTGACCGCAATGTACAGGGTAATTCAAAACTTGATGATGGGTTCTCCCAATTGCTGTCCAGAAAGAGAAATACATATCATCTATTTTAGCTTTTTTAGATCGGACTTCTCTTTCCACAATATCAATGCGTCGTGCGGCTTTTACCCATGCATCCTTCATTCTCACTCGTTCAGTTGTTTCTTCTTTCAGCTGATCCTTAACATTTGAATTCTCATATTCCAGCTTTATCATCTTATACTCTGCCAAATAGTGCTTCTGTTCAAGCATCACATATTGGTAACATAAGCTTGAATTGTTGCATCCTTTTGTTTCACGACCGCCTGCCGTTCTTTAGCCTACTCTTCTAACTCAAGAATATGATTTTGCAATTCTACATTTCGATCATAAAGTTCTCCTAATAAATCCTCCTCAGGTTCCTCTTCTTCCTCACTCTCAGCTGCTACCTCTGCGACTAACTTGGGTGTAACTATTAGTTCTTCACTCACCCCATGGATATCTCTAATTCTTCTTTGCCTGAAATCACATTATCCTGGTTGGTGATTAGAGGTGTCTCAATGGTCTCATTCACTCTATTGTTAACATTTTCAACTGTCATTCTCAAATACTGTCACAAAATAAGTGTTAATTAAACAAATTAACAAGCCACATATTATCCCTATATTCTGATCGACCAATTAAACACAAATAAGCTTAGGTAGGACACACTAGCGAAGGATTTACTCGTCTCTTCCCTCCTATTTTTATTCCCCGATCTCCACCAGAGATCATATCCCTAAGCTCTGATACCAACTGTGACGCTCTCAAAATAAGTATACATCACATGTGACAACTGACATTTTGTAATTTAATTTTAATATTTATTGGATTGAATAAATATTTTTTTCGATGAATTAATTATTAGATTAAATAATTAATTGATGAAGTTGTGTTAGATTAATTTAATTATATGTGTCATGTTTATTAAATTAATGTGGAGAATTATTATTATTCGAAGTATGTAATTATGTGAGCTTATTGAATTAAAAAGGAATATTTATTGAGCCTAGTGTTATTTTAATTAATTTAATGATTAATTAGAGATTTAATAATTTGACATTATTAATAAATAAAAATTTTAATTATGTGACTACATGAATTAATGAGAAATTATTATATGTTATTTAAAATAAATTAAATTATATGTTTGATTTATTATCTGATTGGGTGTGACATAATTTAAACTATAGTATAAGAGATTTATACAATTAATTAGTTTTGAAATCTATTATTGCTAGCCAAACAAAGCCCTAAAGGGAGTTGATAGCAGTTACCCATGATTGGGTAACTGACCTCAACGCGTCAGTTCTTTTCCAGTATTATAAACGTCTTCTTCTTCTTCATTTTTTTCTAAGCCTGGCGTAGCATCACAGAAAGAGATTGAGAAATTTTTGAGGAGATTGTGAGTGTGTGATTGAAGAAGAGTTGATAAAGAATTCATCTCCTACTAATTTACACCTTACACTTTGGGTAAATTCTTCAACCCATTATTATTACGTTGTTAAAATTTTTATATTATATGGCTCTCAAATTTCTATAAAATCTCTGTAGATGGAGATTGTTTTGAATATGTGAATTTATACGTGATCTTATGTCATGGTAGCATGTTTTACTATATATATTGTATGATTCCATATTATCAGTTTCATAAAATATGTTGTATATAATTGCTTCAAAATTACAGAGTGTTGAATCATGGCCATATGGCCCTTACGCACAAATTTAATACGTCAATCATATATTATCCCTAAATTTTACACTTGTATATAATTACACATGTTAAAACGAAGTAAACAAAACTTGAATGGATGGATTTGGTGTTATAATGAATCCGTGGCAGTGAATTTTATGATTTATGTTCAAAACCTTCAAGAACATCAAGAACAGTGAAATTTACATATTTTAATTCTATAATTATGTGTTTTAATGGGTTAAAATCATTCTATAAATGTTGGGTAATGATTATGTATGAATTCTAGCTTGTGGGTATGTTAAATTGGTGAAATTAAGGATCATGTAGTGTTTATTTCGCTGAACTCTGTGTTCTTCGCAAACTGAGAATCAAAATTTAGAGTTTCGCGCCGCGGCGCCAACTCCAGAACTGAAGTCCCGCGCCGCAGCGCCAAGTATCCCGCTACAGAGCCAAGACATAGTACAACAGTGGCGCCGCAGCGCCACTTAGCATAATGGCCCAGAAATGAGTTTTTAAAATGTGTAAGTCTAGCAATGTGTTATTAACTTAATCTAATGAACATAAAAACTTGTTAGCCATATAATGAGGTGTTAAAATAAATTCTTAACACGTCTATAACACAATTACGTGTGAATTGAACGATTGAATGCATAGTTAGCTTATTGTTCATGAAATGTAAATTATGTGGCAATGAGTATAGTAGTTGACTAAGTGCAGTCATAATTCGAGTTAGACAAAAAGAATGAGCGTATGATGACTAGTTACATTATAATTAACTATAGTTGTGAATGGAAATGATATGTAAGATTAAATTCAAGGAACCTGTTTAATTAACGTGTAATCTACGCACGAGGCAAGTTTCCTAACATTACTTGTTATCATTATTCAAGTTTATAAATTTCATCGAGTAAATTCTCATTATTATTAATCAAGTTCAATTTGTTATGCTAAAGATTATTTATGTTTTCAAAGTATGATTCTGTTATACAATAATTGTTCTATTGTATACCTCTTGAGATTGTTATTCAATTTAAATATCATTATTTGTTGAACCTTGTTAGACTAGCGAATCCTTATTGATTCAACTAGTCCATAGTTGATGAACGTTCTAAATTTCAGAACCCTTATTGATTTATCCAAACCAAACTTCTTTTGGTGCGGACTCTAATGTCAAACTGAGATGAACAACCCTGTATAGGGATTACTTATGCGTTAGCGTTAAGATATTGTGCACAGTATGGTACTAAGGGCTGATCCCCCTAAGTACGAGAAGAAGAGTCCATAGTCTTATGACTATTAAAGGTTTCAAGTAACCCTTGATAACCTAGGACATAGTTCAAGGTCTTATGACCCTCAGAATTCTTTTGATTCTTGGTAATCATTTTTGGTTCAAAAGTTGAGCTTTATTTCAGAAGTTTTTGATTCCCTCGCATATTATTATATTGTTATTTCATTATCATACTTGTGGGCAATCATGCTCACTCTTGCGTAATAATAACATTGTAGTTAAGAACGAAAGAACCGACGAGCCTTCTTCTAGCAAAGGCAAGGACAAAGCTATTAAGTGATGAAGACGTATTATTAAATTTTAAGAATGTTATTGTCAAGACTTGATGATGTTTAAGACTTATTATTTGTTTATGTTTCCGCACAGATGTTTAAGGTTTATATGACCTGGGATTGTATTTATTATTCAGATGTTGTAACCCCATAAGAGGAGGATTTATTTCTATCTATTGCATGGTTTGCATTTATTATGGGTAGATAGATATATGATGTTTGTATAGTGAACACCAAATCATGTGAGAATGGAAGTACCCGAATTTGGGGGTGTCACAGGTTGGTATCAAAGCTGTAGGTTATGAACCTTAGGTGGGGGAACAACCTTAGGTAGTAGCCTTATAGGAAGAACATAGTGATGGAAAACTCTTATCGAGTTCTAAGAGATGAATTTCTTAATTCATTGAAGATAATAAAAGACTTTATGTGTTTATGTGTTAAATTATGTGCTCACTAGTACGACTTAGTAACTAAAACTTGAAACTGTGTTGTCAGGATGTCGGATGTTGGAGGAGCTAGTCGAGCTGGGGAGGAGGAACCCCGAGTGCCTACTGAGGAGGAGCCCCGAGGCATTCATATTGTCAGGGAGCAGTTGATATAGAGGGAGCCATCTCCGTTGATCACTGTTGTTGGTCAAGAGCATGAGCCTGAGACTGATCCAGAGGAGGATCCTGAGGAGGAAGAGGAAGAGAAAGAAGAGGAGTTCCCACTGAACTCCATTGATGCCGAGATGTACGATGAGCTATATGACCGTAACGTAGAGTTAAGTGACACTGTCCAGGATTTGACTGAGCGGACGATTATTCAGCAGATTACCATCAAATAGAAGGAGAGGGAGATTGTGACTCTTCACACACGTGTGGGAAACGTGGAGTGGGATTTGGATCACGAGAAGGGTCAAACTGAGGAGAAGTCCGAAGAAATAGAGAAGTTAAAAACGGAACTGAAGCAAAGCTCAGAAAGGCTGATCATAGCAGAGGAGAGCTGGGTAAGAGAATCACGTCGTGCTGATCTTGCAGAAGAGGATTGCCGTGCAAAGAAGGCTAAGCTTGGGGAGACATACTCTACACTTAATAATGCAATGGATGAGGCCCAGGATCGAGTTTTGAGGTACCCAATCTAATTTGAAGGACTACCATCGTACATGCTGGATCGTAGGACGATGTCTCGGATCATGGAAGAGGAACGCAGCAAGGCTCTTCGGCGCCTTAACAGGCAGTGATAGGATTTGTTTAATTATGTGAAAAACTTATCTGGTTTTTTTTTAGATGTAAATTCTGATGTGTTTATAAACAAAGGAATATTTTAATGTTTTAAATTGTGTAGATTCTTTATCTCGGGATAGTTGGTGTAAATAGCAGTGATGTTATCGTTTGATGTCAAAACTTTCGATTTGAATAAATATATCAAGTTGTTTGAGATAATGTGTTAAGTGATTATGACAAATTGTTGAGTAATGCCTTAACAATTTAGAGAAATAAATAAAGATCTAATAAGCATATATTTTAACAGAAATATGCCGCCAAGAAGAAGATAAAACCGTCAACCAGCTCAGGAAGAGTCAACGTATAACAATAATAATGTCAATGCTAATCCCGTCCAACAATTAGTGAACTTACTAGCTGGAGCAATGAATAATCAACCTCAAGCTCCACCGAATACATCATTTAAAGATTTCAAGGTTGTGGGACCGCCAGAGTTTAAAGGCTCCATGAACCCAATCGAAGCTCAGACTTGGGTTATGGAGATGGAGAAGGTTTTTGAGGTTGCAAGAGTCAGAGAGGACCAGAAGACCGCTTTTGCAACATTTATGCTGAAATCTGAAGCCAATTTTTGGTGGTAAGCAAACAAGGTCCATGGAGGAGAAGGTATGATTACCTGGGAGAGGTTCAAGGAGATATTTTTTGAGATGTATTTCCCGACTACCTCGCAGAACCAATTGGAGGTTCAGTTCCTGGAATTGAAGCAGGGGAATATGTCCGTACCAGATTATGCAGCTAGATTCAACGAATTGGCAAGGTTCACCACATATCAAGTGCACACGGACGAGAGAAAAGCAAGAAGGTTCGAACAAGGACTGAAGCCTTGGTTGTATAATAAGGTATCGATGTTTCAATTGAAGACATTCGCTGAGGTACTAGAGAAAGCCATACTTGCTGAAGGTGGAAGCGATGCGGTAACCAAATACAATCAGGATCAGAAGAAGAAGAAGAATGAAAGTGAAGGAAATAACAAGGATAGTAGAAGTAATACGGGAGGAGGTAATAATAATCAGAAGAGAAGGCAGTCCAACAACACATCACCCGGAAACCAGCAAGGAGGTCAGAAGAAAAGGATTGAATCGTGTCCGACCTGCGAAAAAGCTCATTTGGGAGTGTGTATGAAGGGTAAACGTGTGTGCTACAATTGTGGTCAGGAAGGACACATATCACCTAACTGTCCTAACCCAAAGAAGGGTGCCTGCTTCACTTGTGGTTCAAAGGATCATTTGGCAAGAGACTGTCCTAAGAAAGCAGTGGAAGCGCTCTAACCGTCACAGGACCAACCGCAACCAATCGACCGACCGCCAGGACTTTTAATATGACGGTGCAGGATGTAGTGCAGTCGCGGGATGTGGTATCAGGTATCATTTCGATCAATAGAGTTAATGCTTACGTATTATTTAATTCGGGTGCTACTTGTTCATTTATATCCGATGACTTTGCTAAGAATTTAGAATTGCCTAAGGATGAGTTAGAATACCCCATGAACATAGAAATCGCGAATAGAGAAATAATCCCTATTAAGTATGTGCATAAGAACTGTAGAGTAGATATTAAGGGTAATATCATGAACGTAGATCTTATCCCTATTCGACTTGGAGAATTTGATGTTATCTTGGGAATGGACTGGTTATTCAATTACGGGACAGTAATTGATTGCCAAAAGAAGTGTATTAACCTTATGACTCTGTCAAAAGTTGTGTTTTATGGTAGCAAGTCGCCTAGACAAGCGAGTTGTCTGACGATGATGCAGGCCAGGAAGTTGTTAAGATAAGGCTGTGTAGGATATTTAGCTTATATAGTCGACAGTCGTAAAGAGAATCCGAAAGTAGAGGAGATACCAGTAGAGAGGGATTTCATCAACGTATTTCCAGACGATTTGCCAGGACTTCCACTAGATAGAGAGGTTGATTTCGTGATCGATTTGGCACCAGGAACGACTCCAATATCGAAGGCACCATACAGAATGGCGCCGGTAGAAATGAAAGAATTGATGGTACAACTACAAGAATTACTGGACAAGAAGTACATTCAACCGAGCGTATCGTCGTGGGGAGCGCCAGTGTTATTTGTGAAAAAGAAGGACGGAACGATGCGACTTTGCATCGATTATAGAGAACTGAATAAGGTCACAATTAAGAATAGATATCCAATATCGAGGATCGATGATCTGTTTGATCAATTGAGGGGAGCGAAATACTTTTCCAAGATAGATTTGAGGAGTGGTTATCATCAACTGAAGGTGAGACCAGAGGATGTACCGAAGACAGCATTCAGAACACGATATGGTCACTACGAATTTTTGGTAATGTCGTTTGGTCTAACGAATGCTCCTGCAACATTTATGGGACTAATGAATGGTGTGTTCAAGCCGTTTTTGGATAAGTTCATAGTGGTATTTATAGATGATATTTTTGTATATTCAAAAACCAAGGAAGAACATGAAGAACATTTGAGGGTGACGTTAGAGACATTGAGGAGAGAGAAGTTGTATGCCAAGTTTTCGAAATGCGAATTTTAGATCGAGCGGGTGCAATTTCTTGGGCACATGATCGATAAAAACAGAATTTCGGTAGATCCATCTAAAGTTGAAGCCGTGATTAACTGGGATCAGCCGAAGACGCCGTCGGAAGTAAGAAGTTTTCTTGGATTGACAGGTTATTACAGAAGATTCATTTAAGATTTTTCCAAGATCACAACTCCGTTGACAAATTTGACTAGGAAATCGGTTAAATTTGTTTGGACAGAGAAGTGTGAGGAAAGCTTTCAAGAATTAAAAAAGAGGTTGAGTTCAGCACCTGTGTTATCTCTTCCGGATGATACAGGAAATTGTGTGGTTTATAATGATGTGTCGCATAAGGGACTTGGCTGTGTGCTTATGCAGAACGGTAGAGTCATTGCGTATGCGTCACGACAACTGAAAGACTATGAGAAGGGGTATCCGACCCACGATTTGGAGTTAGTTGCAGTGGTTTTTGCTTTGAAAATCTGGAGGCACTATCTCTACGGGGAGAAGTGTGAAATATATACAGACCATAAGAGTTTGAAATATATTTTTACACAGAAAGAATTGAATATGCGTCAAAGAAGGTGGTTGAAATTAATTAAGGACTACGATTGTGGGATTTTATACCATCCAAGTAAGGCAAACGTGGTTGCCGACACTTTAAGTAGAAAGGGTCGGGAGAAGTTGATGATGTTGACCGCTCAGAAAAAATTAATTTCAGCAATGGAGCAGTTGGAGTTAGAAGTGAATTATCCTATGAAAATAGATGAGAAACTGTTTCAGATGCAATCTGGTACAACCCTACTGGATAAAGTTAAGGAGGCTCAACTTCAGGACCATGAATGCAAAAAGGTGATAAGGAAGATACCTGAAGGAACTGAACCGAGATTTAAGATGGATAAGGAAGGAATACTAAGATTCGAGAATAGAATTTGGGTACTGCCAGTAACAGACATTAAGGAAGACATTTTGAACGAGGCTCATAGCTCACGATATTCGATTCACCCTGGTAGTACCAAGATGTACCAAGATCTTCGACAACATTTCTGGTGGCCTAATCTGAAACGAGATGTTGTAGAGTATGTTGCCAAGTGTCTAACCTGTCAGAAAGTGAAAGCAGAACATCAGAGACCGAGTGGGTTGCTACAACCGCTAGAGATCCCAGAATGGAAATGGGAACATATTACAATGGACTTCATGGTTGGCCTTCCGATGACTCAGAAAGGCTACGACGCAGTATGGGTTATCGTTGACCGACTGACGAAATCTGCACACTTCCTTTCGATCAAAATCAAATTCAACTTAGATCAGTTGGCGAGGTTATATGTGAAAAAGATTGTTTCGCGACACGGAGTTCCGATGTCAATTGTTTCGGATAGGGATCTGCGCTTTACATCAAACTTCTGGAAACGTCTATAGGAATGCATGGGTACGCAGCTGAGGATGTGTACATCATACCACCCTCAAATAGATGGACAGAGTGAGAAAACGATTCAGACATTAGAAGATATGCTAAGAGCCTGTGTGATGGACTTTAAAGGAAATTGGAACGATCACCTACCACTTGTAGAGTTCGGCTACAACAACAGTTATCACGCTAGTATTGGCATGCCGCCTTATGAAGCGTTATACGACAGAAATTGCAGAACTCCGCTTTATTGGGATGAAGTTGGCGAAAAACAATTACTAGGCCCAGAATTTGTACAGCAGACAGCAGAAATAGTCAAAGTGATCCGAACAAGACTGGTAGCAGTCTCAAGATAGGCAGAAGAAATACGCCGATTCACATCGTAAAAATATCGAGTTTGAATCGGGTAGTTATGTGTTTTTGAAGGTCTCTCATTGGAAAGAAAAGATCAGGTTCGAAAAGAAAGGAAAATTAAGCCCAAGATTCATTGAACCATTTGAAGTACTGCGAAGAATCGGAGAAGTTGCATATGAGGTAGCCCTACCTCCAACACTTGAGAATGTCCACAACGTCTTCGTTTCTGTATTACGACCCTACAAACCCGATTACAAGCATGTAATTGAATACGAACCCCTACATTTTGAAAAAGACTTATCTTACGAAGAAATTCATGTTCAAATTGTCGACAGAAAAGAACAAGTTCTCAGAAATAAAGTAATACCTTCTGTTAAGGTAATTTGGAGGAACCACAACGCTGAAGAAGCTACGTGGAAACTCGAAGAGAATATGATAAAAAATTACCCTCATTTATTTACTTAAATTATGTGTAAACGATTTTGGGGACAGAATCTTTGTAAGGGGGGAGAATGTAACGGGTCGAAATTATTGAGTTGTGATTCTGGGGACAAAATCCTTTTAAGGGGGAAAAGATGTGACAACCGACATTTTGTAATTTAATTTTAATATTTATTGGATTGAATAAATATTTTTTTCGATGAATTAATTATTAGATTAAATAATTAATTGATGAAGTTGTGTTAGATTAATTTAATTATATGTGTCATATTTATTAAATTAATTTGAAAAATTATTATTATTCGAAGTATGTAATTATGTGAGCTTATTGAATTAAAAAAGAATATTTATTGAGCCTAGTGTTATTTTAATTAATTTAATGATTAATTAGAGATTTAATAATTTGACATTATTAATAAATGAAAATTTTAATTATGTGACTACATGAATTAATGAGAAATCATTATATGTTATTTCAAATAAATTAAATTAGAAGTTTGATTTATTATCTGATTGGGTGTGACATAATTTAAACTATAGTATAAGAGATTTATACAATTAATTAGTTTTGAAACCTATTATTGCTAGCCAAACAAAGCCCTAAAGGGAGTTGATAGCAGTTATCCATGATTGGGTAACTGACCTCAACGCGTCAGTTCTTTTCCAGTATTATAAACGTCTTCTTCTTCTTCATTTTTTTCTAAGCCTGGCGTAGCATCACAGAAAGAGATTGAGAAATTTTTGAGGAGATTGTGAGTGTGTGATTGAAGAAGAGTTGAGAAGGAATTCATCTCCTACTAATTTACACTTTACACTTTGGGTAAATTCTTCAACCCATTATTATTACGTTGTTAAAATTTTTATATTATATGGCTCTCAAATTTTTGTAAAATCTCTGTAGTTGGAGATTGTTTTGACTATGTGAATTTATACGTGATCTTATGTCATGGTAGCATGTTTTACTATATATATTGTATGATTTCATATTATCAGTTTCATAAAATATGTTGTATATAATTGCTTCAAAATTACAGAGTGTTGAATCATGGTCATATGGCCCTTAGGCACAAATTTAATGTGTCAATCATATATTATCCCTAAATTTTACACTTGCATATAATTATGCATGCTAAAACGAAGTAAACAAAACTTGAATGGACGGATTGAAGGTTTTGTACTATTTTCAAAACCTTCAAGAACATCAAGAACAATGAAATTTACATATTTTAATTCTATAATTATGTGTTTTAATGGGTTAAAATCATTCTATAAATGTTGGGTAATGATTATGTATGAATTCTAGCATGTGGGTATGTTAAATTGGTGAAATTAAGGATCATGTAGTGTTTATTTCGCTGAACTCTGTGTTCTTCGCGAACTGAGAATCAAAATCTGGAGTTTCGCGCAGCGGCACCAACTCCAGAACTGAAGTCCCGCGCCGCAGTGCCAAGTATCCCGCCGCAGCGCCAAGACATAGTACAACAGTGGCGCCATAGCGCCACTTAGCAGAATGGCCCAAAAATGAGTTTTTAAAATGTGCAAGTCTAGCAATGTGTTATTAATTTAATCTAGTGAACATAAAAACTTGTTAGCCATATAATGAGGTGTTAAAATAAATTCTTAACACGTCCATAACACAATTACGTGTGAATTGAACGATTGAATGCATAGTTAGCTTATTGTTCATGAAATATAAATTATGTGGCAATGAGTATAGTAGTTGACTAAGTGCAGTCATAATTCGAGTTAGACAAAAAGAATGAGCGTATGATGAGTAGTTACATTATAATTAACTATAGTTGTGAATGGAAATGATATGTAGGATTAAATTCAAAGAACATGTTTAATTAACGTGTAATCTACGCACGAGGCAAGTTTCCTGACATTACTTGTTATCATTATTCAAGTTTATAAATTTCATCAAGTAAATTCTCATTATTATTAATCAAGTTCAATTTGTTATGCTAAAGATTATTTATCTTTTCACAGTATGATTCTGTTATACAATAATTGTTCTATTGTATACCTCTTGAGATTGTTATTCAATTTAAATATCATTATTTGTTGAACCTTGTTAGACTAGCGAATCCGTATTGATTCAACTAGTCCATAGTTGATGAACGTTCTAAATTTTGGAATACTTATTGATTTATCCAAACTAAACTTCCTTTGGTGCGGACTCTAATGTCAAACTGAGATGAACAACCCTGTATAGGGATTACTTATGCGCTAGCGTTAAGATATTGTGCACAGTATGGTACTAAGGGCTGATCCCCCTAAGTACGAGAAGAAGAGTCCATAGTCTTATGACTGTTAAAGGTTTCAAGTATAACCCTTGATAACCTAGGACATAGTTTAAGGTCTTATGACCCTCAGAATTCTTTTGATTCTTGGTAATCATTTTTGGTTCAAAAGTTGAGCTTTATTTCAGAAGTCTTTGATTCACTCGCATGTTATTATATTGTATTTTCATTATCATACTTATGGGCAATCGTGCTCACTCTTGCGTAATAATAACATTGCAGTGAAGAACGAAAGAACCGACGAGCCTTCTTCTAGCAAAGGCAAGGGCAAGGGCAAAACTATTAAGTGATGAAGACGTGTTATTAAATTTTAAGAATGTTATTATCAAGACTTGATGTTGTTTAAGACTTATTATTTGTTTATGTTTCCGCACAGATGTTTAAGGTTAGTATGACCTGGGATTGTATTTATTATTCAGATGTTGTAACCCCATAAGGGGAGGATTTATTTCTATCTATTGCATGGTTTGCATTTATTATGGGTAGATAGATATATGATATTTGTATAGTGAACACCAAATCATGTGGGAATGGAAGTACTTGGATTTGGGGGTGTCACATCACCCATTCTGAGTCGCCAAATACATGGTACAGAAATAACTTCAACATCATTACTACAATTGTCATGCAAAATACAACAACACATATACTATGAGTTTAAATACAAATATTGTATTCTAGACAATATCCACACACAAATAAGTCCTCATTACAATTATTGATATATTATTTTATAAAAATAGTGACGACTGCTAAAACAACTGTCTCGAAACATCACTCTACACCCCGGCTAGTTCCCGCTATATTCTCGTCTCCTAAGAAGAAAAATGGAACAAAAAGGAAAAGGGTGAGCTCAACTAGCCCAGTAAAAAATATTATAACTAAGATAATGTACAACAAATTATCGTTAGCCTTCAATAAATCAGATAAAATATAATAGACAACCAGTTTTAGATCAATATTCACAGCAGAAATAACAATTAATTAGAAGAGTTAAGTAGAGAATGAAATCTACTATCATCTATGAATTTAAAAGTCCATCATCAATATTTTATCCATGTAACATCAATCAATATAAATCTTTAATTAAATATTCATCTTTGCACTACGGCTCAAAGATATTCATTTGTATCACCAGTTGGTCAAGTTCATCTCAACACATGTCCATCTTTGCACTACGGGCCAAAGATATTCATCAGATAATCATTCATCTTTGCATTATAGGCCGAAGATATTTAGTTATATCATCATTTAGGACTGAGGATGATGAAAAATATCTTAAAGAAAATAAATCCAGTGAGATAAAAGATCAAAGATTAGGGATTCGTACTTTAGTTTATCCAAGTTCAAAAATACTCCATAATAATCAATTGTGGAGCAAAATTTAAAAAATGAAGATCAAAACATGGATACAATCAAAGATAGTAATCATAATAGATAAATTGGACAAAGAAAAGAACATTTAATTTTTTTGTGAATAGTGTCGTATTCGTGAATAGTGTCGTATACGTGAATAGTAACCCCTGACACGAAAAGGTAGAAATTCTACAAGAAAAATCATACTTTATGAATAGTACTCGTGAATAGTATCGTATTCGTGAATAATGTCGTATACGTGAATAGTAATCCCGACACAAAAAGGTAGAAATTTCATAATAAAATTCATACCAATATTTCGGTATAATGATATTGAAAGAAATAATATCATTTACGAAGAAAATAGCATCCCTTACCTCAAAAGAACAGTACTTCTGTCTGAAATACCGTATATAAAGCTGAAGGAAACTTGAACTGAATAGCAACTCTTAAAGTATCTAAATACTCACAAAAATACGCTCGATATTATTGAAAGAGAAAACTTCTGATTCTGGCTTGATTTTCAATTCTAACTAAGCACTTTATTTATAGAAAAATATTAGAACGTCAAAACAGACTAACCTGCTACCTGATGGCTTTACCTGTTACTATTCACGTACATCACTTTTGAAATAAAATTACAGCACATTTCTCACCAATCAAAAGTGGGGCCCACCCATTCTAAAAAATTTCTAAAATGTGTTAAATTTAAACAATAATCAGTAACTTCAATAATTCATAATAAATAGCCCTTTTATCAGAAAAATACGAATTTGATGTTATTTCCATAAGAAATTTAATTCTCTACAACTTTGTAGAAGAAAGTTTTTCCAAATTCCAAACAGAAAATGCCTGAAATTCACATACGGATGATTTTTAATACCTCCATTCTGATAAAATACTGATAAAACACCTAAACATTAATTCCTTCATTTATATCCACATAAAAATAAATATTTTTTTATCATATAAATTAATAATTAATTATTCACAAATAATATTACAGAATCACAATACTGACAACCAGTTCGTTCTCAGGAAAGAGGGGGCTTTCCGATAAGGATTTTTCCTTACTGGCGCGCAATTAGGTTACCAAACCCCTTTCCTTGACAGAACTTCCTTAGATATTGTCAATAATGCTATCTAATAATATTATTCAAATAATATGAATTATTGATCTGATAATGGGAAATATTGTGCAGTGACAATTATTGAAACAACAATAATATAAAATATCAACGCAGCAATTATTGAATCAATGAAATAAAATATTGAACAGTAATTACTGTAACAATTATTGAGTAGTACCTTTTTACGTAAGAATCAATAATTCAAAAATATTGTGCAATACCGTGTGCTACTGTGCAACCATGCGTATTACTGTATTTTAACCACAAGGTATTCCAACAGTGTTAACGGTAACAACTACGCCGTTATTTTTAGAAAACTCATTCTTGTCGTTTTCTTCATCCGACCGTTTTCCGTTATGGGCCCACAAATGGCTGTGCCGTCGTACGAATATTCTCCGATAGCAAGAATATTCTACGACCAAACGAATATTCCCCGACAACAATGAATATTTAATAACCACTTGCTTATTTTATAAAATTTGCACATATCACCTGTAACCAAAGCATTATATCAAATTAACACCTTATTATTCAAAATAATAAGTAGATGAAATTCGTTTTTATTTATAAAAAATTGGGGTCTTACACACGTGGTGTCAAAATATGGAGTATATGTTGACTCGGCGAAGATTGTAGCAATATAAAGTTGGGAGCAACCGAAGTTGGTGACCGAAGTACGTAGCTTTCTGGGCTTAGCTGGTTATTATCGGAGATTCGTGGAAGGATTTTCTCGAATCGCTACTCCGTTAACTCAGCTGACTCGGAAAGATACAAAATTCATATGAAGCGAGGAATGCGAGAAGAGTTTCTAAGAACTCAAGAGGAGACTCATTTCGGCACTTGTTCTGTTTGGACGGATTTGTTATCTACAGCGATGCTTCGGGCAAAGGACTAGGATATGTTCTCATGCAACATGGGAAAGTTATAGCCCGCGACAACTCAAAGAATATGGGAGAAATTATTCTACTCATGATCTGGAGTTGGCAGCAGTCGTTTTCGCGTTGAAGATCTAGAGACACTACCTATATGGGGAGAAAGTGGAGATCTATACAGATCATAAAAGCCTCAAATATTTCTTCACCAAAAAGGAACTCAACATGCGGCAACGACGTTGGCTCGAGCTGTTGGAAGATTACGATCATACCATCCAATACCATCCTGGAAAAGCGAACGTAGTAGCTGACTCATTAAGTAGAAGATCATATGCGGGTATGAGTGCGATATTGTCAATGCAAAGGCCCATTTTGTATGGCTTGCAAAGGATGGAGATAGAGTTAAAAACTCCAAGTACACACGTGATGATATCAAATATACCAATAGAACCGACTTTAATCGATAAAGTTAAAGTTGCTCAAGCTACGGACCTGGAGCTGATGCGTATGAAGAAGAAAGTACAAGAAGGTGTTATTCCAGAAGTAAAAATCGATGAAGAAGGAATACTTCGAGTCAACTCCAGACTTTGTATTTCTAACGATTCTGACTTGAAGCATAGAATCATGATGGAGGCACACAACACACCGTTTGCAATCCATCCTGGGAGTACCAAAATGTATCATGATCTTCGATATACATTTTGGTGGAGCAATATGAAGAGAGAGATAGCGGAGTTTATCTTGAGGTGTTTAACTTGTCAACGTGTAAAGGCGAAGCATCAAGTGCCAAAGTGTCCATTGCAACCACTTGAGATTCCAAAATGAAAGTGGGAACACATTACAATGGATTTCGTTACGGGTCTTTCCAGGGTTTCTAAAGGCATATATGCGATTTGGGTTATTATTGATAGATTAACCAAATCTGCTCATTTGTTGCCGATACGGGAGTCTTATTCCCTCGAACATCTTTGCTCGTATATACGTGGATGAGATTGTGAGATTGCATGGCATGCCAGTATCCATAGTTTCAGATTGTGACCCAAGATTCACTTCACAATTTTGGGTTAGTATGCAGAAAGCTATGGGCACGGATTTATGATTCAGTTCGGTATATCATCCTCAAACGGACAGCCAATCGGAAAGGACTATTCAAACTCTTGAAGATCTATTAAGACTCCGTGTCTTAGATTTCAAAGGAAGTTGGGAAAAGTACCTACCATTAGTGGAATTCTCCTATAATAACAGTTATCAGGAAAGTATAGGTGTGGCTCTATTCAAAGCATTGTATGGATGAAAGTGTCTCTCTCCAGTATGCTGGGATGAGGTGGAAGAAGCAACGTTGTTGGGACTGAAATTGGTACGTATGACTACAGAGAAGATCCAAATGATCTGACAACATATACAAACACCACATGATCGACAAAAGAGTTATGCGAATCTTCATTGAAAGGACGTAGAATTTAATATTAGGGATCATGTATTGTTACGTGTTGCTCCATAGAAGAGAGTTACAAGATTCGGGAAGAGAGGAAAGCTTAATCTATAATTTGTTGGTCCATTTGAAATTCTTAGCCTAGTAGGAAATGTGGCCTATAGATTTGCATTACCTCCAAGCATGTCTCGTATTCATAATATTTTTCACATATCTATGCTTCGTAAATATGTGAAAGACCCAAACCACATTATTGAGTTAGAACCAAACGAAATAGCCGAAGATTTAACGTACGAGGAGGTACCTGTCAAGATCTTGGATAAGAAGGAGCATGTCCTACGTACAAAGGTTAAACCACAAGTCAAAGTTTTGTGGAGGAACCATGTTATTGGGGAAATAACTTGGGAGTTGGAATCAGAAATGAAATCGAGGTACCCTCACCTTTTCGAAACACCAGGTACATACGTCATTCGAGGACGAAATTTCATAAGGAGGGGAGGTTGTAAGACCCCAACTTTTTATTAATAAAATTGAATTTCCTCTAATTATTATTGTGAATAATAAGGTGTTAATTTGATATAATGCTTTGGTTATGGGTGAAATATACAAATTTTGCAAAATAAGCAAGTGGTTATAAAATATTCATTTGTTGTCGGGGAATATTCGTTTGGTCGTGGAATATTCTTGCTGTCAGGGAATATTCGTTTGGTCGTGGAATATTCTTGCTGCCAGGGAATATTTGTACGATGACGCAACCATTTATGGGCCCCAAAACGAAAAACTGTCGGATGAAGAAAACGACAAGCTTGAGTTTTTTTTTTAAATAACGACGTAGTTGTTATTTATAACAATGTTGGAATACCTGGTAGTTAAAGTACAGTAATACGCATAGTTGCACAGTAGCACACAGTATTGCACAGTATTTTTGAATTATTGATTCTTACGTAAGAAAGCACTACTCAATAATTGTTACAGTAATTACTGTTTAATATTTTATTTTATTGATTCAATAATTGCTACGTTAATATTTTATATTATTGTTGTTTCAATAATTGTCACTGCACAGTATTTCCCATTATCAGATCAATAATTCATATTATTTAAATAATATTATTAGATAGCATTATTGGCAATGTCTAAGGAAGTTCTATCTAGGAAAAGGGTTTGGTCACCTAATTGCACGCCAGTAAGGAGAAATCCTTATCGGAAAGCCCCATCTTTTCTGGGAACGACCTGATTGTCATTATTGTGATTCTGTAATATTATTTGTGAATAATTAATTATTGATTTATATGATAAGAAAATATTTATTTTATGTGGATATAAATGAAAGAATTAATGCTGAGGAGTTTTATCAGTATTTTGTCAGAATTAAGGTATTAAAAATTATCTGTATGTGGATTTCGGTCATTTTCTATTTGGAATTTAGAAAAACTTTCTTCTTCAAAGTTGTAGAGAATTAAATTTCCTATAGAATTGACATAAATTTCGTATTTTTCTGATAAAAGGCTATGTATTATGAATTATTGAAGTTTCTGAATATTGTTTATATTTAAAACATTTTTAGAAATTTTCTAGAATGGGTGGGCCCCACTCTTGTCCTTGTAGGTGTGCTGAGAAATTTTTTCAATGGTGGTGTGCGTGAATAGCAGCAGGTAAAGCTATCAGGTAGCAGGTTAAGTCTTCTTTAGCGTTCTAGCATTTTTCTATAAATAGGATGCTTAGGTTAGAATTAAAAATCACACCAGAATCAGGAATTTTCTCTCTATAATATCGAGTGTATTTTTTTGAGTATTTAAATACTTTGAGAGTTGTTAAGCAGTGCAAGTTTTTTTCAGCATTATATCCGATATTTCAGCCAGAAATACTATTCTTTTAAGGTAAGGGATGTTATTTTCTTCGTAAATGATGTTATTTCGTTTAATATCATTATGCCAAAATATTGGTATGAATTTTATTATGAAATTTTTACCTTTTTATGTCGAGGTTACTATTCACGCATACGATACTATTCACGTATCCGACACTATTCACGAATACGATATTATTTATGAGCATTATTCACGAAGTATGATTTTTCTTGTGAAATTTCTACCTTTTCGTGTCGGGATTGCTATTCACGTATACGACACTATTTACAAATACGACACTATTCACAGAAAAAATAAAATTTTTTCTTCTTTGTCCAAGATATCTATTATGGTTACTATATTTGATTGTATCCATGTTTTGATATTAAATTTTGAATTTTACTCCACTATGGTTTATTACGAAGTATTTTTGAACTTGAATTATCTAAAGTACGAAACCTTGATCTTTGTCCTTCTATCTCACTGAATTCATTTTTTTAAAATATTTTTCATCATCCTCAGTCCTAAATAGTGATATAACTGAATATCTTTGGCCCGTAGTGCAAAGATGGACATGTGTTGAGATGAACATGACCAACTGGTGATACAAATGAATATCTTTGGCCCGTAGTGTAAATTTGAATATTTGGTTCAATATGTATATTGATTGATGTTACAGGGATAAAATATTAATGATGGACTTTTAAATATAGAAGATAGTAGATTTCATTCTGTACTTAACTTTTCTAATGAATTGTTATTTTCGCTGCGAATATTGATCAAAAACTTGTTGTCCATTATATTTTATCTGATTTGTTGAAGGCTAACGATAATTTGTTGTTCATTATCTTAGTCATAATATTCTTTACTGGGATAGTTGAGCTCACCCTTTTTCTTTTTTGTTCTATTTTTCTTCTCAGGAGATGAGAATATAGCGGAACTAGTCGGGGTATGGAATGATGGTTCTAGACAGTTGTTTTAGCAGTCCTCACTATTTTGTAAAATAGTGTATTAATAATTGTAATTATGACTTATTTGAGTTTAGATATTGTCTAGAAGACAATATTTGTATTTAAACTCACATCATATGTGTTGTCGTATTTTGCACGACAATTGTAATAATGAAGTTGTAGTTGTTTTATGTACTATGTATTTGGCGACTCGGAATGGGTTGGGTGGATTGGACCTATTCTGGGGGCGTCACAAAGACTCCCGGGGTTGTCTCCGGGGTTGGAACTGAGTATCTCGAGGTTGTCTCCAATATGGAACTGACTTCTCCGGTGTTATCTTCGGAACATGAATTTCACTTCTCGAGGTTGTCTCCGAGGTTGAAACTGACATTCCTGATGTTATCTCCGGGACTGAAACTGAATATCTCGGGGTTATCTCCGAGATGGAAAAAGACTGAGTATACCAGGGTTATCTCCGGGACTAGACTAAATATCTCGGGATTGTCTCCGAGATGGCAAACTGAGTATCCCGGGGTTGTCTCCGGGACTGTGCTGATTTGACTTCTACGGTTATCTCTGGAAGACGATTTTGCCATCCTGAAAGGTTAGTAACATGAATACAAAATTTTCGAGTGTCTATAGTAACTTTAGAATGTACAAACAATAATATATATATACACACACATGATGCGGTTTTGATTTTATGCGTACGGTTTTGGTTAGTAACCAAACCGGAACCATAGATTTGGTTATTCAACCCACTTAAAACCGCCACATACGTCAGAAATGTTGATGCAGTTTTAATTGATGCGGTTCATGCAATTTTTGATGCGGTTTCAATTCTAATTTGATTACTTACTCTGCCCTATATATATATATATATATATATATATATATATATATATATATATATATATATATATATGTGTGTGTGTGTGTGCGCGCGCGCGCGCGCGATGTACTAGCACATAGTACGTATATATGTGCAAATGTACTAGCACATAGGCATGTACTAGCACACCAATAAGGGAAGGAAATCATATTATAACAATTTTTAAGTAATTAACAAAAATACTCCCATAAAATATAATGGGGCTTTTGCCGGGTTCCATATTCATTCGACGTTCGATCGATCGATCGATCCATCTGGGAACGGCGAAAGAGGAGGAACCGAGGAGATCGATCCAGCAGCTAGCAATCCAGCTCTGACGCTCTCCAAAACCCTCGCCATCGTCTCACCGGTCAGTTTATTCATTCTTTTTTGTTGTTTTTTTCTTCATTTGGATTATTTGGCCCGACTTCTCCTTAATTCTTAGATGGATTTGAATTGTACGTGTTGATGTATTTGTATTACGTACTTGAACATCATCATCTCCATAGTTTCAAACCACGTTGCCGGGTCTATTACAGTTCTAGTGTTGGAAATTTTTGGCTCTTCCTTATCCTCTCCCTCTCTTCTCCAGGTTTTGGCTTCGTAACATCCCTGTCTATCCAAATTGCAACTTTCAATTTTGAATTTTTATGTAGCTTCTTCGAATTTCATCATTAGAGGCATAATTAGTGCAGATATTAGTCCAATTGAATTGTTCAATAGGTGTTTGATGAAATGTCTCATTGAATTCAACACTAGCTACTTTTATTTGCTTGAAAGAAATATAGTACTGACCTTAGATAGCTATATAATTAGCCATTTTGTGGGCATCTAAATAATTTGACTCATCTTTTGGTGTTTTGCTGCTGTGCTTTGTGTTGTGCTGTGCTCTGCTCTTCTATATATTTATTTAGATATTAAATAAGATTAATCAGAATAGAGTTTGCCTAGTTTTCTTAGTTTCTTATGTGAAATCGGCTTTCATTTCTACTGTTTTACATTTACATTTGGTTGATTCTGTTAATTTATACATGCACTGTAGTATTTGGTTTCTCAACTCTCTAGTTTGTGTTATTTTGATGGGTTATATATTTTGATTCTAGTGCAACTCACTTCAGCTATGTGCCAACCCAGTTTACTGCTCAACCCAGTTCGCAGACATAGTTAGTTCACTTTTGAGAGTATCCTTTATCATTTCATTAACCTGAAAAATATAACACAACAAGTTAAAGAAGGAAAAGTGATGCAGATATTGTTAACTTTAGCAAATGAATCTGATTTCTGAGTGTAATTTGTTTTGAGTTGATAATATCAAAATTTCGCATGGCACCACAATTAGATTTTTACCTATGTGTTGTTTTACAAACTATGTCTATTGTGGGACTTTCTCTTTCAATTGAATTGTTGAGTTGTTTGAGCTTGCTCTTACTTTTTCAATTGAATTGCAGTCATGGCTCGTCGTAAAGTAGATAAACGGAAGAGGATGAAGAGATTAGTTTTTTTTTTTTTTTGTCCGAAATAGTTGCCATGGTTACCTTATTCATGCAATTTGTTATATCTATGGTACGACATAGACGTATGAAAGCACTTACTCGATGAAAGTACACCCTTTCTTGCTCGAGCCAGCTAAAATTTATGAGGGAGCTAGTTTATGACAGTGACATTACATGCTACAATTACCTTAGAATGGATAGGGCAAGATTTATCAAATTGTGTGATATTTTACATACCACAGGCTTAGTAGTACAAAATATCTTCAAATAGATGAACAAGTTGTCATTTTCATGTATATGCTAGCCCATCAGGTGAAAAATCGTGTCAATAGTGTTATAATTTCATCGATCCGGTGAGACAATTAGTAGACACTTTAACAACGTACTCAATGCCATGATAAGATTGGAAGGTCAACTTTTTAAGAAACCGGAACCTATACATGAAAACTCTACTGATGATAAGTGGAAATGGTTCAAGGTATTACTTTAACTTAGATATTTGTTATCTTACTAGAACAAACTTTTTTTTCAATTACATATTTATCATTATGTTTTGAAAAAGATATTTCTTGCTAGGGTTGTCTAGGGGCTTTGGATGGAACATACATAAAGGTTCATGTCTCTGAAGAAGATAAACCTAGGTATCGAAATCGAAAAAATGAGATTACAACTAACGTGTTGGGTGTTCGCTCCCCGGGGATGCAATTTATCTACGTCTTACCTGGATCTGCGGTAGATGGTAGGGTACTTCATTCTGCAATGCATCGTAATCATTCTTTGAAAGTAAATCGGGGGATAAGAAATATGTTAATATAGTTTAATATTTATAGACATACACGCACTAACAAACCCAAACAAACACACACCCCCATGTATATATACAATCAACTTTTAACATCCTTTTTTATTTGATTAAGGTAATTATTACCTCGTAGATGCTGGATATACCAATGGAGAGGGGTTCCTTTCACCTTTTTAGAGATTAAAGATATCATTTAAATGATTGGTTAGATAGACATCGACCTACGACTGACAAAAAATTATTTAACATGAAGCACTCCTCGGCTAGAAATGTCCGTTTTGTTGGCCTTCTGAAGATAAGATGGGGAATCCTTAGAAGTCCTTCATTTTATCCTATTCAAACACAAAATAAAATAATTGTTGCTTGTTGCCTAATGTACAACTTTATAAGGCAATAAATGGCTATTGATCCACTTATTCTCTAATTTAAAAAATGCGTGAAATTAATTTTTTGTTTTAATATGACATTGCAGGTAATTTTATACTTACTCTCACATGACTGTGGATCAACTTATTCATGTGGGAGAGACCTTGTTGAAATAATGAAAGGAGAGAGAAATTGGTTTCTTACACATTAACACAGTTAATATCGTGATTGTAGAATTTAAGAATGGGAAATGCTACTAACATTAATATTCAAGGTGCATTTATTGTCTCTGAAAAATCTTTTACACCGTAAAGGATTGAAAATTGTTGTTATGGAAGTTCTGAAAATAATGTAGTTAATTTTAGGAAGTGTTTTAATAAAAATTTAATAAACTGTGTTAATGTTACACACCTAAAAATAAAATTTTGTGGAAGCGAATGCTTAACAAGTGATTTACTACATCTATGAATTGCTACATAGGAAGCTACTGAGTTCTTGTACTTTGCTACTGATATTATCTCATAGCTGAGCTTTTCCAGAAACACGGTTTGGAAGGTATGCGGTGATGGCTCTTTATAGGCAGAATAGTGAACTGTTACCAGAGAGAAGGGTAATCATTCGTCGAGGGCGGAGACTGGGTCGGTTTTCTGGAAGGAGACTTTTGTTATGCGTGTTTTCACTTGCTGTATTCTTCTCAATCTGTTTGGCTGTTTTTGGCTTGAAGATAATCTTTCATGGTGAGATTTAAAATAATATCTTTCATCTACCCTGTAACCATGACATTAACACGGCTCCAAAAAAATCAAGTTCCCTGATTATCAAAAGTTTTTACACAGGGATTTGCAGCTCACCGTGTTACTGTTTGTGACATTGACTTGTTTAACAGCATACTTGAAAAAATTCTGTATTGAAGCCAACTGGTTCTTACTTATTCTCGCAGTTCCCTATTACTTTGTGCTGATAATAGTTATATTTTTCGTTTGCTGGTAATGTTTGGTGATACTTTTTATCGAGAACCCAATGTTGTTGGACGTTGACATGAAACCGTCTAAGAAGCACCAAGTAGTTATGAGATAATCTCCTTATCAATAAAACTCTTTAGTTTTCTGCTATATACTTCATGTTTTCTTTTCTATTATGTTTCTCTTTTGCTCAAAATCTGAATTATATCTTTAATAATCTTATAAAATTGAGACAGGGTAAACCTCAATTGGAGCCTTAAAATTTCTGTGTGTAGGTAGGTTGGCATGCTCATCTGTCATCATTTGCTAGTATGCATACATAAATTTTTTGTTCACAGGTGAAATTGAAGGTGGTGTTGCATCAGTGGGAGAAGTGCAAGAAGTATTGCCAGAAAAACCCAAAAGGACACCCCGCAGACCACGTAAGATTAGTTTGAATGTATATTCTTATTATGCTTTTTGGTGGATGAACTTTTTTCATCTCTTTATTTAGTAATCAGTTTGACCGTCCAGACATCCACAAATATGGTACATTTTTCTGGATCCATCTAGTAGATTCACATTAGGGAATCCCATCTGTATTCTGACGAATCATATATAATCTTAAGGCTCTATTGCGGAACTTTTTAGACAGGTGTATTGTAACACCCATTTCCCGAATAGGAAAGAGAGGTCACATGTAAAACACAACAAACCTCAAAATAAGTAAATAGAGCGCTAATAGCTTCAAAATATTTAATAGTTGACAATCCATTAATGTCAAATTAAAAAGGATTCTCCAAAAGTTGACAAAATAATCAATACTTAAAATCAAATAAACCTAGATGGTCAAATGTAGTTCTCTTTACACGAAATTCTAAACCGCCCTTGCAAAACTGTCGGAATAAAAATACAACATGAGCTAAATGCCCAGTACGAATATGAAGATGTATAAATATACCACAATATATAATATAACCAAAAGAGTCGAATGAATTAACAAATGTGAATTACGAACAAAATATGAATATATTAAAATTAGTGAGACCAAGTACAAATGATGAACACTATCGAACGAACAATTGTAGTCAAAAGGATCTCAAACAAAATAAGGCTGAATCAAATGTTTATAAGGTAACAATTTCATAAGCTCAAATGCAAATAGCCAAAGGTTAACAAAATACATCGGTACCATGATATATTCAAATCAAGCCGGATAGTACGCACGACACATACGCAGTGTTCTAAAAATCCTCCCTAGGCGCCCCGCCTAGGCGCTAGGCCCCCCTGGCGCCTCACCTAGGCCCAAGGCGTCAAAAAAATCCCTCCAGAAAATTAAGCGGGGTCTAGGCGGAGAGATTTTTATTAATTTTAATAACTAACCAAACTCAATCTTGATATATTTGTTTTTCTAATTATTTACCATATTCATAATACAGATTGTAGCATATCAAATCACAACAAGAAGTGAACAATGTCAAGTCAAAATGGATAATTTTATTATAGTTGTAGTTTTTTGAACTTGTATCAACTTCAAATTATATAAATGATGACACATTGGTAATATTTAGTTTAATTCAATATAATTCTTAAATTTATGTTTAGTTTCTTAAGTTTTAATATTGAATTAAATTTTTGAAATTTGAAATTTTATTATTTAATAGCAATCTTGTTTATGAATAAAACTAATATGTTAAAAACATGTCTGAACTTTGAACAATTGCATGTTTGTGTTTGAATTTTGACATTAACAATATGGATGTGTTTGAATTTTTAGCAAAGACCTTTATTATCTTTATTATAGATTGTTTTACTTTATATTATTGTTTTGTTTGGATAAATGTAAGATAAAATATTAAAATTGACTTAAAATAAAAAATTTTACCTAGGCTCCCTAGGCGCTAGGCCGCCCACCTAGCGCCTTTTAGAATATTGCACATACGTCACTAATCCGCCAATCAAATTAAATCAAATCAAATCAAATACTTGGTCGACCCATACGTATCCTGAACAAACATATCAAATGGCCAAAGCGCACATTCAAAGTAACATACAAAACAAAAGGATACGCCGTGGACTGATCACACCGCCACGAAAGGTGCCATGCCTCGGTGTCAAGAGGACATGCCTGTGGTATCCCCACAGGTGGTTAGCTCAAGTATACCCCATAGTTGTAGGCGACGCCAAGGCGTTCAGTTGGTGAGTAACAGACACGGCGACCGTGCGACTTGGTTTTGGGGTGAAAGTCTAGCGCCTACCTTGGTAGTCGTCGCCTTGGACGCCTCGATGTCGACGACTTGTCGGCACCGACTAGCTACTCCGGATATGGATCGACCCACTGGGCAAAAAAAAATTAAACGACGTCGTTTGGAACTGGGCTAGCCCTAGTCGAACTGATTTGAGATATCAAAGAAGTGAAGAATAAGAACGAGAAGTATCAAATAATAGAAGAGAAAAAGAAAAGAAGTGCGATTGTGAGCGACCGAGAGAGAAAGAGAGACTGCGACAGAGAGAGTACCTTGTCGACTCCGACGTCCCCTCCGGCGACGCTCGTGATTCCGACCGGCTCTTCGGTAGGTATTTCCTTTTTCTTTCTTTCTCGTTTCTGTGCTCTGCTGCTTCTGTTTTTTTTTAGTGCCGACTTCTGCTATATATGATGTATGATATATTTTTGTTGACTTTTTTTCCCCTTATCATTCATTTCTATTGATTGCTGACTGCTTGTTATGTATATATATATATTATATAAACTTATCATTTCTAATTGTTATATATATACTTTTGAGTTTATATATATATATATATATAGTATATAAATTTATATTTATATATATATAAATTGAGCAAGGATCAAGAGCATTCCTCTTAAATAACATTCCTTCTTAAATTGCACTCCTTTATTAAAACTACGTCGTTTTGGAGTGGCCGCGGGTAGCATTTTTGTAAATAAAAGAAAAACAAGTAGGACCACTCTCTTTTAAGTCACTCCAAAACGACGTAGTTTTAATAAAAGAGTGTTATTTAAGGAGTGTTATTTAATAGGAATGCTCTTGCTCCTTGCTATATATAAATTATATATAAATATAATTATATTTATATATAATTATATGGACTTATGTTTACTGTTTCGCTTCTTTTTTTCCTTATCATTCATTTCTATTGAATGCTTGTTATGTATATATATATTATATAAACTTATCCTTTCTGATTGTTATATATATACTTATGAGTTTATATATATAGGGTCCGGTTCCTATCCGGACTCCCGCATTTTCTTAAAATGCGGACTTTATTATTTTTTTTACTTTTTTTTAAAACAACTAAAAAAAAGTTTAATATTCTAATATCCAAATCACACCCAAAATACTGTATTATGTAAAAATTTCAGTTCCATTAAATATTAAACTTTTTTTAGTTGTTTTAAAAAAAAGAAGCAAAAAAATAAAATAAAATTAAAAGTCCGCATTTTAACATTATCCGGACTCCCGAACATGATCCTTCTCCTATATATATATATGTGTAAATTATATATAAATATAAATTTATATATATATATGTTTGTCTTATATTTTTTATTTGTTTGTATTGTGTAGACAGTAAAATGGCGGAAAGTTCGGAGGCCGATAATTATGATATAACGAAGGACCCTAAAACAAAAGCTAAATCGAACGATCCGAGTAGGAAATATGGATATTGGCCGGATTTAAGTAATAAGGATGTCGTGCAATGTATACTTTGCGGGAAGAAATGCCATTCGGGCATCAAAATGCTCAAGCAACATCTAGCTGAAAATTTTAGAGATGTTGCGAAATGTCCTAAAACAACAAAAAAAATTATGAGGGAGATGCAAGCGACTTTGAATAGTAGAAAGAGGAACAAGCCAGTTGAGTTAGATGATGGTGATGATGTAGTAGAAGTGCAAGAAGAACAATCATCTGTTTGTCCAATCATGACTTCCAATGCTTCTTCTAACACTATCCCAAGTTCTGGGACGGCTTCTAAAAGGAAGAAAGTTTTATTTCAATTTCAAATGCCACAACCAAAAGCTTCAACAAAGATGGTTGAAACACTTCTAAGGAAGACTCCCGAAGAAGTTGTAGTGAAGAGGCATAGCAAGCGTTTGAGTCAAACGAGTATTGAAAATCATTTGAGGACACTGGAGGAAAAGGAGATTTAAAGTAATGATCGAGCCCATAGAGCAATATGAGTCGGGTTTAAAACCTTTAACGTATCATGAGTTGAGGGTTCCTTTACTTGAGAAAGCAAAGACCAAAACCGATGAGTTAAAGAAGAAACATGAAGTTACTTGGAAGGAATATGGTTGTACACTCGTGTCGGATGGTTGGATAGATAAGAGGGAAAGACAATTGTTGAATTTCCTTATTAATAATCCAGAGGGGACTTATTTCATAGGTTCTGTTGATGTCTCCAGTGAGTCGCAAGATGCCACAATGTTGGCAAATCTACTTGATAGCAAGATTTAGAAAATTGGCCCCGAGTATGTTGTTCAGGTGGTCACAGATAATGACTCCAATTACAAGGCAATGAGGTATATACTAATGGAGAGGAGGCCTACACTGTTTTGGACACCTTGCGTCGCTCATTGCCTAGACCTTATGCTAGAGGACATAAGCAAGTTGAAGCAATTCATGCCCACAATCACAAATTCAAGAAAAATCACAACATTCATTTATAGGCATTGCCGTCTTCTTGATGCGATGATGGACAAAACAAATGAGAGTGATCTTGTGAGACCCGCAGTTATTAGATTTGCTATTGCTTTACACACCTTGCAGTGCTTGTACAAGCATAAAGATGCACCGAGGCATTTGTTTATAAGCGAGGATTGATCAAAATCAAAGTTGTCTGCTATTGAAGCAGAGAAGAAAGTATGTGATACTGTTATTTTAACATTTTGGCATCATATTGAGGATTGCATTAGGTCATCACAACTTAATAGTCTTGAGGATTGTTGATGGTGATGAGAAGTCTGCTATGCCATAAGTTTTCGATGCGATGGAATGCGTGAAGAAAAAAATCAAAGATGCATTTGATAACAAACAAAGACTGTATAAGAAGGTGATTGAAATTGTTGAGCGGCGATGGGAAAGTCAAATGGAGCAAAAATTATATGGGGCTGCGTTGTTTCTCAATCCGGGCAAGTACTTTGTTATTAAAGAGGAACGTCGGGTATTTGCTGGTAATTTATGAGAAGACTTCAATGACATTCATGCAAAATGATGCCCGAGCTAGATTTGCTAGAAAAGATGAGCAATCTTGCCGATAACTATGATACTTCTCGAGATACTTTTGCAAGAGAAATGACGATTAGGCAACAAAAAATAAAGAATCCTCGTAAGTGTATTAAAATATATATAAAGATATAAAATCTAAATTATAATTATAATTTATATACATTCTTCCTTTCATCCCTTTAAAAATATTTATATTTCTTTTAAATGTTTGCTAGTTGATTGGTGGAATGCTTTTGGAGGGTGGAATGCTGAGCTATCCTCGTTTGCAAACAATTGGAGTACATTTGAGTTTGTAAGTACTTTCTATTGTTAGTTACTTTGTTCAAATTTCAAAAGTAATAAGTCATTCACTACTAATACTAACTATTTTTTATATCATTAGAATTTTATCATCAATATTATTATTTTTTGTTCTATTTATTTTAGATTCATATGAAGAAGAATAGATTGGAACACAAATGATTGAGTGACTTTGTGCATGTCTAATACAACGAAAGATCGTCTCAAGTTTCTAAAAGAGGCGTAAACTTGGAATTTTTTTTGATCCATTAGCCATTGATGATTTTGAATGGAGTAATGAATGGATCAATAATGAGGCCGATGTTGTTCATCCCAGGGAGGATCTTACATGGAATGATGTGGATCGAGCAACCGGTGCATCCAATACGCTTGAGGGTCGCAATCTTTCAAGGAGGGCTCGTGCTAATACTAGTGAAAATTCCATGACGTACTCTCGACGTGGTGGTGGTTCAACTTCAAGGGAAAAGGTTGATGGATTCCGACTTCGATGATGAAGTTGGTGCAAGAAGAGAGAATTCAAAATGACGATGAAGACGTGGATGATGATTTTGGAGAAAGACCACCCGCTTTTATATGAGAGTAGTTCTCGTGAAGGAGATGGAGATGATCTTTTCCTTGATGATTTTGCTTGAACGATGTTTCTAGACTAGTGTAGAGAGTTTAGACATTATTTTGGCTTGCTATGTGGTGTTTTATTAGTTATTAGACTACATATTTGTGATGGTTGGTTGCAACTTTATTTTTTATGTCGTGTTTGTTGAATTCTTCATTTCTTTAACTAATTTTTAAGGGTAAAATACAAATGTGGCTACTGAACTTTAGGTGCTTTTGGGTATTGAGCCCCTTTCTTTTGGTCAACGCAATTCGATTCCCTTTCTATTCAAAAATTTGGATATCGAGCCCTCAGGTGCCACATGTGCGTTGACCTCAAAACCTCAACTTTGAAATCTTGGTCTTGAGACCACCCGAGCACCACAAGACTAACTGTTAAATTAATCAAGAATTAAGTTTTATACCAAAATAATTCATTTCTCCCAGCCCCACCAGATTATTAAAAGACAAAGATACCCATTAATTTAAAACGACGTCATCTCCATTGTCTCTCTCATCTAAAGCTCAGCAATTTTGCATCTCCAAAAGTTAGGGTTTGCTAAATCAAGAAGTGCTTCTAGTTTTTTGGGATATGAAACAGCCAAAACCAGGAAATCGCACCTTCAAACTCCATTTTTCTCTCTCATTGAAGGCGATGACGAGTTCGGAGATTTGTATACGGAAGTCCTCACACCCTTTATGATTTCCTCTGCTCCTCACATGTGGCTCCGATGACGTGATTTCCTAGGTTTCGACCCCAAAAGTTCCGATTCAAAGTGGCAGCTAGGGATTTGGAGAGAGATGGTGAGGTGAAGCTACAAGATATCCAGAAAAGGGGTTTTGAAGTCCAACTTTAATAGATGAGTCTGAGATTAATGTACTTCATCGCCGATTCGGAGAAAGAGAAAGAAGATTGGATCAATTCGATCGGACGATCAATTGTTCAGCACTCTCTCTCGGTTACTGATAAAGAAGTGTAATAAAACCTTTAAAGCATTGAAATTATCTTTGTTGAGTTAGGTCTCTGATGATGTATTTATTTTTTTGTTTTATTTAATTGTTATGAATTGATTTAGTATATAACAATATTTTTTGGATAATTTAGTAGCTAAGCTTATGGTGCTCTAGTGGTATCTTGGCCAAAACCTCAAACTTTAGGTTTTGGGATCAAATCTGGGTACTGACAACTTTTTAGGAATTAATTTGATTAAAGTTGACATCAGCGATGCCACGTAGGCAGGTCAACACACATGTGGCACTTGAGGGCTCAATATCCAATTTTTTGAACAAAAAGGGGCTCGATTTGCGTTGACCAAAAGAAAGGGAGCTCAATACCCAAAATACCTAAAGTTCAGTAGCCACATTTGCATTTTACTCTAATTTTTAATATCAAGTGTTTTGTTTTTGGATTGTTATTGCTAAGTATTTACATAATTATGTCTTTAATGTTATTCCATAGTATTATGTTTTGAGTTTTAATGTATATGAATTTTTTTTTCAATATACTTGTCAAGATAAATAATATATAAAAGAAATTGTTAAATCCACAACAGAAAATGTTATTTTCACAATAAAAGTGTTGCTATAGATCCTATAGTGATGATTTTCACCGTCGCTATATATTTACAGCGACACTTTTGTTGTGAAAATAATAAAAAGTGTTGTGGATTTAACAATTCCCTTACTATACATTGCACATTGTAAACGACTTGTCGCCATACGGATGCCATGGTGGCCACTTTGTCGCCTAGGCGTCCTGGCAGTCGGCTACCGCTATAACTCGCCGTGGCGCCGTAACAACTAAGGTATACCCTAAGGACCGAGGTACAAAATGTAAGCCAAAAGTGGTTCAAATCATAAAGCTTACATGAACATCTCCAAATGACGTCGAATTATTTCAAATACGAACATATTTCACTATCACAAGATACCAACGATCAAAATAACTTTCTAATGTGAACGAAAATATATAAAGGATACAAACAAATAAAGTCTCCAAAATATATTTACATGTACATTTCTACAAATATCAAAATAAATACTAAACATAATTAACTAGTTCAAAGAGTACAATTACAAGTTTTTTGTATCAACTCCAATATGAAACTATCATATTAATTTCACACGGAACAATTATGTGAAATAATAGCCAAATTCGAAACGAGGAACAAAATAAACTAATTAAATTTTACAATAGTATCACTGAAGGAGTACGGAATCCGAACTTGATAACTAAAACCACTTATAGCACACTCCACAAAGTCTTATCCTCAAATGTCAACGATATCAAATACGAAATGTTTTTCACCACCTAAACATATTCACCTCGAATTAAATATAATCCAAACTAATAATTCCAAAATAATTCGTAATCCATTTAAGATGCTTTTAATTATAGTCGTAGATCACTATTAATACTCCAATACTTAAAAATCAATAACAAAACTTAAGAAATCTTAAAACCCTAATATGATAAATTATTCTTAAGACGTCAGTCCAATATTCTTGTTTTATCACTATTAATTAAAACTTATTTGTCAAATTATTTGATTATAACATAAACTAGACTTTAAATACTCCAATTTAGCCTCAAGAATCACCTAAATCGGATTTAAAATAATTAAGTTATATATTTTTAAATATTAGTACTTGTTGCTATAAATTTTAGATCAGTCCCTTCTTAAATATCATAACAAATCATATGTTAATCTTTAACTGTTCAAAATTGATGAACATATTCTCAGCTTATATATGTATAACATATCCAAAAATTATAGCAATCCAACGGTCGGATTAGGAGATATAATCCACGCAATATACCTAAAAATAGAGAAACTGATTTTCAGGTTTTAACGTTTACATTCAATCAAATTATATTCCTTAGTATAAATTTATCTTCTCTTTCTAATTATCATAATATCTAATTCCATGCCTATATTTTATTTAAAAATAATATGTAATTTTATAACCCTCATAACTAAACTTGCCTTTTTTCAATACGCAACAGTAAGGAATTTGACTTTTGAGTCTCCTAGAGCCTTCAACATTTCTTTGTCTTCACAAAAATTGTAGCTCTCGAAAAGATACACGAAATAGACTCAAGAATCATTCGATTTGGAGTTGATATGATTGAGTTACGAATTTTCAAAATTAGGGTTGAAAATAGTGATGGGAATTGGGACAAGTTGCGGGTTTCAGCGATTTAAGGCATGAAGATGACATCAAATAACTTCTCTTCCTCTTTGTAATTGTATAGAACGAAAAACTAAAGAAATAGGCTTTGGATTCACTCAATTTCGACTTCAGATGAATTAATTATGATTTTTCTAATAGGCTGTACTTCGTAAAAGTATTCTACACGGGAATTCAACTAATTTAAATTAGAATAGGATTAGGGCTAGATCTTCACTCTATAAATATAAATCGGAAACAATATAAGAGTTAACAAAACCTTAATGGACTCCTTAATTTTAATTTAATCAATTATTTAATTCTTAGAATTTAACTTTCCAAACGAAACAAGGAAGAAAAAAATTTAGTAACTTACCTTTTTAATTCAATTGTGCTTTTTAAAAAATTTAAATCAACCCTTAATTGTAAAAAAGAAAATTTGGATAATTTCATCAACATTTAATTAATTAAATAAATAAATAACAGGTTATTATATGTATCGCGTTAACTTTAAGCAGAATTTGTTTATATCCAAGGATACAGACAAATGCAAACTACAATCATCATACAATGTGGGATTATATAATATAATGGCACTAACAATATCATATAGTTATAAAATTAAATCAATCAAATACGATTGTTCTACAAGACCAAGACTCTTTATCACATGTAAATAGAAACAAATTCTATAAATTTAACCATATGAAATTGTTGTAACATGAGATTTGTATGAAATATGGGTCTCATGGCCATGCAAGTTAAATATCCAAACAAAATCATTCAAGCGTACAATGAATCGGGGTCGGGGGCACTCATGGTCTTTTTTGGATTAGAATGCCAAGTTTAAGTGATCATATGATATTATGTTACATCTATTGTTACCATGTTAGCAAGTGTTAACTATTGAAGAAAAGGCCTGGGTGAATTCGTTGAGATCTGAACAAAAATGTCGAATTGCAGTTAACAAGCCATATAAACTGGTCCATGACGAAATTTCTATGGAACTCTTTCTTGTTATTGACAACATTCTCATGTTTTGAAATTTTTATTTTGTTTCTTATCAAATTTTTTTAATGTTTATTTGTCAATATTTTTATTAAATGTTTCTCTTCATATATATTACTTTCAGGTTTTTTCCCTTGTGAGGTTGGGTTTTTAGACTCGGTTGATGATCTTGTTGAACCAAAGGGTTCTACAAATTTTACACAATTTTTATTGGGATATGTAGAAAGAGAGAAAAAGACTTCCCAGAATTATCCATCTGATCCTAGATTTGGAGGACATCAAACCCTTGAAGAAAGAGAGCGATCCTTCTATGCAAGCAATCAAACAATTCATTGTGGTTTCGTTAAAGGACCAGAAGGGTTCCCAAGCACTGGATTTGATCTGGATGTGAAGGACAAAACATTCATGAGTACCTGTAGTGTTGTGGTATCTTCCTGCATCTTTGGAAGCTCTGACTTTTTGAGGAGGCCTACCAGCAAACTGGTAAATAAGTTCTTTTCTTTCAAGTTCCCAGTATGTAGTAACATCTTTGGAGAAGAGTTTGGACTTGTAATGTTTGGATGATGCTTGTACAAGTTGATTTCATACTGTAATGAATTCAGAGAATTACTCAGTCATCTATAAATATTCATCTCACCTCTTTCAAAAATTATGTGACATGTTAAAAATTATATTTCATGATGACAAGAAGACACTTTCAAATTCAGTTCTTATATATGCGTATTAAACTGAAAAGCATTGAAAAATCTTAAGATAGCTATAAACCAAGAGAGGGAATATCCTTAATGTAGAAGTGGAAAGCTAATTACACTTCTTTGATAAATAAATGGAAAGCTAATTACACTTCACTATTCCCTTACTGTGAGATAAATATGTTTGTAGTTTGATAAGCTTTACTGTCTGACTGAATAATTTTGAGTCTTCATGCCATTTATTGCTATATCAGTACGAGTACGCTTATATTTTTTCTTTTCCTAAAAAGTTAACCTTTTATTAGTATTTTTTTTATTTTCTTTTCCTAAAAAGTGAATCTTTTATTATAATTATTATTGTAATAGAATTAAAATGTAGTTTCTACTGAGAAACTGCTTCATTTGGCTGTCCTGTTGGATTTTCACTTAAACTTTGGATTGCTTAGACTTTATCCATCACATTAGAATAGTATGATTTGCAATTTTCGTGTGAATGATTCTAAGGTTACATGCTTGTCGCAGATAAGTGACTATTCAAAGGAAAATGTTTGTTTCGTCATGTTTGTTGATGAGCAAACACTCCTGAAACTTTCAACGGAGGGAAATGTTCCCGATGATAGAGGCTATATTGGGTTATGGAGAATAGTTGTTGTGAGGAACTTACCATACAAGGACATGAGGAAAACTGGGAAGGTGCCAAAATTTTTATCACATCGCCTCTTCCCTTTTTCTAGGTGATCCTTGCACCATCTTTTTATCTTTGTGGTCTTTAGGGCTTATTTTGTACCATTAAAATTTGACCAACGCTTTTTCTTATGTTTTTCTATCTAATTCTTGTTCTTAGGTATTCGATTTGGCTTGACAGCAAGATGCGACTTCAGACTGATCCAATGCTCATCATTGAATACTTTTTGTGGCGTAGTGGGTCAGAGTATGCTATTTCAAACCATTATACTCGACACTGTGTCTGGGAGGAGGTACTCCAAAATAAGCGTCTAAATAAGTACAATCACACGGCCATCGATGAACAGTTTAATTTTTACCAGTCTGATGGTCTCACCAAGTTTGGTCCTTCAGACTCAAATACTCCTCTTCCAAGTAGTGCGTGTCACTGATGTCTTTTCCCACTTTGTAGATTACTTCCTTTCATCTGCAATTTGTTGCAAGGAGCTTATGCTAATGTTGTTTTTGATGCCCTTTACAGATGTACCTGAAGGTTCATTTATAGTCAGGGCACATACACCGATGTCAAATTTATTTTCATGCCTATGGTTCAATGAAGTTGATCGTTTTACGTCACGTGATCAACTGAGCTTTGCATATACTTTCTTGAAACTGAAGAGAATGAATCCAGATAGACCATTCAAGCTGAAAATGTTTAAGGTGATTTATCTTCTTCTTCAGGGAGTCCTACGTGACAATCTGCTAACATTAGTGTTGTTGTTGCTCAGTGGTCACTATTAGACCTGACAAAATATAGTTATGGGTTGATTTTGGTTTATAAAATTTGGTTATGGTTCTATTTAAGAACTAAAAGCACATTACTTATTTTTAATATGAGTTGTGTAGGTTAGAACTATATAGTTATGGGCCAAATATAGTTCAACTCATATTTCAAATTTCAAGCTTACTATTATTATGGTCCAATTAAATAAATTATTTATGATATTTAATTTCTATATTTCTTCACCTTCTATCTCTAATGTTTTATGCATTCTTCCTCTCTTTAAAATTTTTTAGATTTTCTCTCCCGAAAATTTTTGTACACTTGTTTTCTCTAAAAATTCTTTTACGCTCAATTTTTTTTTATATATATATTATCTCTCTCTTAATTTTTTTTATAGAAACTGGTTGTAGAATTTTTTTTTAAAAGAATTTTATTTTTAAAACATATCCATGAATCTATGTAAAATTGTAACAGTGGTATGATGATGCTCAATTAGTCAAAATAAGAGTAATAACATTTTAGGAATTTCATGTTAGATAATTAAGAAAAATGTATATCTAATTTTGGAATGAATAATAGTAATTACAAGAACTATTTTTTATAAAAGTCAACTGAATTGCATCAATTTTAAATTTAAAAATATTTCTAATAAATTGGAATGCATGGAACTAAATTATTTTGAAGTACAATTAATTTTTTTGTTTAGTTTCTAACCCATATCAATTATAATTTTTTCATACATTATGTAATCATAACTTGATAAATTTAGGAGTATACATGAACACAAAATTCATAAAATAAAAAAAAAAATTAGACACTTTTTATAAATCAGAAGTAAAATATTAGAAATGCGTTGGTAGAAAGAAAAGCTGTAATAGAGCAGTAGTGGTATTCAAACATATTGCGTAGTATTAAGAAAACTGTAATAAATACTTGAAAGTTTTTTAAGAATTCTGTTTTTCAAATAAAAAAAAAAACTGAAAGTTGATGAAAGCAGGAGGAACCACCTAAAAACAGCAGCAGGAGGAGAGCGCCACTTTTAGTATAGATATGATTTATTGATTTGGGAACTAAAAAAAAATAATTTGGGTCCAAACCAGTTAACTGGTTTAGGCCTGTTTTTCTTTTAAAAAATATGGTTCAAAACTTTAACTAACCCAAACAACATAAAGTAGTTAACAAACTAGTTAATTTGGGTTGACCCACCAGTTTATAAATCAATTTGCCAGGTCTAGTCACTACGGTAGCAACTTTACAAGAATTGGGATTTTTATGCAGACACTTGTCTTCTAGTGTGGTGGCTATATAGCGGCTATATTGAAACTTTAGTTGTTATTTTTTGATATGTTTGTTAACTCATTTAAATTCTTTCATTCCTAAAGAAAAGAAATAAAAATTCATGTATTATTGGGAGCTGGGTTACAGTACAGATCACGCGGTACACAATCTTGCGCATGTAGATAGGATTAATATTATCAACTTAACCACAGCATAGGTTTTGAATTTTTTTGTCATCTAATATAAGCTAGGCTTGCATAATTTTAGAACATCTGGGACATAATGATGAATCTGTTACTCCATTTTGATTTTCCTTCTTGTATTGGGATGTGCCAAATATGCATGCTCAATTCACACTAGTGCAGTTTTGTTATTTGAGGTTGTAATATTCGAAGAAACAGCTACTCTAGACTATATATACATATAAATATCGATGTATGATTGAATGTTACTTGAAGAGTTGAATATTTGATAATCCTCACTCAGAGTTACTACTGTCAATGCAGGACTGCGAACGCAGAGCACTGGCAAAGTTATTTCGACATAGAACTGTCTTGCCATCTCCTCCTTAATAAAACTAAAATTCTTTTTTTGCACTTATGCCAAGGTAAGGTAAAGCTGCACTTTTGCATTTTGTTCTCTCCCTCTCTCTCTCTCCCTCCCTCTGTGTTTTGACTGCCTTCATTTTCAAAATTTCCTCCATCATGCAAAATAAATTGTAATGACCTTAATCTATTTGGTTTCCAACCATTTGATTGTCAATGAAATTGTAAACCATTTCAAACTTGACTGCAGGATTGCATATAGAGAACTCTTGTTTTTGATACTGCAGTGGAATCAGAGATATTGACCTTGGTGGTCAGAAATATGCCACGACCTCTTGGATATGGCTCTCAATGGACTATTCAGGATTTTGACAAGAAATTCAATATCCCAAATGGTAATTTTTACTTCTAATTGCTCGTTGTCATGTTTGATCCCACTATTTGTTACACTGAGGTTTTGTATAATTCAAAATGTAGGAGCAGCTGACTATCCACTGGTGATGTATTATAAAACTTTAGTTCTGCCCAGCACAAGTTAATGGAGGGGACTGTTTGTTATCTTAGTACCTTAAGTCCCTGTATATGTATTTTTTTTATTCAGTTGTATTGTTATCTTAGTACCTTAAAGTACCTGTATATGTATTTTTTTTATTCAGTTGTATTGTATACAAGAACTCTTCTACTGCTCCAATTTTGACATTTTGAAAAAAACGATTTTTGGCTAAATTGGTCGTCTTACGAACTTAATCAGGTTGGACTTAAACTGAGTGGGAGCATGCTTTATGTGAACCATCATTTTTGCCGTAGGTAACCTTGTGGAGTCAGGTCAGAAATTAAAAAGAAAAAAAATATCGTAATAGGTGAAGATCACAATTTTGACGCATTAACCAAGCAGGATTATTTATTTCACAATTCTGAAATGAAAACCGTTCTCATTGCAAAAGATCTGTGTTCTAGTTTAATTAAATTCGTTGCTTTTTACACCAACTTTAAGTAAATTGTATATAGTAAAATTTAATTGAAGCTCCAAATTATTTTTTTGACTGTACCAAAAAGTATACTGGTACTCCATAAGAGTGCGATACTTGCTCCCCTTCCTAAACATGTAACTTCACTTCAATGTTCTTAACTTTCAAGACTAGCCTTACACCTAAGGCATTAACTTCAGGATCCGACATAAAACTTCATGAGCATTTTTTTAACACAACTTTTATCCCCTATTCGATTACAATTTATTCCGGTTGAGGAACTCCCCATGCAATTGGATTACGACTTATTCTGGTTGAGAAACACCCGATGTAATTCGATTATGACTTATTGCGGTTGAGAAACTACCGATACAATTTGATAATGATTTATTCCGGTTGAGGTACTCCCTGATGCATTTCGATGATGATTTATTCCGGTTAAGGAACACCCTATACATTTCGATTATGATTTATTTTGGTTGAGGAACTCGATTACGACTTGATTCGACGCAAAACGCGTGGTGGTAATATTTTGATAATAAAACAATAACACTATCACGTCATTCATAGTTGCATTCGGCATATGATATAGAAAATGAATGAACACTATATATATAGGGAAATGATCCATAACATGTATTTGCTATGGATGAAAAATAGGCAAATAACATCATAATTATACATTACATAAATTAAGGGCTGAGATTTAAAAGGCAAATACGACATCCGCTAGTTCAACTAGCGGACGCATAAAAAAAAATTGGACCAAATTGCCCCCAAGTCTAATCTTCGTTCGATAGTTCAACTAGCGTACGGGCAGTTAACCCTCCCTTCTCCCTCCTGCTGCGATTTCGAGCGAAACCAAACCCTCGCTGCAATTTCTAGAAAGAAAAATTCTATGAGAAAGCTGAGGAGAGAGAAAGAAAAAGACTATCCCATGGTAAATGGTGCCAGAAGGCATGAAAGTATTTCTAGCGAACCATTTGGTGTAAGGAACAAAAACCCTGCAAATAAGTTTACTCCCAGCACTTTAGGTGGCAATTATGATAGGATGCCAATGTCAATGGAAGTTCCAGATTCAGAGTTTCATGATTTTGACAAGGATCGAACTGAAAAATGTTTTGGAGAAAATCAGGTTTGGCTGCATACGACAATGATGATGGGATGCCACGGTATTATGCCATGATTCATTATGTGATCTGTTTAAATCCATTCAAGATCCGGATAAGTTGGCTTGGTTCCAGAACCAACAGTGATCAGGGTTAACTAAACTGGATTGGTTCTGGTTTCTCAAAAACATGTGGTAACTTCAGACTTGGCAAACAGGAAATCAATGACTACGTTAACTCCTTTTCTCACAAGGTTAGGTGGACAGAAGGGTCACTGGGAGGAGTTCAAATACATCCCAGGCAGCGAGATGTTTGGTCTCTTTACAGGTATTGGTCCCCCGAATGGAATGAGCTGACAGCGGATGAAGTGATACACCAGCATGACATTGTGGATTGTGGAAGTTCTTGAAGATTATGATGAGGAACAAGGTGTTACTGTGACCCCTTTAGTTAAAGTCGTTGGATTTAAGACGGTGTTGTCGACGTCAGGATTTTTATTTCTCTTTTCTGTTCTTGTTCTTTGGTGTTCGCATGTTAGGTGAGATTTGTTTGAAAAAACAAGTTGTGAAAAGGTTCGACATGTATATGTCGACGATTTGACTGTAAGAGTCGTCAGTTGGTTTTTTAAATGGTTGTACCAACACAACCGAGAAAAGGTTTGCACATTGACCCAGTGATGTGACATTGCTAAACGAGTCTGTGAAACCGAGATTTATTAAGGTTCGAGGACTTGATTATGCGGAGGGAAGGTGTTAGGTACCCTCCGACATCCGTGTTGCCACGGTGACCGCCACTTTTCAAGAAACTTTTATATGAATGTGTGTGTGTGTGGGTTAATGTGCTGTTATTTGGAAGTAGTGTGAGGCCTCGTTCACACCTATATACACAAGATTTGAATTTATGTAAAAATTCAGTTTTAAACAAGATATAGCAGTGATGTTTTGTAAAAGAGATTTTTCAAACCCTTATGCTCAATAGTAATTCATACCTTTTGATACTTCCATTATATTAAATGTTCGGCTGGATTGCTTTTATTTTCGAGATGCGAAGCATCTTCGAGAAAATAATGTACAAAGCAGTGCCGAATTCCTCATGGGCATGGGAGCCATCTAAGGAAATCCAAACACCGTGAATAAATTTACAAGCTGCTTACAGCTGAAAATGTCCATCACGGGAACCGAATTTATACTACAAAAAAACCAGTCATTGCCGACGGTCACTGCCGTCGCCTATGACTATAGTGTCGTTGGCATAGATGTCATTGGCGACGGCAGATACCGTCGGTACGCCCGTCGCCCTACAGGTCGTCATCCCTGGTTCCCGTCGCCAGCCGTCGGCATCATTTGTTAGAGTTTATGCCCTAGAGGCCAATTATTTGATATAATTGCTTAACATTTTGATATTATATTTGATTGAATAAATGAATGATTTTATTTACTGCGTTATATAAATATTAACATAATAAAATTTCTTAGAATAGTGATACAAATTATATAGTTTCAAGTATGTGACTTGAATATGAGATTATATAATTACAATTAGTATCATTGCTCTTAAATGTCCCTAGTCGAGTATCATTGTTGATAGGACACCATTGATGCATTGAGACTAGTATGTGGATTGACTGATGACCAAATCTCATTGGTCATAAATATATGAGATATTAAGTCAATGCATAGGTATGTGTTAGAGAACGATGTACTGGACAGACCCACCATAAGAATTCTATGTGGAACATCAAAGTGTCATTAGCGATTCTCATAGTGACAATGATGTAATGGTCCTCTGACCTGAAATCACTATATTACTATACGAGAATTTATGTACTTTGATATTATCAAAGGTCACCTTTAATAGGGTGGACTATAAATGTGATTATTGGGTACATCATGAATCGTGTGAGAAATATGAATGATCTAGATAGAATTTAACCCTCCTATTTATTAGGGGTGATATCCATAGGCCTTTTGATTGAGTAAGACTATGAAATGCATGGCCATGCTCAAATAGTGATTTGTTTCATATAGTCTACTCATTGATCAAGAAAACTCAGATTAAATTATGAAGAGTATGACACATTCCATGACTCGAGTTTAATCTAAGATATCAAGGTTAAAAGGATTAAATTACATTGAAACATTGGTCACGAAAAAGTTGCATCGAATCATCGATCTTATTATTACTTGGGTAGCAGTGATGCATTACTAGATGCCGCTCACTGTTTATAATTTTATAATATGATTTTAAAATTATTGCCTACGTAATAATAACCTATAGGGTCACACACAAAGAACGTAATTAAAAGGGAATTAATTTAAATTGTAAAGATTTAAATATGTCAATATGATTGATAGAATTTAAATTAATAGGATAACTTATATATAGATATATTAATTAAGTAAGACTTATTTAAGATATATATATAAAGTCGAATTTAATTAGATTAGGATTTTGATTAATTCCTATTAACTACTATATATATGATATATAATAGCCATTTTAGGTAACGAATCATAACCTAAGAAAACCCTAGCTGCTCTTAGAGGGAGACTAGAGAGAAACAGTTTCGAAAATCCTCATCCTTGGTGGCTAGTACCGCGGTTCCTTTTTCTGCAGATCGTACGACGATTCACGGGGCGTTAGTGTGGATACCGTAGAGACGCAATTCGTTTGGATTGTGTTGGAGATTCAACTGCATCGATTCTAACTTCAATAATCGGTATAATTTTCTAACCACTGAATTAATTTGGTTTTCGCATGGATCCTGTTTTAGGGTTTCGGATTTGGCTTTATAATTTATATTTTCTGCTGCATTTTTATGCCGAAATCCCTGACATCATTGTCATTGGCGACGAACGTCATTCACGACGGTACATGTCAATGCCGACGGCTAGAGCGACGGCGAGACCATCGGCAAAGACTCCGTAAAGTTTTTGAGGGAAAACCCATTCCCGACGGTATGACCGTTGGTACTGACTTTTATAGCCGTCGGCAATGTCTTTTACACATGACTTTCGCATATGTCATTGGCGACGACATTGCCGTCGCTATTACCCCCATCAGCAATGACCATATATATTTTGAATTTTTTTTTATTTCAAAATTTTCCTGTTCATTTACAAATATAAATGTACACCTGTTATAAACTAATAACAACCATCAAATAACAAGCAAATATCATATAATTCACCATTGAAATAGTAATCAAAATCAAATATATAGATCAAAAATAAAATGGCCGTCGGTACAACTCAAAAACTATACAAGTACGTACATGAAACTCAGAATATAACATAAACTAAACTAACTACAACTCGTCGCATGTCTCCATGTCATTGACTCGACGGTCATCACCCTGTACTGGAGGAGGCTGCTCGCCATCAACTCGACGGTCATCGCCCTGTACTAGAGGAGGCTGCTCGTCATCAACTCGGCGGTCATCACCAATGCCTCCACCTCCACCTCCACGAGTCTCGTCAACAAGACCCTACAAAATTAAAATATTAATAACAAAGTCAAAATAAAAATATATTTAAAATTATTTTAGTTTGTGTTCTTCAAGTTAGGCAGACGGGACTCGAACTCGGGCTCCATATATCGAAATCGAGTCCCGTCAGTTGTAACGCGTGTCTATTACCTATGTGGTGCTATTTCCTGTGTTTGCGTATGAACTAGACGACGGAGGCGGGTTTTGGTCTCTTTTTTGACTATTTGTCTAAGTTTTCTCAAGTTAGGCGGATGGGACTCGAACTCGGGCTCCGTATATCGGAATGGAGTCCCGTCAGTTGTAACGCGTGTCTATTGCTTATGCGGTGCTATTGCCTATGTTTGCGTGTCAACTAGACGTCCGGGGCGGGTTTTGGTCTCTTTTTTAACTATTTGTCTAAGTTTTCTTAAGTTAAGCGGACGGGACTCGAACTCGGGCTCTGTATATCGGAATCGAGTCCCGTCAGTTGTAATGCGTGTCTATTTCCTATGCGGTGCTATTTCCTATATTTGTGTGTCAACTAGACGATCGGGGCGGGTTTTGGTCTCTTTTTCGACTATTTATCTAAGTTTTCTCAAGTTAGGCGGACGGGACTCGAACTTGAGCTTCGTATATCAAAATCAAATCCCGTCAATTGTAACGCGTATCTATTGCCTATGCGGTGCTATTGCCTGTATTTGCATGTCAACTAGACGACCGGGGTGGGTTTTGGTCTCTTTTTTGACTATTTGTCTAAGTTTTCTCAAGTTAGACGGACGGGACTCGAACTCGGGCTCCGTATATTGGAATCGAGTCCCGTCAGTTGTAACACATGTCTATTGCTTATGCGGTGCTATTGCCTATGTTTACGTGTCAACTAGACGACCGGGACGGGTTTTGGTCTCTTTTTCGACTATTTGTCTAAGTTTTCTCAAGTTAGGTGGACGGGACTCGAACTCGGGCTCCGTATATCGGAATCGAGTCCCGTCAGTTGTAATGCGTGTCTATTTCTTATGCAGTACTATTGCCTATATTTGCGTGTCAACTAGACGATCGGGGCGAGTTTTGGTCTCTTTTTCGACTATTTATCTATGTTTTCTCAAGTTAGGCGGACGGGACTCGAACTTGGGCTTCGTATATCAAAATCGAGTCCTATCAATTGTAACGCGTATCTATTGCCTATGCGGTGCTATTGCCTATATTTGCATGTCAACTAGACGACCGGGGTGAGTTTTGGTCTCTTTTTCGACTATTTGTCTAAGTTTTCTCAAGTTAGACGGACGTGACTCGAATTCGGACTCCGTATATCGGAATCGAGTCCCGTCAATTGTAACACGTGTCTATTGCCTATGCGGTGCTATTGCCTATGTTTGCGTGTTAACTAGACGACCGGGGCATGATTTGGTCTCTTTTTCGACTATTTGTCTAAGTTTTCTCAAGTTAGGCGGACGAGACTAGAGCTCGGGCTCCGTATATCGGAATCGAGTCTCGTCAGTTGTAACGCGTGTCTATTACCTATGCGGTGTTATTGCCTGTGTTTTCGTGTCAACTAGTTATTTGACAGTTTATATAAGCGGCGTAATTACAAATAAGAAAATACATTAATAATAAGGTTTACCTGTCAAATATGTGGAGGAAAGATGTTGGCCAAGACAACTGCACATACACGAATGACCTGCTGCTGGACTACACCCATGAGGTCGTCAGCGGCAGCTGCAGGATCTATGGAGCTGTGGACAACCTCCTGAGCAAGCTGGTAGATCCACTCGCGTGATGGTGTGCCTGACTGCACGACACTACTCGCCATGTACCCCTCTATGATCCGCCTAAAGAAGTCGTCAGATAATGAAGGGCCGGCGCTTGATCCACTTGCACCACTACCTCCGGTGGGTGGGTGATGAGTAGGTTTTTAACCTATGATTTATGTTCGTTTAGCTTGTTATATTGTTAGTTTTTGGTACTTTCATGTTACTTTTGATGGGTTTTGTGCTTTGTGTAGGATAAACCATGTACCTATCAGTATGCTAGCATTGGAAGGAGATTTCAAGTGATTTCTGAACTTTCTGCCTACATAGCGCGGACCGCGCTGTGATGTATAGAGGAGTAGTGCGGGGCGCACTGGATTGTGGAATTCTCCTAGGGCGATAGCGCGGGCCGCGCCGTCAGCGAGTGTTATGTAGTGCGGGGCGCGCTGCGTCGACATCATTGTTGGGTGAAAAGTGATTTTTGTGCTGGAAGTTGGGTAGTGTTGGGAACTATTAATTCTTTATGTAATGTGATCATAATAGGATTGTGGGATGGTTGTTAATTCATTTTGTGGGAGTCTTTGACTATTGACTTGTTGGTATTGAAAAGGATTTAGACTTCTACTTGACTTTTCTATGGAATGAGTTAGAGTTGGATTAGGATTGGTGTTATGGATCTGAGTTGGGGCTATTTTTATGTGAAGTGTTGGGTTTTAGAATCATTCAGACACACTTGGAGAACGAGATTGTAGAGCAAGAGCTTGGAGGAACGGAAGAAGAAGAATAATTTCACGAAGATTTCAGATTTGAAGGGCGAGAAGGGTGGTGTATTACTATTCTCCTTTAATTTCAAATTTTGTAATTGGGATGATGCTTTCTTTTATTTATTCAGTATTTAATTCATTAGCTATGAACTAAATTACTTATTAGGCTTATAATGAATCTTTAAGTGGAACGATGATTATGTAACCTCGGTTTTCAGTTTAATAAGCTATGATGCAGTTTATCTATATTAATTTGAGCTTAAGTTTATGAATTGCGTGATCAACAATTTTATGTGGATTTGTATGAATTCGAGAAATGAAATATGAATCTAGACTTAATTAATATAGCATGTGTTCTTAATTTATGTGAATGAACATAATCTTGATGTATATTAGGATAGAGATATGCTTGACATCGCATGTAATCATAAAGAGAACTTGAACTTAAACCTTCTTTGAGTGTAATTCACATAGAGATATAGTGAGTTGATTGATTAAGATGTTTAACTTAATTCTATCTTAATTGTGGATTTGGGTTAATACGGTGTTAATACATCGAGAGGTGGTTAATACTATTTATGTGTTCTTGATTAATAAATTGGGATAGTGAATTAAACTGGAATAAGGGAATAATAATCAGAGGGATGCTTAGAGTGAAGTTGTAAGCCTAATTCTCCAATATTTGTTTAAAAATTCAATTTTAGGGTTTGTTGGTATTTATTTGATTTTTAATATATTTACTAAAAACTGGAAATTGATTAGTTTAATAAAATTAGGATTAATAGAAGATTGGCAGTTGTGAGGTTAATTTCTTGCTATACGTCTTAGGGAACGATACTCTACTTACTATTATATTACTTGTGGACCACATATACTTGCGTGCTGTACGTATATAGATTTTACCCAACACGTTTTTGGCGCCGTTGCCGGGGACTCTAGTATAGATTTTTATTATTTTGCAATATCAGTTTAATTAGTCCAGTTTTACTTAAACACTTTTTGTTTTTGTTTTGTTCTTTTTATTTCAGGTTTTTGAAGTTGGTTTATGCAAACTCGATCCAAAAATCCAGACTTGCTTCCTTTTGAGGACGACATTGAGAGAAGGTTTCAGAGGTTAAGTAAGTGGATTAAGGAGACAAGGGACGACTTAGAAAACTCTGATAAGGAAGAAGCAATGGCTGTCGAAGACCAGAAGGCGTTGAGGGATTTTGCAACACCTAAGGTGGCTGAGTTGCAGTCGAGTATCACCAGGCCTGCAATAGCTGTGAATACTTTCGAAATCAAGCGTGGGACAATTCAGATGATGCAGAATTCAGTTCAGTTTGGGGGAATGGCAAATGACGATCCTGACGAGCATTTAATCAGTTTTCTGGAAATCTACGACACTTTCAAGTACAATGGGGTGTCAGATGAGGCAGTTAGACTTCGCTTGTTCCCGTTCACTCTACGGGACAAGGCGAAGAGTTGATTACATTCTCTACCACCAGGTTCGATAACGACATGGGAGGACCTGGCTCAGAAATTTCTGGCAAAATTCTTCCTGCCAGCAAAAACTGCAAAGATGAGGAATGAGATTACCATGTTTGATCAGCAACATGGGGAGTCACTGTATGAGGCATGGGAGAGATACAAAGAATTGCTTAGAAAATGCCCACATCATGGATTGCCCAAGTGGTTGCAGATGAATGCTTTTTACAATGGACTACATGGGAATCTCAGGATGAGTATTGATGCAGCATCGGGGGGAGCATTTATGGCAAAGACTTATGAGGAGGCATATTTGTTGATAGAGATGATGGCTGCTAACAACTATCAGTGGCCCATGGCACGAATGACACAACCTATGGTCGCTGGAGTGTTAGAGGTAGATGGAGTGACGGTAATAACGTCACATATTTCAGCGCTCTCCAAGAAGTTTGACGTTTGGTCAGGGGGACAGACACATCAAGTTGCAATTATTTGTGAGTTATGCGCATGGGAACATTCGACGGATCAACGCGCAATCAACCCAGAGTCGGTACAATTCATGAGTAGCTACAACAGAATTCCTCAGAACACATATCAGAATGCATATAATTAGGGGAATAGGAATAATCTGAATCAGTCATGGAATAATAATCAGAATCAGCAAGCTTCATGACCATCGTATCCCCCAGGGTTTCAGAATCAACAACAACCAGTTCAACGTCAAGAGAGGAAATCTGATCTAGATGAATTGATATCAAAGTATATAACGAGTAATGAGGTAGCTATGAAGAATCAAGCAATGACAATAAAACCACAAGAAATGGCCATCAAGAATTTAGAAAACCAGATGGGACAAATTGCCTTAGCATTGAACAACAGACCACAAGGGACTCTACCGAGTGACACCGAAAGAAATCCAAAGGGAAATCATGAACAGTGTCAGGCAGTCACCTTGAGAAGTGGAAAACAGTTGGAAGGGATAGACGCAGAAAATTTAGCTACCTCAGATGAAAGAGCCGATGACAGTAAAATGGTTGAAGGAAATAAGGGTGAGGATAAGCAAAGTGAGAAAACAAAGTTAGACGACAAGCCATTTGTATATCCTCCACCACCGTTTCAGCAGAGGATCCAAAAACATAAATTAGATAAGCAGTTTGCTAAGTTTTTGGATGTGTTCAAGAAACTTCAGATTAACATCCCGTTTGCAGAAGCCCTAGAGCAGGTGCCGAGTTATGCGAAGTTCATGAAAGGGATTTTGTCAAGGAAAAAGAAATGGGAAGACTTCGAAACAGTGGCATTAACAGAGGAATGTAGTGCAGTGTTACAGCAGAAGTTGCCACCAAAGCTGAAAGACCCGGGGAGTTTCACTATTCCATGTACGATCAGGAACATGTCTTTTAATAAGTGCCTATGTGATTTGGGGGCGAGTCTGAACCTTATGCCCTTGTCAGTATACACAGAATTGGGGTTGCCCGCGCCAAAGCCTACAAATATTTCATTGCAGTTGGCGGATAGATCAGTCACATATCCGAGAGGCGTAGTAAAGGACATATTGGTTAAAGTGGATAAGTTTATATTCCCAGCGGACTTTATTATTTTGGATTTCGAGGAGGACAAGAATATCCCGATTATCCTAGGGAGACCTTTCTTGGCCACGGGGAGGACACTCATCGACGTACAAAAAGGCGAACTCACTATAAGGGTCCAAGATCAGGAAATAAAATTCAACGTGTTCAAGGCCATGAAATTCCCCACGGATGAGGAAGAATGTTTGCGGATGGATATCATTGATCAAATAGTCAACGAAGACATGGGAAAGAGTCTGGTCAACGATCCTTTAGAAACAACATTATTGGGGGATGAAGAGTTCGATGACCCAGAATTTGTGGACTACTTACAGATGTTAGATTCATTGCCACGAGTTAGCCGATTCAAAGCACCATTTGAACTTTTACACACGGAGGAGATAACCACAGAAAATTGAAACCATCATTCGAGGAGCCACCAACTTTGGAACTTAAGCCACTCCCTAAACACCTCAGGTATGCGTATTTAGGCAATTCAAATTCTTTACCTGTTATTATTTCTGCTGCACTTAACGATTTACAGGAAGAAAAGTTGCTGAGGGTGCTTCGGGAACATAAATTAGCGATTGGGTGGATAATCGCGGATATCAAGGGAATCAGCCCTTCGTTTTTCATGCACAAGATTTAGATGGAAGATGATGCAAAATCTACGGTGGAGCAACAACGACGACTTAACCCAATTATGAAGGAAGTGGTAAAGAAGGAAATTCTAAAATTATTGGATGCTGGTATCATCTACCCGATTTTCGACAGTAAGTGGGTTAGTCCGGTTCATTGTGTATCGAAAAAGGGGGGAATGACCGTGGTACAGAAGGAGGATAACGAGTTAATTCCGACTAGAACAGTGACAAGTTGGAGGGTGTGCATCGATTATAGAAAGTTGAATAAGGTAACCCGAAAAGACAATTTCCCACTACCCTTTATCCATCAAATGTTGGACAGATTGGTGGGACATGAATACTACTGCTTATTGGATGGATACTCGGGCTATAATCAGATCGCCATCGCTCCTGAGGATCAAGAGAAGACTACATTTATGTGCCCTTATGGCACATTCGCGTTTCGACGAATGTCATTTGGTTTGTGTAATGCACCTGCTACCTTTGAACGATGTATGATGGCCATCTTCTCAGACATGGTGGAGACAATTTTGATACTTGCCTAGGGAATTTAGTAATGGTGTTACAGCGATGCGAAGATACGAATGGAAGTTGACAAGGCTAAGTTGAAAACAATCGAGAAACTGCCTCCACCGAGCTCAGTAAAAGGAACTAGAAGTTTTCTGGGGCATGCTGGGTTCTACAGAAGATTCATAAAGGACTTCTCTAAAATTGCAAAACCGTTGTGTAGTCTTTTAGAGAAGGACTCTGTGTTTAATTTTGATGAGGAATGTAAGTCAACTTTCGAGTTGTTAAAGAAGAAGTTAACTACAACCCTTGTGATAGTTGCATCAGATAGGAATATACCTTTCGAGCTGATGTGTGATGCAAGCGACTATGCGGTTGGGGCTGTTTTGGGACAACGCCGAGAGAAAGTATTTCATGCCATATATTATGTAAGCAAGACACTCACGGAGACTAAAATGAATTATACAACCACGAAAAAGGAATTGCTTGCAGTGGTGTACGCGTTTGACAAATTTCGGGCATACTTGATCGGGACCAAGGTGATAGTCTACACGGATCATTCGGCTATTCGGTAAATAATTGTGAAAAAAGACGCTAAACAACGCCTTATTCGATGGATTCTCCTTCTTTAAGAGTTTGATCTAGAAATAAAGGATAGAAAGGGTATGGAGAATCAAGTTGCCGATCATTTTTCTAGACTGGAAAATCAAGAGAAAATGAAAGAGGACAAGTGTGAAATCAACGAATCATTCCCAGATGAGCAATTATTTGGGATGAATGCTGAATTTCCTTGGTACGCAGATTATGTGAATTTTCTAGTCAGCAACGTTCTTCCACCTTATCTCACCAGACAACAGAAAAAGAAGTTCCTTTATGACGTAAAATGGTACATGTGGGATGAACCTTATTTATTCAAGCAGTGCGTCGACAAAATGATTAGAAGGTGCGTTCCCTACAGTGAAGTGAAGACCATACTGCATGAGTGCCACTCGTCGGCGTATGGGGGACACTATGGTAGTGAAAGAACAACGGCAAAAGTCCTTCAAGCTGGGTTTTATTGGCCTACTTTATTTAAAGACGCCCACCAATTTGTTAAAACTTGTGATAGATGTCAACGGGTGGGCAACATATCAAAAAGGAATGAGATGCCACTCCAAACTATTTTAGAAGTTTAGATTTTTGATGTATGGGGCATCGATTTCATGGGGCCATTCCCTTCCTCATTTTCCAATCAGTATATTTTGCTTGCGGTGGACTATGTGTCAAAGTGGGTTGAAGCAGTAGCACTACCGACGAATGATGCCAAAGTGGTGCTCAAATTTTTGCAGAAAAACATTTTTACGAGGTTTGGTACGCCGAGAGCCATTATAAGTGATGAAGGTAGTCACTTCTGAAACAAATCGTTCACAGCTCTCTTGGCAAAGTATGTGGTAAACCACAAGGTAGCGACGACTTATCATCCCAAAACCAGTGGGCATGAGGAGGTGTCGAACAGAGAAGTCAAGAAAATTCAGGAAAAAATGGTGAACCCGAATCGAAAGGATTGGTCGCTCCGGTTGGATGATGCATTATGGGCATACCGGACTGCATATAAGATACCGATCGGGACGTCACCATATCAACTACTGTACGGAAAGGCTTGTCACCTACCAGTCGAGCTAGAACACAAGGCCTATTAGGCCATTCAGAAACTGAACTTTGAGCAAGCAACTATGGGTGAAAAGAGGCTACTACAACTAAATGAGCTCGATGAATTCCGACTTCAGGCATATGAGAATGCTAAACTTGTGGCACCCCCAAATCTGGTACTTCAATTTCCACATGATTTGGTGTTCACTAATCAAAATCATATATCTATCTAGCCATAAAAAAATGCAAACCATGCAATATATAGAAATAATTCCTCCTCTTATGGGGGTTACAACATCTGAATAATAAATACAATCCCAGGTCATACTAACCTTAAATATCTGTGCGGAAACATAAACAAATAATAAGTCTTAAACAACATCGAGTCTTAATAATGACATTCTTAAAATTTAATAACACGTCTTCATCACTTAATAGCTTTGCCCTTGCCTTTGCTAGAAGAAAGCTCGTCGGTTCTTTCGTTCTTAACTGCAATATTATTATTACGCAAGAGTGAGCACGATTGCCCATAAGTATAACAATAAAATAATAATATAATAACATGCGAGTGAATCAAGGACTTCTGGAATAAAGCTCAACTTTTGAACCAAAAATGATTACCAAGAATCAACAAAATTCTGAGGGTCATAAGACCTTGAACTATGTCCTAAGTTATCAAGGGTTATACTTGAAACATTTAACAGTAATAAAACTATAGAATCTTCTTCTCGTACATAGGGGGATCAGCCCTTAGTACCATACTGTGCATAATATCTCAACGCTAACGTATAAGTAATCCCCTATACAGGGTTGTTCATCTTAGTTTGACATTAGAGTCCGCACCAAAGGAAGTTTGGTTTGGATAAATCAATAAGGGTTCAAGAATTTAGAACGTTCATCAACTATGGACTAGTCGAATCAATAAGGGTTCGTTAGTCTAACAAGGTTCACAATAAATGGTATTTAAATTGAATAACAATCTCAAGAGATATACAATAGAACAAGTATTATATAACAGATTCATACTTTGAAAAGATAGTTAATCATTAATATAACAAATCAAACTTGATTTAATAATGACAAGAATTGCTTGAAGTAATTTACAAACTTGAATAATGATAGCAAGTAGGGTTAGGATACTTGCCTCGTCCGTAGATTACACTTTAACTAAACTCGTTCTTTGATTTAACTCCTACATATCAATTATGTTCACAATACCAGTCAATAATAATGTACTAAACATCATAAGTTTTTCTTTGTCTAATCTCAAATTCATGACTATATTTAGTCAAATTATTATACTTGTTTTCACATAATATAATACTACACGAACAACAAGTTAATTACATAATTAGCGATTCAAATAACATGTAATTGTCTTCTTAAATTGGTAAAAACTCACTTTAATATCTCATTATATATCTAACAAGTTTTTATATTCATTATACTAGGTTACTAACACATTTCTATACTTGAATATTGAAAAAATGCATTTTCTGGACATTCTGCTAAGTGGCGCTGCGGCGTTACTTTTGTACTGGGTCTTGGTGCTGCGGTGCCGTGGCGCCGTGGCGCTACGGCTTGGTACATGGCGCTGTGGCACTGCGGCGCGGGGAATCAGTGCTGGGGTTGGCGCTGCGGCGCGAGACATCAGTTCTGGAGTTGGCGCTGCGGTGTGACACTCCAGAATTTGATTCCCAGTTCGCGAAGAACACAGAGTTCAGTGAAATAGACACTACATGATCATTAATTTTCCAAATTAAACATACCCACATGTTGGAATTCATATATAATCAATACCCAACATTTATAGAGTGATTTAAACCCATTAAAACACATAATCACAAAATTAAATTATGCGAATTGTACTGTTCTTGAAGGTCCTGAAAATAATTCATGAAATTTAATACTACGGATTCGTTATAACACCGAATCCGTTCATTTAAGGTTTGGTTTCTTCGTATCAATATGCATAATCAAATAAGAGTATAAATTTTATAAAACCATTTATGTTTGACACATTAAATTTACGTATAAGGGCCATATGGCCAAAACCCAAACTCTGTAAATTTTGAAATAACAAGTCATCATATTACGAAACTTATGATATGGAATCATGCAATATATATATATAAAACATGTTATACTACTCGTATTATTACATATATCCATATAACAACATAATTTCTCAATTACAGAGACTTTACAGGATGAATGAAAGGCCGTTTTTATAAAAACTTAACAACGTAAATTGAAACTTTGGGGAGGAGGAGATTACCCTTAAAATAATTTCTCTGACTTTCACGTACTTCTAAAATACCACAATAATTCACACAGCTTCTCTCTATTTCACTGAAATTCTTTCTGAATTCTCTCTTAGTTAACTCATAAAAAAAATAATACGTCTTCTCAATAAGACTGATTAATAAAGAAGAATGCGTACGTGAGTGGAGGTCAGTTACCCATCATGGGTTAACTGCTATAACTCCCTTTAAAGCCTTGTTTGGCTAGCAACATAAATAATTCTTCTAATTATTTTAATTAACCTTTTATACTATAGTTTTAAATCATGTCACACCCTTATAAAATAAATCCAATATTTAATTTAATTTAATTTAAATAACATATAATAATTTCTCATAAATTCACATAGTCACATAATTAAATTTCTCATTAATAAATAATGTCAAATTATTAACTCTCTAATTAGTAATTAAATTAATTAAAATACCAATAGGCTTATTAAATATTTCTTTTAATACAAAAAGCTCACATAACTGCATAAATCGAATAATAAAATTCTCCACATCAATTTAATAAATACAACACATGTAATTAAATTAATCTACCATAACTTCATCAAATAATTATTTAATCTAATAATTAATCCCTCGAAAAATATTTATCCAATCTAATAAATATTAAAATTAATTACAAAATCTCGGTTGTCGCATCTTTCCCCTCTTAAAAGAATTCTGTCCTCAGAATCACAACTCAAACAATTCGTCCCGTTACATTCTCCCCCCTTACAAAGATTCTGTCCCCAGAATCGAAGACACAATTTAAACACATAACTCAGAGAAATCTTTCATCATATTATCTAAATATAGATTTTATATTTTATACTACATTCCTTACTTTAACAAATTCTAGGTTTCATTTCATAACTTTCACTTGAACTCAATTATATTGTGAGTATTATATATCTTTTAACCCATTCATTTCCTTTTTTAAGGATCGCTATCACACACTCGGGATATTACATTTACCATTTCTTCTAAGAATTTCGTCCTCGAAATTTTATCTATTAATCTTTATCCATTTCATCTACCGAAGTAGATTTTACGTTAATACTATATTCATTCCTTGGATTTTATAAACACTTCTTTCCACAAAGATATTTCTATAATTATTAAACTTTTCTATTAAAAGTTTCACATTATTCTTTGATAACTCATATCCTTCTCACTTCAAAATCTCTTTTCTCACTTATTCAACATACTCATTATTCAGTGTCGCATTCTACGACTTACTTCTTTTTAAGGAATACTTTCCTCACCACATTCGCCTTTTAGAATAGCAAGAATCTTTCACAATTGCTCAATAATTGTGAAGAAGTATGAATAACTCAGGAATTTAAAAGATCTCAAATCATGCTGAGGGGTCACAAGACTGTGAACTCTATTCTCGGTTTGTTAGTGCTTCAACTCAATCCTTCACACTACAAACCAGAGTGTTTATCAATCACAAAGACTGAAAATACCCTCCTCACGTACACTAGGTGGCCAACCTATTGTACCACTACGTTGGGCCGCAACGTAGTGTTTTGTAATGACTATATGCATTACGCTCGGAACCATTGTCCCCGAAAACATGTCTCCTTATAGGGTTGTTCAACTCAGCTTTTCAACATCTGAATCCGCACCAAAACAATTTGGTTTGGCATAACTTTTCAATGAACGTTTGAATTTCATGAACATCTTTCAATATTTGTCTAGCTGAATCAAATAGCATAGACCTCTACAACCATTCGAACATCAACCGAAATATACATATACATACATGCATATGTATTCTCATATCTTAAAGAAATCTCAAAAATCTTTTTATGACGCCATGATACCGCACTGTATTTACAGTCCGTTGAGGATTTCGTCATTTGGTGATTTTATCATACTACATCATACCATAGTGGGCTGATAATCCTTAGATCACATCCAACACTAAGTAATACTGCATTGATGGCTCCATCATTTTTATCATCTTTGCACCAGGTTACATGATGCATTAATGATATATAAAATATATTTTGATATATTGCAAATCATTTTTGTCTAGTCGAAGCAATTAGCATAGACATACAAATAACAGTATTGTTGTTAAAACTCGTTGGTTCCATCATTTGATCCAATGCTTTTCAAGAAAATAGAAGTGTAAACAACAGCACGAAGTCAATAAATTTTGAAAGTCTAGCATAGCTAGTAGATTTAAAATATCCAGGTATCCATCAACTTTAATCTTTACTTCATTACTTCATTACTTAACCATTCTATCAATCCACAACTTCATCAATGCTCTCAATACTATGACCATTTTCTACCCAAAATAGTTCATCAAACTTACTGCACATTGGAAGTTCAGGAACTTACCACAATAATATGAGTTTAAGAACTTATCCTAGTCAGACCATAGGCGTCCATTCGCTGAGGGGTTCAAAATATACCATATTATTATGAGTCACGAACTTACCATATGCATTAGTTTTAAGAACCGCACCTAATCCTAATAATATCTGATTAATCTTAATAGTTTCTAACTATCAAACATACACATGAGAAAAGAATCACCTTTTCACCACACATACATTGATAGCGCCACACCAACATTCCAATGATTATCAATGTAATAAACTGAGTGCAAGCACAAAACCCTCGCCCATACAAAGGTTTGTACAACTCAGCCATCACATGAGTCCTCAGTTGAAATCCTACCTAACTCTATCTTACTCTTAACAACTTACCCTTAACTTGCTCAATACGAATTCCTCGTATCACATTATCTATAACTCCTCGTGAGTTATCTCATACTATTTTATAGTACACCGTCTTCATAGCATTAAGCTATAATCATTCAAAAATTACAAACCATCTTCCTTTTATAACTTAAACAAATCACGTCGTGATCTTATTCTATAATCATCTCCCTTAAAATTCTTTTCTTAACTTGTGATCGATCCTCTTTCATCATTTACGACATCATTCGTTATCTTGACTATTGGAGTTAAGAAACTCCCATTTCTTATCTTTTATATTTCTTCAAGATTCTTCTTTGAAACTTCTTGTTTATATAACAATTCTTCCTTTAAGAATTCTAACTTCATTTACATCGCTCAACATTTCATTCGAGTTCTACACTTTCATCATACACATCCATTCTCTACACTTGGTACACATCGAGTCTCTAACAGTTTCAGTATGGTACGCTGAGTGGTTTCCCACAAACAACCAACAAACTAGGTTCTGAGTTGCTAGTTCGTATATACCTCCGCTCTATGAAGGAATCGTTTAGCCCAGATACCATACATCAACTACTAAAGAGTACAATTGTACCATACTTAAATATAACTCTCTATTCTTTACTTCTTTATCACTCTTCTTATAGACACTGTCTATTTATTATCATCTTACATCCTTACTATTGGAGTTGGGTAACCCCACATTCATATTCCTTATAACTCTGCGAGATTCTTCTTTGAATCCTGTCACGCAAGTTTTAATCCCTTCTATAAAAATTTCTTAAATTACTTCTTATTGTTCAAACTCTATCTGAGCTTATTCATTCACTTTCTTCACCTTTTCTTCTCTAAGGTTATAGCCTAAGGTACCCCTACCTAAGGTTTATAACCTACAGCTCTGATACCAACTTATGACACCCCCAAATCTGGTACTTCAATTTCCACATGATTTGGTGTTCATTAATCAAAATCATATATCTAACTACCCATAAAAAAATGCAAACCATGCAATATATAGAAATAATTCCTCCCCTTATGGGGGTTACAACATCTGAATAATAAATACAATCCCAGGTCATACTAACCTTAAATATCTGTGCGAAAACATAAACAATAATAAGTCTTAAACAACATCGAGTCTTAACAATGACATTCTTAAAATTTAATAACACGTTTTTATCACTTAATAACTTTGCCCTTGCCTTTGCTAGAAGAAGGCTCGTCAGTTCTTTCTTTCTTAACTGCAATGTTATTATTACGCAAGAGTGAGCACGATTGCCCACAAGTATAACAATGAAATAACAATATAATAACATGCGAGTGAATCAAGGAATTCTGGAATAAAACTCAACTTTTGAACCAAAAATGATTACCAAGAATCAACAAAATTCTGAGGGTCATAAGACTTTGAACTATGTCCTAAGTTATCAAAGGTTATACTTGAAACATTTAACAGTAATAAAACTATGGACTCTTCTTCTCGTACTTAGGGGGATCAGCCCTTAGTACCATACTGTGCACAATATCTCAACGCTAACGTATAAGTAATCCCCTATACAGGGTTGTTCATCATAGTTTGACATTAGAGTCCGCACCAAAGGAAGTTTGGTTTGGATAAATCAATAAGGGCTCGGGAATTTAGAACGTTCATCAACTATGGACTAGTCTAATCAATAAGGGTTTGTTAGTCTAACAAACTTCACAATAAATGGTATTTAAATTGAATAACAATCTCAAGAGATATACAATAGAACAAGTATTGTATAACAGATTCATACTTTGAAAAGATAGTTAATCTTTAATATAACAAATCAAACTTGATTTAATAATGACAAGAATTGCTTGAAGTAATTTACAAACTTGAATAATGATAACAAGTAGGGTTAGGATACTTGCCTCGTGCGTAGATTACACTTTAACTAAACCCGTTCTTTGATTTAACTCCTACATATCAATTATGTTCACAATACCAGTTAATAATAACGTACTAAACATCATAAGTTTTTCTTTGTCTAATATCGAATTCATGACTATATTTAGTCAAATTATTATACTTGTTTTCACATAATATAATACTACACGAATAACAAGTTAATTACATAATCAACGATTCAAATAACATGTAATTATCTTCTTGACTCGGTAAAAACTCACTTTAATATCTCATTATATATCTAACAAGTTTTTATATTCATTATATTAGGTTACTAACACATTTCTATACTTGAATATTAAAAAAATGCATTTTCTGGACATTCTGCTAAGTGGCGCTGTGGCGCCACTTTTGTACTTGGTCTTGGTGCTGCGGCGCCGTGGCGCTACGGCTTGGTACATGGCGCTACGGCTTGGTACATGGCGCTGTGGCACTACGGCGCGGGGAATCAGTGCTGGGGTTGGCGCTGCGGCGCGAGACATCAGTTCTGGAGTTGGCGCCGCGGCACGACACTCCAGAATTTGATTCTCAGTTCGCGAAGAATACAGAGTTCAACGAAATGGACACTACATGATCATTAATTCTCGAAATTAAACATACCCACATGTTGGAATTCATATATAATCAATACCCAACATTTATAGAGTGATTTAAACCCATTAAAACACATAATCACAGAATTAAATTATGCAAATTGTACTGTTCTTGATGTTCTTGAAGGTCTTGAAAATAATTCATGAAATTTAATACTACGAATTCGTTATAACACCGAATCCGTTCATTTAAGGTTTGGTCTCTTTGTATCAACATGCATAATCAAATAAGAGTATAAATTTTACAAAACTATTTATGTTTGAAACATTAAATTTACGTATGAGGGCCATATGGCCAAAACCTAAACTCTGTAAATTTTGAAATAACAAGTCATCATATTACGAAACTTATGATATGGAATCATGCAATATATATATAAAACATGTTATGCTACTCGTATTATTACATATATCCATATAACAACACAATTTCTCAATTACAGAGACTTTACAGGATGAATGAAAGCCATTTTTATAAAAACTTAACAACGTAAATTGAAACTTTGGGGAGGAGGAAATTACCCTTAAAACAATTTCTCTGACTTTTACGTACTTCTAAAATACCACAATAATTCACACAGCTTCTCTCTATTTCACTGAAATTCTTTCTGAATTCTCTCTTAGTTAACTCATAAAAAAATAATACGTCTTCTCAATAAGACTGATTAATAAAGAAGAATGCGTACGTGAGTGGAGGTCAGTTACCCATCATGGGTTAACTGCTATAACTCCCTTTAAAGCCTTGTCTGGCTAGCAACATAAATAATTCTTCTAATTATTTTAATTAACCTTTTATACTATAGTTTTAAATCATGTCACACCCTTATAAAATAAATCCAATATTTAATTTAATTTAATTTAAATAACATATAATAATTTCTCATTAATTCACATAGTCACATAATTAAATTTCTCATTAATAAATAATGTCAAATTATTACTCTCTAATTAATAATTAAGTTAATTAAAATACCAATAGACTTATTAAATATTTCTTTTAATACAATAAGCTCACATAAATGCATACATCGAATAATAAAATTCTCCACATCAATTTAATAAATACAACACATGTAATTAAATTAATCTACCATAATTTCATCAAATAATTATTTAATCTAATAATTAATCCCTCGAAAAATATTTATCCAATCCAATAAATATTAAAATTAATTACAAAATCTCGGTTGTCACATCTTTCCCCTTTTAAAAGGATTCTGTCCTCAGAATCACAACTCAAACAATTTGTCCCGTTACATTCTCCCCCCTTACAAAGATTCTGTCCCCAGAATCGAAGACACAATTTAAAAACATAACTCAAAGAAATCTTTCATCATATTATCTAAATATAGATTTTATATTTCATACTACATTCCTTACTTTAACAAATTCTAGGTTTCATTTCATAACTTTCACTTGAACTCAATTATATTGTGAGTATTATATATCTTTTAACCTATTCATTTCCTTTTCTAAAGATCGCTATCACACACTCAGGATATTACAAAACTATACAAGGAGAATGTCAAGAAATGGCACGACAAGAAAATCATGCACCGAGCTTTCGAGCCGGGGAAATCAGTACTGTTGTTTAACTCACGATTGAGGTTGTTCCCAGGAAAGCTTAAGTCAAGGTGGTCGGGACCATTCACCATCAAAACAGTGTTCCTACATGGCGTAATCAAACTATACAGTCAAAATCCATTGGAGACGTTCAAGGTCAATGGTCAACGGTTAAAGAATTACTGGGGTGGAGATTCGAACTGGAATGCCGTCAAAATTACCCTCGCCGATGCTCAGTGATATAAGAGGAACCGTCGGGCTTACGACGTTAAAACTAGCGCTACTTGGGAGGCAACCCAAGTTCTACACTTTTTCTCTTTTAATTTTTCTTTATATTATAGTTTATAATCTAGTTTAAGTATGAGCTTACGTAGAATTTTTACTTCAGTTCTGAATGATTCGCAGGTTGAAGAAGGAAACTAGAGCCAAGATGTCACTGACCTCATAGTGTGGGCTGCGCTGTCCATTATACATGCCTAGCGCGGGGCGCGCTACAAGCCTAGTCCCTTCATGCCATGCAACGTAAACCGCGCTACTTCGTCGAATTCACAGCACGGGGCACGCCATACATAGCGCGGGGTACGCTACTGTTCATCTCACCGTCTGACCCCCTAGCGCGAACCGCGCTATCCAACACTGATACGCAGCGCGGGGTGCGCTGGTACGCCAGCACCTCTTGACTCCCTAGCGCGGGGTGTGCTATCTTCAGCTTCTCCACAGCGCGGGCCGCGCTGCTCGTAATACCCAGGTGCCTACTTGCTTTAATTATCGTGTCCTAAGCCATAAACCCCCACTTCGCCTTTCCTTTGTTAAATTAAATTCTCCCAACTCTCCTACACCCTTTCAACTTCTAAAACTCCATAACTCCAACACTAATGCCAATACCCCATCACTCCTTCTCCTTTTCAACTTCTATTCACATTAAACCCACTCACCTTCCATCTCCCAACCCACGTTGGTTTTCCATCCCCTATATGAACTACTACTACACTCCACCAATTCATATCAACTATACACTCTACACTCCAATCCTACATCTAATTCATTCCTTGCATAAATTCTTTCAATTGGGGACACCATTACAAAGAGGAATATACGAATTATTCAAGGTAAGCACAACTCACTTCTTGCTCAATCTTCTTCTCTGTTCTTGATAGCAAGTAAGTAGAACAACTTGGATATTGGGTGTTTATTTTCACAATTTGGCTAGCAAGATTACACCTAGTATGCTATTTTGGGGTAAAACTCAGTCCGCTAGCCAACTGTTCGATAAAAATCCTGAACCAAACTTTGAACCTACTCACCCCAAGAACCACCATGTCTTCCCACAAAAGACAATGCCCATCCTCCTCTACTGCTCGGCCTCAATATGATCACACAAGGTTTGTTAGTGAGAGGGCTGTCGAACGATTCAAGTCATCCATTGACAAGAAAACTTTGGTGCTTGAACGTGGATTGAAGCCGGATGCTAATTTGGATGGCGACATGGCTTTGCAAATTGTTGAGCATAATTGGTTTCAGTTAGTCGAACAACCACTTCCAATAGCAATCAACATAGTGAAAGAGTTTTACGCCAATGCAATGGAACATGTCAATCACGTAGTCATGGTTCAGGGTAAACCGGTGGCATTTCATGCCGATGCTATCAATGAGTAATTTGGGTTAGAGGCACCACAAGATGACCGATATGAAGATGGGTTACCCGAGTTAGATGAGTTGATTGTTAGATTATGCAAATCGGGTACTCAATGGGTAATTCAAGCTGGGACAAATGAAAAGATAAGTTTTCCCCACTCTACACTTAGTCGACATGGAAAAGCTTGGTATGCATTTATGTATGTCCGTTTAATGCCCACTCGCCACCAGAATGATGTAACTAAGGCACGGGCTCGGCTATTGTATAGGATTGTTCATCACCATTTTCGTGTGAACAACTCTATTGAATTCTACAACGTCGATGTGGGGGAGTGTATTCAAGAGTCCATTGACCAGGTGTTACAAGGGAGTACTACGGGAGGTTTGCTGCATGGGTTCTTAATCACTAATTTATGCCGTAAAGCTGGTGTGCAGTGGCAACCTTCTGAGCCTATCCAACACCCGATGGCTATCATTGATCATGCCACAATTGAGAGGTACAAGGCATGGGATGGGGCGAGATCACATCTACGTGGAGCAGGCTATATTATGATCCGACAACCCTCACCCCCAGTTGCAGCAGAACCAAGGCAAGAGCCGCCACCTAGGGCTTCAAGGAGTCAATTTTTGTGGTTTGCCCAGCGTCAAGATCTAATGCAGCAGTACAATGCCAATGTATTCAACACGCTTGCTGATGCGTTTTCCCACTGCAATCCAATTGCACCTCCGGTGGTCATGCCCATTCCTCCTAACCTGCCCGCATATCCTCCGTCGGACGACGACGAGCAGTGACTTGTTTTTAGGGAAGGCCTTATACTTTTATTTGAATTATTTTGTCATAATGAGGTCATTACTTGATTTAAGTTTGGGGGATTATATTTTTACGAATCATGTTAGTAATTTTAGTTCATAAGTTCTTTAGTCTTTTATAATTGTCATATTAATGTTATTTAAAAAAAAATAAAAAAATAAAAAAATAAAACAACAAAAATATTTTGCATGTAGTTTGTATAAATCCAGTTATTAGATCGTATACGTTGATTCTTGGCCAATGATGAGATTGAAATTATGTAGACAAGTACATTACTTAGTATGAGAATCTTGATGTAGTTTCTATTATGATGTGGATCTTGTTCTGATTGAAACTAGTATAATACGGGTAGCACGTTAATAACATCTGTGTTAATGGATTCGTTCAAATTGATACATAAAGATTTTCTAAAGGAGACTGCTAGTGTAAACGAGAAAGTGACGAGGATAGGCAGTGAAAGCGAAAATTAGACAAGGACCTAAGTTTGGAGGAATATTTGGGGTATATAAGCTATTAAAAAAAAAGAAAAAAAAGAAAGATAAAGTATGAATAAACATCGTGGCATACTTGTCTAGTTTTGTGGCCTTTGTTACTAGAGTAAGTAAGCCCGAGGGGATTGTCTTTACACCTAGCTCCCTAAGGTCTTAATGGTCTGGGAGTCGTTAGTCAAAAGCTCGTTAAGGTATCATTGAAAAGCCAAAGGGAATAAGAAATTGTATAGCTATATATGAAAAAAATTGAATAAAATGGGAAATAATAGCAAAAAGCCCCCGTAGATGAAAAATAAAGCATAAGTATCCTATGTGAACCCTTGATAGTGGTAATTGTTTAGTTTTAGTTATAACTTGTCTACTTTTGAACTTTTTTAGTTTGTGCTGTATGATTCCTGATAAGAAATTGGTTATGTATTGAATTTGATTCGATATCAATTAGTATGGGTGTTGCACACACACACACACACACACACACACACTATATTAGTGATAACAGGTTAAGATGTAAGGATTGATAGAGAATTGCAGATTAGTTTTGATATGAAGTGTTGACATGTTTACTAATTTTTCTGAGACCGTATGAGTAAACTATATTTACTGTCTTAATACTGGATTCGTAGTTTTTAGTTGTTAGTGCATTGCATTACATTTTACTTGAGGACAAACAATGTTCAAGTTTGGGGGAATTTGATGAGTAGGTTTTCAACCTATGATTTATATTCGTTTAGCTTGTTATATTGTTAGTTTTTGGTACTTTCATGTTACTTTTGATGGGTTTTGTGCTTTGTGTAGGATAAACCATGTGCCTATCAGTATGCTAGCATTGGAAGGAGATTTCAAGCGATTTTTAAACTTTCTGCCTACATAGCGCGGACCGCGCTATGATGTATAGAGGAGTAGCGCGGGGCGCAATGGATTGTGGAATTCTCCTGGGGAGATAGCACGGGCCACGCCGTCAGCGAGTGTTATGTAGCGCGGGGCGCGCTGCGTCGGCATCATTGTTGGGCGAAAAGTGATTTTTGTGCTGGAAGTTGGGTAGTGTTGGGAACTATGAATTCTTTATGTAATGTGATCATAATAGGATTGTGGGATGGTTGTTAGTTCATTTTGTGGGAGTCTTTGACTATTGACTTGTTGGTATTGAAAAGGATTTAGACTTCTACTTGACTTTTCTATGGAAGGAGTTAGAGTTGGATTAGGATTGGTGTTATGGATCTGAGTTGGGGCTATTTTTATGTGAAGTGTTGGATTTTAGAATCATTCAGACACACTTGGAGAACGAGATTGAAGAACAAGAGCTTGGAGGAATGGAAGAAGAAGAATAATTTCACGAAGATTTCAGATTTGAAGGGCGAGAAGGGTGGTGTATTACTATTCTCCATTAATTTCAAATTTTGTAATTGGGATGATGCTTTCTTTTATTTATTCAGTATTTAATTCATTATCTATGAACTAAATTACTTATTAGGCTAATAATGGATCTTTAAGTGGAACGATGATTATATAACCTTGGTTTTCAGTTTAATAAGCTATGATTCAGTTTATCTATATTAATTTGAGCTTAAGTTTATGAATTGCCTGATCAACAATTTTATGTGGATTTGTATGAATTTGAGAGATGAAATATGAATCTAGACTAAATTAATATAGCATGTGTTCTTGATTTATGTGAATGAACAGAATCTTGATGTATGTTAGGATAGAGATATGCTTGACATCGCATGTAATCATAAAGAGAACTTGAACTTAAACCTTCTTTGAGTGTAATTCACATAGAGATATAGTGAGTTGATTGATTAAGATGTTTAACTTAATTCTATCTTAATTGTGGATTTGGGTTAATACGGTGTTAATACATCGAGAGGTGGTTAATACTATTTATGTGTTCTTGATTAATAAATTGGGATAGTGAATTAAACTGGAATAAGAGAATAATAATCAGAGGGATCCTTAGAGTGAAGTTGTAAGCCTAATTCTCCAATATTTGTTTGAAAATTCAGTTTTAGGGTTTGTTGGTATTTATTTGATTTTTAATATTTTTACTAAAAATTGGAAATTGATTAGTTTAATAAAATTAGGATTAATAGAAGATTGGTAGTTGTGAGGTTAATTTCTTGCTAAGTCTCTGAGGGAACGATACTCTACTTACTATTATATTACTTGTTGACCACGTATACTTGCGTGCTGTTCGTATATAGATTTTATCCAACAGTGGGCGACGTCGAGATCTCGCAGCAGGGATTGTAGTGTAGGCTGGGACACGGGGAATGCCCATAACTCTACCCTTCTTCGCCCCCCTGTAGCCTGCAGCCAGTCCTCTATCTTCTCGTCCTCACACTCAGCATCAGGGACTGGTGTGTCACCTCTTTGGCTGCTCCGGACCACAACAAGGTCCTCGAACCGTGTATGAAAAAACACAGAAATAGGTTAAAAGTAAGTATTACACAAAAAAATACAAAAGAATTTCAAAGCCATCAAATACATACTAAATGAAATAATTAAATTAATTACCGCAATGCGCTCTACCTCAGGTGAGGTATAACCACCGTCACCTTTCTTCTAGTGAGCGTGCCACCAAAACTCGAGGCGGGAAGGTCGGTGCTTTAGACTCACCTCGAGTCTCTCCCTGTAGGGGTCGTACGACTGACTCCCAGTGCAGTGTGGGAGACGACTCTGCTGTCGGGCAGCTGTACGCTGTTCTGACATCTTCTTGAACGCCTCGCCCTCCCAAATATCGCACATCTGCTCCTGCTCCCATATCGCAGCACCAATGAAATTTGGCCGGACATCTCTAAGTGTCTGTCCATCAGCCATCTTGGTCTGGGCCTTCTTTTTCCAGTCGTAGACCCACTTGTGCCAATTTATCTCGAGATACTTCCCGAGAACAGTGCTGCCGTGGGCTTCCTGCCCGTCCTCGAAGCGATAATATCTCTACAGTACAACATATGAATATCAACAGTTACTTAGTAGACAACATAAAGCAAAGAGGTAAATAAATATTCAAAAGAACAAATTAAAACTGACATATGAATGAATGACTTCTTACCCTAAACTCAGCAATAATAAGCCCACGTGTGCGGTCATCCACATTCGCCCACCTCATCCACGGGCTAGAGAATCGGTTGTGGACGATCCCAAACAAAGTGTTCCTTGGCGTCGCGTTAAGGATATTAAAATTAAAATTATTAAATTTCCAAATTACAAAGAATATATAAGAACTAAATAATTAATACAAATGTAATGTATATATTACCTAGTAGTCCTGACACGGTATATAAGCGGCGCCTGGGGGGGATTCCCTAGCAATCCACGTGCTAGTCCCCGCGGAGGCCTACGTCGATCACCTATGTAGTGAAATACAACAATATTTATATAAACGAATATAATGTCAATATTATATAAAATTAAAAATAATAAGATGTATAACAACAAAACATGAAATTATACTTGATGATCCGGCCTAATCATCACCAGTACTACCTCCACGGCCCCCATGACCTGACCTACCAGCATGCCCACCATGATCACCGTGTGGTGTACGCGCCATATCTGTATATATACTGTCAAATCATCATCAAGAAGATAATATGCGGATACAACTAAAAGGATGCAACATGTAGATACAACATGCATTTGTTCTTTCATTTTATTTTTATTTTATTTATTTATTATTTTTTATTGGCTTAAATATAAAAAATGGCAACAACGTCACGATCATTTATGCCCCAAAGTCACCATGTTTGCTCTGTTCCCGCCTATTATACAAAAATGGCGACTCTCTGTTTTCTTCTTCCACTTTCTCTCTCCTCCTCAATTCATTTTCCATCATAAAAATTCAGACTATTCAGATTCTCTCTCTTCTTCTTGTATAGCTAAAAGAATAAGAGCACAAGAAGATATTTACTTGGTAAAGCTTTGTGAAAAGATGAAGAGGGATAGAGAGAAGATATCAAAATCTAAGAACAGTGAGAAAAAAGGGAGATCAAGTAATTCTCTGATGAACTCCTCCTCTTCACAGTTTAGAAGAAGAAGAGGGATATCCAGAAAATATTCGATAGTTCAATCATCTAATTGACAACTATGACATTTTAATACAACTAAAAGGATACAACATGCAGATATAACTAAAAGGAGACAACTATTACATTTGAATACAATTAAAAGGAAATAAAGAGTACATACTCCTAATCATTTATATCATCAAAGCCATCAATATCAGAATCGTCATCTTCGAGTAGTAGATCTTCACTATCGTTGTCATCACCATCTTTGTCAACCTCAACGATTTCTTTAATTATATCTACCTCCTCAACAACATCGTCTTCACTTTCGACAGCGACAACATCATTCTCTTCTTCACTAGACTCACTAATAATTGTCACATCAGCAGGTGTGACATTAGTAGACTCGACTTGTAAAGGTTCATCGCCTGGACGAGGAGTTTTGCCTTGAAAACCATGGGCTTTGGTGGTTATAACAGCATGCCATGGGCTTGCAGGAGTCTTAACACTCCACGCATAGTACACCTGTGTTGCTTGACTTGCTAAAATAAAAGGCTCGTCCATACCAGTCATCAGTCTTAGTTTTGACTTAACGTTAATAGTTACCCGCCCTGATTTTTTATCTACTTTAACTCCATTCTCAACACCAAATCAATGACAATTGAAGCAAACTAATTCTTTATGACCCCAATATTTGAGAACGAAAACTTCTAGCAATCGTCCATACCAGTCATCCCAAATGTTATCGTAGCAGCTACCTTTCACCACAACACCAGAATCAGTAGAAGCGACTTCCCCAATATCGCAACACTTAAATCTGTAACCGTTGATAATGCAACATGTATAAGTATCTACAGATCTTTTAGGGCCGTCGGCTATAAGCTTTAGCCGATTATCAGCTAACTCATCTGTGAGGACCTAATGTACATTAACACAACATATTCTAAAGTTAATTACGCCACAAGAATAAATATATGATGGTAGATTCATTGAACTTGTAAAGGTTAGACTTACATGATCTTTAAACCATTGCACAAATTATCCATTTCTCAAATTTTGCAAATCCCTGTTCGATATACTCGAGTTCGCTTCACGTACTTCAGCATCATATTGACTGCAACACAGTTATATACTTAATGTGTTTGTAAAGGAACTTGACACAGTTACACCAAACATATATAGTTATGACTACTTACTTAATGTATGGCGCTACTTCATTCATGTTAACAAGTGCATACAATGTGGCAACTGCAAACTCACTATAAGTCAAGAATCGCTTTTTTTTAACCTCCGAATGAGCGTACAGGATAACTAAAGGCCGTTAATTCTCCATTTTCCTCATGCACAACAGCCTCATTCTGACGTAAGCGATTGTGCTTCGTCGAAACATTCGGCTCAAAGTACAATGAGCAAAAATTAACAAGTTCCTCCATAACATAACTTTCAGCAATTGACCCTCTACACGGGCTCTATTCTTCACCTTTTGCTTTAGACGTCGCATATACCTATGTGATATATAGATTAGCAAACAATAATAAACATTTTACCATATTAAAAACATTAATGTCATTACCTCTCGAATGGATACATCCATCTATATTGCACGGGTCCGCCAAACTTAGCTTCGTATGGCAACTGAATAGGCAAATGCTCCATTGAATCAAAAAACGATGGTGGGAAGATCATATCTAACTTACACATTATTTCCACTATCTGCCTCTCTATTTTATCTATGTCTTTGAGCTAGAGCTCCGTCAAGCATAGATCTCTGAAGAAATTAGAAAGCTCTATCAGTGCTTCAACCACACGTTTCGGTAACAAGTTGATAAATGCCACAGGGATCAACTTCTGCATGAATACATGACAATCATGACTTTTGAGACCCCAAAACTTTAGCTCTTCGACTTTACAACACCTTGCTATATTCAAAGAATATCCATCTGGGAGTTTCAGTCCACTGATCCAATTACATATCAATATCAACTATTCCCTAGTCAAAGTATATTTAGCTTTAGGCGTTACCGTTTTACTACCCTCCTGATACAGCCACAGATCTTCCCTAATGTTCATTTCTACCAAATCAAGTCTCGACTTGTTGTTGTCCTTTGTTCTACCACTGACATCTAGGACTATATAAAAAATGTTATCAAATACGTTCTTCTTAGTATGCATCGGATCTAAACAATGACGGATGCAGAGTGTAGCCCAATAAGGTAGGTCAAAGAACATGGATCTGTGTGTCTAGTTGTGAACCTTGCCGTACCCATAAGCTTGCTTCAATCTGTGATTCTTCCCTGGACGTGGAAACTTCAAATGACTAATCCAACTCAACACTGCTGACCCAGAAAGACGGCCAGGTACTTGACATTTCTCTATTTTTCGATTGAATTGTCTACTCATCCGTCAATAACGATGTTCAATCAGCAAAAACTGTCTAGATGTTGCAAAGAAACTCATTTCCCCCCCCATGTTTGAGCCGCATAGCTTTAACTGACCCCATGCACACAGGACATGACAAGCCCTTGTGAGTCGACCATCCACTGATCATTCCTAACACCGGGAAGTCATTTATTATCCACAGTAAAGCTGCCCTCATGTTAAAGTTTTGCTTAAGAGATACATCATAAGTTTGAACCCCTTTTTCCCACAACATCTTCAACTCATCAACTAACGACCTGAGGTATACATTGATGTCTTTACTCGGACTCTTATCACCTGGAATTAGTAAAGGCATGAACATGTAGGGATCTTTCATACACATCGAAGGCGGGAGGTTATACACCACAATAATCACCGGCCAAGTTGAGTAGGGCTTTGTGTAAGGCCCGTTAAACGGATTAAACCCATCCGTAGCAAGTCCAAGCCTAACATTGCGAACCTCTTCAGCAAACGAGGGGTGCTTGTTATCAAAATTTTTTCACTCAAGCCCATCTGCCGGGTGCGTCAGTTGACCTTCGACTATATCCCGTGTACAATGCCACCTCATATCCTCGGCGGTATGTGTTGACATGAACAACCGCTGAAGCCTCGGGGCAATGGAAAAGTAACGTAAGATCATTCTCGGCACGTCTTTTCCCTTTTTCTTGCACTGTTCATAGTATCTACTTGTACCACAAATATCACATGACCTCTTATCTTTATTGACATCACCGTAATATAACATACAGTCATTCTCACAAGCATCAATCTTCTCATACCCTAGATTGAGCCTTTTGACCATTTTCTTCATATCATAGTACGACTCCGGTAACTTATTACCTGCAGGTAAGCTGTAACACATAGTTCCACATCGAAAGATAGGGAAAAAATTTGTGTGCATATAAGGAAATAAGTTACTACCAATAGTACCTTCAAGTCATGACCTTTCGGGAGCCTATGGTGGGATAAGATGAGCCAATAAGATACTATTGGGCCAGTGGTTTGAGGCCTTATTTTGATGGATTTAATTCGATTCGGACTTGGGATTTGACCCGAGATTTGTTCCAGACTCAGGATTTGACCCGGGTTATTACATATGGTATCAGAGCCGACTCTCGAAAGCTCGGGTCGAGGTCATCCGATCGGGTTGCCGGAGGTGGGGACACGAAACCAGCCGGTATTATCCCACAATGGCTAGAGGGGCAAAGATCTTTGGACTGTGTGTGTGATCGGTTCTGATGGAGACGTCAAAAATTTAAGTGGGAGAGTTTGTAACACCCCAGTCCCACATCGAAAGATAGGGAAAAAATTTGTCTGCATATAAGAAAATAAGTTACTACCAATAGTACCTTCAAGTCATGTGTAACAACCCGATATTTTCTACATAAATAAATAAGAAATTTTGCGTATATTTTTTTTTTATATTAAGGATGAGGATTTATACAAGATAATGAGTATATGTATTTATGTGGTAAATAAAAATATATTTATTGCATAAATGTTTACAAGTAAATTTATTTTAGAATTATTGATTATTAAAAAGTATATTCTTATAATAATTAAATTATGGTAGAAATATTTTATTAATTATTTTTCATGAAAATATAAGCATATGTTATTTAAATAATATATGAAGTGATTTTTTTTGAATAATTATAATAATTATTTTATTATATGAATTTAGTACAAGTTATTAAGTGAATTATTTTACCTTAATTATTAAGGTTAAATAAGCAGAATAAATCAGATATGGAATTCAAACCCTAATTTTGGATTATTGTCAAGGTATGAGAATAATAATATAATATTAATTATATTTTGATTTTTCAGTGTTATAAATATGTAGTGTATGTACGTATTGATAATGATTGAGCAATTATGGTGTTTAATTTCAAAATCCTAATATTAATTGGTTAAACCCTAATTTTACTGAGCGAAACCCTAATTTGAAAATCAACTGTGAGTTTAAGACTGTTATATGACGGTGTTTTATGTTTTATGATGTGAATTATATAATGATTTGATTAATCAGGTAAACCCTAATTATAATCTAGAAACCCTAAATAATTTTTAAAAATGAGGAACCCTAATTTGAAATTTAAATTAAAGTTCGAGATTGGTTGTAATTGTGTTAATGTGATTAATTAGCAAGTTTTATAATTTCAATTTCTAATTTCAGAAACCCTAATTTTTTAAACCTTAATTTGATAATTAGAAATTATAAAAAATTAATTATAAATCGGTAATCCTAATTATCAAAATCATAAACCCTAATTGCTATTTTAGCAATGTTAATGATAATTATATGATATTAAACCCTAATGTTCCTGTATAGCGTAATTAAAAAATTAATCATAATTAGAAAATCCAGAATTCAAAATTTTAGAAACTAAAAGTTATTTAATTTTATTTTTTGTGCAAACCCTAATTACTAAATCCTATAATTTGCGCTAAACCTTAGGGTTAAACCCTAAGGGTTTGACAAGTTCCAATTTTACCATTAAATGATTTATCAAAAGACCATTGTGCCCCTAATTGAATTATTAAATGTTAGACTAGGTTTTGACAATTGTGGTGAGTTGGTTACTAACCCTAACAACTCCACATGCTCATAATTGACAGCAACAAGCCTCTAGCTTAGCCAATTCATGCACCTTGTTGGTCTATTTATAGATTGAAGGAGAGAGAAATTCATTTGTTAGCCATTTTTTACCCAACTCTTATCCTTGAGCCTATCTCTCTAAAACCAACGAAAAACTATAGTATATCAGTCATATATTGAAGCCCCACATTTATCATAACCAAATCAGAAACATAGAATCAAGAATTGCTCATTTAAAGGTATAAACAAACTCTAGAATTTTTGTCCAAAAATCTGTTGATAGATGTTATGTTTAAGTGTTAGAATATGTTGTTAGTAGTGTCTAAGGATGATCTGGGTTGCTAGATGTTAGATTCATAACATCTAGAGGCTCGGATTTGAAGATCTACAAAATCTGGAAAATTTTTGTTTTGATGTCTGACAAGAAATGTCAGGCCTTTTATCTCTGTGATCTTTAATGCGTTTTGTGTTTTGAAACTTTGTAGCTGTAGTCAGATATATGAACTTTGATCTGAGCTTGAAATCAGTCTTAGATCATATGTAGAGTACAAGTTATGGAAGGTCAAACTACGTTGACCGACTATGACTTGCAAACTTTCTGGGTAGCCCAGAAACCGAGAACTAGAGTCTGACAAGTATTTGTTGGTCATGGATCGGTCCGATTGTAAATGTTTTGAGTTTTTTGTTGAAACCATATTGTAGTATGTTATGTTAACCGTTGATTAAAACTTTTATATAGTCTAAACATCATTTGTGTTGGATTTCATGAACGGTCAAATCGAGTAGGAAGAACATGAAATACATTTTCTGGGTAACCCAGAAAACGTATGATCATGTATTTATGACAAGGTTTGACCGATCTGTATAGGTCGATTATGTTGATGTTTTGTTGATATTGTGTAATAGATTTGTAGCCTTACATGTTAGCTAAGCACTGGACCTCTTACATCACTAAAATATTGCACAGATTTCAAGTTGTGGAAGCCCAAAAGTGTATGCTCGAACTGTTCTTCATTTCTGGGTAACCCAAAAATGAAGAACAGCCTCTGACAACACTTTTGGAGGCTCAGATCTCCTTGGTTATAGGTGTTATAAATATTTTTGTTGCTGGATCTTGTAGTCTTACAGTAACACTACACGATCTGATCAACAAATTGCCCAGAAACACATCACACACGAATTTAATCTCGGTCAAAGTAGCTAGCCCGGTCTCTGACTTGATTTCTGGGTTTTGTTTGAAGAACACCAAGAACACCTATAGCGACGGTTCTGTTGCTATAAGTGGCCTTTAGCGACAGACAGTAGATTATTTTTCAAAAATTAATTAATAAATAGAAAAAAATAGATTTTAATTATTAAAAATATAAAATAAATTATTAAAAATTATTTTAAATTCCAAAAATTAGTTTTTAATTATTTTAAATATATTTCATAAATATTTAATATTTTTGAAATATTAAAAGTATTTAATTTATTTAATTATAATATTAAATAAATTATTTAAAAATGATTTTAATATTAGAAAAATCATTAAAAATTATATTATGATATAAGAAAATATTCTAAGTTATTTTTAATGACTTTTAATATTTTGTGATAAATTTTATTAATAAATTGATATTAATGGTAATTAATTTATTTACTAAATGAATTAAATAAATTAATTAAAAATGATTTTATTATATTAAAAATCATTTTAAATAATAATAAGGTATTTAAAAATATTTTAAGTTATAAAATATAACTTTTAATATTTAAAGGTAACTTTTATTAATTAATTATTATTAATGATATTAAAGTTATTTAATAATTATATTAAATAATTTAGTTTAAAAATGATTTTAATATTTTAATATTCATTTTAAATAAAAATAAAGTGTTTAAAAATATTTTAAGTTATAAAATATAACTTTTAATATTTAAAGGATAATTTCATTAATAATTTAATATTAATGATTATTAAGTTATTATTAATGATATTAAATTTATTTAATAATTATATTAAATAAATAGTGTATAAATGGTTTTATTAATTTAAAAATCATTTAAAAGGGATATAAATGAATTAAAAATATTTTAAGTTATACTTAATGACTTTTAATATTTTGATAAATGAAACATTAATACTTTAATATTAATGGTAATTATTTAGAAATGATTTTAAATGTTTTAAAAATCATTTAAGGGTAATATTAATACTTTAAAAATATTTTGAGCTATTATAAATAACTTTAATATTTTGGAAATGATTTCATTAATAGTTTAATATTAATTAGATATTAATGATAATAGAATTATTTAGTATTTAAATCATTTAATAATGATTTCGAGGTTTGAAAATTCATGATAAATAATATTAAATGTTTAAAAACTATTATAAGTCATTTAAAAATAATATGACTGATATTAAGTTACAGTACAGAGTCTTAGACTCGATAATTACCCGATAAAGTTGTCGGTACACCGACATGTTTCAGAAATTGATCTGGACTTAGATAATGTGATTAGATAAGTGATTATTTGTGATTCAATGGTTGTTAAACCTATGTGCCAATGTGATTAGGGAATGTGCTGACTGTAATAAGCAGTATTATATGATATAATATGTTATTCTAATAAGACAAATGATCTATTTAATGACAGGGCTTGATAGAAAAGATAAATCTAAGTTGTGTAAGCAGCAGACAAGGCAAGTATCTAACTCTTTGCATTTACTTTATGCAACAGTCATGCGTAAGATAATATCTGAATTGTTCCTTTCAATTGTTCAAATATTTCAACCTTTGTATATACTTATGCAATGATTCCGTATAAGTAAGTTATTAAACTATAATTGTTGTACAAGTTCCTTTATTCTGTTATTATTGATCAAATTATATATTTTGATCGTTAATTTCTAAAACATGGTTATACAAGTGTCCCAACTTGGATAATCATTATATTTTATCACATGTTGATACATACTTATCTGTGTTCAGTATGTATAAGTTGAATTAAAAGTCGTCTAAGCTATTTGATCCAGCTAGACATATATTTAAAGTTGTTGTTGAACAAGATAAAACTTTATCCAACTAAATTGTTTTGGTTTGGATTCAAGACTGGTATGCACATCCCAAATATGGGAAACTTCTATGCGCCTAAGGCGGGAATGCTGGACGAAAATATCATCCTTTAATGTAGTATTGATCAATACAGGGCATAACGGGCTGATCACCCCCCGTGCCCGTAAGTAATGACGGTTTACAGATGAAGTTCTGTTTAACCTTTTCAAAAATAGAAAATAATGTTCATAGTTTGTCAACTGATCCTCATTTATAGTCAGTACGTAGTTTCAAAAAATTTGAAATCGAAATGATATGTTGTTTATTATCGGTTCAGTTTACTTTACAACTGTTGATTCGTTGTAGAAGTATCGTTCAAAGAAAATATTTAATTCGTTCAGCTAACTATTATTGTTACTATTACTTGTTGGGCACTCAAATGCTCATCCTTGCTTAAATTTAAATGTTTTCATCTAAAGGTGAACAACCTGGAGGCTCTTCTAAGAACAAAGGGAAAGGGAAGGTCGCTGAATGAATGATAAGGCTATCTTTTGTAATAACTAGACTTTATTAGGGTAATGATGATATATATTAATGAAACGAATGTTTGAAGGTTTCGTACTTGGGATTGAAAACTCTGATAATATGTAAATTAAATTTGATAATCTATATTATTGTTATTATTATTAGTATTACTCCGCTCATAGAAATGGTATCGTGAAGCACTGAGTTCGGGTTTCAAGTACCTGAATTTGGGGGCGTCACATCATGACCTTTTGGGAGCCTGTGGTGGGCAAAGATGACCCAAGAAGATACTATTGGGCCAGTGGTTTGAGGCTTTATTTTGATGGATTTGATTCGATTCGGACTTGGAATTTGACCCGAGATTTGTTCTGAACTTTGGATTTGACCCGGGTTGTTACATAACCACTCCTTCACAATGCTTAACAGTTCATTAAAACCTCTCTCGCTACAGTTATGCTCGTTCTTGAAGTGTAAAAACTTAGTCACGGCAGATAAGACGGTGTGTATTTTGTGCCCATCTTACAGTGGCGTCGCTGCTTCTTGCAATAACTCATAGAAACCCTTATCCCCATCATTCGGCTCTTGCTCGACGCTACTGCCATCCCTGTCTATATTCCACTGGAAGTATGAGCCAGCAACTTCGACTATCATGTTAGTACAGTCAAAGGTTTCGTCACCTTTGGATTCCAGTTCTGATTCATGATCATCCAACCAGGTTTTCCTATGATAGATCCATGTCATATAACCCTGCTTGAACCCATATGCAAATAAGTCGCACATGAGATCACTCCTTTCTTTCCACACTTCATTCACACACCTATTACAAGGACATCTGATCTCATCGCCGCTGACTTGCTCAAACGCGAAGTTGAGAAACTTTTCAACCCCACTACGATACTCAGAGCTAAGCCCACTCCTATCAGTGGCTACCCTACGTTCCATCCAACTTCGATTAACAGACATCTTGGACAACTGTCTGCTATATATATGGAAAGTTAGACAAACACAATCAAGTCTCCAAGTTAATGTATATGCAAGCTTAATTATGAGTTTCCTAACTTCATCTCCACCTCTAACGGGTTAGGCTTCTATCCTATTCCCGGATGTGTCACCTCACTTATGTCAACAACTTGAACACATCTTTAAATTTTTCAAAAATTTCGGCAGCACCTCCCCATGTCTTCAAGTACACGAAATAGACTAACACATCGTAGTCTAAATATGCACCTGAAGAGCATCAAGAGATATATACTGACCGAAAATTCAAAAAATATATAGACGTGCTCAAGTCGTTAACACCGACCTAAGTGAGATCGAAACATACAAGAACAGTCCCAAAACGGGGACTATTTGAGATCCACTCCTACTAAGTGAATCTCAAACGGGTTTCTAAGCTTCCTAAACTATATGAATATTGTAAACTGTCATTGTAAACTGTCACTGTAAACTATCATTGTAAATTGTCATTGTAAACTGTCACTGTAAACTGTCATTGTAAACTATCATTGTAAAACTATATGACCTAACTTAGTTTATGTACATTGTAAACTGTCATCAATGTCTAATATAAATTCAATTAAAGAAAACAATTAAAAGCTTTCTTTTAAACCTGCCTCAAGTCTTTATCACCATGAAAGTGAGAAAGCTTATCTTCATATATATGCAAATAAAATTATTTGCAAGCATGAGCATGACGACCCAACAAGTTTAACAGTTCTTACATTTCATGCTTAACACGTAGCATACAAACTTGTATTTTATCAATGCATTAATTATGTTCCTTATGATATGCATCATAAATCTTATACAATGCGTCTACATATACAACATACATCTCATAGCATGCAATGTGCTTTTTATATACATCATATATATC